>JBBDGP010000034.1:0-1200000 GCA_037952835.1 Lithobates septentrionalis | reverse complement strand
CCTCGTCGGTGCCCATGGAAATAAAAAAGCCGCGCTTAAAAATTAAATAAATTCATAAATATAATCTCTGTAAAGTTAATAAGATTAGTGATTCTAAAAAGTCCAAATTAATAGTCCCAACTTTCCGGATATTAACCCTCAGTGATTGGGTAAAGCGAAATATATCCCCAACTGATAGATGGTATGCTTACCAGATTGTAAGCCAATCAAGCAGGTGGCTGTAACCCAGCCTGGGCCTTGATGTAAACCAGTCACAGTAGGGTCTAACGACTTTCACTCACGATGGATGTGTTTTGTTGTTTTTTTTTCATCAGTGCCCATAATTGCCGCCTCAGTGCACATCAGTGAAGGAGAAAAATTACTTATTTACAAAATTTAATGACAGAAACTAAAACAATTTTTTCAAAATTTTCGTTTTTTGTTTTTTTTTTTGTCAAAAAAAAAAAAAAAAAAACACAGCAGTGATCAAATATCACCAAAAGAAAATGATGCAAATTTCACATGGTTACAGTGTTGCATGACCGCGTAATTGTCATTCAAAGTGCGACAGCGCTGAAAATGGCCTGGGCAGGAAGGGGGTGAAAGTGCCCAGTATTAAAGTAGTTAAAGTGGAATTAAAGGAGAAGTCCAGTCTGAGCTTTTTAGGCTGGGCTTCTCCTCTGGGTCACAGGAGTAAAATTCGTTTTGCACACCTGTGACCCGTTTTCAGTGGAGAGGGGTCTGAAGTCCACTCTCCGCTGACGTCACCAGGATCAGTCGAGGCAGCCCGTCATCGCGACTTCCCAAGTCTGGATCCGCCAGCTACTTTGATTGATGGCAGTCTCAGCATCTCCGCTCCCCGCTCCTCCACAGCTCAGCACTCCAATGAGCGTGGAGAAGCAGACCGGGAGCAATGCTGGCGGACAGTCGGCATCTCTCTGCTCGGGGAGGAGTGAGAACAGAGACCTCGGTGATGTTCGGTGACTTGGTTCTCGGTGTAGAGACGGCGGGGGACAGATGCAGAATCGGTCTGATGCTCCATCCACCGAGGTAAGTATGATTAGCAAAAAAAAAACATACAAACCAAAAATGGAACATATTGCAGCTTACTAATCATTAAATGTGGTGGCTGCATCCGTTTTCATTTTTATTAGTCTTTTTTCCCCCCTCTGTTTTTACCTGGTGATCTGGCCAGTAACTCACCTCCTGTATTAGAGTGCCTACATTCTGGATTAAAAGGCTACCGAGACACCTTTTGGACAGCATCATTGTTAACCTGGAGGAGGGTAGTGTTAGATGGACTGGCAGATTTAGATGGACCTAACTATTAAATTGGAGTCAAACTCCAATGGAAGTAAGCCTTTTTTTTTTTTTTTTTTTTTTTTTACTTTTTTGGGATAAAGGCTTTACATAAATGAATAAAAGCTGATTACTCTATGGACCCCTATCAGTGCTAGATGATTTGACTCATCCCTCTAATTTGACTGCTATATCTACAGGACAGCCTAGTCTGTTGAAAAACAACAGACTTACTAGCCAGATCGCGAGATGCAAATAAATGAAAAGAGAGCCTAAAAAAAAAAACGAATGCAACCATCACATTTAAGAAATGATAAGGTGCAATGTAAGACATGTTCACCTTTCTGCATGCGGCAATTTGTAATCTGTATTCTGTACTTGCTCTTTTCTGACCCCATCTTTCTTTTTTTAGCCAAGCTTTACTCAGATGACGGAATATGCAAGTACTGAACCTGAATCTACAACGTGACACGCTACTTACAAAGCGTAGGAAATATGCAAGGCTGTGCAAGTGTGCAATCTGGCATCCTGTACAACCGACTAATGACTATTGGAGCCAATTTATGAAGACAGCGGTGTACGAATTGCTCTTCTTCTTTTTTTTTTTTTTTTAGTCACTGGAATAGTGTTAACCACTTTACCAATGTAACATATCCCCTCACACCCCTCCCAACAACGTTCGCTGTATTCAATACTGGGTTGTGACCCAATGAGATCCATTCCATGGGTCGGCCAGATATGTGACTGAACGCTATATGGTGCATCTGTTACCAAATTTGAACTTTAAAACTGTGAACTTGTGGAAGTCTTGTTTACTGCTCCGCGGCTAGATAAAGTCGCAGCTTCGGGGTTTTTTTTTTTTTTTTTTATTTCTTGAGATGCAGGTTTATTTTTGCAATGCATGTTAAATGTCTAAAGCAAAATGTATGCTGAAATGCTGGTGCAATAATGCAGTATTTTAAATAACTATATATCTGTTCGTTCTATGATAAATCAACCTGTGGCATTTCGACTGTTGTGAGTCTACAAGAAGCAGCAGGCTCTGCCAGTCATTGGCTTGTAGGCCCAGAAGAGCTAAATTGCCATAGGTTGCTTCTCTTTGCCTTGACCTGTACTTTCCAATGAAGCCTTAACAGCCTGTGAAGGCTTTTAGACCCCTAATGTCTCCCCAGCCCTCTGCTGAAGCTTATTAAGAACAGACTGCTCAGCTGATTACCGAGCCACACTGACAACTCTAGAAGAACCTAGAAGTGCTGAGAGCTGGCCGCTTCCAGAGTCCTTCATTGTAATGCAGATCGGAGAATGGATTTTCCTGCATCGGCTTCCGCTCGCCATCCTGATCATGTTTATTGTGGTCCCGAGCTCCCATGGCAGGGGTATGCAGGCAGCACAGGGCCCGAGTTCCCATGGCAGGGGTATGCAGGCAGCACAGGGCCCGAGCTCCCATGCCAGGGGTATGCAGGCAGCACAGGGCCCGAGCTCCCATGGCAGGCAGCACAGTGGCTAAGTGGTTATCGACTCTGCCTGGCGGCATTGGGGTCGCTGGTTCCAATCCCAACCACGGCACTACCTGCCTGGAGTTTGCATGTTCTCTCTGTACCTGCGTGGATTTCCCCCGGGTACACTGGTTTCCTCCCACACTCCAAAGACATGCTGGTAGGTTAATTGGCTCCTGTCTGAATTGGCCCTAGTATGTGTATGAATGTGAGTTAGGGACCTTAGAGTGTAAGCTCCTTGAGGGCAGGGACTGATGTGAATGTATTATCAATATGTAAAGTGTTGCATAAATTGGCGCTATACAAGTACCTGTAATAAAAAAATGTGGGAGGCGGAGAGGGTCATCACACATTAATCTAAAACTGTAGCAGCCAGGAGCTTGCCATTACATGTGGTACACGTCATTGGCAGTGAAAAAGTTAAACTGTGCTTTAAGCAGATGTAAAAACACCAGTCATCAATCAGTGCAATTGTGTGCTCCTTTTTAGAAAAAAAGTATTTACATGTATTTTTTAAGTTAAACTAGTGTAAGTCCCTTATTTTAACTTGTCGGACACTTTTATTTCCCTGTACAGCAGCACCCAGACTAGGAGAAGGAAGGACAGCACTTGGGGCCAGTCAGTTCTTCTGCAGTGCGCATGAGCTTGCAAGGAATATTCTGAAAGGTAGTAGATTGGGCAAAGGAACTACTCAACACTGCTGCTTCCTCTCCTTCATTCTCCAATCACAGACTTGGGACTTCCTCTCCTCCATTCTCCAATCAGACTAGGAACTTACTTTCCTTCATTCTCCAATGACTGACCAGGGATTTCCTTTCCTTCGTTCTCCAATCATAGACTTGGGACTTTCTTTCCTTTATTCTCCAATCACAGACTAGGAACTTTCTTTCCTTCATTCTCCAATGACTGACCAGGGACTTCCTTTCCTTCTCCAATCACAGACTGGGGACTTCCTTTCCTTCATTCCTTTATTCTCCAATCACAGACTTGGGACTTCCTTTCTTTCATTCCTTCATTCTGCAAGCAGACTAGGAACTTCCTTTAGTTCATTCTCAAATGACTGACCAGGGATTTCTTTTCCTTTGTTCTCCAATCATAGACTTTGGACTTCCTTTCCTTCATTCTCCAATCATAGACTTTGGACTTCCTTTCCTTCATTCTCCAATCATAGACTAGGGACTTCCTTTCCTTCATTCTCAAATGATTGTCCAGGGGTTTACTTTCCTTCGTTCACCAATCATAGACTTTGGACTTTCTTTCCTTTATTCTCCAATCACAGGCTATAGACTTCCTTTCCTTCATTCTCCAATCACAGACTAGGGACTTCCTTTCCTTCATTCTCCAATCAAAGACTAGGGACTTCCTTTCCTTTATTCTCCAATCACAGACTAGGGACTTCTTTTCCTTCATTCTCAAATGACTGACCAGGGACTTCCTTTCCTTCATTCTCCAATCACAGACTAGGGACTTCCTTTCCTTCATTCTCCAATCGCTGGCTATGGACTTCCTTTCCTTCATTCTCCAATCACAGACTAGGGACAAAGAGGTGACCTGGTTGTATTAACTGCAGTAAAGTCAGGCTGTGCTATTTGGCAGAGCCGTGTAAATCTCAGGACTAGATGGACAGTAGAAGAGCTCCCTTATGTGTAGTTTATCTGTGTATTTAGCAGTTTGCCTGGAGTTCAGCTTTAAGTTGTATAGTAAAAGAAAAATGAACTTGCCTTCAAATAAGTTGCTTATCAGGTATTTTGACACCTTTTGCCCTCTGATGTGAATAAACTCCTTTAAACAAAGTCTAAGGAAGCCATGTTTTGTGTATTCCTTGGGGCCATTCTAGTGATACGTTTGTGTAAGGTCTGCTGTTGATGCTAGAAGTCCAATCATCGGAGTTCATGTGTGGGGGGGCTGGATATTTTTTTTACCCTGTTGGGTGCACTGAGGGGAGGTGGAGGAGGTGGTTTGCTAAAAGTGATGTTAGATCCCATGTTAACACAATTTAAAGAACATCAGTAGCTATTTCATCCATGTCAATGCAGTATAAAGCATCAGTATCTCTAAAACCAAGTACCGAGCGATGAAAGACCACTGATCGGTTCTCGGTCTTCAGTGAGCAGAGAGCCAGCGACTGTCAGTCACCGGCTCTCTGCTCTGTCCTGCCCCTCAAGTGCTCACTGGAGTTCTTGGCTGTGGAGGGGACCACTGGCTCAGGCTCTCAGCGGCACACAGAGGCTGAGACAGCTGCTATCTGGGTGGATCTCTCCAAAATCTGGACAGGCTGAGTGATGGGTCACAGGAGTGCAGAATGAAGCGCTTTGGCCCTACTTCTCCAAGTGGATGTAATCCCTCACATATACCCAGTGAAGTGAATAGCCTCAGATGGTACACAGAGATGAAACACATCCTCCTACAGAAGTTTTACTTGTATATCTGCTGTCTTCCCTTTTCTACACTCTTTAGAAACTGCAGATTGTGTTAGAAATGTTTTTTCTCGAATCGTCTTCCAGGGCAGCATCCGAGAGATAGGCTCCTCCTCCCTAAAACAGGAAACACATTCGTCCACCATTATAAATTTCACAGTCTTACCTGTGTGCCTCAGTTGTTTGTGTTTCCTCCGGACCCACAGGAGCTGCAAAAATGTTTGTTATTTTATTTTCACCTGTCTCTGTGCTTGTTGCAGGAGACCCCCTGCCAGCATCCCATACAGCCCAAGGGGCTTTGGGAGGGCGAGCAGGCGCAGCACTGGGCAACATTGCTCAAAGCCTGAGATTTCGCCCCTACTGAGGGGTCTGCAATCATCCCCCCAGGCTGCAGGAGGACTCTGTCATCCCCACCCCATGCCGCTGTTTAGGCCTGTGTATGCTTCTGCAAGCACCCCCCTCTGGCTTTCCGAATCTGGAGCCCGCCAGAGGGGGTGGATACATGCACAGATGGGCGCCCCCCCCTCGCCGCCGACCGCCGCCGAAAACCTCAGCAGCAGAGGGTCTAGCAGGGAGGGTTTTGTACCTTCGAATTAGGTCCCTGGTGGCTGCGGCTGTCTCCCCAAACGAATCCGCCGCTCTCCGGGCGGCGCAGCGGCGTCCTCACCGCCACAGGCCGCTACAGGAAGCCGGGGGTGTACCAAGATGGCGCCGA
Source organism: Lithobates septentrionalis (assembly GCA_037952835.1). Lineage (NCBI taxonomy): Eukaryota > Metazoa > Chordata > Amphibia > Anura > Ranidae > Lithobates > Lithobates septentrionalis. The sequence goes on along the minus strand of JBBDGP010000034.1, from coordinate 1,194,094 downwards.
GGAAGTTCCGCTTCCGGGTTGGCGGCCATTTTCCCGTAGTCTATCTACTGCGGAGATAGAGCAGGTCGTAGAGGACACCTAGGGGTGGGAATTTAAAAAAAAAAAAAACAAAGGAGAAAGAAAACAAAGATCAGAATATAAATAGCAAATTTGTTCAATGCTACCCTTCACTACCAGCACGGTTACTCTACAATACAGCGGCATGTGCAGGTGTGTCCACCAACCTGCACGGGGTCAGCCGGGGGCGGGGCCGGAGCTTATGCAGGAAGCAGATAAAAAGGCCTCTAAGCAGAGGATCCTGGTGGCTGATCATGTCTGACGCTTCCCCACCCTGCCCTGCAGATCCTGCAAGTCAGGACAGCTCCAAGGTAAGCCAGAATATTCTTGAATTATCTCTGTCTTAACCTCTTTACTACCTATCTACAGGCAGTTTTTTTTGACCACCTATCTCACGGGGTTTTTTGTTCTCTATGCTTGCTTGCAGGCAAAGACCCCTGAGGAAAGGAAGGCTAAAGGCAAAACATGTGCCTCATGCAGCCACAGGCTTTCCCCAGATTGGAAAAAGCCCCTGTGTCAGAAATGCTTAGACAAAATGGTGGCAAAAGAATCACAGGGATTTTTGAAAGACCTGCTCAATTCTTTTAAGAAAGAAATTCAGAGCACCATGGCACCACTACGCTCAGCTATCGAAAAATTAGAAACGCCAGCAAGTGTCGCTCAGGCCAGTATCCCATCTACCAGCGGAACACACATTCCAAGGGAGAACAAGGTACAGGCAGAACAAGAGGTGGATTCAGATGAATCTGAACAATCTGAATCAGAAGACGGTATCTGTTCAGACTCAGAGGAGGAAGATGACACGACAGACTGCAACCTGTTTCCTTCTGAGGACACAGACAGTCTTCTCAAAGCCATCACTGACACTCTAGGCATTAAAGAACAGAAAACCGCAGAACTCACTATACATGACAGAATGTACAAAGGGCTCCAGCCCAAGAAGCCAAGAACGTTCCCGGTACACCAAACACTTAAAGACATAGTCAAAAAGGAATGGGAAGACCCAGAGAAAAAGCTTTTCATCCCCGCCACAATCAAACGCAGATACCCGTTTGTGGAAGCAGACACCAAAACCTGGGCTAAATGCCCCAAGGTGGATGCCTCTCTGGCAAAAATCACGAACAAATCGGACTTGGCTTTTCATGACGCAGGTACCCTCAAAAATAATGGCGGAAGCGCTAAAAGGTCTAAGACAGCAGGGTATTGGAATAATACCATACTTGGACGACCTCCTGTTCTTTGCGGACTCAGCAGCAGTCCTAGAAAACAACTTGCGCATGAGTATGAACTATCTGCAAAACCTGGGATGGTTAATAAACGCAGAGAAATCTCAAATGACCCCAAGCCAGAGAGTAGTGTACCTGGGATACGTGCTGGACTCCAGACTGTCAAAAATTTTCCTAACAAAGGAAAAGGACGTAAAAATTACACAAGCAATTACGTCCCTGCTAAGGAACCATTCCACAACGATCAGGCACGGAATGTCCGTACTAGGGCTGATGATGTCTTCCATTCCAGCCATCACCTGGGCACAAATTCACATGCGACCCTTACAGAACTACATTCTGTCCCAGTGGGATGGCAGGCAAGCATCCCTAGAAAAATCCATTCCCACCACAGTCAAACAAACACTCTACTGGTGGCTCAACCCACTTCGGGTCATCGAGGGGCGCAGATGGGCTCAAGTCAATCCAGTCAGCATCACCACCGATGCAAGCGCCCTAGGATGGGGAGCCCACATGGAAGGGCGGTTCTCGCAAGGGAAATGGACACCCAAATGGTCACAAGCCTCCTCAAACTTGAGAGAGCTGAAAGCCGTGGGGGAAGCGCTAAAAGCCTTCAAGCCAGCATTACAGGGGAAGGATGTAAAGATACAATCAGACAACGCAACGACAGTCGCATACCTAAACAGACAAGGGGGCACAAAATCTCAAAAGCTGATGAGACTGACACAATCTATCCTACTGTGGACAGAAGTGAACATAAGATTGATATCCGGTATTAATCTAAAAGGAACAGACAATACAGTGGCAGATTTCCTGAGCCGGAAAACGATAAAACACACGGAATGGTCGCTAAACCAAACAACCTTCACTCAAATCACCCAGAAGTGGGGAATACCCGAAGTAGACCTATTTACTTCCAGGGCGAACGCAAAATCTCCGATATTTTTCTCCCTGGACCCTACAGATGGCAACAGCGGGGTGGATGCTTTCAACCAAAACTGGAAATGGCATCTGTGCTATGCATTCCCTCCAACTGCCATAATCCCAAAAGTAATCCAAAAAATCAAGGCAGAGAAAACAACAGTGATACTAATAGCACCACACTGGCCCCAGAGAGCATGGTTCAGTCATTTAAAAAATCTCAGCATACAACCTCAGCTGACACTGACGGACCGCCCGGATCTACTGTCACAAGGCCCAGTCAACCATCCGAACCACAAAATCTTGAAGCTCTCGGCTTGGTTACTGAGAGGGTAAAACTCCAGAACAAAGGCCTGTCAGACAGAGTAATCAACACCATCTTAAACAGCAGAAAGCCGGTAACGAGAGCCATCTATGAGAAAATAAGGAAAAAATTTGTTTCTTGGTACGAAGACAGACCAATCTCCAACGGTGGGATAATTCCAATAGTTTTGGACTTCCTACAAGATGGTGCAGACAAAAACATATCACCGAGTACCCTGAAAGTACAAGTTGCAGCACTTTACTCGGTCATGGATACTAGACTAGCGGAGGACTCGCTGATAAGACGATTCCTCATAGCTCTTAAAAGATCCAAACCAGCCAAATTGTACAAAACTCCCACCTGGGACATGGGCACGGTACTTAAGGGCTTTCTTTCCCCTCCGTTTGAACCTATCGAGGACAGCTCAGACAAAAACCTCACATTAAAAACTGCGCTCCTTCTGGCCTTAGTATCCGCCAGAAGAGTGAGTGAGATCCAACCTCTATATTCAATAGAACCATACTGTCTAATACATCTGGATAAGATAATTCTCTCTCCAGATCCGGCCTTTCTACCCAAGGTCTCTTCTACATTTCACAGAACCCAAAACATCGTCATACCCTCACTTCCAACAACCATGGATAGTAGGAAAAGAGACATTTACAGCAAACTTGATGTAAGAAACACGCTCATAGCGTATCTCGAAAGAACAAAGGAATGGCGTAGAACGACCTCCCTCTTCATCCTCTATGCAGGAATCAACAGAGGGAAACAAGCTTCAAAAAGCACCATCAGTAGATGGATAAGGATGGCCATACAGATTACCTATAAGGCACAGAATCTCACTCCACCTAGTGAAATCAGCTCAGCTCTCAACTAGAGCCTGGGCAACCTCGGCCGCAGAGAAAGCAGGGGCAACTCCGGAGCAGATCTGCAGGGCAGCGACATGGTCGAGCTTCAGTACTTTCGCTAAGCACTACCGCATAGACCAGCTGTCTGACCAAGACCAAGCATTTGGTCGTAAAGTGCTCCAGTCTCTAACCCCACCCTAGTAAGTATTGCTTGATCTATCCTCTCGGATGCTGCCCTGGAAGACGATTCGAGAAAACAGAGTTAGGTACCTGGTAACTCTTTTTCTAAGAAGTCTTCCAGGGCAGCACTAGTTCCCACCCTTGAAACAACAAAAACCAGGTACAGAGGGGGAGCTTGCAGCTTACAGGGAATTCCTTCGGTGCTTTAACATAACTGAGGCACACAGGTAAGACTGTGAAATTTATAATGGTGGACTAATGTGTTTCCTGTTTTAGGGAGGAGGAGCCTATCTCTCGGATGCTGCCCTGGAAGACTTCTTAGAAAAAGAGTTACCAGGTACCTAACTCTGTTTTTTCTGCAGTGGGTGGAGCGTCTGGGCATACACTGTGTGAGAGCTGATTGGAGGATTGGAGGAAAGGCACCCCTCCCTGCCCCGCCCCCCTCATAGGCAGAGGAACGAAGGAACATGCAGAGCTGTACTCTGAAAAGACAAGCTCCCTGCTAATCTCTCTTCACAACACATTTTCAGCTCATGTTATCTCATGTGTTGGAGAACTCGTCAAAAGTGACTCATGCTGATAACCACATAGGGTGTGCACCCCAAAGCTCAAACCCACACGTGTATATATGTGTGTGTGTGTGTGTGTGTATGTATGTATAGATATAATATATATATATATACATACACACACCACCATATTATGAAAAGTATTGGGACGCCTGCCTTTTCACACACATGAACTTTAATGGCATCCCAGTCTTAGTCTGGAGGGTTCAATATTGAGTTGGCCCACTCTTTGCAGTCATAACAGCTCCAACTCTTCTGGGAAGGTTGTCCACAAGGTTTAGGAGTGTGTCTATGGGAATGTTTGAACCATTCTTCCAGAAGTGCATTTTTGTGAGGTCAGGCACTGATGTTGGACAAGAAGGCCTGGCTTGCAGTCTCCGCTCTAATTCATCCCAAAGGTGTTCTATCGGGTTGAGGTGAGGACTCTGTGCAGGCCAGTCAAGTTTCTCCACCCCAAACTTGCTCATCCATGTCTTTATGGACCTTGCTTTGTGCACTCGTCCAAATCATTTGGTGGAGGGGGATTATGGTGTGGGGTTGTTTTTTCAGGGGTTGGGTTTGGCCCCTTAGTTCCAGTGAAGGGAACTCTTAACCACTTGCCTACTGGGCACTTAAACCCCCCTCCTGCCCAGACCAATTTTCTGCTTTTAGCGCTGTCACTCTTTGAACGACAATTGCGCGATCATGTAACACTGTACCCAAATGAAATTTTTATCTTTTTTTTTTTTTCCCACAAAAACAGCTTTCTTTTGGTGGTATTTGATCACCTCTGCGATTTTTTTTATTTTTTGTTAAAATTAACCACTTGCCGACGGCTGGCCGTCATGACGTCCTTGAATTTGTGCGGGGATATCTGAATGATGGGTGCAGCTACAGGCATCATTCAGATATCGGCTTTTTCAGCCGGCGATTCCCTACACCATAAGAACGATCATAGCGGCTGGTCAGTTTGATCATTCTTACGGGCGGCGAGAGGGGACGTCCCCCTCCCGCCGCCCTCCGGTGCTTCTACCAACTCACCGCTGCGATTGGTGAGTCGGAGAAAGGATCCGCCGGCCCCGGATGTTTACCATAGAGATTTCCGGCGGACCAGATGGTCGCCGGAGTCTCTACGATCGTCGGAGGCTGGCGCGATGTTATGACGTCACGCCCGGCCTCTTTATTCACACAAACGGCGCTGCCTCGGCTGGGAAGCCTAGATCGTGTTTTTTGTGTTTGTTTTTTTTAATTTCAGGCTTCCCAGCCTAGAGGTGAGATGTGGGGTCTTATTGACCCCATATCTCACTGTAAAGAGGACCTGTCATGCCATATTCCTATTAATATTAATATATATATATATATATATATATATATATATATATATATATATATATATTAATATATATATATATATATATATATATACACTACCGTTCAAAAGTTTGGGGTCACATTGAAATGTCCTTATTTTTGAAGGAAAAGCACTGTACTTTTAAATGAAGCTAACTTTAAACTAGTCCTAACTTTAAAAAAATATACTCTATACATTGCTAATGTGGTAAATGACTATTCTAACTGCAAATGTCTAGTTTTTGGTGCAATATCTACATAGGTGTATAGAGGCCCATTTCCAGCAACTATCACTCCAGTGTTCTAATGGTACAATGTGTTTGCTCATTGGCTCAGAAGGCTAATTGATGATTAGCAAATCCTTGTGCAATCATGTTCACACATCTAAAAACAGTCTAGCTCCTTCCAGAAGCTACAAAACTGACCTTCCTGTGAGCAGATTGAGTTTCTGGAGCATCACATTTGTGGGGTCAATTAAATGCTCAAAATGGCCAGAAAAAGAGAACTTTCATCTGAAACTCGACAGTCTATTCTTGTTCTTAGAAATGAAGGCTATTCCATGCGAGAAATTGCAAAGAAATTGAAGATTTCCTACAACGGTGTGTACTACTCCCTTCAGAGGACAGCACAAACAGGCTCTAACCAGAGTAGAAAAAGAAGTGGGAGGCCGCGTTGCACAACTAAGCAAGAAGATAAGCACATTAGAGTCTCTAGTTTGAGAAACAGATGCCTCACAGGTCCCCAACTGGCATCTTCATTAAATAGTACCCGCAAAACACCAGTGTCAACATCTACAGTGAAGAGGCGGCTGCGGGATTTTGGGCTTCAGGGCAGAGTGGCAAAGAAAAAGCCATATCTGAGACTGGCCAATAAAAGAAAAAGATTAAGATGGGCAAAAGAACACAGACATTGGACAGAGGAAGACTGGAAAAAAGTGTTGTGGACGGATGAATCCAAGTTTGAGGTGTTTGGATCACAAAGAAGAACGTTTGTGAGACGCAGAACAAATGAAAAGATGCTGGAAGAATGCCTGACGCCATCTGTTAAGCATGGTGGAGGTAATGTGATGGTCTGGGGTTGCTTTGGTGCTGGTAAGGTGGGAGCTTTGTACAGGGTAAAAGGGATTCTGAATAAGGAAGGCTATCACTCCATTTTGCAACGCCATGCCATACCCAGTGGACAGCGCTTGATTGGAGCCAATTTCATCCTACAACAGGACAATGACCCTAAACACACCTCCAAATTGTGCAAGAACTATTTACAGCAGAAGCAGGCAGCTGGTATTCTATCGGTAATGGAGTGGCCAGCACAGTCACCAGATCTGAACCCCATTGAGCTGTTGTGGGAGCAGCTTGACCGTATGGTACGCCAGAAGTGCCCATCCAACCAATCCAACTTGTGGGAGCTGCTTCTAGAAGCGTGGGGTGCAATTTCTCCAGCTTACCTCAATAAATTAACAGCTAGAATGCCAAAGGTGTGCAATGCTGTAATTGCTGCAAAAGGAGGATTCTTTGATGAAAGCAAAGTTTGATGTAAAAACAATGTTATTTCAAATACAAATCATTATTTCTAACCTTGTCAATGTCTTGACTCTATTTTCTATTCATTTCACAACGTATGGTGGTAAATAAGTGTGACTTTTCATGGAAAACACAAAATTGTTTGGGTGACCCCAAACTTTTGAACGGTAGTGTATATATATATATATATATATAATATATTTATTTATTTTAAAGTGTCAAACTAAAAAAAAAAAAAAAAAAAATTTTTTTAAAAGCCCCTGTCCCTGTGTGCTCGCACGCAGAAGCGAACGCATACGTAAGTCCCACCCACATATTAAAACAGTGTTCAAACCACACGTGAGGTATTGCTGCGAACGTTAGAGCGAGAGCAATAATTCTAGCCCTAGACCTCCTCTGTAACTCAATATGTAACCAGTAAAAATTTAAAGCATCGGCTATGGGGATTTTTAAGTACCGAAGTTTGGTGCCATTCCACGAGCGTGTGCAATTTTGAAGCGTGACATGTTGGGTATCTATTTACTCAGTGTAACTTCATCTTTCACATTATGCAAAAAAATTGGGCTAACTTTACTGTTTGTTTTTATTTTAAAGCACTAAACAGTTTTTCTTCCAAAAAAACGCATTTTAAAAATTGCTGCGCAAATACTGTGCGAGATAAAAAGTTGCAATGACTGCCATTGTATTCTCTAGGGTCACTGCTAAAAAAAAAAAACATATATAATGTTTGGGGGTTCTATGTAATTTTATAGCAAAAAAAAAAAAAAAAAAAGTTTTTTTACATGTAGGAGAGAAATGTTGCCCTGGTTGGCAAGTGGTTAAAGACCGCAATTTTTTAAATTTTACATTCAATTTTTGTTATATTTTGTTATTAAATTTTGCAAACAGGTCATTTTTCTCCTTCATTGATGTACGCTGATGAGGCTGCACTGATAGGCGGCACTGATGGATGGCAGTGATGGGCACTGGTAGGTGACACTGAGGCACTGATTGACATCACTGGTGGGCATTGATAGGTGGCACTGTTATGCACTGTGGACACTGGCAGGCAGCACTGGTGGGCACAGATGAGGCGGCTGTGCATCTTCAGAAGCCGGTGATCGGCTTTTTTTTTCTCCTCATGCTGTCAGTGTAAAGAAAAAAAAAAAAAATACCGATCTTCTGTTTACATCACATGATCAGCTGTCATTGGCTGACAGCTGGTCACGTGAGAAGGGGCCAGGATCGACCCCTTACTCCGATCTGTGATCACCCGGGTCTCATTGACTCGATGATCACAGCACACGCCGCGCACGCCCTGAAGGGGGCACGTGGGGAGCGTGCAAAAGGGAGGACATCTATTGATGGCCTCCCAGCAAAGTAGGTCCGCACTGTAGCCCTCATTCGGCTATAGCGCTGACCTGAAGGGGTTAAAGAGGAAGTAAACTCTGCTTGCTTTCTTTTTCTTTTTTTCTCTTTAATATTTTTAAAGTATTTTCATGTCTTTGACATAGTAATGTTTACAAAAAGGTACTTACAAAACGTTTTGTATTGTTTAATAAATTGAATTCTCTTCCTGGAATTGGCGGCGCCATCTTTGCTGCTGATTTCTGACTCCCCTGTGATGTCATTTCCGACCCTTCCTGGGTTTCTCTGCCGAAATCTTGCGCATGTGCTATTCAGGCCTCTTTCTCGATCACCGCTACTAGGATAACCAAGCTCTGCCATTCATAGATAACAGGGTGGCACAGTATCACAAGCCTTTCTCGCTGTGGTGTTTTCAAAGGAAATGACAGACCCGGCACTGCTGCTGTTACGGAAAGTGCACACACAGTGTGCAGTTAATCTGACGACGAAATGCGCATGCGCCGCTGCCATAAGAGCGGATTATAGGAAGACTATACAAGTAAGTCAAGTTTCACAGGCAGAGATGAATAGCGCTAGTTGGGTAGATTACAATGAGCTAAAGTTATAATGGAGAGTTTACAGCCACTTAAGTGTCAGCATACCAAGACATTTTGGACAATTTCATGCTCCCACCTTTGTGGGAACAGTTTGGTGATGGCCCCTTCCTGTTCCAACATGACTGCACACCAGTGTACAAAGCAAGGTCCATAAAGACATGGATGAGCGAGTTTGGAGTGGAGGAACTTGACTGGCCTGCACAGAGTCCTGACCTCAACCCGATAGAACACCTTTGTGATAAATTAGAGTGGAGACTGCGAGCCAGGCCTTCTCATCCAACATCAGCGCCTGACCTCACAAATGCGCTTCTGGAAGAATGGTCAAACATTCCCATAGACACACTCCTAAACCGTGTGGACAGCTTTCCCAGAAAAGTTGAAGCTGTTATAGCTGCAAAGGCTGGGCCAACTTAATATTGAACCCTATGGACTAAGACTGGGATGCCATTAAAGTTCATATGCGTGTAAAGGCAGGCGTCCCAATACTTTTGATATAGTGTGTATCTATATGTGTATAAGTTGGTGAAGTAAAATTAGAAAAATATATACATAAAACTATTTTTCAGAAATAAAAAACTGATAATTGGCATGTGCGTATGTATTCACCCCCTTTGTTATGAAGCCCATAAAAAGTTCTGGTGCAACCAATTACCTTCAGAAGGCACCACTAACCAAACACTGCCATGAAGACCAAGGAACTCTCCAAACAAGTAAGGGACACGTTGTTGAGAAGTACAAGTCAGGGTTAGGTTATAAAAAATATCCAAATCTTTGATGATCCCTAGGAGCACCATCAAATCTATCATAGCCAAATAGAAAGAACATGGCACAACAGCAAACCTGCCAAGAGCATAGTTGCCAACATTGCAAAAAAAATATGTGGGACACTTTTTTGGCTGTGGGTGGAGCCGTACAATAATTAGGGGGTGGGGCATTCGTTTGTAGGTGTGGCTTAGCAATAAAGTGCTGTGGCGAAAAATGGGTGTGGTTTACGTGACCTAGTGGGCATGGCTTAAATGGGCGTGGCTCAAGAGGGTGTGGTTAGAGTCTGAGATGAATGAGGGATGGAGAGGGAAAGGGGGAGAGGGGAATGACGGGACAGCAGCCCCAGATACTACACAACAATAGAAATATGTGTATTCTAGAAAGTTTAACAATCAGCAGATAAAGATACTCCAAACGCCTGGTGTTAGCTTTTCAATCATCCCGGCACCATGATTGTTATGGTGTCAGGATGATTGAAGAGCATTATTTCTATTATTACATTGTAATATAAAATTAAATCATTCAACTCACCATAATGCCGAATCAGTGGGATCCCTGAGCGTGTCACCTGCCACGTCGCCTGCCACCAGCAGAGTCTGTCCTTGCATCAGGTGCCCTAGCAAAATCCGTCCTTGCATTAGGGGTCCCCAGCAGAGTCTGTCCTTGCATCAGGTGTCCCCAGCAGAGTCTGTCCTCGTATCAGGTGCCCCCGGCAGAGTCCCTCCTTGCATCAAGTGCCCCCAGCAGAGTCTGTCCTCGCATCAGGTGCCCCCAGCAGAGTCAGTATAGACCCCCTCAGTGCAGACCCCCCCTCCATCAGTGCAGACCCCCTCCATCAGTGCAGACCCCTCATTGCAGACCCCTCTCAGTGCAGCCCCCCTCTATTAGTGCAGACCCCCCTCAGTGCAGCCCCCCCTCTATTAGTGCAGACCCCCCTCAGTGCAGCCCCCCCTCAGTGCAGACCCCCCTCAGTGCAGCCCCACCTCTATTAGTGCAGACCCGCTCAGTGCACACCCCCCTCAGTGCAGCCCCCCCTCTATTAGTGCAGACCCCCTTCTATCAGTGCAGACCCCCCCTCTATTAGTGCAGGCCCCCCTCAGTGCAGACCCTCCCCTCCCATAACGCCCCCCACCACACGTCCAGGAGCGGCCGGTGTTTTGCCGAGAAAGTTCCCCTCGGCAAGTAAGGATCCCCCTGTACTGCGCAGGCGCAGCGCTTGCGCAGTACGAGCCAGCGGAAATAGCCGAGCTGGGGAACTTTCTTGGCAAGACACCGTCGCCGTGTGTTCAGTGGAGCGGGGAGGGGCCGATCCGTGCATCTAAAGAAGCCGATTCATTGGCTGCACGGATCGAGCCCCCTTCCTCTCTCCACTGAACACTAGGGGGATAGGGTGCCCACGTGTCCCGGATTGCCCGGGACATTCCCGCAATTGGCAGGTCTGTCCCAGGTCCCGGGCACCTTCATTCCGGGACAATACAGTGTCCCGGAATGGAATTGACAGAGCGAGCAAACCCCGCTATAGCGCTGGTGCTCGCTCTGCCTCCAGCTCCACCTGAGACTCTGGTCACTGGTTGCTATAGCCGCCTGGCGGCTAGCAACCAGTGACCTCACAGACTGCCCAGCATGCAAAGCGGTGGAGAAGTTAACTTTCTCCTCTGCGCCTAATGCTCTCCACCATGCCGGACGAGGCTGTCAGCGGGGGCAGCCTCAAAGACACTAATCCACTGGGCACCGTCTGTTACCTGGATGTCTCTCCCTGCCTCGTACCGCAGAGCAGACCGAAGCCACCTCCCCCTCCTCTTTACAAGTATACGGAGAGGGAAGAGGGACACCGCTGTGCATTCCTGGCGCTGATCCGAGGTCTGTTCTAAGCTTATATTATGTTTATGTAGATGGATAGAGAAGGGGCATGAATAGTGATCAGGAAAAGGGTAAAAAGTGCCCCCCCAGCACGTTTCTGACACCCACCTCTCCACTAGCACAAGTGGAAGGGGGGGTCTGTACTGTGGGGGGTTCACTACTTAGTGGGGGGTCTGCACTGTGGGGTGGGGGGTCTGTACTTAGTGGGGGGTTCTGTACCTAGGGGGGTCAGTACTGAAGGGGGTCTATAATGAGGGAGGGGGGTCTATACTGATGGAGAAGGGGTCTGTATTTATTTAGTGGGGGGGTCTATACTGAGGAGGGGAAGTCTGTACTGAGGGAGGGGAATTTATACTTGATGGAGGGGGGTCTTTACTGAGGGGGTATATACATAGTGGAGAGGGGGGTCCGTACTGAGGGAGGGGGCCTATAGTTAGTGGAGGGGGGCCTGTACTGAGGGAGGGGGCCTATAGTTAGTGGGGGGGTCTGTATTGAGGGAGGGGGCTTATACTTAGTGGAGAGGGGGCCGTACTGAGGGAGGGGGTCTATAGTTAGTAGAGGGGGGGTCCGTACTGAGGGAGGGGGCCTATAGTTGGTGGGGGGGGGTCCGTACTGAGGGAGGAGGCTTATACTTAGTGGAGAGGGGGGCCGGACTGAGGGAGGGGGCTATAGTTAGTAGAAGGGGGACCCTACTGAGGGAGGGGGGTCTATACTGAGGGAAGGGGGTCTGTACTGAGGGAAGGGGGTCTGTACTGAGGGAAGGGGGTCTGTACTAAGGGAGGGGGGTCTATTATTACAATGTAACAATAGAAATACATTTCAAGCATGGTATTGGGATAAGTGCTAAAACCAGCCATTCACCCGACAAATCACTCGTCGCCGAAATCTCGCCAACCCCGAAACTACATTCAACCCCCCGTCCAAAATTGTCCCTGAATGGCAGTTTGGAAATGTGGTCACCCTATAGGGGGAAGATCTAGCGGCGGCACCGGCGGCCATTTTGCTGGAGCCAGCTGCTCCAAAAAAACAACATTCCCGATTTTCCTGAAGGTAATCCCGATTCGGGACAGCCTCCAATCAGGACAAGGGTCCCAAAATCAGGATTGTTGCCAACTATGCAAGAGACGGCCGCACATCAAAACTCACAGACTGGGCAAGGAGGGCATTAATCAGAGAGGCAGCACAGAGGCCTAAGGTAATCATGGAGGAGCTGCAGAGTTCCACAGCAGAGACTGGAGTATCTGTACATACAGGGGCGTAACTAGAAATCACAGGGCCCCATAGCAAAATGTTGTATGGGCCCCCCCCCTGCAAACCGCCCCCCCCCCTGCAAACCACCCCCTCCACAAAAAAAAAAGAACTAATGCCATTGAACAACAGATTACCGCACCCATGTGGCACAGTACCCAGGCAACAGCTTATATTAATTATGAACAACAAAGTATGCAGTATACTGTATGCAGCCCCTAAAGGACACACATTGCTGACCTCCATGCCTTCTAACCAATTTCTGTTCTGTTATATAAAATGAACTAGTTCAACTCACCATAATGCAGAATCAGTGGGAGCCCTGAGCGTGTCACTTGACACCGTCGCCTGCCACCAGATGCAACTTGTCACGGAATGTCACTTGTCACATCACCCGCCACACATTGCGGATTGTCCACTTGCCACGTCGCCTGCCACCAGATGTAGATTGTCACTTGTCACACGTTGCAGAATGTCACCTGCCACATGTTGCCGATTGTCCACTTGCCACGTCCCGGATTGTCACTTGCCACGTCACCTGCCACACATTACTGATTGTCACTTGCCACGTCCCAGATTGTCACTTGCCACACATTAGATTGTCACTTGCCACGTCACCTGCCACACATTACGGATTGTCACTTGCCACTTTCTGGATTGTCACTTGCTACACATTACGGATTGTCACTTGCCACGTCGCCTGCCACATGTTATGGATTGTCACTTGCCACGTCACCTGCCACACATTACGGATTGTCACTTGCCACGTCCCGGATTGTCACTTGCCACACATTACGGATTGTCACTTGCCACGTCACCTGCCACACATTACGGATTGTCACTTGCCACGTCCCGGATTGTCACTTGCCACACATTACGGATTGTCACTTGCCACGTCGCCTGCCACATGTTACAGATTGTCACTTGCCACGTCACCTGCCATACATTACAGATTGTCACTTGCCACCTCACCTGCCACACATTACGGATAGTCACTTGCCACGTCACCTGCCACACATTACGGATAGTCGCTTGCCACATCACCTGCCACACATTACGGATAGTCACTTGCCACATCACCTGCCACACATTACAGATAGCCACTTGCCACGTCACCTGCCATACATTACAGATTGTCACTTGCCACCTCACCTGCCACACATTACGGATAGTCACTTGCCACGTCACCTGCCACACATTACGGATAGTCACTTGCCACGTCACCTGCCACACATTACGGATAGTCACTTGCCACGTCACCTGCCACACGTCCCGGATTGTCACTTGCCACTTCACCTTGTCACTTGCTGCCTGTGTCACTTTCATGCTGTGTCCCAGAGTCAGGCAGCAGAGAGATAAGGTCATCTCTCTGCTTCCCGAGGCTGCCTGCACAGTGAGGGGGGAAAACTGCACTGCAGGGATGCAGGGAGGGCGCCGGGCGGTGAGAGATGATGTCATCTCTATGCACCCCCGGCTGCCAGCTCCCTGATTGGCCAGCCTGCTCACACACGAGCCGCCCAGCTGACTCACCGCCTGACAGCCCTCGGAGCCGCCCACGCTCTCACCGCGGACCCGCAGAGCCGCCCACTCTCACCCGGGGGCCCGCAAAGCCGCCCGCTCTCACCCGCGGAGCTGCCCGCTCTCACCCGCGGAGCCGCAAAGCCGCCCGCTCTCACCCGCGGGCCCGCAAAGCCACCCGCTGTCACCCGCGGAGCCGCCTGTCACCGGTCCGGGGGGCCCCTAACAGCTGCGGGCCCCATAGCGGCCGCGTGTGTCGCTATGGCGGTAGTTCCGCCACTGTGTACATAGGACGACAATAAGCTGTACGCTCCATAGAGTTGGGCTTTATGGCAGAGTGGCCAGGAGAAAGTCATTACTTTCAGCAAAAAACAAAATGGCACGTTTTGCGTTTACGAAAAGGCATCTTTGTCTGGCGCAAACCCAACACATCACATCACCCAAAGAACGCCATCCCCACAGTGAAGCATGGTGGTGGCAGCATCATGCTGTGGGGATGTTTTTCAGCAGTCGGGACTGGGAAACTGGTCAGAGTTGAGGGAAAAATGGATGGTGCTAAATACAGGGATATTCCTGATCAAAACCTGTACCACTCTGTGTGTGATTTGAGGCTAGGATGGAGGTTCACCTTCCAGCAGGACAATGACCCCAAACATACTGCTAAAGCAACACTTGAGTGGATTAAGGGGAAACATGTATATGTGTTGGAATGGCCTAGTCAAAGCTCAGACCTCAATCCAATAGAAAATCTGTGGTCAGACTTAAAGATTGCTGTTCACAAGCGCAAACCATCCAACTTGAAGGAGCTGGAGCAGTTTTGCAAGGAGGAATGGGCTAAAATCCCAGTGGTAAGATGTGGCAAGCTCATAGAGACTTATCCAAAGCGACTTGGAGCTGTGATAGCCACAAAAGGTGGCTCTACAAAGTATTGACTTTAGGGGGGGTGTTTCTATTTAAACCACTATATATTTTCTTTACGTTCTTTTACATTTCTTATAGATATTTGCAGCATCTGCTCTTAAAGAGTTGTATTTATCGACAAATCGCGTCAAGCTTCACAGGATGCAGCCTCTATTCCACCCATGGCTCTACCAACATCTCATTTCCATCGATTATGGTTTTTACACCTATGTATATCAGTTTTTATGACATGATACAATATGTTTTCATACTATGGTCAATTTTTATGTGCAATGTTGTTTTTTGCCATTTATGTTGTGTTCTGCATGCCAAAGGATTATTATCTCTTATGTACCTACCCATTGTTATGGGTCTCTATTGCCCATGTCAATAAATATGCCATTACTTTTTACATCTCTGTTATTGCCTGCCTCATTCAAAGTCCCCAAACCCTTTATTTTGTAACGATATTCCCAGGGCTCCTTTAGATGTGACATAGTCTAGAAGCAGAGCATCCCCGGTGCTCCTTTAGTTGTGACAATGCCTTGCTATATCCCCAGTGCTCCTTTAGATGTGACAGAGCCTAACTAGATCCCCAGGCCTCTTTTAGATGTGACAGCCTAGGAACAGTGCATCCCCAGGGCTCCTTTAAATGTGACAGAGTCTAACTATATCCCTAGGGCTCCTTTAGTTGTGACAAATCCTAACTATATCCCCAGGGCTCTTTTAGAAGCGACATATTCTAGAAGCAGAGCATCCCCGGTGCTCCTTTAGATGTGACCGAGCCTAACTACTGTATATCCCCAGTGCTCCTTTAGAAGTGACATAGTCTAGAAGCAGAGCATCCCCGGTGCTCCTTTAAATGTGACAGAGTCTAACTATATCCCTAGGGCTCCTTTAGTTGTGACAAATCCTAACTATATCCCCAGAGCTCCTTTAGAAGTGACATATTCTAGAAGCAGAGCATCCCCGGTGCTCCTTTAGATGTGACCGAGCCTAACTACTGTATATCCCCAGTGCTCCTTTAGAAGTGACAGATTCTAGAAACAGAGCATCCCTGGTGCTCCTTTAGATGTGACAGTGTCTAACTACTGTATATCCCCAGTGCTCCTTTAGATGTGGCATATTCTAGAAGCAGAGCATCCCCGGTGCTCCTTTTAGATGTGACAGAGCCTAACTACTGTATATCCCCAGGGCTCCTTTAGATGTGACAGATTCTAGAAGCAGAGCATCCCCGGTGCTCCTTTAGATGTGACCGAGCCTAACTACTGTATATCCTCAGTGCTCCTTTAGAAGTGACCTAGTCTAGAAGCAGAGCATCCCCGGTACTCCTTTAGATGTGACCGAGCCTAACTACTGTATATCTCCAGTGCTCCTTTAGATGTGACATATTCTAGAAACAGAGCATCCCCGGTGCTCCTTTAGATGTGACCAAGCCTAACTACTGTATATCCCCAGTGTTCCTTTAGAAGTGACATAGTCTAGAAGCAGAGCATCCCCGGTGCTCCTTTAGATGTGACCGAGCCTAACTACTGTATATCCCCAGTGCTCCTTTAGATGTGACATAGTCTAGAAGCAGTGCATGTGACAGAGCCTAGCTATACTGGAAACTCTGCACCTGCTTCAAATGTCTCCGTTATGTTCTATAGAGAATTGGCAGCAGTTACAAGATGATGTAGTACATGTCTACCCAGCTATACACCTCCGGAGTGCCCCATTCATCAATCCGTTACTGGATCCCATCTGCAGCCACATGGCTGGAACCACGGTGACACGGACCATTCACTGATGGCCATTGCGTGCCACCCAGCAATCACCAGGTTTGCAGCTGGTACATATCACAGCTAAAACATTGCTGGAGCTCGGCCAACAAATATCTACAAAGTTATACCATTAAACCAAAATGATAGTGTAACACAACCTATATAAAATTCTAACAAATATTGCCCATAACACATACACTACGGTACAAAAGTCTTAGACACGTGTGAAAAAAATGCTGTAAATGAAGAATGCTTTCAGAAATAGAAGTGTTAATAATTTATTTTTAGAAATTAATAAAATGGGAAGTAAATGAATAGACAAAAAAAATCCAAATCAAATGAATATTTGGTGTGACCCCCTTTGTCTTTAAAACAGCATCAATTCTTCTAGGTACACTTGGACCACTTTTTGAAGGAACTCGGCAGGTAGGTTGTTATAAACATCATGGAGAACCACAGATCTTCTGTGTATATAGGCTGCCTCACAGCCTTCTGTCTCTTCTGTCTCTCCGTGATGTTGAGATCAGGGCTCTGTGGGGGCCAAACCATCACTTCCAGGACTCTTTGTTCTTCTTTACACTGAAGATCGTTCTTAATGACATTGGCTGTATGTTTGTGGTCGTTTGTCCTGCTGCAGAAAAGATTTGGGGCCAATTACACTCCTTCCTGATGGTAAGACATGACGAACAATTATCTGCCTGTATTTCTCACAGTCCCGATATCAGTTGACCACACATGCAGTCCCAGTTTCAGTTAGCCACACACAGTCCCAAAATCACTAGGTCACACACACAGTCCCAGAGTCCGTCGCTCAAGACACAGCCCCGGTGTCAGTAGGTCACACACAATCCCCGTCTCAGCTGACCACACACACAGTCCTGGTATCGGTTGGTCACACACACAGCTCCCAACTGTCCCTATATTGGAATAAAGTCCCTCTGTCCCTCTTTCCTCCTCATTCGTCCCTCATTGTTGTCTGATCTTTATAGTTCTATATAAAATGCACTTTTTTATCCACATCCTAAATTGCTGCATTTTTTACTTTCAAAAGCCAATATAAGGAATAGTAATGGTAAAAGAAAAAGCACTTGTGGGCTCAACTGTATACGTACTTCTATACCACATGCCGACCAGCCGCCGCAGTTGTTTTGCGGCAGAATGGCACGGCTGGGCGCAACGACGTTATGGAACGTCGCTTCGCCCTCCCCGAGCCGATGCAAGTGCCTGGTGGTCTCGATCACCACCGGGCCCCCACGATCGCTTGGAGCACACGAGAACCGGGAACTGTGTGTGTAAACACACAGTTTCCGGTTCTCTGAGGGGAGAACTGACAGATCGTCTGTTCATACAGAGTATAAACAACGATCTGTTATCTTCCCTGCAAAGTCCCCTCCCCTTTCAGTTAGAACACAAACTAGGACACACATTAACCCCTTCACTGCCCCCTAGAGTTAACCCCTTCACTGCCAGTGACATTTTTTTACAGTAATCAATGCATTTTTAATTGCACTGATCGCTGTATTAATGCCAGTGGTCCCAAAAGTGTGTCAGAATTGTCCAACGTGTCCGCCATAATGTCACAGTCACGATAAAAATAGCTGATTGCCACCATTACTAGTAAAAAAAAAAAATTATTAATAAAAATGCCATAAAACTATCCCCTATTTTGTAGACGCTATAACTTTTGCGCAAACCAATCAATATACACTGATTGCAATTTTTTTTACCAAAAATATGTAGAAGAATACATATCGGCCTAAACTGAGGAAAAAAAAAAAGGGTTTTTTTTAATATATTTTTGGGGGATATTTATATATTTTTGGGGGATATAGAAAAAAGTAAAAAATAATGCGTTTTTTTCAAAAAATTTTTGTTTATAGCGCAAAAAATAAAAACCACCGAGGTGATCAAATACCACCAAAAAAAAAGCTCTATTTTTGGGGAAAAAAAGGACATCGATTTTGTTTGGATGCCACGTCACACGACCGCGCAATTGTCAGTTAAGGCGACGCAGTGCCGAATTGCAAAAAGTGCTCTGGTCTTTGGCCAGCCAAATGGTCCGGGGCTGATGCGGTTAAGGGGGGCGTGGCAGGGGGTGTGTCCTATCCTATGTCTGCATACTTTTGCTAATAGACGTCCCTTGTTCTCATCTCAAAAATGTAGGAATGAAGCAGAAGTTGGCTCCTTATTCGGACAGCTTCTTATTCAGGTTGGATCTTTATTCACAGAAGTAATTATTTACTAAAAAATCATCTGCAACATTTATAATAAAATTGTGAACTTTAACAACAATTCTGTCTCCGTAACTGCCATGTATTTAAAGGGGTAATTCTGAATAAATAACACTTTCTATATGAAATCTATCTTGGCTCACCCAAATTTCACTTGTTTTATACTCATTGGGCATCCTTCTATTAGTTAACCACTTCAGCCCCGGAAGAATTTACCCCCTTCCTGACCAGAGCACTTTTTGCGATACGGCACTGAGTCGCTTTAACTGACAATTGCGCGGTCGTGCGACGTGGCTCCCAAACAAAATTGTTGTCCTTATTTTTCCCACAAATAGAGCTTTCTTTTGGTGGTATTTGATCGCCTCTGCGGTTTTTATTTTTTGTGCTATAAACAAAAATAGAGCGACAATTTTGAAAAAAACGCATTATTTTTTACTTTTTGCTATAATAAATATCCCCCCAAAATATATAAAAAACATTTTTTTCCTCAGTTTAGGCCGATACATATTCTTCTACATATTTTTGGTAAAAAAAAAATCGCAATAAGCGATATTTGATCGGTTTGCGCAAAAGTTATAGCGTTTACAAAATAGGGGATAGTTTTATGGCATTTTTATTTTTTTTTTTTTTTTTTTAAATGGCAGCGATCAGCGATTTTTATTGTGACTGCGACATTATGGCGGACACATCGGACATTTTTGACACATTTTTGGGACCATTGTCATTTATACAGCGATCAGTGCTATAAAAATGCACTGATTCCTGTGTAAATGACACTGGCAGTGAAGGGGTTAACCACTAGGGGGCGGGGAGGGGTTAAGTCAGTACTAGGGGAGTGATTACTAACTGTCAGGGGGGATGGGCTGTGTGTGTGACATCGCTGATCTCTGCTCCGATGACAGGGAGCAGAGATCGAGTGACACTGTCACTAGGCAGAACGGGGAGATGTTTGTTTACATCAGCATCTCCCTGTTCTACCTCCCCGTGAGGCGATCGCGGGTATCCCCGTGGCGATCGAGTCCGCGGGACCCGCCTCACGGAGCTTGCCGCGCCGCGCG
The DNA here is from genome assembly GCA_037952835.1 of Lithobates septentrionalis. Lineage (NCBI taxonomy): Eukaryota > Metazoa > Chordata > Amphibia > Anura > Ranidae > Lithobates > Lithobates septentrionalis. Next base: position 1,173,851 of record JBBDGP010000034.1, on the reverse strand, counting down.
CTGGCCGCCTCTTAAAGGGCAACGTACAGGTACGTGGTTTTGCCTGTACGAGCCCTTCTGCCGCAGTATATCTGAGTGAGGTGGTCGGCAAGCGGTTAAAGTTCAATTTGGCCCGAGCAAAGTGATAGAAATCATAAAATATGGCACCCTGACAGTCATACATTACAATGAGAAATTTTGAGTAAGAAGCCAACCTATTCCTATATGAAAACCATCGTGGCTCACCCAAATTCCACTTGTTTTATACTCATTGGGCATTCTACTATGTAGGAATAGCTTGGCTTCTTATTCAAAATTTCCCACTGAAATGCATGGCTGTCATGGTGCCACATTTGGTGCCATATTTTATGATTTATATCACTTGGCTCGGGTCAAATTGAACTTTAACTAATAGAAGGATGCCCAATTATATGAAAACAAGTCACATCTGGGTGAGCCAAGATGGTTCTCATATAGAAAAAGTTATTTATTCAGAATTACCCCTTTAACCACTTGCTGCCTGCCCGCCGTCATATGACGGCGGGACAGTGCAGCTGTTGTTCTGGGCCGCCGTCATATGATGGCGCAGCCTTCCAGGCAGCCCAGGGGGCGCGCGCCCGCCGCATCGCTCGGGTCCCGGTGCGCGTGCCCGGCGGCCGCGATGTCCGCCGGGCACCCGCGATTGCCCGGTAACCGAGCAGGACCGTGGATCTGTGTAAACACACAAATCCACGTCCTGTCAGATGGGAGGAGACCGATGGTGTGTTCCTTGTACAGAGGAACACTGATCGGTCTCCTCCCCTTGTGAATCCCCTCCCCCCAAAGTTAGAATCACTCCCTAGCAACACATTTAACCCTACAGCGCCCACTCCTGGTTAACCCCTTCATTGCCAGTCACATTTATACAGTAATCAATGCATTTTTATAGCACGGATCGCTGTATAAATGTGAATGGTCCCAAAAATGTGTCAAAATTGTCCGATGTGTCCGCCGTAATATCGCAGTCACGATAAAAATCGCAGATCGCCGCCATTACTAGTAAAAAAAAAAAAAATAATAAAAATGCTATAAATCTATCCCCTTATTTTGTAGACGCTATAACTTTCGCGCAAACCAATAAATATATGCTTATTGCGATATTTTTTACCACAAATATGTAGAAGAATACGTATCGGCCTAAACTGAGGAAAAAATTTGTTTGAAAAAAAAAAAAAAACTTACTTATTATAGCAAAAAGTAAAAAATATTGTGTTTTTTTTCAAACTTTTCACTCTTGTTTTGTTTATAGCACAAGAAATAAAAACCACAGGGGTGATCAAATACCACCAAAAGAAAGCTCTATTAGTCTGGAAAAAATGATAAAAATTTAATTGGGGTACAGTCTAGTATGACCGCGCAATTGTCATTCAAAGTGCGACAGTGCTGAAAGCTGAAAATTGGCAGGAAGGGGGTGAAAATGCCCTGTATGGAAGTGGTTAAATACATGGCAGTTAGGGAGACAGAATTGTTGTTAACCACTTGCCGCCCGCCATATAGCAAAATGACGGCGGCAAAGTGGTTTCAACATCCTGACCGGACGTCATATGATGTCGCCAGGATATCAAGCCGCTGCGTGCCCCCCCGGGGGGGGGGGGGGGGGCATGCTTCGCGACGATCCTTGTTGCGGTGTGTCAGTCTGACACACCACAACTCCGATCTCGGTAAAGAGCCTCTGGCCTCATTCACACGAGGTGGACTCCGCTTCCATGGAGCCCGCCTTGGTCCGCTGGCTCAGCTGGAGATCTGTCCGTTGATCTCCGCTGAGCCGGCGGATGACAGGTCCCTCTCTGCTCACTGAGCGGGGAGGGGCTTGTCAGGCACCGCTGCTGCCTATGGAGGGATCAGATGAAAACAGACAGCATGTCCGTTTTCATCAGATCTCACCCAATCCGCCAGCGACGGATCCGGACGTAGGGCCATCCATCTGCTTTCAGCGGATTGGATCGGGTCGGATGTCAGCGGACATGTCTCCGCTGACATCCGTCGCTCCATAGGCTAACATGGAGCACCTGTTCATGTCCGCCGTCAAAATTGACAGGCGGACCTGAACGGTCCGATCGTGTGAAAGGGGCCTCTGATGGAGATTCTTTACCACGTGATCAGCTGTGTCCAATCACGGCTGATCACAATGTAAACAGAAAGGGCCGTTGATCAGATTTTCTTCACTCACGTCTGTCAGATGCAAGTAGAGGAGGGCCGATCGATTATCAGTGCAGCCCCCCCCCCCCCAGGATGCCCACACTGGACCACCAGGGACGCCACCAGGACCACCAGGGATGTAACCACCAGGTTTGCCACCCTAGACCACCAGGGATGCCAATCAGTGCCCACAATGGGCATCACTGATTGGCAGGCATTATTGTTTGGCACTGATTGGCATCCATCAGTAACATCTATTAGTGTACATCAGTGCCACCTATCAGTGCCCATCCATGCCCATCCGTGCCACCTATCAGTGCCCATCTGTGCCACCTATTAGTGCCCATCTGTGCCGCCTTTCAGTGTCTATCAGTGCTGCCTATGTGTACCCATCAGTTCTGCATATCAGTGCCGCATATTAGTGCCCATCATCAGTGCCACCTCATTGGTGCCACCTCATCTGTGCCCATCAGTGCCGCCTTATCAGTGAAGGAGAAAACGTACTTATTTACAAATTTTTGTAACAGAAACAAAAAAATATATATATTTTTTTTAAATTTTTTTTATTTGTTTGGCAGAAAATAAAAATCGCAGAGGTGATCAAATACCACCAAAAGAAAGCTCTATTTGTGGGAACAAAATGATAAAATTTAGTTTGTGTACAGTGATGGATGACCACGCAATTGTCATTCAAAGTGCGACAGCGCAGAAATCTGAAAATTGGTCTGGGCAGGAAGGTGTAGAAGTGCCCGGTATTGAAGTGGTTAAAGTTCACAATTTTATTATATACTTTGCAGATGATTGTTTAGTAAATAATCACTTTTGTGACTAAAGATCCTTTCTGAATAAGGCTGGCCATACATGATACAATTTTCTTCTTCAATTTCCTTTAGATTTACCTTTATGTAGTGCAAGGGCCAGCCTGATTGCATACAAATAGAAAGCGTTTAGGTATGACCTCATATCATATGATTTTGGTAAATATAAAGAAAAATTGTATAGTGTATGGCCCTCAGGTTGCCACCTCGTCCCTTTAAACCCGAACACATATGCATTACACGGGTTCTGAGGCTAATTTAATTCAGATAAAGCACCAAGTGTGTATAATTACTTAATCAGCGACGGAACCTGTGTATACCTCCCAACATTCTGAGATGACACCTACTAACAAATGTATGTAGGCATAGGACACGCCCCCTGCCACGCCCCCTTAAAGGAGAATTAACCAAAAAAAAGGTTAATTAAAGCCACGAGGACTTTTTTTTTACCACTAATATTCCTTTATATTGGCCTTTAAAATTTACAAATGTATAAATGCAGCAATTTAGAAATTGGATGAAATGTTTAGCACTGGGAAACACTTTTTGATAGATAAAAAGTGCATTTTATATACAACTATATATAGATCAGACCAAAATGAGGGACATATGTGGAGGAAAGAGGGACAGAGGGACATTGCTCTAAATCAGGGACAGTCCCTCGAAATCAGGGACAGTTGGGAGCTATGCCTGTGTAATTCATATGTGTTCGGTTTTAAAGCGATGAGGTGGCAACTCTAATGGCCAGCCTTAGAAGCTGGACGAATAAGGAGCCAACTTGATGTTCACAATGTAGGAGCAGGTATGGATTGTACACACAGTCCTGATGTCAGCTGACCACACACTCACACACAGTGCTGGTGACAGCGGGTCACGTGGTCACACACACAGAGTTGGAATGACAAATCCCTCTACGGATCATCCTATGTCCGCTACACGTTGCCCTCCGATCCCGCCCCCATCACCATGCCAACGCAGCGGAGGCGGGGCGGCGTCCGAAGCAGCCAATCGGCGCGGCCTCCCCCGGCCGGTTTAAACTCGGCCAATGAGGGCGCAGCTCCAGTGTTGTGCTCAGGTGGACGAACTTTCCTGTCAAGATGGCAGCGTCCGTGTCCGTTAGAGGTACCGGGGAACCGAGCGGAGGGGGCTGGGAGAGCGACCAGGATGACGGGGAAGTGTTCGTCCCCGAGGAGGAGGACCGCGGGGAGCCCCGGCTGGAGCCCCAGGAGATCCGGAGCCGGGTGGAGAGGATGAAGAGGGAGGTGAGGAACCGGAGGAAGATCCTCATCAAGGGGCTGCCGGGAGACATCGCCAACCAGGTGAGGAGGGGCCCGGGGTGTGTGTATGTATGAGAGAGGGGCCTATGTGTTCTCTGACCCCGGTATATCTTGGGAATGTGTCCCCTCTGTGGGGCAAATTTAAAAAAAAATAAATAAATATATATATATATATATATATATTCACACTGAGGCGCTTGCAGACACTATAGCGTTACAATAAGTGCCCTGAAACAGCGGCTCCAATGTGACAGCCTTCGCGGTGCGCTGGCGGGGTGTCAGAAAAAGTCCTGCCAGTAGCTTCTTTGGCGCGCCCTTGCCCATTGAAAACAATGGGACAGCGCTGCGTTTTGCGGGTGGATTTAACTCATTTTCGGACGTTAGCGGGGGTTAAGTGGCGCTAAAAATAGCGCCACTTTACCGCTGATGCCTGGGGCGGCTCAGTGTGAAAGGGGGTATTAGCCATTTTCCCTCCCCCCCCAGTGTCGTCATGTGACTCGGTGTCTCAGGTGTGAATGGGGAGCAGGTGTATTAAATTTGATGTTATCACTCTCACTCTCTCATACTGGTCACCGGAAGTTTAACATGGGAAAGAACTCTGAGGATCTGAAAAAAAAGAATTGTTGCTCTACATAAAGATGGCCTAGGCCAGCCATTCTCAACAAGGGCTCCTCCATCTGTGGCTGATCCACCTTTTTTTTATGATGCCTTCAGAGTTCAGCATCACTTGGCAAAGCCAGCTGCATGACACCAAATATCTTTTTTAGCTGTCTTTAAGGGTGGCATTCTGAGCACCGTTTTTTAAGGGGGACATTATTCCTATTGGCCGCCAGTATAAGGGGCACTGTTCATATTGCCCCTGATAAATTTGGTTTTAGTAAGGGTTCCTCGTGATCTGAAAATTTATTTTTGGGGTACCTCTAGGGTTAGGCTGGCCTAGGCTATAAGAAGATTGCCAAGACCCTGAAGCTAATCTGCAGCACGGTGGCCAAGACCACACAAACATTTAACTATATAGCTCCCCAGTGCCGGTCTTCTATCGATCTGTGCCTGCGCGGAGCCGCACCGCACTCCAGCTGATTGCCAAATGACGTGACCGTGGCGCATGCGCACATCAGAGGAGGCATCTTTCCGCGGGAGAGAGAATGTCACGGAAACAATTAAAAGCTATTCACTGAGCGGAGGGACACCATCGTTCTCATATTGTACCTCGCTGGGGCTGTGCGGGGTTTCAGTCTGCTCAAGGTCGCCTTTTGTCGTTGTTGCACTGCGGCTGTAGTGTCTTGATCAGCGCCTGTGTCTAAGACCCCCTTTCACACCGAGGGCGTTTTGCAGGCGCTAAAGCGTTAAAAATAGCGCCTGCAATCCGCCCTCAAACAGCTGCCAGCAGCTTCTTTGGAGCAGTGTGTTTACCGCTCCTCCACCGCTGCTCCCTATTGAAATCAATAGGGCAGCGCTGGGATACTGCCAGCAAAACGCCACTATTGCGGGCGGTTTTAACCCTTTCTCAGCCGCTAGCTGGTGTAAAAGCGCCCCGCTAGCGGCTGAAATGCGCCACTAATCCGACGGTAAAACGCCCCTAAATATAGCGGCATTTTACCGCCGACGCGATGGGCAGCTCGGTGTGAAAGGGCTCTAAGGGCGGGTTGCAACACAAGACAAAGTCTCACCCTTTAACGCAGCCTCAAGCCGCTATATACAAACGAGAGGATCCGGACAGCCGCACTCCAGAAAGTAATAATCCAAATTTCTTTATTTTAAAATCAGGAACACATCAGATACAGGACAGAGTGTACAGATCATAGGCTAACGCGTTTCACACTTATCCAAGTGCTTACTCATAGCCGCCCTGCAACGCCGAGGCATAATGTAACAACTACAGTGTGTGTGTCCCCCCCCCCCCCCCCCGCTCTGTGAATGGTTTTCAATTGTGTGCGTAAATTTCCTCCTGTGATGTGCGCATGTGCCATGTTCACGTCACTCCAGCTGATCAGTAAAATCAGCTGGAGAGCTGATCCGTTCTACGCATGCGCAGGCTCTTTTCGACAGAGGGCACAAATATCGATAGAACACCGGCAACACTCATGAAGCCCCGGACCATGACACTCCCACCACCATGATTGACTGTAGGCGCGACACACTTGTCTTTGATGTCATAAGCCTAGGCCTATGACCAGACCAGGAACAGGAAGTGGGCTGTATAAGGTTTACTGGCAGAACAAAAATGTTTTATTATCCAAAGTTAAAACCACAAGGGAAGAAGATTTAATAGATTGGGGGGGGGGGGATCATGTATTTAATCCATTAGCATGCATCAAGAGCTCCTCCTACAATGGGGACCACTGGGGTAGTAGTAATAATAAAAAAAAAAAAAAATCTATCAAAAATGTCAGCTTACATTTAATGGTGTGTACCTGGCACTTGGGATAGTCCACATACAAGTAGGGAGAGACACCCCCTCCCCCAATTCAGCGCACACTCAGACCGGTGTATGTTCTACTACCGAAGGTAAAAATCGGCAGTCGGATCTGTTTTGTTGTTTTTAACTAAAATAGAGACTTTAGTATCACTTGAAGTGCCGGTTCACATGTGATTCTCACCGCACTGCTATGCAGATCACATGCAATGTCTGTGCGATGCAAATTCAGCCAAACAGATTGTATGGCTGAATTTGCATTGCGTTCGGATCAAAATCACGCAGGACCCTTTTATTTTTATCTATATCTCCATGTTTATGTAGCCTGTGTATATAGTTGCTTGCTGTTCAAATATTTTAACCCTTTAGTCATACAGGTACCAAAATTGTTCAGCGATGTTTGTCGACTGGAATTTTTTTTTTTTTTTGTACTGTAGACCTAGAAGTGTTCTAACCTTTCCATACATGTGATTATTGTACATGCACCCTATTAGTAGCTGCTGATGCTATTGATATTTCCATGTTGGTCCTGAATGAGGCGATGGTGCAACATTCCCTCGCCTTCAGACATTGAGAATTGGCTGAAGTCATTCTTTGCATTCACTGCAGCTGCCCGTATGTCTCATTTAGGACCAACATGTAAAAAATAGCTTGTAATGGTTGATATTTACATGAGTGGCCAATAGACTCCAGTAATGCTGTATGCATTTAAACTGTGACATGCCTACAGCATATGGATAGCTTTAAATGGGGGATCTTGTTGCCAGCAGTATCCTGTGTTTATTGCCTATGCTTGTCTGAATGGGCGTCTAATCTAGTCTGCTGGCACACCAACTGTATTATTTATTGGGGTTGATTTACTAAAGACATATGGGATGTGCAGTCGCTACAAGAATAGTTGCTCCAGAGCTTAAGGCCCCTTTCACACTTGTGCGACTTCAAAGTCACGTGATTTGGGATCAGTACTACTTTGTAGGATTTTGGCATTAACCAATGAAAAATACATGGTGTGAGACCATTCCTTTTCCTGCCATTCCTGTAACCGGCTTGTGCTTACAAAGTAGTACTGAAATCGTGTCTATATCATTCAGGTACGATTTCCATGCTACTTGAGGGTTTAACATTGAGGTCTATGGACATCAACTCGCATGGAAGTGGAACCAAAGTAGTGCAGGGACTACTTTGAAGTCGGCACGACTTAAAGTCCTGCCAATATGAATGGTAGTCATTGAGAATCATGGAGAATGACTTGTCATAAGTGTGAAAGGGGCCTAAAGCGGAGTGTCGCTGAAAGTCGGCAGCTGCTGACTTTTTTTTTTTTTTTTTTTTTTTTTCTTTTTTAACCACTTCAATACCAGGCACTTGGACACCTTCCCGCCCAGCCCAATTTTCACCTTTCAGCGCTGTTGCAATTTGAATGACAATTGCGCGGTCATGCTACACTGTACCCAAACAAATTTTTTTTATCATTTTGTTCCCACAAATAGAGCTTTCTTTTGGTCGTATTTGATCACCTCTGCGGTTATTTTTTGCGCAACAAATAAAAAAAGACCGAAAATTTCGAAAAGTTTTTTTTCTTTCTGTTAAATTTTTTTGTAAATAAGTATGCTTTCTCCTTCAATAATGGGCACTGATAGGTGGCACTCATAGGTGGCACTGATGGGCACTCGTAGGTGGCATTGATTGGTATATATGGGTGGCACTGATGGGCAATGACAGGTGGCACTGCTAAAGCATTGCTGGGCAGATCTGGGCATTGCTGGGCAGACCATTGACATAATAGTGCCAATCAGTGCCCATTTGTGGGCACTGATTGGCACAGATTGGGCACATGTGGATGGCCATGGGGTACATACCTGGCCATCCACGTTGCCCCTTCCCTGGTGGTCCTAGTGGCATCCCTGGTGGTCCAGTGTGGTGATCTGAGGGGGGGCTGCGCTGATAAACAATCAGCGCAGAGCCGCCGATCGGCTCTCCTCTACTCGCGTCTGTCAGACGCGAGTGAGGAAGAGCCGATCAACGGCTCTTCCCATTGACAGCGTGATCAGCTGTGATTGGACACGGCTGATCACGTGGTAAAGAGCCTCCGCCGGAGGCTCTTTACCAAGATCGGTGGAGCGGTGTGTCAGGCTGACACACCGCTCCACCGATCGCCGCGATGCGCGCCCCCGGGGGCGCGCTGCGGCATGTTATCCTGCTGGACGTCATATGACGCCCAGTCAGGATAACAGAACCACTTCCCGGGCGTCAATCCGCTATATGGCGGGCAGGAAGTGGTTAATATTGCTTACCTGTCCAGGGTGCCCAGAGGTGCCAGCCTCTTCAGTAAGGGAATCAGGAAGTGAAGCCTTACGGCTTCAAAGCCTGGTTCCCTACTGCGCATGCGCGAGTCACTCTGTCTTTGCTGGTTCCTGCTGCCTTCTGGGACCTGTGTCTCCCAGAAGACAGCGGGGGGAATGGAGGAGAGGCTAGACACAGTGTAGATTGCTGCGGAATCTGTTGCTGGAAGTGGGAGCAAATACCTGTAATAGACAGATCCCCCACCCCCCCCTTTGAAAAGGTGCTAAATGTGACACCGGGGGGGACCGGTAAAGCAGAAGCTCAATTTTTGGGTGGAACTCCGCTTTAATAAAGGAGCAAAAGCTCTGCTGACTTCTGTCATCCATACGTGCATTTTTTTTTTTTTTTTTTTTTCCTTGCACATGATTGGGTATTCTTTGTAAAGTGAAGCTTTACCTCCTTCCTTTTTTTTTTTTTTTTTTTTTTTTTCCCCTAAGCTCTGGAGCAACTGCAGTCTTTTTGCCTTTAGTAACACAACCCCCATTGTGTGTGGTGTATATTGTTCATAACTTTCAAAACACTAATGGTGACAAAATGGATTTTTTGCAGAACGTTGGAGGCATTTTTCCTGTGATTGGTGTTGTGTGGAGTGTTAGATGTTAATCCAGATAAGACTTGAAGTGGCTTAGTTGTGCTTTCCTCTCCTCCAGTAAAATGATGTGATCAATCCTTTGTGGAGCGGTCAGGCCTGAAGCTGGCTCCTGAATACAGAGGACTGAGCTGACCCGGTGATCCCTGAAGCAGTTTGTCTTTTCCCCCTTTGTTGGGGTGATGTCACTGGCCTCTCATACAGCTGTGCCCTGCAGTGTTGTGTTCTGTACTTGTCATTCAGTCCTGTGATCCCCATACTCCCCTGTCAGTGGCCTCCTGACAATAGGATCGTGCGCAAATTCCAGTCCCCTCTCTAACGCAGATGGCATCACCCGGGGATGATTATCAGGTTATGCAAGGCTTCAAACCCACTCATGTTATATACAAAATGAAAAGTTAAAAATCACATGCTGGGTTCTGGTCGTTGTGTATTATGATTTTCAGTTGTCATCCTTTTTTCTAGTTGGTTTGAAGTTGTGTTCCCTTCTCTTCCAGAACACTCGCTGTCATGCCTTTTGATTGACACATTTTACTCTATGTCTATCTGGCTGTGTTCCATGGAGTAAAAATAGACCTGGAGGGCACAGTGGCATTGCAGATACACTAGTTACAAAAGCATCCATATGAAACCCAAGTTTTATTTTCCATAGTCTTGGTAACAAATATTAGAACAGCTTGGCAACTTGTAGGCCTAAATTGTCAGGGGTGAAGGGCAGTAAAAATAGGTGGTTGTGCTTTGGATTTATTTGGGGGTGGCCCCCCTCCTCAACTACTACCCTGTTTCCCCGAAAATAAGACCTAGCGTGATGGCTGCAATATAAGCCCTACCCCCCAAATAAGCCCTACCCTGAAAATGGGACCTACAAGGACTTTAACTAGGGCTTATTTGGGGGGTAGGGCTTATATTGCAGCCATCACCGACAATCACGCTAGGTCTCATTTTCGGGGAAACTGGGTATAGCTGCTAACATTTAACTCCTGTCCAAGGATCCAACACTGCCCTCGCCTAAGCCAATTCTTTACTGGTCTTTGGGTCACTGGCACTGGGGGGAGGTGCAACTTCTGCTTGGATCGCCAAGCTGGTTTTGCCATGTGGTATTGGACACATGTCAAAACCAGGGTCCTGCCCCCCCCCCCCCCCCCCAAAAAAATAAGTTTCAAGAAAGAGTGATCGAGGAAGGGGGTATTCTGCTTTTGAACTACAAAGGCAGCTGACTGGGGTTGTACACCTGTCACTACAAAAAGTGACCTGTTCAAGTCAAAGGGGCCTTAATCCTTTCTTTCATCTGCCCAGGACTACATGTCCCATGAGGCGTTGCTCCTCACACATTCACAAGTTTACAAGCACTTGCTGACCTGTGTGGATGGTGTGCTGAGCTTGTATGTATACTGACATGTAAATGATGCATTCTGTATGCAGGCCAACTAATTGGCTTTCAAATTATAAGAGTTTTTTTTGTTTTTGTGTATGTATGCAGCATTGGAGAATTTTTAGCTCTTGCCATCTCTTTGGCTCCATAAATCTCCAATGGGGACATGACGGCAAACACCTCGCAGTGTCGAATCTATTTTTTTTTTTTTTTTCTTTGCTTTATTTAATACTAAACAGTTTTGCATAGTGATGACCTGAGATTTGGGTGACCTGTGAAAGTTTCTCCTTTAAACGCCCTCACTTTTTTAAATTTTTTTATTTTTTATTTTTTATTTTTTTTGTACCAAGCTGAATGAGGGCTTGCTTTTAATCCTCAAGTATATGTAAATACTTTAGTGCGTGAAGTCTGGTCACATATTTATTTAAGTCCTCACTTTACCACCTTCATTGTTTACTTTATAAAACAATTTTTGTAATAACCTTGTTCTAAATGATGTATGAGCTAGCCTTAATATTGTGTATAAATTTGATTTTAACTTTTTTTTTATTTTTTTGCAGGAAGTCCATGATCTCCTGGCAGACTATGAGCTGAAATACTGTTTTGTTGATAAATATAAAGGAACTGGTAAGAACCAAACGTTGATTATCTGGTCAAAGTCTGCTGAAACTACAAGTCTGTCTGTGAGTTACTTGATGTAGGGATTGATATACATGAAGAGGGCCTGTGCCCTTGGCTACCGTCCCCTTGGACCTTTAGGAACCACATGTGTAGGTTTAGGGGTCATGTCTGGTTCTCCATGTGATCTGGATACTTGTGAAGGTGTTGGTTTAGGACCACATTGGAAAGAGGGGCTTATGTGACTTCTGGGTCGCCTGTAATACCTAATGGCACTGTGATCCCTTCCTCTGCCTATAGAAAAGATCATGTAAGGCCCTCTAAACTTCTTGCCTATGGCTCATAGATGTCTTAAAGTGGAGTGCCACCTGAAGAGGGACATTTTTGTTTGCACACTGCCACACTTGGCACTTTTTTGGGGGGCGGGAGCTGGTACCTAGTGTTGACAGGTACCCGCTTCCACTTCCTTCTCAGATTGATAAATGATGCAGTGATCTGAGCCGGAAGTTCAAACGCCCCCCCCCCCTTCTGGGGCACATCACAGGTCCCAAAAGACTACAGGACCATTCACAAGATGCAGTGTGACTTGTGCATACGCAGTAGGAAGCCAGCTGTGAAGCCACAAGGCTAAGGCTTCACTTCTGGTTTCCCTTCCTTGCGATGCTGGTGCCTGCACCCAAAGCTGATTTAAGAATCTGCTCAGATGAGGATGTAATTGGCTCCCTGGACAGGTAAGTGTACTTATAATAGTCAGCAGCTACAGTATTTGTAGCTAACTTTTTTTTTTTCTTTTTTTTTTTTTTTTTTTGAGTGGGGGGGGGAGCCTGGAGCTCCTCTTCAGAGTGTGAATGCCCCCCCCCCCCCCCCCAAAAAAAAACTTACTTGCCTCCATGCTACAGCATCAGTCTGCTGCAGCTGTCCCCCACAGGCTCTAATCTTGAACTGAGTGATCACGGAGCTGTTGATCCATTCAGTTCTCAGTCATCTCGGAGCAGAGAGCAGTTGAGTGTAACCAGTTAGTTGCCTGTTTTGTCTTGATTACCCAAAATGAGTATATGGGGAAGTTGTGACTTGCTGACGAGTACGTTTGTACTGGGTCAGCAGCTCCCAAGTATTGAAGTTAGAGTTTGGACCGGCCATCTGCCTGGCAGATATGCAATCAGTTTTCAGCATGACCTGGTTGCAAGCCTTTTTGTTTTAGGGTATCATGGGAGAGCCATGTAATAATAGGCAGTTTCTGCATGTTGGCATGTTTACCTTTCCCATAGTCTTTTCACACTGCTGTAAACTTGTGACCCATGGCTCTCTCTCCTATAGCATGTCAGCTTAGGTTGTATGATCTTCTGTGGAGTACTAGTATGAGATTTGCTTACTAAAGAGTTCTCCATGTTTTGTATCCTGCAGCTTTTGTTACATTGCTGAATGGAGAACAAGCAGAATCTGCCATCCGTCGATTTCACCACACTCATCTCCGTGACCGTGAGATCTCGGTACAACTGCAGCCCACAGACTCCCTGCTCTGTATCGCGAACCTACCACCCGGTTATACCCAGCAGCAGTTTGAGGACTTGGTCCGCCCGTTTGGTAATCTGGAGCGGTGTTTCCTGGTGTACAGCGGTGTTACGGGACATCCCAAGGGCTATGGCTTTGTGGAGTACATGAAGAAGGACTCTGCTTCCCGTGCCAAATCGGACCTGCTGGGCAGGCAGCTGGGTTCCCGCACGCTATACGTTCATTGGTCAGATGTGACCCAGCTAACCTACGAACTGCTTCACTCCCACTGCCTGTGTGTGGAGCATCTGAAGGAGTGTGACTTCACAGAGTTAAAGGCTGCCTTCTCCAAATCCTGCACACCCTCTTTCTGCCAGGTGGGTGCGCTGTTGTTGTCTTCTGTTATGCGGATATTTGGTGAACATTGTATATATTTGTGCTACTGTAATCTATATAGGAGTATTAAGATTGTAATTCTCACAGAAAGGACACAGCTTACCAGTGGGTTACTCTAGCTTGGCTGAAAAGCATTTGAAGTGTTCATATGAGTCTCCTGATACTACACTAATCTTCTCAATCACTCTACCTTTCTGGAGGGACAGGTACAACCAGCATTGCTAGCTTCTGCTACTGAAGCTCAGAAGCATTTTGAGGCAGGTACTTTGCATCACACGCATGCGTATCCCAGGATATTCATTGCTTCTGGAAGCCCAGCAGTTGGACGTGGGCATTAAAGCAGTACTCTACTCTCTCTCAATCAACATTGACTATTTGTAATCCTTATGCAGCTAGGTAAATAGTTAGGAAAGTATCATATTTACTTTTTTTTTTTATTTAATTTTTTTTTCTGGTTTCCATGCCTAGGCAACTCATACATCCCAGGAGCCATTGCGGGGGGGGGGGGGGGGGGGGAGCAGAGTTTTTATCAGCTAAGCACACCCTTCTGCCTGCATGCCTGAGCTAATGGCAGATGGATTCTGGGAAGTGAATGCTACATGACTCATCTGGGGGCGCGTGGCGATCCTCTGACGGAGGCTCCTTGCCATGTGATCAGCTGTGACCAATCACAGCTGATCATCACCTGAACCAGGAAGTGCCGGTTAATGGCTTTCCTCAGTTCGTGCTGACAGGGAGAGCCGATCAGCGGCTCTGTCAGAGGGGGGGTCTGTGCTCATAATCAGCACATTGATTATCAGCACAGCCCCATGAGAGGTGCAGATCAGCTGCCAGTCAGTGACCATCAGTTCTACATGTCAGTGAAGGAGAAAACAACATTTTCTAACAGACTAAGAAAAACTTTAATGCGTTTTTTTTTTTTTTTTTTTTTTCTTGGAACAGTTGCTAAGTGACTGTTAAATGGCCATCCATGTCTGGTTTTTATTTTCAGTTTTATATACTGGCTTGTTCATTGTATAAGATGCCTAAAGTGGTTGTAAAGTCAGTGCTCACAACTACTGCAAGCCCCTTTGTTATAACACAATATACCACACCATGTGTGGGGTGTTTTTGTTCTCCTGCTAAATACTTTTTCCACATAGCTGATGTGCAGTCATGTGACTGCCTGCTGCTCTCCTTCCCCAATCTAAGGACTACAGAGGGAAGGGCTGAGCTCCCTCTGACATCTGCCGGGCAGTCACGTGACTGCACATCTGCAATGTGGAAAATGGTGTTTAGCAGGAGAATTAAAAAAAAAAAAAAAAAAAAAAAAAAATGTGCACTGTGGTATATTTATGTTCTAGTAGAGGGGCTTGCAGTAGTGAGCACTGACTTTACAGCCAATCGGAATAGCGGTGGGTGGGTATGGGTGGGATTGGAGATCTGCTCACAGGCAGGAAGGGGGAGAGACTGCAGGCTGATGGCATGTAAACTGACCATGGTATCATGGCTCAGCAGCCATGATTGTGGTCAGCGTGCCTAGGGGGGCACAGGAACTGCCAGGATCAACCGTGTGTGTGTGTTCAAACTGGTGGCCCTCCAGCTGTTGCAGAACTAAAAGTTCCATGCGGCATTGCAAGTCTGACAGTTACAAGCATGACTCCCACAGGCAGAGGCATGATGGGATTTGTAGTTTCACAACAGCTGGAGGCCCCCCAGTTTGAGATCCCTGATTTCCAGCCTAGGAGAGGACAAATGACACTGCACATGCACTATGCGGTCTAACAATCGTGTGTGTGTGTGTGTGTGTGTGTGTGTGTGTGTGTGTGGGGGGGGGGGTGTTTTGTTTTTTTAATATGCTTGGCTACAGCACTCTGAATTGCCAGCTTCTTTAGCAATGACCTTTTTGTGACTTGCCTGCCTTGTGGAGTGTCGGTGACTCTTCTAGACTGGTGTTTCTCGACTCCAATCCTCGAGGCGCCCCAACAGGTCATGTCTACAGGAATTTCCTCAGGTGAAACAGCTGTGGTAATTACTAGGGGATGTAACGGATCGTCATTGATCCGCGGAGGTTGATCCGTACGGGACACCCGCGGAGCGCTCTGTGGCCTCGGCCATAGGAAAGGCCACGGCTTTGGCCTAGCTCCAGAGCGGCAGCCATCTTGGTACACCCGGCGGCCGTTTAGCACGTGATCGCTCCGTCACTTGTAACAAACTGGCGTCATGTCATGACGCCGGTGTACAGTGGAGGGGAGAGATCGGATGGCAGCCCTGCCAATACTCTGCAATGCCCTGCCAGTACTCTGCAATGCCCTGCCGCCATGCCCTGCCAGTACTCTGCAGTGCCCTGCCCTGCCAGTACTCTGCAGTGCCCTGCCCTGCCAGTACTCTGCAGTGCCCTGCCAGTACTCTGCAGTGCCCTGCCAGTACTCTGCAGTGCCCTGCCAGTACTCTGCAGTGCCCTGCCAGTACTCTGCAGTGCCCTGCCAGTACTCTGCAGTGCCCTGCCAGTACTCTGCAGTGCCCTGCCAGTACTCTGCAGTGCCCCTGCCAGTACTCTGCAGTGCCCCTGCCAGTACTCTGCAGTGCCCCTGCCAGTACTCTGCAGTGCCCCTGCCAGTACTCTGCAGTGCCCCTGCCAGTACTCTGCAGTGCCCCTGCCAGTACTCTGCAGTGCCCCTGCCAGTACTCTGCAGTGCCCCTGCCAGTACCCCTGCCGCCGCGCCCTGCCAGTACCCCTGCCGCCGCGCCCTGCCAGTACCCCTGCCGCCGCGCCCTGCCAGTACCCCTGCCGCCGCGCCCTGCCAGTACCCCTGCCGCCGCGCCCTGCCAGTACCCCTGCCGCCGCGCCCTGCCAGTACCCCTGCCGCCGCGCCCTGCCAGTACTCTGCCGCCGCGCCCTGCCAGTACTCTGCCGCCGCGCCCTGCCAGTACTCTGCCGCCGCGCCCTGCCAGTACTCTGCCGCCGCGCCCTGCCAGTACTCTGCCGCCGCGCCCTGCCAGTACTCTGCCGCCGCGCCCTGCCAGTACTCTGCCGCCGCGCCCTGCCAGTACTCTGCCGCCGCGCCCTGCCAGTACTCTGCCGCCGCGCCCTGCCAGTACTCTGCCGCCGCGCCCTGCCAGTACTCTGCCGCCGCGCCCTGCCAGTACTCTGCCGCCGCGCCCTGCCAGTACTCTGCCGCCGCGCCCTGCCAGTACTCTGCCGCCGCGCCCTGCCAGTACTCTGCCGCCGCGCCCTGCCAGTACTCTGCCGCCGCGCCCTGCCAGTACTCTGCCGCCGCGCCCTGCCGCCGCGCCCTGCCGCCGCGCCCTGCCGCCGTGCCCTGCCAGTACTCTGCCGTGCCCTGCCGCCGCGCCCTGCCAGTACTCTGCCGTGCCCTGCCGCCGCGCCCTGCCGTACTCTGCCGTGCCCTGCCGCCCCGCCCTGCCGTGCCCTGCCGCCGTGCCCTGCCGCCGTGCCCTGCCGCCGTGCCCTGCCGCCGTGCCCTGCCGCCGTGCCCTGCCGCCGTGCCCTGCCGCCGTGCCCTGCCGCCGTGCCCTGCCGCCGTGCCCTGCCGCGCCCTGCCCTGCCGCGCCCTGCCCTGCCAGTACTCTGCCGCCGTGCCCTGCCAGTACTCTGCCGCCGTGCCCTGCCAGTACTCTGCCGCCGTGCCCTGCCAGTACTCTGCCGCCGTGCCCTGCCAGTACTCTGCCGCCGTGCCCTGCCAGTACTCTGCCGCCGTGCCCTGCCAGTACTCTGCCGCCGTGCCCTGCCAGTACTCTGCCGCCGTGCCCTGCCGCCGTGCCCTGCCAGTGCTCTGCCGCCGTGCCCTGCCAGTACTCTGCCGCCGTGCCCTGCCGCCGTGCCCTGCCAGTACTCTGCCGCCGTGCCCTGCCGCCGTGCCCTGCCAGTACTCTGCCGCCGTGCCCTGCCAGTACTCTGCCGTGCCCTGCCGCCGTGCCCTGCCGCCGTGCCCTGCCAGTACTCTGCCGTGCCCTGCCAGTACTCTGCCGTGCCCTGCCGCCGTGCCCTGCCAGTACTCTGCCGTGCCCTGCCGCCGTGCCCTGCCGCCGTGCCCTGCCAGTACTCTGCCGTGCCCTGCCGCCGTGCCCTGCCAGTACTCTGCCGCCGTGCCCTGCCGCCGTGCCCTGCCAGTACTCTGCCGCCCTGCCGCCGTGCCCTGCCAGTACTCTGCCGCCGTGCCCTGCCAGTACTCTGCCGCCCTGCCGCCGTGCCCTGCCAGTACTCTGCCGCCCTGCCGCCGTGCCCTGCCAGTACTCTGCCGCCGTGCCCTGCCAGTACTCTGCCGCCGTGCCCTGCCAGTACTCTGCCGCCGTGCCCTGCCAGTACTCTGCCGCCGTGCCCTGCCAGTACTCTGCCGCCGTGCCCTGCCAGTACTCTGCCGCCGTGCCCTGCCAGTACTCTGCCGCCGTGCCCTGCCAGTACTCTGCCGCCGTGCCCTGCCAGTACTCTGCCGCCGTGCCCTGCCAGTACTCTGCCGTGCCCTGCCGCCGTGCCCTGCCAGTACTCTGCCGTGCCCTGCCAGTACTCTGCCGTGCCCTGCCGCCGTGCCCTGCCAGTACTCTGCCGTGCCCTGCCGCCGTGCCCTGCCAGTACTCTGCCGTGCCCTGCCGCCGTGCCCTGCCAGTACTCTGCCGTGCCCTGCCGCCGTGCCCTGCCAGTACTCTGCCGTGCCCTGCCGCCGTGCCCTGCCAGTACTCTGCCGTGCCCTGCCGCCGTGCCCTGCCAGTACTCTGCCGTGCCCTGCCGCCGTGCCCTGCCAGTACTCTGCCGTGCCCTGCCGCCGTGCCCTGCCAGTACTCTGCCGTGCCCTGCCGCCGTGCCCTGCCAGTACTCTGCCGCCGTGCCCTGCCAGTACTCTGCCGCCGTGCCCTGCCAGTACTCTGCCGTGCCCTGCCAGTACTCTGCCGTGCCCTGCCAGTACTCTGCCGTGCCCTGCCGCCGTGCCCTGCCAGTACTCTGCCGTGCCCTGCCAGTACTCTGCCGTGCCCTGCCAGTACTCTGCCGTGCCCTGCCAGTACTCTGCCGTGCCCTGCCAGTACTCTGCCGTGCCCTGCCAGTACTCTGCCGTGCCCTGCCAGTACTCTGCCGTGCCCTGCCAGTACTCTGCCGTGCCCTGCCGCCGTGCCCTGCCAGTACTCTGCCGTGCCCTGCCAGTACTCTGCCGTGCCCTGCCGCCGTGCCCTGCCAGTACTCTGCCACACCCTGCCAATAGGGAGATTGTGGATATTACAGTGGGGGAGTTTTTTTTTTTTTTTTTTTTTTTTTTTGATCCGTTGCACCCCTAGTAATTACTAAGGCAGTGAAACTGATAAAATCACCTGTGCATAATAATAAAAAGCCTGGAAACGTGACCTCTTGGGGCACCTTGAGGACTGGAGTTGAGAAATGCTGGTCTAGACAACTGTCAAGTCAGCAGTCTTGATACAAAGACAGAGCTGTGCTGCTCCAGGGTGGAATGATTGCTCCCTTCAGCCTTGTGCAGGTCCAGTCCACAGCCTGAATAAGAGCCAATAGTTCAAGAAAGGTTGACTGTGCTCCCAGGTATGAAGCGGTGATGATTGATTTATTGAAGATAAAAATCCATCAAGATGCATCATAAGACCCCTATGCAGGCATGGCAAGATTAATGCGTTTCACAAATCGAGGTTCGCTTAGTTATAATCTGTCACAATCTATTATCACTAGGCGAACCTTTATTTGTGAAATGCCTTAATCTTGCCATGCCTGCATAGAGGTCTTATGATGCATCTTGATTGATTTATTGAAGATAAAAATCCATCATCACTGCTTCATACCTGGGAGTGTTCAGTCAACCTTTCTTGAACTATTAAGTCAGCAGTCTTCCCCATAATTGTGTAACCTACTGAACCAGACTGACCATTTTAAAGGCTCAGGAAACCTTTACAGGTGTTGAGTTAATTAGCTGATTAGTGACATGTCTACAATATTTAACTTTTTACAGTATTCTAATTTTCTGAGATACTGACTTTTTGGTTTTCACTAGCTATAAGCCATAATCAAGCAAGATATGCTTGAAATATATCACTCTTTTGTATAATTTATATAATGCATTTCACTTTTTGAAATTCAATTTTTTTTTTTTTTTTTTATGCATTTTGTGTGAGGGTTTACAAACACTTTAATGTGTCTTAAACTTGGTGCTCTGCCAGACGCTTTAGTTGCTCCTGCCAGCTGCTACATGATTATGTGAATGCATTAAGACTAAGGCCAGCAGGAGGAACCACAGCAGGTATTGTCTCAACACTCCTGTAAAATGTCAAACTGTGCCCATAGCCTTTAACCACTTGCCAGCCGCCCACTTTCAGAAGAAAAGGAAAAGACTGACATTTTTTTTCTAAGTCCTTTCACACTGGGGCGGTTTGCAGGCGCTATTGTGCTAATAGCGCCTGCAAACCGACCCGAAAGTGCCGCTACTGTCATTCCAGTGTGAAAGCCCCGAGGGCTTTCACACTGGAGCGGTGCGCTGGCAGGACGGTAAACGTCCTGCTAGCAGCATCTTCAGAGTGGTGTGTATACCGCTCCTGCCCATTGAAATCAATGGGACGGCGCGGCTATACCGCCGGCAAAGCGCCTCTGCAGAGGCGCTTTGCAGTGGTATTTAACCCCTTCTCGGCCGCTAGCGGGGGTAAAACCGCCCCGCTAGCGGCCGCATACCGACAGTAAAACGCCGCTAATAATAGCGGCGTTTTACCGCCGACGCCGCCCCCCGCCCCAGTGTGAAAGGGCTCTAAACAAAAAAAACACAAACCCAGAAGTGATTAAATGCCACCAATAGAAAGCTCTATTGTGTGAAGAAAATGATAAAAATTTCACATGGTTAGTGTTGTATGACCGCAATTGTCATTTTAAAGTGCGAGTGCTGAAGAATAGCCTGGGCAGGAAGGGGGTGTAAGTGCCCAGTATTGAAGTAGCTAAAGAGGACAGATTTGACTTGCCCATTGCTAGAAAGGTGTTGCAAGTAAAGTAGAAATTAAATGGGTAAATAAAGTCACAAACAGAAAAAAATCGGAAGTCATGTCACGTGTTTAATTTATTTGTATTGTATTTTCGGACGACAGCTGTACTGCCTAAATAAAAATCGTATGATCTGGTATCGTACGAGAAATTTTTGTGTTTGGTCGAATAATAGCGAAACTGGCAGCCCTCCAGCTGTTGCAAAAGTACAAGTCCCATGAGGCATTGCAAGGCTGACAGTTATAAGCATGACTCCCACAGGCAGAGGCATGATGGGACATGTAGTTTTGCAACAGCTGGAGGGCTGCCAGTTTGAGAACCCTGCTTTAAATTCTAGTCTTCACACTTGTTCGTTGCGCTTCTGCTGTGTTAAATCTTGCTGAATTTTTGGTCGGGTAATAAAAAACACACCATTTGAAATGCATTGAAAACATCAATGCATCTGTTATTTTTGATGTGGTTTGAGTCGCATGACCTAATGAAACACACCACAATAACACTATTCATGCCTTAACATCTAACTCCCCCTCCCAAAGGTGCCACATTCCTGGAATGCCAGGATTGCCAACTGTCACATTTGATGGTGTCCTCAATGCAGCTGTCAAACCATTAAACTGCTGATGTCATAACTGATCACATGTGCAGCACCATGGCAGTTGCAGATCAAACAGAAGCAGCTTCCTTTGCTATAAAGGATAAGGGGGTTTAAGGATGTCAGCAGATTGACCTCTACAAACTCTGCAGTGCCTAAAGGAGAGCAACTGAGCATGTGCAGAGCAGGGTGAGAATGTATTACTGGATTTTAAAACAGACACTTAAAGTGGTGTTCCGGCCGAAATGATACTTTTTAAATAAAAATACCCCTATAACACATAATCTTAATGTATTCTAGTAAAGTTAGTCTGTAAACTAAGGTCTGTTTATAGCAGTAGTTTGTTATTTTATAAACTTACAGCAGGCCGTGGCCATCTTAAGTGTGGGCATCTGAAGCCAGACTGTATTTCTTCCTGGATCTCATCCTTGCAGATCTCGCACATGCTCAGTGCAGCACAAGCAGTGTAATAGGTTTCAGGTCAGGTTTCCATAGCAACGGCAGTTTCAGAGGAAGTTGCCGCCCCTTCCCAGAAGGCATTGCAAACAGGAAATGATGCGATGGGCCGCGGCCAGGGAGGAGGAAGTGAAAAATGAATACAGCAGATACAGTAGGTGCTGAGAAAAAAAAAAAAAATATCCAATTCGTTTACAGTGCACAGTTTAGTGAGGGATGCTGAAGAGTTGTAAAAGTGGGTGGAACTCCACTTTAAATGCTTATGTAATCTATACCTGCAAAAGGGGCCAACCTGAAGTAATCTAGCAGGACTTAGATTTTCTGATTAAAGTCAGCCCTTTTTTTTTTTTTTTTTTTTTTTTTTTTTACCACTAGACATCCGTGCTATGGCCGAATGATGGCCACAGCGCTGACCTGCATTCCCGGGAGGCTGTCTGTCATATGACGGCCTCCCCTGTGCGCGCTCCCTCCCGGGCGCGCTGAGTCACTGAGACTCGGCTGATCACCGATCCGTGTAAGGGGCCGGCCCCTTACCATGTGATCAGCTGTCAGCCAATGACAGCTGATCACATGATGTAAAAAAAAGATCGTTTTTTTTTTTTTTTTTTAAACTCGCGCTGACAGCGCGAGTAGAAAAAAAAGCCGATCACCGGCTCACATGTCAGGGACATCGGTCCCGAAGTGGAAGAGGCACATCTGCCTCATCAGTACCAATCACTGCTGTCTCATCGGTGCCCATTACTGCCGGAGAAAAATTACCCGTTTTTTTTTTAATTTTTTTTATAACAATTATAAAAAAATCAAAAAAAAAATCAGTTTTTTACTTTTTAACAAAGTAAAAACTGCAGAGGTGATCAAATACCACCAAAAGAAAGCTCTATTCATGCTGAAAAAATGATAAAAATTTAATTTGGGTACAGTGTTGTATGACCGCGCAATTGTCATTCAAAGTGCATCAGCGCTGAAAGCTTAAAATTGGTCTGGATAGGTGGGGGGTTTAAGTGCCCTGTAAGCAAGTGGTTAAAAAAAAATAAAATTCTTTACATTTCATGTAATTTTGATCTTTACCAACTTTTTTTTTTTTTTTTTTTTTTTTTTATTTACAGCTGGCATATGGCCAGGACGGTCAGTTTAAAGGTTTTGCGGTTGTGGAATATGAATCGGAAGTGATGGCAGAAGTAGTCCAGTGGCAGATGGATAACTCGGTTGTAGCAGGAAGTTGTGTCCGTGTTTCGTTCTGTGCTCCAGGACCTCCAGGGAGAAGCATGCTAGCTGCATTGATTGCTGCACAAGCTACAGTGAGTATTTATGCAAAACTTCTGACTTGTAAAATGCTTCCCAAGTCCTACAGTATATGGCTTCAAATCATTATGACTAGGTTATATGCAACTACCTTCCCATGACTGGGCACTGGCAAAATAGCTTGCAGGTGATCAATCTGGCTGTCTCTGTCCTTGTGCAGCTTAAGGAACAGTTCATGTCTCGGCAGAACCTTGGATGGACTGGATCCCCCAAAAAAGTGGTGCCAGCCTTCAGTATTGGTTCCATGCCTAGGATATCCTTCTGTGGGCATGTGCCATGCATGGAGTTAGCCACTGAGTGTTTTTAAAGGTCCAGGCCTGTGGTCTGCTTGTGGCAGAGCTTCAACTGGGGTTTTCAATTATTCACTGGAATTGAGATTAAACAGAAATGTGGAGCCACCAGTTGGAAGTGTGGACACTCGTTCAGTCTAATGTGCCACGTCCCAAAATTGTTCTATATAAATGGCTGGAGGGAATGGTTGAACTGCAGTTCACAAGCAAGGTACAATTTTTTTTTTTTTTTTTTTTTTTTTTTTAATACAAAATTCACATGATTCAGAGTCTTAAACTTTGTACCATTCTGCACCCTTAAAGAGGAACTGCAGTCTGCTCACATAATTTGTAATAAAAATATCTTTGTTATTTCTGAAGCTTCCCTCCAACCACTTTGCATATTTTATATATACTGTGATTCTGTTCTTGCCAAATATGCTGCAGAAATCTCCCTCCACGGAGTCTGGCTGCAGGCATTTTAACTGTGGGCAGCTGAAGCTGCTGTCCATTTACTGCCTTGGTTTACAGACAGAGGCACACCTCCAGCTTTCATTGGCTGTCTTGTGACTCATTCCTAGGCTAATAACCAGACAGACAGGAAGTGGGCTGTATAAGGTATTTACTTGCAGGAAAAGAGAAGTATTAGTATTTAAAGTTAAAACCAGGTCAGAGGATTTCGTAGATGGAAAGTTTAAAAGACTGAAGGTCCATTTTAAAGTATAAAGGGTGGTGGCCCAATTCTAATCAACCAACATATGCAGTTACAGATTGAAAACCCAGACTCTATAAATGATAGAGGGTTCCTCCACTCCTTCACACTTGGGCTCGGTTCACACTGGGACGACTTGGGATCCGACTTGTCGCCCCAGAAAGATATTCACATGACGGTGAATGGGAGCGTCTTAATAGACACTACTGAAGTCGCTCCGACTTCAGAGCGTACTACTTGGATCCGACTTGGTAGGTGACCTGTACAATAGAAATCAATGGAAGTCGCCTCCAAGTCGGATCTCTCTCTAAAGTCAAGCGACTTTGCAGGGAATAAAATTTAGTTTGCCCAGGCAAACCCCTCCCTCCCAGAGAGCTGATTATCCTGTGATTGGCCAAAGTCGCCTGTCCTGGAGGCGACTTGAAGTCGCGTTGTACTTTGCTAAAGTCGCGTTGAAGTCGTGTTGCCCCTGTGTGAACCGAGCCTCCCTCTACATGTTTTCATGTATTTTGCTTTTATACATGCTGATGTATAAATGCTACAATTGACATCAGCTGGAAGTAATGTCCCAGGAAAGATACACCACACAGGATATAAACACAAAGCCAGAACCAAAAATGGACATCAGCTGGATGTGTCATCAGATTTAGACATGGTTATAGGTGGCAACCTTGGAGTTAAATTCATTAATTTCAGTGTCCTGTACAATACAGCACACCCTTCAAAGGTCACAAAAACATTCACAGGGAAGTAAGAACCAAGCCATCTTTAAAAGGTCAATATAGAATACCAAAATAGGGGGGACCATAGTAATGGACATGCTGCACATCCTACCAAGAAGTGGTACTCCCAGCATGGGGGTCCCCCACCATTTATATATCTGCAACTCCTGCGGAAGCTAAATATGCAAAACCTGTTGAGCCTCTTGTGAAGGAGTAGTGGAACCCTCTATCATTAATTTTTTTTTTTTTTTTTTTTTTATATATACTATCTGGAGTTTCAATCTGTAACTGCATATGTTGGTTGTTTTAGGATCAGATCAGGCAACCACTCTTTTTAATCTGTAACTTAAGAGCTCTTTCACACTGGGGCCCGACAGTACCGCTGCTTTCATTCCAGTGTGAAAGCCCCGAGGGCTTTCAAACAGGAGCGATGCGCTGGCAGGACGGTAAAAAAAGTCCTGCCAGCAGCATCTTCGGAGCGGTGTGTATACCGCTCCTTTACCGCTCCTGCCCATTGAAATCAATGGGACGGCATGGCTATACCGCCGGCGAGGCGCTTTGCGGTGGTATTTAACCCTTTCTCGGCTGCTAGCGGGGGTAAAACCACCCCGCTAGCGGCTGAATACCGATGGTAAAACGCTGCTAATAGCGGCGTTTTACCCCTGCCCCAGTGTGAAAGGGCTCTAAGGGTGCAGAATGCTGCGTTTTTTTTTTTTTTGGTTTTTTTTTTTTTTTTTTTCTCTGTGCATTAATTTTGTATTTTAATTGTACCTTGCTTGGTTGTGCCTATAAAGTCTGCAGTTTTTGCTGTACCTTCTCAGATTGGAGTACTGAGTACTGGCACTAGATTTGGCCCTTTTCCAGGCTTGGGACAAACTTCTGTCCCTTTTGGTGTCATTGCTGGGCCCAGAGGAAGCTGTTATGTTGAGTCTGCACAAGGGTCTTGAGACTAATGGTTGCTTTTTTTTCTTTTTGAGGTGCTTCCCTGTACCCAGTTTCACCTCCAGACCATTGAAACTAAACATTTGTGGCAGTGTGGGTTAAACACTCAGTCCACTGCTCTAGGTGTCTTTCAGGGGGTTGGAGGGAAACTGTGTGGGGGTGTGCTCTTTTTATTCTTTTATTTTTTTCTTAAGTTTAAACCTAGCAACTAAAATGTTTAACTTTTTTGGAGTTTAATTTTATAGTCTAATGGATTACTTGCTAATCTGCCAAATTTGCATTGCTCAGAACTGTTACTTTGGATTTGGAGCTCTAAACTCTTCATTGTAACCACTAGGTTGGTATAACTTGTACAACTGTAACTTGTTGGTTAATGGTGTTGCATGTAGGAATCTGTCGGCACCTCTGTCAGGGGTTTTATTGTCTGTCTCCATGTCAGAGCATTTGCTTCACTTTCTGGCTGCAAGTCAAGGGAGAACTGTGTAATAGATGGCAGTAAAACGCCGGCTTAATGCTGAAGAGATCCCCTTGAAACTGACGCTGATACTTAAATAAAATACCCTTCTGTACGTCCTGTTGTTTTTGTGTAACTGACACGGTTATGTTGCATATATTTTTTTTTTTTTTTTTTTTTCTGTTTTTTAAGGCATTAAATCGAGGAAATGGTCTTCTCCCAGAGCCGAACATGCTGCAGATCCTGAACAGCCTGGGTTCTGCAGCCACACTGCAACTACTGCTCAGCCCCCTACTGCATGGGGCAGCTGGGAACAAGCAAGGTCAGCTCTCTACATGTATATCTAAAAGTGTGGTCTTCATAGCTTGTGACTTTTTAAATAGAAAATTGGTGGCTTATGTATAAAATATTAAAGTAAACCTAAAGTTCTCTTCGCCAGGTTTCTGCTGGGGATCTCAAGGGTGCATTTAGTTATGCACTCTTGTGATCTGGGTTTTTCCGACTATTGTTGGAATCCAGCCAAATCCTTGAGCGGTAGTTAGCTCGGCCTCTGTGTGTCTGTGTGCCGCTGAGAGCCTGAGCCAGACTCTCCTCCCCCTCCACAGCCTGGCACTTCAGTGAGAGCTGGAGGGGCAGAGCAGAAAGCCAGTGACTAACAGTCACTTCTCTGCGCTCAGAGGGAGTGATGAGCGGCCTTTGATTACTCAGTTTGTGGTCTTGGAGGTGGTGGGACAGGTGCTGCAGCCACATCGGTGTATGAATGACTGGAATGTTATTTTAAAGAGAAGTATGTGAACTAATTAAACATGCTCATACCACCATTCTAAGCCTGTTCAAGCTACCCTGTAAAGGAAAGGTCTAGACTTAACCTTTTTGACTGCAATCCGGTCACATGATTGGCTCCCAATGCTGACTTAAGTGTAGAGCACAGATGTCAGACTGGTGGCCCTCCACCTGTTGCAGAACAAAGTCCCATGAGGCATTGCAAGGCTGACGGTTACAAGCATGACTCTCACAGGTAGAGGCATGATGGGATTTGTAGTTTCACAACAGCTGGAGGGATGCTAGTTTGACACCCCTGGTGTAGAGGGACAGTGGTCAACAGATCTCCCATAGTAAGCCTATGGGTGACCATCACCCAGGCGCTACAGCCGTGTCTGCCTGTCAACTGAAATTCTACTTTCAGAATTTCTCCTGATTTACCCATCTCCACCTGGAATGTTTTTCATTCTCATTAATCTGCAAACCAGCACTTTGTTTTTTAAAAAGGAACACATGCTCAAACCATGTGTGTTTTCTAAACAAGCAGTAAAAAGGCTTTAAAAAAAACAAAACCCTCTATCTCTATAGCTGTTGACATTGTGGCAATAGGTCTTCAAAAGTTCCCAACAGAGGTGCTGAAATTGGTATAAAAGGAATTTATTCGTACATCACAGGACATATTTGTGACTGCTGCCCACAGGGTCCAGGGAAAGTAATCACTAAGATGAGCAATATTTTGGTGATCTAGCTGACAGGGAATAAGTGCCCTGGTAGGGGGGAGAAGAGTAGGGTCCCTGAAGGCCGTTTGGGTGGGCCTACTGTAAGGTTAAGATGACCCTACTGGCTCCGACCTGAACTGAATGACTCAGTGGAATCCCGTAAGGTGTGGCAGAGGTTTCTTGGAGTGCTATGTTGTACTGCCCCATGGAGCGATATACCTCCTGAAGTGATCTTCAAATGGGAGTTGGGCTGAGATGTCATTCGTGCCATTTTCACTTTATCTAGCTGTCAGAATGCACCTGGGCAAGGAATCCTGCTGTGACAATATAGCACAGCTGTATCCTCTGGCTGATGCTGTAATGAACAGAGTTCAGCACCTTCACCAGTGCTTCCCTCTGCAAGTAGAAGTATTCATGGACTTCTTTCCACTAACTGTCTTGGCTTGCATACACTTTTTTCTCTCAGCTGGGTGGCTGCTCTGCTATTGGTTACAGGCCTATTACTCCTCGGCAATGAATTTCTTTGCAGCATGCTGTCCGGGGGTTCAGAGCTGGAGATTTGCAGATTTGGAGGAAGTGGACCTCCCCCTACTGTTTAATGGTTGGTGGCTTTGATGGGCATGGTGTTTCAGTTCCTATCCTTAGGGCAAGAATGTTTGCTGTCTTGCATGGATTTTTTTTTTTTTTTTTTTTTTTTTTGTGTTTCCAGCCTAAAGGAGTTGTAAAGTATGTTTGTCCCCTTAATGCATTAAGGTGAAAAACCTTCTTCTGTGCTGCAGCTGCCCCCCAAAGCCCCCCCTTTTTTCTAGCGGCTAACAAACCCAATAGCTCCAGCCACTCGGGTTCTCATTGGATAGATTGATAGCAGCAGAAGCCATTGGCTCCCGCTGTTAATCAAATCTAGTGATGCGGGGGCAGGGCCAAGTCCTGTCAATGGATGCAGGACTTGGAGCATGGCACTTCGCATTGGTGCACTCGATGGAGCCAGGAGCACCCCCCCCCCCCCCTTTATTTTTATATATTTTTTTTTAAATTTTTTTTGAACAACCCCTAGATTTATCTTTTTTTTTTCTTTTATTTTTTTTTTTTTTCCCCTCGGGCCTATGTCCTCAAGAGCAAGTTTCCTCCTTTCCTGGTCAAGGCTCATTCCCCAGGAGTGTCAGTGCTTTGTGGATGACTCCGCATCAAGCTTTCTGTTCAGTATTGTAAGGCTGCTACCTGATCTTCTCTTCACACGTTTACTAGGCGGATGTTCACCCCTCTGTGGATGCCACTTCAGGGCAAAATGTCTTGCAGGCAGCTCTAGGCTTTTGTTTGCTGTGCTGCTCATCCTCCATGTTCAGTGCCTTCACACCTCCCTTGTAGTCATAATATAAACACTGTGTCCTGTGATGCATGATTTAAGAAATGTGGCTTTTGCATGTAAACTTTTTTTTTTTTTTTTCTTTGCTCTGCCTTCTCATGCTTTTTAAATTGATCTCCCTCCCCCCCATTCCAGGACTCCTAGGTGCAGCTCCTGCGGTGTCTCTTCTGGCCAATCCTGCTCTTTCTACTGCTCTCCTGCAGCTGGTACTGCAGGCACAAAGCCCAACACAGGTAAAAATTCTGTTACTTTTTTTGTCGCTTTAAAAAAAATAAATAAATAAATAAATAATTCAATAGAAAGTGACTTATTCAGTATATGTTGCATGCCTTCTGTTTTTATATTGGTAGGAATCAATTTTTGGTTCTCCCTTGCCTGGAATAGAAAAAATATTTAAAGTAAATTGTATACCTGATTTATAAAATTTAGAGGTGGGCTCTCCACCTCCCACTCCTTGGGATAACAGCCGAGCAGCTTTTAGCCACATTGGTTATCACTAAGGCTTGATGTACATGGGATGTTTTTCCAACCTCTCCTGAACGATTAAACTTTACAGATAATAACCCACATTTAAAACATCTGTGTCGCCGCATTTTTTTCCTTCAAAAATGAAATGCGGTTAAACACGAGTTGCTGCGTTTAGAGGTGCTTGAAATGCCTCTAAACTTCTGAATTTTTTTTTTTTTTTTTTTGCATTCCAAAAAAGCCTAGAAACTACTATAAATGACCCTGTGTACATGTACTGATAAGATAACAGAGGAGAGTTCAGGAGCAGTTGAAAAAAATGCCCAACTGCTCCTAAACATCCGTTTACCAGCAGCAGTGTACATGAGGCCTAAAGCCAACCGCTGGCTCCATTAACCACTTGCTTACAGGGTACTTAAACCCCCTGCTATCCAGACCAGCTTTCAGCGCTGACGCACTTTGAATGACAATTGCGCGGTCATGCAACATTGTACCCAAATGAAATTTTTATTTTTTTTTTTTTTCCCCACAAATAGAGCTTTGTTTTGATGGTATTTGATCACCTCTGCAGTGTTTATTTTTTGTTAAAAAAATTTAAAAAGAGCGAAATTTAAAAAAAATATTTATATATTTATATATTTATATTTTTAGAAGGGTAATTTTTCTCCTTCGTTGATGAGGCGGCACTGATCTTGTACACTGCTGGGGGGCACTGATGTGGCACTGGCAGGGGGTACTTGTGGCACAATTGAGGCATTATTGCTTCCTCTTCGGGGCCGGTGATCGGCTTTTTTTTCTCCTCGCACTGTCAGCGCGAGGAGAAAAAAACGTTCAGAGCTTTTGTTTTGATCATGTGATCAGCTGTCATTGGCTGACAGCTGATCACATGGTAAGGGGCCGGGACCGGCCCCTTACTTGGATCGGTGATCACCCGAGTCTCAGTGACTCTGATCACAGCGCGCCCTGCAGGGCGCGCGCGGGGCACGTGCACAGGGGAGGCCGTCATATGACGGCCTCCCGGGAATTCAGGTCCGCGCTGTAGCAGTCATTCGGCTATAGCGTGGATATCAAGCGGTTAATAAAAAAAAGTACCGGGTTGATGCGTGCAGCTGCATACATCACCCCAGTATAACCCCTTCAAGCCAAGAATGCATATTTGTGTACAGCTGGGGTTAAGTATCAAAAGTAGACAAAACTTTGTACTTTTATGTCCAAATCTAACCAGAACACCCTGTTTAAGAGGGGAAAGGGCAATGTTATAGCCTTTTTACCCACTTTGCATCAGTTAGAGAATTTATTTTTATTTTTTTTTGCTCACCCTTTCACACTTTTTTTTTTTTTTTTTTTATTTGTATTTAATTGCTTGGAACCCTTAAACCTTTATATATTCTGAATGCAGGGGCCCTGAATAATACAATTGTGACCTTTGCAGTTTCTTATACAATATTTGCACAGATTTTTATCAAATGCCTATATTCAGGAAATACACAAACATTTTAATGCACCTCCCCCATGTGATGGCATGGGCAGGTGACTGGTAATCTTTGTGGAGATATCGGGTCTTTTAGATCCCTGATGCCTCTTTACCCTCCACTGCAGTAAATCAAGCACAGATCATACTTGTTTAGCTGCTTCTCCCACCTATAAAAATGGAATGACCGCTCTGACACTAAATCTGATCTTCTCATTTCTTCTGGGCCTATTAGAGGCGATATGAGAACAAACTATTAAGGGAGTTTATTACTGTCCCAGGTTCCCCAGATCGATTTTCACTGAGGAGTTAAAATGCGAAGTTCATGGCTGCAGCCATAAACTTGTGTTAACCACTTAAAGTCCAGAATGTCTTTATTTTCTTGTTAGCTTGCCATGGCTCTATGTTGTAATCCATCCGTGTGTGTGTGTGTGTGTGTGTGTGTGTGTTTCTTCACATGGTCTGACCACCGGTGGTAAGAGGAATGTAAACCTGAAGCCCTTGGAGTTCTTTCTACCCAATCCTTGCTCCCCTCTTTTCTTCTTGGTAATGTTACCCTTTTGAGGTGCCATGCCCTGACATAAGTTTGCCTCCGTTCTTTATTTCTGATTTTGTAATTTTTTTTTGGCTTTCTTGCAGAAGCCTGGAATTCTGGGTGACTCCCCCCTTGCCACATTATATGGAGCTCTGGGCTTATCACCCCAGCTCACTCCTCCAGGAAAACCTCTAATACCAGATCTAGGCATTGGTAAGTATTTGCTATGAATAGATTTGTTTCTGGCAGTGGAGTTTAGGTTACGAATAGTAATACATGAAATGGGCAATATATAAGGTCTCAACTTTCCAGTAGCTACCTGCTGGCTTAGTAATTTTTAATAGATATGTGCCTGCCAAGAGATCTTTAGACTTCTAAAGTTGCCGCACTTTCCATTGCAGTTGGCTTCCTCTTACTTCCTGGAATAATCAGTGGGGAAAATTTTTATTTTATCCCCTGCAGAGTTTGTAAGTTTGCCCACTTGCAAAGAAATCAAGGATATATATATATATATATATATATATATATATATATATATATATATATATATATATATATATATATATATATATATATATATATATATATATATATATATATATATATATATATATATATATATATATATATATATATAATTATATTTTTCCCAATGGAGACAGAATATCAACCGAAAAATACACATGTCTCAAATGTTATAAATTTGAGTTGCATATCAGTGAGTAAAATATTTAATCCCCTACCAACAAACAATTCTGGCTCCCACAGACTGGCTACAGTATGTGGTACACAGATTAGTCCTGTCAATTTAACCACTTCCCATCTAGGCCAATTCTGACATTTCTCTCCTACATGTAAAATTCATTTTTTTTGCTACAAAATTACATAGAACCCCTATATATATTTATAGCAAAAGACCCTAGCGAATGCAATGGCGGTCATTGCAGCTTTTTATCTCGCACGATATTTACGCAGCGATTTTTCTAACACGTTTTTTGCTTTATAAAAAAATTAAGTTGGCTCAATTTTTTTGCTTAATGTGAAAGATGAAGTTATGCCAAGTAAATACCCAACATGTCACGCTTCAAAATTGCACACGCTTGTGGAATGGTGCCAAACTTCGGTACTTAAAAATCCCCATAGGCAACGCTTTAAATTGTTTTTTTGACACTTTATTCAAAATGTGTTTTTTTTTTTTTTATACACTTATTCCTATTACAAGGAATGTAAACAGCCCTTGTAATGGGAGTATTGCATAATCGGTCCTCTTTACAGTGAGATATGGGGTCAATAAGATCCCACATCTCGCCTCTAGGCTGGGAAGCCTGACATTAAAATTTAACAAAGATCCTGGCTTCGATCATAGCGGTGAAGCACCGGAGGGCGGCGGGAAGGGGGGACGTCCTCTTGCCTCCCGAAAGAAAGATCACGCAGCGGAACAGCTGGTATGATCGTTCCTATGGTGTAGGGAATCGCAAGCTGAAAGACTATCATTCAGCTATACCCGCACAAAGTCAATGACGTACCTTGTGCTTCTAACAACTCGTGTATAAAAGACACCTGTCCACAGAATCTTCCATTCAAACCTCCCCATCATGGGCAAGACCAACGGGCTGTCAAAGGAAGTCTGGAACAAGATTGTAGACCTGCACAAGGCTGGAATGGGCTACAAGACCATCAGCAAGAAGCTTTGAGAAGGAGACAACAATCGCCCTCTGTCTACCGCTCCATTTTTTACATTTGTTGTTTAAAAGTTAAAATCTGTATTTTTTTTTTTTTTTCTAGAAAATTACTTAGAGCCCCCAAACATTTATATATTTTTTAGCAGAGAATAAAATGGCGATTGTTGCAATATTTTATGTCACACGGTATTTGTGCAGCAGTGTTTTAAAGGCAGCCTTTTGGGAAAAGGACGCTTTCATGAATTTTTTAAAAAAACGAAACCGTAAAGTTAGCTTAATATTTTTTGTATGTGAAAGATGTTACGCCGAGTAAATGGATACCAAACATGTCATGCTTTATAATTGCACGTACTCATGGAATGGCGACAAACTACGGTACCTAAAAATCTCCATAGGCGACGCTTTAAATTTTTTTTTTATCTTTTTTTTTTTTTTTTTTTTTTTTATGGTTACCAGGTTAGATTTGCAGAGGTCTAGTGCTAGAATTATTGCTCTCGCTCTGACTATCGCGGCGATACCTCGCATGTTTGATTTGAACAATGTTTACATATGCGGGCACGACTTCCGTATGTTTTCTTTGCTGCGCGAGCTCGCGGCGACGGAGCTTAAAAATTTTTTTTTTCTTGTTTTTTAACCACATGCTGACTGGGCCATAGCCGAAAGAAGGCTACAGCGCAGTCGGCTTTATTCTGGGAGGGCGTCCATGGACGTCCTCCCAGAATCCTGCTCTCGCGCGCACCCGAGAACATCCGTGACCGCCGGGTCCAGAGGACCCGGTGCATCACGGTAAACGGCCGCTGATCGTGGCCATTTACCATGTGATCGCTCCGTCAAATGGCGGAGCGATCACATGTAAACCGGCGTCATGTCATGACGCCGGTTCCTCCCTCCCCTCTCTGTACCGATCGGTACAGAGGGGGAGGGATCGGATGGTAGCAGCGTTGTGGGCTGGATGTGTAGTGCCCACAGCGCTGCTCAGTTACAAATCGTCACATCCATGGATCCATCCATGCTCAGCCATCCCTCCATACTCTAATGCTCTGCCCTACCCCGTCAAGTCTCACACATGTGGTATCGCCGTACTCAGGAGTAGGAGAATCTATTTTGGGGTGTAATTTTTGGTATGTACATGCTATGTGTTAGAAATATTGTATAAATGGACAACTTTGTGACGTCCTTGACTTTGTGCGGGGATATCTGAATGATGCCTGGAGCTACATTGATTCACAGAACTGAATGATGTGGGCAGCATCCTGCAGACTTTTTTTTTTTTTTTTTTTTTTTTTTTTTTTTTTTGTGGGAAGAATCCCTGGCCCGCTGTCACGGGGGGGTATGGGGGGAGGGAAAGAGGAGAGACCAGGCAGATGCTTCACATGTTACACAGGTGAACTTATCCTTTAAAGTGGAACTAAAGTTGAAGTGTTTGTTAACCCCAAAAAAAAAAAAAAAAATAAAAAAATCCTATTCCCTTTAAAGCATGTTATACATAAGTTATATAGTAGGTGAGGTTGAAAAAGACACAAGTCCAAACAATGTGTGTGATTATATGTCAGTATTACATTGTATATCCCTGTACGTTGCGGTAGTTTTTTAAACTATCGATGCCCCCCGCTGAGACCACCACCTGTGGAAGGGAATTCCACATCCTTGCCGCTCTTACAGTAAAGAACCCTCTACACAGTTTAAACCTCTTCTTCTTTTGAGTGGCCACGTGTCTTGTTAAACTCCCTTCCGCAAAAGTTTTATCCCTATTGTGGGGTCACCAGTACGGTATTTGTAAACTGAAATCATATCCCCTCTCAAGCGTCTCTCCATTGAGAATAAAGTTCAGTGCTCGCAACCTTTCCTCATAAAGGGTCTGGAGGACATTAGTTATTAGCTTAGTTGCTCTTCTTTGTACTCGCTCTATTTCCAGTACATCCTTCCTGAGGACTGGTGCCCAGAACTGGACAGCATACTCCAGGTGCGGCCGGACCAGAGTCTCGTAGACCAGGAGATTTCTAGTTTTATCTCTGTAGTTTAATTTTTTTTTTTTTTTTTTTTTTTTTTTTTTTTTTTAGACCCCTTTCACACAGAGGGCGTTTTGCAGGCGCTATAGCATTAAAAATGGTGCCTGCAATCCGCCCTCAAACAGCTGCAGCATTGTCGAAATGCGCCGCTAATCCAACAGTAAAACGCCGCTAAAAATAGTGGCGTTTTACCACCGACGCTATGGGCGGCCCGGTGTGAAAGGGCTCTTAATGCATGCCAATATTCCCTGTTTGCTTTGTTGGGCTCAGCAATGCCAAGCTGCTGCTATCATCTACTAGGACCCCCGGGTACTTTTCCATCCTAGATTCCCCCCTTCCCATGTATAGGCTGCATTCATATTTTTGCCACCCAGATGCGTTTTTTTTTTTTTTTAATAATTTTTCTCTACATTAAACCTCATTTGCCATGTAGTTGCCCAACCGTGCTTGTGCTGTCATTTGGCCCCCTGTACCAGATTTTGCGCTCTCCAGTTTTAGTAAATCGACCCCAATGTGTATAAAGCCTGAAGCCTTAGGAGTCTATTGCTTTTATGGTGTGGATTAGAACATGCCAAGCACCTCATGGGGTAAAGTCCCTGCTTTTCTTTCCACCTACATAACACATGGTAATTACTTTGGTTTGTCCTCTTTACTCTTCTCACTTGCTATATAAAAACCTCATAAAATCTGACACTAGTAGCTGCCTAGACAGTGCTAAAAATACTGCAGTATGTCTAGTTCATAGCAAAGAAAGACTTGTGTATGCGTATCTAAAGTGTGATCTTATTGTGGCCTCTGCATGTAGATGAAGCACAGTGACAGCTGACTTTGTTTTCTGTTTCCTTACATTCTAGGAGGCTCCCTTCCAGCTGTGAGCATTCCATCTGATTTGGGTACTCCCCAGCTACAGCAGTTTTTAGGACCTCAGCCACCGGACTGGGATAGCCCCCCACCTACCCCTGTTTTAGGCTCCATTCTTGGTGGGCTGCCAAAGACCACAGAGCCAGTGGTACGTACTAAACTTCCAGTCTCCAGTGGGAAGGTATGCAGGACTGTTTTTACAGCAAAACTCCAGTCCTACCGAAGTGTTAATGCTAGCTCTGCCTGAGATTTTATTGCTTTCTGTGTTCTCATAATAAAAAAAAAAAAATACCATCACAAGAGCTCTTATTACCTGTAAGAAAATCTTTAGCGATCTTGTTCTGTAATGTTAGACTTTTTTTCACGGCTCGTCAAAGCAGCATCTCTGGTTCTAATGGGTGTCAGGAACATACCCCAACATTTAAAGCAATACTGGTAAATCTGCACACTTGATGTGTGTGGAAGCTGCCGTTTTGTTCAGAGTGTTTTTAGGAGGTGTGAAGTTTGTGGAACCAGCCTGTCCTAACAATGAAATCAATCCCTATGGTGCCCTGCAGTCTGGAGCAGGGGTTAATCACCCTAGTCGCATGGCTCAAGGTTTCAATTGTAATGGCTGTGATAGAGATGAAAGTGCATTGTGTGTGACAAAGGCCCCACCAATTTGGGGATGGTTCTGTTTGACATGGTTGGCCTTTGTGTGTGTGTGCGTTGACAATTTTGTCTAATATATTACCACCTGACGGACAGGCCTATTTCTGACATTTGTTGCTTACAAGTTAAAATCAGTATTTTTTGCTAGAAAATTACTTGGAACCCCCTAATATCTATCTGCGACTGCATTAGGTATTACAAGCCGACCGTCTGCTCAAAAAAAAACTTTAAACCAATGATGTACAGGTACATGATTTGGCGGCAAGTGGTTTTCGTTTTTGGCAAAAAAACAGTATAGGAATACAAACTGAGCATATCTGTCCATCTGCAGGCTAAACGTTTGTTTTATGTTGCTGGATGAAGGTGACCTTTTTACATGTGGATACAAATGCTGGGTTATATTCCGGGTACTGAAGGAAGCTGCTTGAATAAGCAGGGACACATCTTTAACTGACAAGTCCAGGTGAATGTGACTTCTACTGGCCATGCTATGGCCTGAATTAAAGGGAACCTACAGCTGTGACCAAAAGTTTTCCGAATGACACAAATATGTAAATTTTTCAGTCTGCTGCCTCAGTTTTTAAGATGGCAATTTGCATATTCTCCAGAATGTTAGGAGTGATCAGATTAATTGCAAAGTCACTCTTTGCCATAAAAATGAACTTCTTCCCCAAGAGAGTCCAGCAAGTGCCAGGACCGTCTCCTACAGCTGATTCAGCTGCGGGATCGGGACACCACCAGTGCAGAGCTTGCTCAGGAATGGCAGCAGGCAGGTGTAAGGGCATAGACAGTGAGGAGGAGACTTTAAGGATAGCCTGGTGTCAGGAAGGGCAGCAAAGATGCCACTTAAGGTTAAAACATCAGGAACAGACTGATATTCTGCTAATGTACAGATTGGTCTGCTGAGCACTGGGGTAAAGTCATTTTCTCTGAAGAATCCCCTTTCTGATTGGGCCATCTGGTAAATACCTTGTCTGGAGTAGAAAAGGTGAGCGCCTACCATCAGTCCTGTCAATCGTAAAGCATCCGGAGACCATGTGTGGGGTTTCTTCTCAGCTAAGGAACTTTGCTCACTCACAACTTTGCTTAGGGACACGGCCATGAATAAAGAGTGGCTCAAAAACATCCTCCGAGCAACTTCTCCCCACCATCCAAGAACAGTTTGAGGAACAATGCCTTTTTCCAGGATGGAGCACCTTGCCATAAGGCAAAAGTGATAACTAAGTGTCTTGGGGAACAAAATATCAAAATTTTGGGTCCATGGCCAGGAAACTTCCCAGACCTTCATCCCATTGAGAACTTGTGGTCAATCCTCAAGAGGCGGGTGAACAAAACTCGCCCACAAATTCTGACAAACTCCAAGCATTGATTATGCAAGAATGGGCTGCCATCAGTCAGGATGTGGCCCAGAAGTTGACGGCAAACCAGGGGGAATTGCCGAAGCCTTGAAAAGGGTTAACACTGCAAATATTGACTTTGCATAAACTTAATGTAATTGTCAAAAGCCTTTTGACATTTTATGAAATGCTTGTAATTTATACTTCAGTATACCATAGTAACCTTTAGCAAAAATCTAAACGCTGAAGCAGCAGACTTTGAAAATTTAATGTGTCGCTCATCCAACTTTTTTTTTTTTTTTTTTTTTTTTGGGCCACGCCTGTAGACAAAAGCTGTGTTCAGCTTCTCTTTGAAAAGCCGAGTAGGGAACAGTTAAAACCTTGATGTGGATTTTCCGGCTGTCCCCACTGAGGGAGATTCCCTCTTCTATCCCAGTGACAGGTGTCGGATAAAGCCGGAATTTTAACTCCATGCTAAGTACACACAAAATGTAAATGTGGTAGCTATTTTACCTGTTAAGGCTCTGTTCACACCTAGGTATCTTGGATCCCTATTTCTGCTGCCATTTTATAACTGCACTGCAGATTGCCATGCGATTTATCATGGCAGAACCGCACCACGTTTTCAGGGTGTCAAAATCTAATCTGAAATTCACGTTGAGATTTGTCATTTGACAGCATTTTAAAATCGTGGGCAGAATCGCACCAATTCTAAACCCCAGGTGTGCATGGAGTCTAAAGGATTTAGCCATACAGGCCTAAGATTTTATACTACACAGCCCTCTGGGAAAACTCCCCCTTTTTTTTTTTTCTTTTTTTTTTTTTCACACCCTCCCCCTCACAACTGTGAAAGGAGCAACAGCAGACTGATTAGCTCATCTGGCCCTGCTGTCTCCGCATATCAGTATGTCCCTTGACACATGAGCACTGCAGCACATTAGATTGGCTCCTTGTGGTGCTTTTTCCTCCCCCAGCCCAAGCTCTGCTGCGCCATAGATTGCTCACGATAAGAAGTTAAATACAATGCCTACTGCATTTTAAAAACCCTTTTTTAATGACTGAACTCAGCTACATTTATAGTTGTAATAAAATGATAAAAAAACCATGGACACTACTTTAATGCGTGTAGTGTAACTCTGATGCATTGGGGCAGTGTAGTAATGGCAGTAAGGGGACGAGCTGCGCATTTTTTTTTTTTTTTTTTTTTTTTTTTTCCCCCTGCTGTTAACCTTCACAATGCCGAAGATGGCCATTCAGGGCAGTATCTAATGACTGTCAATGAGGCACTGCAGGGATGATTTTTTTTTTTTTTTTTGAAGAAGCAGTTGCCTGCAGGTATTGGGATAAGCACCATTAGACCCACTGACCACTAATTGTCCAGAATGCACTAGTGTGATAATGTTCAGCTGTAACTAACCTTTTCCTGCAAACTGGAACTGTTGGACATGATTTACAATGTACTCTTGCATAAAAATTACAGATGTCGCTCCTTGGAAAACCACCTGTTAATTCTGGGCAATTCATGAATTTCCGTGGGCGGATCCCGAGCACAACCTCACTGGGTAAGAAGCAAGTGACGGAGTAGACAATGTGCTACTATTGAACTTGAATGTGTTTTTTAATCTTGTGTTCTGCCTCTTCTAGGTCAAGCAAGTAAACCGACAACCTACAAGCAAAAAGCAGCAGTGCCCAGGGTTCCTCTCGCTTCCTTGCAGGAGTCCATGCTGACGCCTACAGAGGGTTATCCTTTTGACTTTCAGGTGGTAAGACCATGTTTTCTGTCCTTGGTAAACCTGTCTGCTTTATGAGGAATAATATCCTGTGGGGTGTTGGGGTGTGATCATTTGAAGCTCCTGTACATGTTGTGACAGCTGAAGGAGACAACACAGTGCATGCCAAATGAGAGGAAACTACACTACAGCAAGTGGCAAAGCTTGTGTTGCTTTCAATTTTCTTTTCCCTAATAATAATTTCGTAGCATGGCTTGTTGGCACCCAAGACAAGTAATTTGCACCCCTAACCCATGACATTTAGCGCTCCCAGAGTCCCTTCCACTTGTACAGTATTGAAACCACTTATGGTACATATTTAGGATGTACCACTCTTTCTTTGTTCTCCTTTCTTTCCCTTTTTATCTCTCTATATCCTAATTTCTTCCTCTTCTCTCTCTCTCCTCTCCCTTCATGTATTCTCCTTTTTATTCCTTCTCTTACTCCTTGGTGGGGAGTTCTGATCAGTCAACTTGGGTGCTCTTGATCAAGGTCATCTGAGAACTGTAGTGGGGACTTTTAATGGCAGCTATAATCACAGGTAGTGTTACTCCGGCTTCACTGTGTCTCTGACTTTGTGGTGCCTCGCTGCAGTGACGCCTATGCTGAAATCAGGAGATGGGGTCTCCTCCAGCCCCTCCCACTTCAAATTTCTTACAAGTCAGCTGACCTCTAGTATCTGCCCCCCCAGCCATACAGTAAACTGGGCAGCTGCGAAGAGGCTGAGTGGGTGGCCTAG
Organism: Lithobates septentrionalis; assembly: GCA_037952835.1. Taxonomy (NCBI): domain Eukaryota; kingdom Metazoa; phylum Chordata; class Amphibia; order Anura; family Ranidae; genus Lithobates; species Lithobates septentrionalis. The sequence goes on along the minus strand of JBBDGP010000034.1, from coordinate 1,133,607 downwards.
GGCTCCAGGAACAGCCCAGCTGTGCAGCCACAGGCTCCAGGGACAGCCCTGCTGGGCAGCCGTGAAAAGGCTGGGAGAGCAGTGCGGGCTTCAGGAACAGCCCAGGATTCGGTGACCTTTGGCAAATGGTCATTCGACCCCCCCCCCCCCCCCCACCCCAGGTTGAGAACCACTGATCTAAGGCCTTGTGTACACTGCTGCTGGTAAACGGACGTTTAGGCGCAGTTGGTTCCCCCCCCCAACTGCTCCTGAACTCTATTATTATCAGTACTTGTACACAGGATCGTTTACAGTTGTTTCTAGGCAGTTGAGTTCAGAGGCTTTTTTGGAATGCAAAAAAATGGGTTCAGAAGCTGAGTTTAGCGGCATTTCAAGCGCCAACCACTTCTAAACGCAGTAACTCGCGTTTCATTTACAGGCGTTTTTTATTTATTTTCTCTTGTAAACGTGGCAAAACTGACATTTTGAATGTGGGTTACTATCTGTCCAGTTAAATTGTTCAGGAAAGGTTGTAAAAATGTCCCATCTACATGAAGCCTTAACTGTTTAGATTACACCAAAAATTTGTGGTCCCCTATTAATGCTATAACCTGCAAACACCTTTTCCAATAGTTGTTCACCTCCAAACTCGTGGTAAAATTTGGCGAGTTTGGTGTATACCAAGGATGTCAAATTCAGCTTAACTGCAGGCCACATTGGCATTATGGCTGCCCTCAAAGGGCCAGTTGTATGTGTAAGACTAGATGTCCAGAGCAAACCCCCCCCCCCCCCCCCCAACCATCAGAAGTCAACAAGAGTCTCCACCCTCCCTTACCTTGTGCTGAAGCTGGGGGCAGAGCTGGGAAGCAGAAAGTGCTCGGTCTGCATATTTGACAGTCGCCTGTATGGTTACGCCAGGCTTAGCTTTTTCCTACAAGGCTTCTTGGCGCCCACTCCTGGTAGTTGTAGCACCCAAATGTGAGACTGTGTTTGTGGTGGTTGGTTTTTTTTTTTTTTTTTTTTTTTTTTTTTTTTTTTCCTCTTGGTGGTTTTGTCTGGCTGTGGTTCTCTCTGGCAGAGGCAAGACTCTATGGAGGAGTGCAGGATCTGGCAGAGGAGTTCTGTCATCCTCTCCTGCCCCCACCTTGTCTTTGCAGTCTGCAGCAGAAAGGTGCAGGGACCATATGAAATGGTCGGGGATGCCAGATTCAGCATGTGCATGCATTGTATAGGAACTACAGTGCTGCACAGAGCCCTGGCATTAAATGAACTAACTGATAAATTGAACTGATTTTCAGGCCAGGCCTTCTCATCCAACATGAGTAACTATTTATATACAAAATATACCTGCACTAGGAACTAAAACAGTAGCTATGCACTATAACCTAGATACCAGGCACAATAACATAAAAATGTGCAGTGCTAAGTACAATCTGTTAACACCGTGATGTAATTAATGAAAAATTAACCATGAATCACAAATTCTGATTAAGGTGCAATTGGTTTCGTCAATTTGTGTTTGACAAATTGGACTAAAAATAAGTCTCAAACACATGTACAACAAAGTGCATATGAAACTAAACTCCATGTAAGTAATCCATAGAGTGTGTGTTTGAAAATTATTTAACACCCGACGGTGCAGCTCGTGTACTTGACTGTCCCTATGACTAACTTTTTGGTTAAATGGGTACAAATTCCCAGACATTCTTCAAAATCTTGTGGAACGACCTCCCAGAAGGATATAGCTAAACTTGCTGTCATGACTAAATGAAACCCTTGCTTAGCAAAAACACTACATTGTTATACATTTCAGGTCTGCCTATGTACAAAATATTCTGCACTTCTTTTTTTGTAAAAACTAAGCAGTTTGCCTTAGCTACCCTATTCACTGTATAGCAAGGGTAGGCAACCTTGGCCCTCCAGCTGTGGTGACAGAAGTCTGACAATCAGAGGCATGATTGTATTTGGAGCTTGGAGTGCTGAAGTTGCCTACCCCTGCTGTAGTGTCGCCTGGTAAATGGCAGGTGCAATTATTTTTGATATGACTCTTCTATGCATTTTCACGTTGCATTCTGGCTGTGATGTGTGTTTTTTATTCATATTTTATTTTTTCCCCCTTATCCTGTCAGGATCTACCACCTCAAACCTTTTCCCAAAACCGGGACCGTACTGTGCCAAATCTGAGTTCATTAGAGCCCAGGAATAAGGTAAACAATAATTGTAGATGCCAAGCTGCACAGGAGTTAAGTAATCATTTGTATGGGTTATGTTGCCGCCTTGAGGTGAATGGACACTGGCCAGGAAAAAAAGGCAGGCATCTCTGCCCAGATGCAACCCCTTCCAGCTCAGTCAAGCTTCAGTTTTGTGCTAGTGTCCAATGGGTGCTTTCCGGAGTCTCAGACCTTTGGAGACTCCCTGTAATCTCTGGGCCTGTTCCTAACACCCTTATCTGGGCAGTGATGGGCCCTATCTCGATCAGTCACTACAGCCAGCAAGCTAAGGGCAGCTGTACCCAGGCCCAGCATACAAGAATGGGGTTGGCCTGTAATGTCTGCCATTTGGCATTGGGCCCTGTGGGCAACAAACGCTGACATACATGGTGATCCTGCTGCTTGACGAGGAGCTTTACAGGTCCAAGACAGAAATCCTTGAGGGGAATCTAGGATGGGAAAAGAACCTGGGGCTCCTAGTAGATCAGGGCTTGACAAATTTGCTTGGAATCTAGGAGCCAGCTAAAAAAGTTAGGAGCCAGGTTTTTTTTTTTGTTTTTTTTTTTTTGTTTTTTTTTTTTTACGACCGACAAAGCTTTATTTTCAATCTAAAAATTAACCAATCTTAAATTTACAGACTAGAACGAATGTGACTGCTTTTATTTCCTGCCATGCAGGAACATAAGACCACCATATTCCCGCTAAGGATCCAATCAGGTCCGCCTGAAAAACTGACAGGCGAACCTGATCAGACAGCCCGTGTGAAAGGGGCCAAGCAGGGAAATGACAAATAATAAATTCATTTTAATTAACCATTTCCTTCCCGCAGGACTACTATATATGTCCTGTCTTTGAAGAGAAATATCGTTGTTATGGTAGCAGCTAGCTACCACAACCCCGGTATCTTCAAGAGCCGGCGGTTCTTTCAGATAAAAAGTGGTCTCTGCAGCAGATTCGCAGCGGGATCACTTTTATCGGCGGCAGGTGAGGGCCCCCCTACCGCCGCGCTCCGGTGCCCTTCACTGCTTACCATTGCCGTCGGTAATGGCGGAGGCGATCCGGATCTGTCCCTGGCCTGACATGGAGACGAGTGAGGGGAAGATGGGGGATGGGGGGGGGGGCCCCGCCCATCTCCAAGTCATTGCAGGGCGGAAGCAACGTCAAATCGTCACTTCCACCCATAGCTCTTAAAGGGACATTTTATTTTTCAAATGACTATTTTTTTATGCATTTTAGTGTAAATATGAGATCTGAGGTCTTTTTGACCCCAGATCTCATATTTAAGAGGTCCTGTCATGCTTTTTTTCTATTACAAGGGATTTTTACATTCCTAAATAAAAGTTAAAAAAAAAATTTTTTAAATGTGCCCCATCCCAATTATTTTTTTTTTTTTTTTAAAAACGGTGTAAAAATAAAGTAAAATATATAAGAAAAAAAAATTGACATGTTGGGAATCAATTTACTCGGTGTAACATTATCTTTCACAATATAAAAAAAATTGGGCTAACTTTACTGGTTTCTTTTTTAATTAAAAGTATTTTTTCCCAAAAAAGTGCGCTTGTAAGTCCGCTGCGCAAATACGGTGTGACAAAGTTTTGCAATGCGCCATTTTATTCTCTAGGGTGTTAGAACCCCCAAACAATATATTTTTTATTCTAAGTAAAGGGAAGGAGCTGAGCGGGCAGGGGAAGCTCCATTAGCATTGGATGTCTTGTCATACCAACGGCCACCACCAGAGGGCGCCCGATTGCAGAAGGAACCATAGGACTGCAGTAGGCCGCAAAGCCGTGGCCTCAATTACCGGCGTGGACCAACGCCATCGCGCCGGGAGGGGGGGGGTAATCGTATGGACACAGGATACCCCAGCTGTGCCGCGCCAGGTCGCTAATTCTAGTCGCAAATGCGACCTGGCGCCCGGGGTTTGTCGAACCCTGTAGTAGATGGGTTCAGCAATGCCAAGCTGTTGCTAACAAAGCAAACAGAATATTGGCATTCATTAAAAAGGTGATTTAACTCCAGGGATAAAGCGATAATTCTCCCACTCTACAAGACTCTGGTCCGGCTGCACCTGGAATATGCTGTCCAGTTTTGGGCACCAGTCCTCAGGAAGGATGTACTGGAAATGAAGTGAGTACAAAGAAGGGCAACAAAGCTAAAAGGGTCTGGAGGATATTGGTTATGAAGAAAGGTTGCGAGCACTGAACTTATTCTCTCTGGAGAAGAGACACTTGAGAGGGGATAAGATTTCAATTTACAAATGCCGTAATGGTGACCCCATAATGGGGCTAAAACGTTTTCACGGAAGGGAGTTTAACAAGACATGTGGCCACTCATTAAAATTGGAAGAAAATGGGTTTAAACTTAAGCTGTGTAGAGGGTTCTATACGGTAAGAGCAGCAAGGATGTGGAATTCCCTTCCACAGGTGGTCTCAGCGGGGGGCATCGATGGTTTTAAAAAACTATTAGATAAGCACCTGAACGACCACAACATACAGGGATATACAATGTAATGCTGACATATAATCATGCACATAGGATGGACTTGTTACTTATTTTTTTTCAACCTCTCCTACTATAACTGAGTGAATGTCCTGGGGCATGATCACTGTGGGGTGATGTTTGGGCCTACCTGGCCCTGCAGCTTGGGTGGTAAGTGCCCTGGTTTGTGGAGCTGTGGCAGCCCCCTATATGGGGGCTTCGTGTGTGTGTGTGTGTGTGTGTGTCTGACTGACTTCCTCTTAGGAGGGGATTTACAGGTGTAGCAGTCTTAAAAAAAAAATTGGCTAGTTGGCCATTTTATGTCCTATTCACATCTATAGGGATTCCTTGCCCGCATGGCTCAACTCCCTCCACCTGATACCACAACCACTAACCAAGCTGACTTCTGTCAATTAGGGCACAGGAAGTACATGTGACAGCACCCCCAAAAAAATGCCCTTTAGTGTTTTGGCACAGGCCGACACTCTTCCCAGCTAAGTGGCAGCTTCCCGCTGGATTTACAGGCCTATTATCCCTCAGCCAGCCATGGCTTCTTGCTGGCAGCGAAATGTGGAGAAAAGTGAGGGTTCTCTGATGCCTTCCTTAGGTAGGTCCTCCTGCAAATTTAATGATAAAGAGGACAAATGGAGACGGTGGTTCTCCCTAATGGGGACACAGACTATATAAATACTGACAGGTGTTCTAATCCATATTTACTTTATCCAAAACTTAAAGTATAACTAAAGGCTTTTTATTTTTATTTTTAATTTACTTTTCATTAAAATACTAGCATATCCAGAAGTGTACTTAGAATCATGAATTTAAATGCTTGTGGTGGTTAGTCATTCTGAAAACCATTGTAACTGTAAGCATCACCCAGGAATGTTTGTTTTTTTTTTTTTTTTTTCCAGGTCTCACCACCTTCAAGATATCGAGAGCGCAGTAGCAGTATGCCAGCTCCTCTGCCTCCATTTAGTGCTGGATCCCCTACCTCTTACTTCACCAGTGGATTGCATGCTGGGCTGCAGCAGACTCACCTGAACAAAGTGAGAAGCTTGTTTTGTACTGGAGCCAAAGCTGTTTGAATGGAGTGTTGGGTTGTATTTCTATCTTGAATCTGATGCAAACTGGTGTGTGGGTTTTTTTTTTTTTTTTTTGCAGGCTGTGGGCATGCCTCCTACCAGTCCAGGAGGAGTGCTTCTGGATTATGAAGATCAAGTGCTAAACTCTGGAAATTCCTGTAAAGTAAGACCAGTGTTTTTTGTTTTTTTTTTTCCCCTCCATAACACAGAAGGAAGCTCTTTAGTTCAGAGGCGAACTATGAAGGGCCAACACTGCAGTTTCTTTTAGTTGACACAAGAAATGGCCATAGAACACAATTTCTAAACTTTTAAAACCCTTTCTTTTCAGACTCCCATTGGAGCCCAAAAACGAGGCTTTTCTCACTTGATCCCATCCCCTGAGCCAAGCCCCGAGGGAGGATATGTTGGACAGCATTCACAAGGCCTTGGTGGGCACTATGCAGACTCCTACATGAAACGCAAGAGGATCTTCTAGTTTACTGGAAGTCTGCGGGCTTCTTCCTAGATGAGACAAGTCCTTTACCTTGAGGCTTTTCCTCTTTTCTTGTTTTTTGTTTTTAATTACCAACTCCTAGCGCCTAAGCTGTGAGTGTAGGCTGCAATTGCAGCTTGGACGTTAAACATGGTCAAATTGTCAGAAGCTTGTGTGTAGAGCACAAGTTTCCTGCTGCAATAAATTTTAAAGTTTTGACGTTTTGTTTTTATTTAAAGGTTTTTAAATGTTGTGTAGTTGGAAGGCTACACTTTTATTTAAGATGTCTGTCTTTAATTGTAGCGCCTGTAAATGTTGCCTTGATTTTTGTTTTTGCCCTTTCTGTCATGTGGTAGTGTAATCTTTTTGTCTCTTTATTTTGTCATGTTGTACTGTTGCCTTTCTGAGCCAAAAAGGGTTCCTCATCAGTATGTACATTAGCAATGTCTTAAAGACCTTATCTAACCCAATTGAATTATTCTGACAAGTTGCATCTCTGCTTTCAAGGGAACTTGTTGCATGAGACAAATAAGAGAACTTGTAAAGGCCAAGTGCAAAACACAAGGCAGGATGATTAAAAACCATTTTAAGGGACATCTTGTCTGCTTAAACAGATGAGATTTTTACTGGTGGTGAGGATGCTCTCAAGTCACCTCTTAACATTAGCGCACTTAAATACAGGCACTACTAATCCTTTGCAATGGCTTGTAGGGGATTTTAAAACTATACACGTTTGACAATACCTCAAGTCCTAAAAGTGTGTTGCTGTTTAATGGCATATGTTTTTATCAAATGCTAACTTGCATTTTAATTCCTTACGTTTCTTGATATCTAGTTTCCTAATAGAGCAAACATTTCCCTGCCACTTGAGCTAGGAAATGATCTTCTTGGTAGTAAAGCACTCAATGCTGAAATGACACTGTTGGTGCAAAGAATACTTGCATGACTGTGTGCTAAAAATATCAGCGTAGTTGAGCACTTAGTTGTAGGCCAACTCTTCCCTTTTTTTTTTTTTTTTTTTTTTTTTTTTTAAATTATTTTAATGCATAAAGTGGGGTTTAAACGTTACTATCCTAAAAGCACTGAATGATCCATGACTGACAAAATCGAGCATGATGTCTGCCCTACCAGCCTTCTATTACCTTGTACTCTCTGGCCTTTAAAGTAAACCTGTAATAAGAAAATGGAGCCTGCCATTGTGACCTCTCCTTTTGAATGTTGGTTGGCTGCCATAAGTGGCTTGCTTCAGTAGCTGTATCTAATTTGGAACAAATGGGGAAATGCCAAATCTGACGCCTCTGATCTTCTTGCTCGTTCCAGGTATGGGAGAAAAGTCTAGAAAGAGGACCACCAGTCTATGGTCCAGAATTATTTTATGGGGCATCAATTTAAAAAAGCTACATGTTTAGAGGGCTTAAGTTCTAAGAACTGGGAGCTCTGGACAGCTAAACAGAATTCCTGAGGAAATGTATTCAAAAGATAGGGTCCTGTTGTGGGTAGGCAGAAAGCCTTCTTGAGTTTGGCAAACCTGTCTGGTTCTGTTCTTGTCCTGGTGAAGCCCTCCAGAAACCCTGAAATACCTTGTCATAGCATTTTTTTTTTCTGTAGCACATTTGTCTGGTGCTTTTCTCCTTTTTTTTTTTTTTTTTTTTTTTTTCTTTTTTTTTAAATTTTTCTTTAAATCTGCTGCTGAGGGCTCTGGTCCATCCATCCACTTTTTTGACTTTGCCAGGACAGAGCTTGGCTAAAAAGTTGTATTTACTGTTAACTGCCTGTGTTCTTCCATATTATGGGAGAATCCACAAAAATTCTGTGTATTTTGCTGTATCCTCCATAGGAGTATATAAAGAAATTACAGTTCAGGGACACGTTGGGCAAGCCCTTGGTTCATTATGATTTTGCCTTGAGGGCTCACTCTGCCCACAATTGCAATCCTTTTTTTAGGTGGGCTTGCGCTTTACTTTCAGAAAGGTGTGGGCTATATTTTTGACAGCTGCTGAAGCTTAACTTTACACCAAAGGGCCCATGATGCTAATAATGGGAAGAGTGCTGCTCCAGGCACAAACATGCAACCACGCCAGTGGCTTCAATGCTGCAGGGTCTTGGCATCCAACATGGCTTGTCCAGCTTGCCAAAACAAATCAGAGAATAGAGAGCTGCACACTAGTTGCCAGCCCAATTGCCATGTGTAGAAAGACTGCTTCAGCTGGTCTCCTCCCAAGCCACACCCCACTGATGCATTTCACCCTCCCTCAGGCTTAGTCATAGAGGTCTATGGCTAGGACTTAAGCCTGTGGGACAGTGAAATGCATCAAAGGGCCAGGGCTTGGGAGGAGACAAGCTGGAGCAGTTTTTTTTACGCTTGGTGATTGGGCTGGGAACTGGTGTGCAGCTTCATATTCCCCTTGATCCTAAAAGCTCAAAACAAGCTTTTGATATAATTTTTACATGGTTCATTTTGGCAAACTTGCCTCAATCAACCTATGTCCCCCACTAAGGAGAGGCTGCTGGATGTGCAGCATAATTGATGTAGCTGAGGCTACATATATACAGCACTGTTCCAGGTACAAGCCAAGAGTTCCTGTCTCGTACCCGGAACAGTTTATCTGATCAGCACTCAGCCATTTGGAGAAAGCAATGCCTTCTAGCAATGAATACAAAGCTTCCCCTGAGTCGGAGGTTGTGACATCAGCTTGCCTTTGACTCGGCCAATCAGAGGAAGCTTTGTATTCATTGATGGAATACATTGCTTTCTCTGGCTCAGTGCTGATCGGATACTATGTTCTTGGTTTGAGTCAAGACCTTCCAGTCTCATACCCAGAACACAGTGCTGTATGTAGCAGTAGCTATGTACAGTTTTTTTTTTTTTTTTTTCTGCACATCCAGCGGGCTCACATGTTGGTAAGTGACAGTTTGGACCAAGCTGGCCCAAATGAACTATGTAAAGTATATCAAGCTGGAGTTCATCATTAAAGAACCCATGATCTAATGAGGTCTACATTGTGGAGTCGGCTTTGAACAGAGCTCCTATACCCAATAGCTGCTGAAGCAGGTTTGTATAGTGAACTTGACATATGTACACAATGGCAATGGTCTGATTCAATTGTGTTGCTATGAAATGCTAATGAGTTTTGGGCAATTATTGCTGGCGCTTGGGGTTTGCTTCTTGCTGTGAATGTTTTTTGCCTGAAAAGCTATTTAACTTCATTCACTTGTATCTTATTTCTGTGTTTCTCCTTTACTTTTTACTTGGATTTAACTTCTGGATATATATATATATATTTTGCAAATTAAAACTATTTATAAGAATAAACTGTTCACAAGTTTTGCTGACTATTTTTGTACTGTACTGCACGTCTTCCTCTTTATCACTATTTTGAAGGGATGTATATTTTTGTTGGTCTTTCTCTATTCTATTTCTCAACTCCAAACCCCAATTCACTACAGATTATAAATCTATATTTAGAATGTGTTGGTTTTTTTTTTTTTTCTCCCCTGAAGATTACTTCTATATTTTTGTATTAAAGGGATATTTCAAACTTGCAAGGCCACTGGCTGTAATCTGTATTCTACAAAGACCTATAGCTTGGCTCTCTGGTTTTTTTTTTTTTTTTTTTTTTTTTTTTTTTTTTTTCCCCCTCAAATTTAACATTTTGCTTTTAAGTTGAATTGCATGCTTGCTAGTTCTACTTCCTAAAAGGCATTGGATCCTGCGCTAAAGTTTTTCGTTCAACTGTCATGGGCATTCTAAAACCAGCAAATGCTGTTGCAGCCCCCCTTTTTTATTTGAACAAACAAATATTGGGGAGCTGCAAGAGTGACTGCTCTGAATAATATATATAACATATATATATACACACACTGCTGCAAGATCATACCATGCTACTCCTGGGGGAGTCCAAGCTACTCACACTGGTGCCCATGTCTAACATTGATTTTGGTTGGATTTGGCTTTTACATTTTTGATTCACACTTGTACAAAGGCTCTTCTATATGCACCAGAGACAAGGCTGTCCAGTTCCTTCTGTAGGGTATACTAAACTACCACATGCAAGCCATTCTGCAATCTTACCTCTGCACATCTTGTTACTCTTCTCCACTTTGATTTCCCCTTTTGTATGACCTGAATGACGTTCAGATATGTATTACATTTTTATCAGAGCAGCTAAACAAGCCTTTTCAGAAAGTATGAGATAAGTATTCTCTGCTGTGTAAATGGACCATTTAATCTATTCCTGTGATTGGACTGTTCTTGCTGGAAAATGTATGAATGAATTTTAAAAGTAAAATGTAACATTATGAAATCACATGGCATGGATTTTTGTGTTTGTTTTTTTTTTTGGGGGGGGGGGGAAATGCATAAGTGTTAATTCTTGACCATATCTGTAAATGGTAACCACTTTAGCCCCTTTTTCACATTTCTGTTCCAATCTGGTCCGCCTTTTCAAGTGGACCCGATCGGAACCACCAATCTTCTCAATGCAGTTGTGGAAGTTGGACATGTCTGCTCACACCTGCCGGCATCCAATCTGCCAAAAAACAGACGGATGGATCTGTTTCCCATCCATCTATCAGATGACAGTCAGATGGAAACGGATAAGCGGTCTGTTTCCATCCAACCACCCCATCAAGAACAGCGGGCCATATCTGCTCTGCATTAGCGGAGCAGATGCGCACTTGTCATCTGCCTGCTTAGCGGGCATCAATGGAGAGATCCACTGCTGAGTGGGTGGATCTGCTGTCGGTGTCTGCCCCATGTGAAAGGGGTCTAATGAAGAAAAAAAAAAAGTTTCTTGTAATATTAATATGTAATACACATGGGACAGTGTTTTGCTTGCGTCTAACTAGCAAGGTTACTCTGTGGTATAAGCAAGGAAGCTGAGATTTCTGCAGTGTGTAAATGTGCTTTTACTGTACAAAGATGCTGTACATGCAAAACTATTACAATATTAGGAATACAAGACTGACCGATATCTATAACAAGCAAAATGCCTTACAAATTAAGTCTCTGGTCTATATTAGTACAACACACTTAGAGGTTACTTATCTTCTGTTACTGTATGTTTGTAATCTCCATTGGCAACGATTTGCCTGGAGCATCAGGCACCTTTCTTCTATCATGAGTGGCTTCTGATCTTACCGCATGATGGTGTGTGTGTCCCTAGCTTATGCCTGAATTCCCCTTTTTATGTGTCAGGCTGTTTACCATAGTTTTCAAACAGAAAACATACCTGTTTACTGTAGCAACAATGGAGTGTTAAACTGTCAATGGAATACAACAATGGTATCTACGTACCCATTGTCTAATCAAGCCAAAGCCTGAACCTGACCGTAATTTAACAGTCATTCTTTCAGTTTGAGAGCTGAAAGAACCTTAAACAAGTAAATCTCTTGTGTACTGTAGCTATAGAGACAATAGCCTGTTGAAAACTGTCAATTGAATACAACGTACCCATTGTCTATTCAAGCCAGAACCTGACAGTATCTCTATGACCAACCACTATTGTGTAATGTTATGTCCGAATAATATAAAAAAAAAATCATATTGTAACAAACACATTATGTCCTAGATTTTTATTTTTTATTTATTTTTTTTCTTCTCCTTTTTTCCTTTCAAACTCCATACAGAAAATAACTTCATTACTATGAAAACTCATTTTAAGCACTCGTTTTCCCTGAATGCAACACCTCCCCATATTTCTGTCATTGAGAAGGTGTTTCAGTCTTTCACTAAAAGTTCATTAGAAAGTCCATTCTCTTCTTCTTTAGACACAAGTCTAGGCTTGTACTACATCAAAGGCCTTGCTTTCCACAGCTCTTGCGATCTTCCGTCGTTCTTTCCATCATGACCTATGGATCAAATCGGAGACAGCCTGTGGAGTGGAAAACAAAGCGGATTACCGTATATACTTGAGTATAAGTCGAGGCCCTAATTTACCACAAAAAAAAATGGGAAAAACTTATTGACCCAAGTATAAGACGAGGGTGAGAAATGCACAGCTACTGTAAGTGGAAAAGCGGGTCAACAATGCCCATTTCCAGCCATAGGTCCCCCAAACTTCAAACTCTGTAGTTAAGGGTTCCTAGATGCCCCCTAGCTGCAGCCAAATTTCAGGGTCTCTGATCCCTAAGGGTCCCGAAATGACTCTGCTGCAGATGGACACAGTTGACCGACTTTGGGGCCCTGTATCTTGGGACCACTTAGTGCTAGAAACCCCAAATTTGGTGTGCAAACCCAGTGGAACTAGCACCAGAAAATATCCAAAGCTGGGGTTTCTAGCACCAAGTGGCCCCCGAGATACAGGGCCGCAAAAATCGGTTCAGAAAATGTCAAGCACTTTTCTGCAGCAGAGAATGAAATTTTCCGAACCAATTTTGGGGCCCTGTATCTCAGGGCCACTTGGTGCTAGGAACCCCAGCTTTGGATATGTTGTGGTACCGGTTCCACTGGGTTTGCATACAAAATTTGGGGTTCCTAGCACCAAGTGGCTCTGAGATATGGGGCCCCAAATTCGGTTCGGAAAATATATTTTTTTTGCTGCAGAAAAGTGCTTGACTTGAGTATAAGTCGGGGGGGGGGGGGGGGGGGGGGGCACTTTCAGCACAACAAAAGTGCTGAAAAACTCAACTTATACTCAAGTATTATCTGTTCTTTCTAATAATACATAAACAGTAGATCCAGGCCCTTCAGCTAAAATCTCTCCTCTAAATGGCTTCTTGCCTGGATATCTGAAACACTTTGTGCGCCCCCCCCCCCCGCCTCCTCCTCTACCCACTTCTGCCCCTCCCAAAGAACATCAATAGGGAGGAGAGGAAATATACTGATATTTCCCAGAAGATCACTGTTGTTATGTAGCCTCACTTTACAACTCTTGCTGAGAAGTGTCCACTAACCAGTGAGAGTCCCAGCCACTGTCTTCAAGCTCATCTGCCAATGCAAATATAACGTCAAACCTTCCTGCCAGATTCCCTCTCATTCCTAGATAGGCTTCAGATACATCACTCTTGGTTTCTATGTCATGGGAAGCAGTAACATGGTATCTGGTAAGCCCTGTTCTTTCAGGAACCTTGTGTAAATACTGAACTCTGCACTCCAGCTGTGGCATCTGCCCTACCCCCTACCATCCTCTCATATGGTATGCTATTGGCCTACAATTTAACAACATGATTGTCTGTGTGAGGACCTGATTTCCCCCCCCCCCCCCCCTAGTTTATGTAAGTTTGCGTATCTGGTCCTTCAATAGCCCGTTGTATCTTTCAATCAAACCAGCTGCCTGTGGATGGTATGGGATGTGGCACAACCAGTACACTTCAGAATCTGGCCCACTGCTGTACTGTTGATCCGGTGAAGTGTGAGCTGTTATCAATTTGGACTTGTTTGGGACAACCATAAGCAAGTTTCTGGAGCAGTTGAAGCATTGTGGCTTGATCTGCACGTTTGTAAGGATGAACAAGCATAAGTCCTGAATAGTTGTCCACTGCAGTGCATCAGTATCTCAGTCCATTGTTTCCCCGGGGCAGGGGACTGATGAAGTCAATCTGCCAGATCTGTGCAGGCCTCTCAATCATGAGAACTCAGTCTTTTTCCTGGTGACATTATATATAGGCCTCAAAATCAGTCCAAGATGTGGGATGAACGATCTCCAGACCCCCACAACTCCAATGAACTTCTGTGCCTCCTTTTTGGTAGTAGGGGGCGACAGAGCCTGGATAGTTTGCACAACTGTCTCTGGAATTTTCCTCTATGGCCCAGTCCACATCATTTCCAGGAATTTCATTTCTGTGGCAGGTCCTTGGACTTTGTCTTTTTCGATAGCCCACCCTCTGTTCTCCATGTGATGTATCAGCAGGTGCAGTGCTTCAGTTACATCATCTTTTGTTCCAGAGATCCTGATGTCATCAATGTAGTGGAACACAGTAACTTTCAAACTCGGGGTACTTAAATCTTGAGCAATCAGTCCACGACAAATCGTTGGAAAATGAATATAGTCTTCAGGAAGCACGGTGAAAGTGTACTGGCGGCCGTCCCACACCATAACAAACTGGTCTTGACACTCTGGGTCTATCAAAATTGAAAAGAAAGCATTAGCCAGGTCTATCACAGCATGATATTCTCCTGCATCTTTAGCAATTTTCTCAACAATTGAGATCATATCTGGTACAGCTGACTTCAATGGAGGTGCCACTTTGTTTAGACCTCTGTAATCCACAGTCATTCTATATGTCCCATCAGGTTTATTTACTGGGAACACCTGAGACAAGAAAGGACTTAGACTCCATTCACACTAGCGCGTTTTTTGATGCATTTTGCATTTTGCTGAAATGCACGGGAATTTTTTAACATGGGTTCCTATGGAACATGTTCACATCAATGCCTTTTTGTTTCTCTGCATTTTTGGAAAGGGTCAGGGACTTTTTTTCATGCAAAATGCAGTGTTTTGCATGTAATAGAATTCAATGGACAAGCATCAAAAACGCAAGTGCACCGTTTTTGCAGCGTTTTTTGATGCGTTTTTGCCGTGTTTTTTTTTGTTTTTTTTTTAAGACTGTAAAAAAAAAAAAAAAACGCAAATCGCGGCAAAAACGCTGCTCAAAAACGTGGCAAGCATGAAAAAAAAACCTCCAAAAACGCTCAAAAGCAACATGCATAGGTGTGAATCGAGCCTTATAGCAGGTCTAAGGATCCCTACTCTCAAATATTCTTGAATGGTCTCCCCAATTTCTTTGTGGCCTCCAGGAAGTTTGTACTGCTTGAGACAGACTGGCTTCTCTGGTGGAGGAATGTAGGCAGGGGTCCATTTCGCATGACCTCTGACCACAGCCTTCACCGCCCTTACCAGATACGCTTTATCAGGATACCCAAATGTGAATGTACCTCTTTCAGTCTGAATTGACTGACCTTGAAGTACATCCATCCCAATAATTTTTTCGGGTAACTCTGATACCAAAACATTTGTCATAAATCCTGATCCCTTGCCAATAGCCAATTTCACCCGTATCCTAACTGCTGGTGTAGTTTGCCCTCCCAAACCTTCTACATAAATCAATTCTCCTTTGTGATGGGAAGGATTTCCTTGCAAAGGTGTAACTTCGGCTCCGCTATCTACTAAATCCATTACATGTGTAGGAGAAGATGACTTCCCCCACCATACAGTGACCGGTGCATATGGGCATCGGTCTCCTGCTGTCACTGCCCTCACGGCTATTACAGGAGACTCGCCTTCCCTTCATAAAGCATAAGGAACCTCCCAATCCCCTTTTCTAATTCTCTAACACCTCCCCAGGATAAAGGGGTTTGGGTTCATGTTCAGTTTTGGGAATTGGTTTGGGGCTAACAGGAGGGGTCTGTTCTGTTTTCTCTAAGTCCAGGCTGATGTTATCTTCATTAGGAGTAGTGTTTCTAACCCTGACAGTTTTCCCTACTAAATGTTTCCACCTCTTCAGCATTTCTGCAGTAGAAATCCCATCTATCTCATCTTTAGGTACTCCTGCCTTTAATAGGTCCACCCACAATTCTTTCCTAGAAATAACTAGCCTGGTTTTCTCTTCACCTCCTGTCTTCTCTACCCTATTCCCTTTCTTCTCTGTTCTTTTCTGCTTGTATTCTTCCTGTCTGGCCTTGAACTTATCTACTGCCCTGACAGGTTTTGTTTTATGCCGCGTACACACGGTCGGACTTTTCGTCTACAAAAGTCAGACAGCCTGTCCGACAGACTTCCGGCAGACTTTCGGCGGACTTGCGGCGGACTTGCGGCATACTTTCTAACGAACGGACTTGCCTACACACGACCACACAAAAGTCCGATGGATTCGTACGTGATGACGTACACCGGACTAAAATAAGGAAGTTCATAGCCAGTAGCCAATAGGTGCCCTAGCGTGGCTTTTTGTCCGTCGGACTAGCACACAGACGAGCGGATTTCGGGGTCCGTCGTAGTTACGAAGTAAAGATTTGAAGCATGTTTCAAATCTAAAGTACGTCGGATTTGAGGCTAAAAAAGTACGTTGAAAGTCCGGAGAAGCCCACACACGATCGGATTACCAGCCAGCTTTAGTCCGTCAGCGTCCGTTGGACTTTTGTAGACGAAAAGTCCGACCGTGTGTACGCGGCATTAGTCTCCTCTAGCTCCCCCAACTGGCTTAAAAGGGCTGTGGCTTCATGAATCTTGCTGTTTAATCCCAGGCCTCCCAACAAGGACAATAATGGAGCCCTGAGATTAAATGGCGCATATTTCATTAGCTTAGAGCGCAGAGCAGACGTAAAGGGTTCCATATCTGGACCCATCCATTATGGAAACGTATTTAATCGGGTTATACAACCCATCTCACGTAACCTGGAAATACCCTCTCTCCTTTTGATCTCCATGAGTAGGTATTTTCCAGGTCAGTAGGACTAGCGTATACTCGGACTATTCCATCTCTCACAAGGTTTAACAGTGAAAACTTCATGCTAAACTCTCAGGCTTGCCTGATGCAATTGTGGATCATGTGTTAACACTCCCATAACCACTGCTTCCTTACCTGACAAAACAACACTGTCCGCCCCTTCATCACATAAGCGTAGGAGCCAACTCACTAGGGGTTCCCCAGACCTTTGTTTGTATTGTTTTACCAGCTCATGAAGTTCAGTTTGTGTAAACTCCCATACTTCTTCAAATTCAACATATCTGGGGTTGCGATAATGCTCCTCCCCATCTGCCATATCCTCTGTATCATGTTGCCGTTTCCTATGCTTAGTAATGAGAGGTCTGGCATACTTTTTCTTTCGCACTAGCAGATCATCATGCAAAATATCAAACTATCTCCTCATCCTCACTATCATTCGAGGAGAGCACATTCTCACAATCCCAATTTTGGGATGTGACAGTGGCATGTACCCTGGCTTTACGAACAAGTTTACGGCCCTTCCTTTTCCTTAAGACATTCATTGATTTGGTCATGAGGGCTGCACACTACTCTTGCAAATCATCAGCCCGACTAGCAGTTTAATGTACACACTCTGAAGCAACTGCTAGCTGGTCTTTTAATACCTCAAATTCTGCCTCTGCCTTCTCCCTTCTATGTGATTCGGTGTAAATAGCATGAAGAAAATACCAATCCACTGTGGACACTGTCCTCTTCTCTTTTTTACTTAAATCCAACCCCTTAAGGCTAAGATCTACAAAATGATCTGAGACTTTATCACTCCAAGTCAGGTTCAAGGGAGAAGCATACTTCACAAATTCTTTAGTAAGAGGCTCCCCACTCATTGACTCTGGCCCAGATAGGTAAGCTGCACACTTCCTTCTGGCCACCAGAACCCTCTGCAGCCTTGCTTTTCCTAAACAGCTTACGGAGAATTTCACCTAGCACAAGCTACACAACACACTACAGAAAAACAGGTCTGCTTCAATTGAATTATAGCACAGATCACGGCATGAGCCCCAAATGTTTTGCTTGCGTCTATCTAGCAAGGTTACTCTGTGGTATAAGCAAGGAAGCTGAGATTTCTGCAGTGTGTAAATGTGCTTTTACTATACAAAGATGCTGTACATGCAAAACTATTACAATATTAGGAATACAATACAAGACTGACAGATATCTATAACAAAGTGCCTAGCAAATTAACAGCCTATGGTCTATATTAGTACAACACACTTAAAGGTTACTTATCTTCTGTTACTGTATGTTCGTGATCTCCATTGGCAAAGATTCTCCTGGAGCATCAAGCACCTTTCTTCTATCATGGGTGGCTTCTGATCCTACCACATGATGGTGTGTGAGTCCTCCTAGCTTATGCCTAAATTCCCCTTTTATGTGTCAGGCTGTTTACCATAGTTACCAAACAATAGAAAACATACCTGTTTACTGTAGCCGTAGAAACAATGGACTGTTGAAAACTGTCAATTGAATACAACAATACAACGTACCCATTGTCTACTCAAGCCAGAACCTGACAGTATCTCTATGACCAACCACTATTGTGTAATGTTATGTCCCATGTATCTTATGTCTGATTAATATAAAAAAAAATCATATTGTAACAAACACAACACAGGCAGCCAGATTTGAGCACTACACACTTATGTTCTGCTTCCTGCTTTTTGAAGTGCAATGGTTTTCTGATTTGGCCCACTTGCTGAAAATTGTTGTGTTGAATATGCAGCCATTGAAGTAGCGAATCGACTTTGCCAATAATAGCTAGTTGACGTATCTAAATAACAACATGGTCTCTTAGATCTCATGTTTGGACCTTGAGATTAAAAAAAATCTTAGATTCTCACATCTGGGCCTCATGGTGCCCTCCTTTGAGACTATTCACCCTATTCCATTCAAGGCCTCCAACACAACATCTTGTTGGCATGGAACAGACATGCTGCCAATCTTGACCTGCCTATGCTTCTATCTAGCAAAAAAGGAACTCTCTGGCTTGGTGGAAGGTGATGGCAACAAATTATATTCTCTGAGGCTGGGGAAGTTTTCCAATCTCACACCTTAGAGAATATGGTTACATGAAGCCAAGCTCCCTATTAATATCTTGGAGCAATATAAAATGGCTTGGCCAAGGTCAAACTCTGCTATCCTCATTGATAAATTACTAATGGTTTGAAAAGATTTTGGAACCCTGGATTCCTTCAGGAAGTACCTAGACTTCGGTAACATTCCTGGAGCTTTGGTATTGAGCTCTCTAAATGCACAGAATGCTTTATACAACCGTTTTCTTTCCTATTTTTTTTTTTTTTGTATTTCGTAACCCCTGCATTTGCTATTTTGAGACATGGTTTGATGAGTGGGGGGTGATTTTGTAGCAACCCCTCCTTTTATGTTTGAACAATCTTTGAATGTTCATGATTGCTGCTTATGTTTGATTTTACAGTTTTTCCACCTGGTTGGAATTGTCTTGTAAGCAGGGCTAGCCATAGCATGGGTCCTGGTGGGTCCATGGGACCCAGGCAGCACTTTAATGCCCTGTACACACGGTCGGATTTTCCGATGGAAAAAGAGCGATCGGATTGTGTTGTCGGAAATTCCAATAGGGTGTGGGCTCCAACTGACTTTTTCCGTCTGAATTTCCGACACAAAGTTTGAGAGCAGGATACAAAATCTTCTGACAACAAAATCTGATCGTTTTAAATTCCGATCGTGTGTACACAAATCCGACGCACAAAGTGCCACGCATGCTCAGAATAAATTAAAGCGGGGGTTCACCCACACCGCCAAAAAAAAAAAAATATTAAAAGCCAGCAGCTACAAATACTGCAGCTGCTGACTTAATACATGGCCACTTACCTGTCCCAGGGTCCAGCGATGTCGGCAGGGGACGCCGAGAACCCGCTCGGTTCTCGGCAGCTGCCGCCGCCATCCTAGGTGAGGGAATCAGGAAGTGAAGCGTTGCGGCTTCACTTCCCGGTTCCCTACTGCGCATGCGCGAGTCGCGCTGCGCGTCCCAAGTGGTCCCCGCTCTCCCCTGGGAGCTGTGTGTTCCCAGCAGACAGCGCGGTGGGGACGGGAAGAGGCGTAGACTCCCATGGGAGTCTATGCCGGAAGTGGGTGCAAATACCTGTCTTAGACAGGTATCTGCACCCCCCTCCCCCCTGAAAGGTGCCAAATGTGACACCGGAGGGGGGGAGGGTTCCGAAAAGCGGAAGTTCCATTTTTGTGTGGAACTCCGCTTTAAGAGACGAAAGCTATTGGCTATTGCCCCGTTTATAGTCCCGACGTACGTGTTTTATGTCACTGCGTTCAGAACGATCGGATTTTCCAACAACTTTGTGCGACCGTGTGTATGCAAGACAAGTTTGAGCCAACATCCGTCGGAAAAAATCCGATGGATTTTGTTGTCGGAATGTCCGAACATGTGTACAGGGCATAGGGGGAGCGGCAACACAGATGGACTCCTGGAGGACCTGAGGCTCCCTCCAGTCTGCAGTGTCATGCAGTGTCATGTAAAGGAAAATTACAGTAAGTATGATACAATTTTCAGTTTTCCGGGCACTGACATGGCAGCACATGTGGTAAAACCAGGGGTAGACTGCCCATTTAGGCACTTAGATACTCTCTGAGGGCCTGGTGCCACTAGGAGACCCCATAATAGAAAATAGTGACATGAACGGACTCAGCAGCTGAGGTGTGGAGGAGCTCCAAATGAAATGTGGGCAAGATGCTGATCCACTGTGAGGTGTGTGTGCTCGGAGGAGACGGCGGCGGGGAAGAGAGAGTGTGGCGCTGGTGTGCAAGTTTTGAAAATTAAACTGGGGCTGTGAAACATGAGTGCTGGCGGTATCCAGCTGCTCAGAATTGGTTGGTTTGAAGAAACAGAGTCTGGGAAGCCATTGAGCTGCTGGAGCCACTGAGAGCCTGGAGCTGCGACCAAGACTCTGGACTGCTAAGCCACTATGGGAGGGTGAAAGGTTGAGGAGGTAAAGGAGGATGAGAAGATGGGGTGAGGAGATAATGGGGGGTGGGACACTGGGGAGGGATATATCCTATACACTGACAGGCAATCTTGCTGTTTTTTTATTCCCTGCAAATCAGGGGCAAAAACAGCAAGATTGCTTAGCAAAAGAACCACATAACGCATACATTTAACACCTAGATGTTAACCCCTTCCCAGCCAGTGTCAGTACAGTGACAGTTTATAGTATTAGCACGGATCACTCTATTAGTGGCAGTGTACACCCACCCCCCCGCCAGCGTCAGATTGTCCACCGCACTTTTGCACATTTATAAGTCGCTGATCACTGCCATTACTAGAATAAAAAAATAAATACAAATTCAAGTATCTATACCAGATGCTATAACTTTCAATATACGCTTCCTGGACTTTTTTTTTAACCACAGGTGTAGCAAAATACATATTGGCCCAAATTCGTGAAGAAATTTGATGTTTTCAATTTTTTTTATTGGATATGTTTTATAGCAGAAAATAAAAAACAAAATTGCCGGTCTTTTTTAGTTTATATCACAAAAAATAAAAAACCCAGTGGTGATCAAATACCACCAAAAGAAAGCTCAATTTGTGTGAAAAAGAAATGGCAGAACTTTTCATTTGGGTACAGTGGTAAAGTAGAGCAGCACTAAATAGCAAAAAATGCTTGGGTCATGATGGGGGTAAAATATCGTGTGGGGGTCATTGCTCTAAATTGTGCTCAGGTTTTTAGTACTCTATACTATTTTTTCTTTTTGGTACAAATGTACTATAGGTGCACTTTCTGTAATGCAAGTTTATTTTTCTTAATTTTCTTAAAGCAGAACTCCAGGATTTTCAAAAAAAAAAACCCACACAAAACACTAAACCGTTATTACATTTGTGAAATTCCTTACCCTTGAAGAGAAAAGTCTAATTGAATTTTCAGGAAGTCAGCTTTCTAATTCAAAAAATGCATCACGTATTCTGCCAGGGAGGATCTGTTAAAAACAGTGATTGCATCATATCCTCATCTCGATCTCTCACCATAATTGAACTACATTTCCCATGAATCTTTGGGATGGGAGTGAATGTGGGAGGTACACTAGGCCTGTACATGTAAATGTGAACTCGCCCACTTCAATATAAATCACGCCCCTCATTCTCCAGCCAGCCAGCCACACTACTCAGTAACATACAGCATGATGGATAGGTTACAGCCTTATAAATGCAAAGCATGTCTGTTCTCTCTCCTCCAGCCACAACAGGAGATAAACACATTGCCCTTACATGCTTTATGTAATCATGGAACTGTAGACACATGCCCATAATGATATATTATACACACTGTACTCTGCTGTAATTCAGTATTAGAAATATTCCTCCTGCTGCAGCTTTGATATCTTTCTAACAACAATCAGTGACCACTGCTGCGGTCTCATCAGTGACCACCAGTGCAGCTCGTCAGTGTCTTACCAGTGCAGAGCAGAATCATTATCAGAAATCATCCGGATGACACAGCGGGGATCTCGGGCTGTGACAGGTATGTGAAATACCGATCGCCGGAACGTCCTGCGGACCGGCATTGTGATCGACAGCGCACTGTTCCAATGCTAGCGGGAGGTGGGACATTACAGCGTTCGGTATTTCACATACAATACCTGTCACAGCCCA
This sequence comes from Lithobates septentrionalis, assembly GCA_037952835.1. NCBI lineage: Eukaryota > Metazoa > Chordata > Amphibia > Anura > Ranidae > Lithobates > Lithobates septentrionalis. The sequence goes on along the minus strand of JBBDGP010000034.1, from coordinate 1,111,326 downwards.
AGATCTCCGCTGTGTCATCTGGATAATTTCTGATAACTAACCCACCATGCGCGGGGACGGGGGTGAAGACTGGCAGGGATCGGAGGAGAAGAAGAGAGGAGGAGGATAAGGACACCTCCTCCATGGGTGGCGCAGACCAGGGGCTGAGAGACCCCTTCACCCACTACATTTCTTTTTCCTCCCTGCTTGCTCTACAGAACTACAGGTTGGAAGTGCCAAGACCGCTGGCTGAGGATACAGGCGGAATAGCAGCCAGTGGTCTTGCAAACAGGAATCACAGGGCAATAATGTTTTTTCAGCCGGCTACTACAGAGCTCAAAGAACATGGCTAGCATAGTTTGTGAAAGTAGGAGATCAGCAACAAGGACATGGGAAAATGTTTTTTCCCCAGAGTTCTGCTTTGAGACTTAAACATTTATTTTGAACAAAGTGTAGAGAAATTCTGTGATGAATGCATGTAATGTGGGCAATGCAATATGTAGGTGGGGCTTTGTGTGGGTTGAGTATAGGCGGGGACACAGGGGGGGTCCTATGATCTCCTATTGCCCGGATGCCCCATGAGTTGTCAGTCCGCCCCTGCCACTGGCAAAGCTTAATCTTCTGGAGGTTGTACCTAAAAAACACGACCAACAATGGAGTGGTAGAGCTCATAAGCACATCCCGTGTTACTAGCAGCCACTGCTCCAACTCCACCTTCCTCCTCGACGGACGTTTTTTCAGGAGCAGTGATTTTTTTTAATGCTTAAAGTGAAACAGTAAAAATGAAATATTCCTTTAAATATCGTGCCTGGCAGGTGTCTATATGTGAATTGGTAATGGGGTACATTGTACCCCTACTATTTCACAAAAAAAACAGCTTGGGATAAGTTCTTTATTAAAAAAAAATCAAAAAATTCACACCGCCCGACAGACCGGAAAAGGAAAAAAAAAAAAAAAAGGCACAACCGTTCCGCCTCCATGTGAGGCTCCGGCCGACTGACGCTTCTTCTCTGTGACAGTTCTTATATAGTTGAGTGCGGGGCCACCCGGTGATGTAATCAGGTGACCCCACCCCCCCTGACGCCACAGGGAAGACACTTCCCCATGGCGGGGTCACCCGTTTACTTCACCTGGTGGCCCCGCCCTCAACTATACAAGAACTGTCACAGAGAAGAAGCGTCAGTCGGCGGGAGGTTGCAGCTTTTTTTTTCTTTTTTCGCCTCGTCTGCGGCGTGATAGAAGAAGATGAATGGACATCGCCGAACATTATTTTTTCATAAAGGACTTGTCCAAAGCTGTCTCTTGTCTTTACCATATTTGACACTTTTTTTGTGAAATGGTAGGGGTACGATGTACCCCATTACCAATTCACATAGGGGGTGAGGCTGGGATCCAGGGGGTCCCCTTGTTAAAGGGGGCTTCCAGATTCCGATAAGCCCCCCGCCCGCATACCCCCACAACCACTGGGCAAGGGTTGTGGGGATGAGGCCCTTGTCCCCATCAACATGGGGACAAGGTGCTCTGGGGTCAGACCCCAAAGCACCCTCCCCATGTTGAGGGCATGTGACCTGGTATGGTTCAGGGGAGGGCGCTCTGGCCCCCCCCCCCGTCTTTTCCTGCAGCCTGGCACGTTGCATGCTCTGGTATGGATTTTGGAGGGGACCCCTACACCATTTTTTTTTTTACTTTTGGCAGTGTTCCCCTTAAAATCCATACCAAACCTGAAGGGCCTGGTTTAAAAAGGAAGTTTAGTTTGACAATTTTTACATAGATACATGTATGTACCAGTCATCTCCACTAGCTTCTGGGATCCGTGCTGAGCCACCGTGTGAAGGGGCAGGGTGATCCAGTGGTCAACACGCCCTCCCTTGTTGGACACCAAGCAAGGGTCACATGAGAGGCCTACCCCATGGTGCCTTCTGGGCTACACTAGGCCCTTTGGAAAGGGTCACTGCTTCACACATGGGGTACATTTACTGGAACAGACAACTGAACTCTAGTAAACTGTTACTCTACATCACTACAGTCATTTGCCCTCTCCAGCATATCACCGCTACCTCACACCCAGGAACAGTATTGAGCCCCGCTGTGCACCTAACGCTGACTTCACGCGTGCACTTCACTTACCTCTTCCCTACCTGTGTACAGGCTGGGGAGCTCGGTGGTGTACTTATGCTTCGATAGCTATGGGAGATAGCTACAGAAGGAGTACCGCCCACATCGTCCTCACTGTCATCTGCCACATGTTTATGACAGGCCACTAGAGAAAGCTCTATAACCCTTGGTAACCACCATCTTCACACTGTGGTAACTGTTTCAATATTTTTATTAGGGTTTTTACAAAAGAGAATACAAGCTTGTTTACAAAGAACATATACAGTATAAAATATACCAATTCGGTGGATATCCAAACATTTTGCAAACCTGTAAATACACCTAGAGTGTGCGTTCTTACAAGTATAGGTCATTACAATCTATATAGATTCTACTAGCCTTATGTATATGGGGTATCCCCAATTCTCTTTTAAGGCTTCAGATGTGACCTAAATGAACCACATCTCAAGTGCCGTATACAATTAAAGATTAAAGAGCCTCTACTTAATGCAGTTTAAAATTAACCTTCCGCTTGTGACTCTTTGTAGGTTGTAGATGTATGTGTTATCTACTGTATGTGTTAACGAAAGGGGTCAACATCCGTATAGTGGGAATACCACATCCCCAAGCACCCTGAGACTGGAATTCACACCAAAGAAATGTTCGCTATCATAGGGAATAGGCCAGAAGACCCTCGAAAAGCTACAGCAGAGACCAAAAAAGAAAAGAGAAAAGAAAAGTAAAAAAGTAGAAGTATAAAATGACCCCATGCTTCAGTTCCCACCATCCTGAAACTGCTCTAATCAGGTATAGATCGAGGATCTCCTGTCAAATACTTGACCCATGGGCCCCAGACTCTCGAACATCTGCATTTTATCATGCAAGATTGCCGTCATGCACTCATTAAGCATAATTAATCCAGGAAAGATTATGCTTTAGCTTTTGGAATGGCAAGACAGCTGATTTCCAAGATTTTGCAATCATTTTTGCTGATATAAATGCTATGAGACGCCTCGGATTTCAACGCTGTCTCCACCTTACTGCCCAGCAGCGCCTGTCTCAAGGATTTAACAAGGCTTACTTGGGTGAGGGTGTAAATGAAATTGTACACCCTAATCCAATAACACCTTACCTTAGGGCACTGCCACCACACATGGTACATTGTTCCCTCCTATCCGCATCCACTGAAACACAAAGAAGATGCTGCCGGCACATAAGTTGCCAGCCTGGCTGGAACCATGTACCATCTCAGAAGCACTTTATAATTAGCTTATATAATGGAAGTATTTATAGGTGACCTCGAGACCCCTTGGGCTATAGTATGCCAATCATCCAGTTCAATATTTTCCTGGAGGTTGTGGTAACTTTATACTGGTGTCTTCATACCACAATGTGCTTAGTGACCCAAACTTTGGCCTAAATGTACTGGTTACTTGCATTACACACCTTTAGTAACTTCAGACAAGGCAAAGTTTCAAAAGCTTTACTGAAGAATAAGGTAACAGTACAACAAAGTGCAGTTTTTTCCCTAACATCCCTAGTCTACTCCCCCCCCCCCCAACTCAGGCTTGTGGCTGCCCCAGCATACCTGCACAGGAAAGTCAATTCTCAGAGTCCATATTGGTAGTATCCAGGATTGGCATCTTCAGGGCAGATGGCAAGCCCCAGCAGTTTCTTCAGGCAGTTGCAAGGTCTGGATCGCAGATGTGCTTCAGCATCTTGAGAAGCCAACAGGATGGGATCCAGCAACGGTAACAATGAACAACCAATAGCAGCAACTGCAGCCTCAAGCCACTTGGGTACGGAACCACTGTTCCTTTTATAATGCACAGAACCAGTGGGTTGAACCCAGGAAAGCCCACCAAAAAACAAAAAAAAAAAAAAAAACAGGGAAACAATTAACCCTAACCTTCCCAACTAGGGCAGCATTGAACTCTGCCTACAGCTGTACTGTAAACACAGGCGGTAGATCGCTTTCCAGCCATTCAGGGAACATCTTTCATTGTCTTAATAAATGCAAAGTGTTCTGATTGGGCAGTGACGTTACGATTTGCACCTCGTTCAATTGGAAAATTGCAAAGGGGTTTATTTACTAAAGGCAAATACTGTTCACTTTGCAATTCCTGTTGCAGTCCACAAGGGAATTTCCCCAGAGCGTCGTGAATGGGGTAAAAGCTCTGCTCACTTCCATCCAATTGTGTACAAACAAATGTTTTTGAATTTTCCTTGCACAATTGGGTACTCTTTTCCAAGTGACGTTTTACCACTTTCACCAAGCGATTAAGGAAAACTCCCTTTCAGAGTACAATGTCACTTGCAAAATGAACAGTGCCTTCATTAAATTAACCCCAAAGCGATCTCTGAATGACACCTGTGTCAAGTAGGTGACCTCCTGTGTTCAGTAAGAAGCAGGGCAGCCGATCAGCATGTGACCCAAAAGCTAGTGGAGATCACGGGAGTAGCGCTGCCCGTTACAGCGATTTCCAACTTTCATGGGAGTCCCACAGGTATGGCACCCTTACATTGATTCATGCTGGACGGTCCAGCATAAATCGATGTAAGGGTGCCATACCTGTGGGACTCCCATGAAAGTTAGAAATCGCATTGGTCCAGCCTGGACCAATGTAACTATGTAAAAATTGCCATACCTAAACTTCAGCTGTAATGGGTAACTCCTGTTTGAAAAAATATTGCAACTAAAAATATAGAATACACAATTCCAAAACAATTTAATAAAAAAGATCTTTCCTTTTTAATCTATAGTGCTGTCATTTTCTATAAACTACTTCCACACAACATGGCACACAGTTGGTACATGGAAAACCCCAGAGATGTCATTTCCTGCTTGTGTGATTGGCTCACTGATTTTTCCAGAAGTCTAAACTAAGATACAAATGAGATTTTGGGCATCCTCTGCAACAAATATGTCAGTTATGGAGATATTCCTAAAGGGTTAATCACTTCTGAAGATGCAGACCCTACAACTTTCCTCAGAGCCCTGCAAGTGCAACAGCTGTTGGTATAGCCAAGGGTTACCCCTACTGAACCCTCAGTATAAGGAAAATGGACTCTCAGTACCCAAGAAGTAGCACAAACTATGTAATAAAAAAAGGTTTTTACATTTTATTTATACAAAAATTGGTTTAAAAAGGAACATATTTCCGTATACATGATAGAACATGTTTTCACTAGCCTATTACTTGCTGTATTATCTTTACCACAGATAGTAATTCATTTCTCCTGAAGAAGCAGTCGTTACCACAAAACATGTAGAGGATTCGCTATACATCAAGAGTTAATTACATCCTATATCCTTAGGACACTCCATTACCAGCAATTCCAACGCAACATATTATACAAGCAGCGTTTGTTTTATGTATATGGAGATATGTTCCTTTTTAACCAATTTTTGTATATATTAAATGTAAAAACCTTTTTTATTACATAGCTTGTGCTACTTCTTGGGTACAGAGATAGTCCATTTTCCTTATACTGAGGGGTCAGTAGGGGTAACCATTGGCTATACCAACATTGTCATTACAAGGATGATGTACCCCACTATTTAGTCAAGATCTAATTACTCAGAGGCATATATTCTCCTAAAGTGCAATAGCTGATCAATATTGAAAAGTCACTCCCATTTAGAATCAGTCCTGCACAAGACATGATCTAACAAAAGTTAAAAAGATCTAACAGAGCAGAAATCGGTAGGACTCTGCAACAAACTTTTTTATTTTTATTTATTTATTTTTTTTTTTAAATCCTTGCAATGTACATTGATCACCCAGAAGGGAGTATTTTTTCCCCTCAACAAAAGTGGAGTTATTCTAAGTCCAATAAGATTTGAAAATTCCGGTCCATTCACACGGGGTGCTGGGCAGTGTGCCCCATGCAGGTTGGTGTGTTCCCAACACGGGGATGTGCAGGCAAGTCCATAGAAGGCTTTTGGTACACAACGCCTTGGGTAGAGCTACTGTGTCCCACTATGGCATGCAGGTGTGTGTGCCCAAACTCACCCCAGTGTACAGGGGGCCTTGCAATCAAGCAACTTATGTGAACGGAGCCTTACAGTCACATGGCTAAAAGACACTCTTTACGCTTTGTGAATTAAGCCCATCATGTCCTTTCTTTGAGAAATCAGTTTTGTCAAATATCAACTACATCTAAGGGCCCTTTCACACTGGGGCGTCGGCGGTAAAGAGTCGCTATTTTTAGCGGCGCTTTACCGTCGTATTTGCGGGGGTATTCGGCCTCTAGCTGGGCGCTTTTGCTGGCGGTATAGTTCTTTGCCAGTTCGGTATAGTTCTTTGCCAGTTCTTTGCCGGCGGTATAGCCGCGCTGCCCCATTTCAATGGGCAGGAGCGGTGGAGGAGCGGTATACACACCGCTCCAAAGATGCTGCTAGCAGGACTTTACCGTCCTGCCAGCGCACCGCTCCAGTGTGAAAGCCCTCTGGCTTTCACACTGAAGAGACAGGAGCGGCTCTTTCAGGGCGCTTTGCAGGTGCCATTTTTAGCGCTTTATCGCCTGCAAAGCGCCCCAGTGTGAAAGGGGTCTTAATGTTAAATGCGTTTTACATATACTAAAATTAGCATGCGTATGGTTGGGGCACGAATTACTGGTTTAATTCATGCAAAAATAATTACATTAAACTATTTTAGTTTTTACTTTGCCCTAGTCCTAAACTCAAATCCAGACCCTGTATGACCTCTAAGGACAGTGTGCGCTTCTTACAAAGCCTGCGATGTAGCCAATACCATCTAGTTGGAGTTCCCTTTTTCCCAGCTGCACCTTCTTACCAGTAATCCCCAGTTGGGGGATTTAAAGCGGCATTAAACAAAAAAGGTTTACACCAGTGCAACTTGTCATGCGATTTGGACTTGTTAAAGAGGGAGTCCACCTAAACCCCCTAAAAAAAAAAAATATTAAAAGCCAGCAGCTACAAATACTGCAGCTGCTGACTTTTAATAAATGGCCACTTACCTGTCCCAGGGTCCAGCGATGTTGGCAGCCGACGCCGAGAATATGCTTGGTTCTCGGCAGCCGCCGCCATCCTGGGTGAGGGAATCAGGAAGTGAAGCGTTGCGGCTTCACTTCCTGGTTCCCTACTGCGCATGTGCGAGTCGCGCTGCGCATCGTAACTGGTCCCCACTATCTCCTGGGACTTGTGTGTTTCCCAGGAGACAGCGCGGTGGGGACAGGAAGAGGCATAGACTCCCGTAGGAGTCTATGCCGGAAGTGGGTGCAAATACCTGTCTTAGACAGGTATCCGCCCCCTCCTCCCCCCTGAAAGGTGCCAAATGTGACACCGGAGGGGGGGAGGGTTCCGAAAAGCGGAAGTTCCATTTTTGTGTGGAACTCCGCTTTAAATTGCATGACAAGTCGCACCCTATTGTCGGCAATGGAGCCGTTCAGATCAGTGCGACAGACTTTGCGGGGCCGCACAGATTTGAAAAAGTTCCTGCACCATTTCTGGCGATTTCAGGTGTGACTTGCATAGACATCGGTCGCACAGATTTCAGCCGCACTGACATGAATTTCAAGTAAATCGCACAATTTCAAAGCAGCAATCAGTGAGAACCAGGGCTTAGGATATAAACGGATCATCAGTTTGCCCATGGAGGAGCCACCTCTCTCCGTTTTCATCCATCAATGGACAGATGGAATGCCCGTATACTATGATTTCACCTGCATTTCAGGTGCATTTAGTGCTTTAGGCTCCATTCACACTTTTTTAAACTCTTAGAAGCGATTAGCATTTTTTTCTGCACCTAGAAGCTAAATAGTGTTATCCTATGTGTCCATGCACACTACTTTAGGCCATTATTGTTTTTTGAGCTTCAGTGTCTAGGAGCAGAAAAAAAAAAAGTTTTTGAAGAGTTCCCAGGAGCAAAAATGCTGCTAAACGCTGCTAACCCTGTTTTTTTGTTTTTAAGCTTTCAGATTAGCATTTTTTTTTTTGTCAAGCTAAAAATACGCTGGATAAAAAAAATGCTGGTAATATCTTTTTGTAGTAGCATTTTATCAGCTTTTAAGAGTTTTATTAGCATCTTTTGCAGAAAAAAAAAAAAGTCAAGAAATGCATTACTAGCGTTTCTGCTGGAAGAACGCTCCAAGAAACTCTACAAAAAATATATTTTTTCTCCTCCTAGACGCTGAAGCTCAAAAAAACGCCAATAGCCTGAAGTAGTGCATGGATACTGAGGATAACACCAATTAGCTTCTAGGAGCAGAAAAAAAATGCTAATGTACATGGAACCTAAAGGAACTGCAAAAATGCTAATGCTCCTAAACGCTCTGAAAACGCTACTACAGTAAGCCATTATAGGGCGTACACACGGTCGGACTTTGTTCGGACATTCCGACAACAAAATCCTAGGATTTTTTCCGACGGATGTTGACTCAAACTTGTCTTGCATACACACGGTCGCACAAAGTTGTCGGAAAATCCGATCGTTCTAAACGCGGTGACGTAAAACACGTACGTCTGGACTATAAACGGGGCAGTGGCCAATAGCTTTCATCTCTATTTATTCTGAGCATGCGTGGCACTTTGTCCGTCGGATTTGTGTACACACGATCGGAATTTCCGACAACGGATTTTGTTGTCGGAAAATTTCATCTCCTGCTCTCCAACTTTGTGTGTCGGAAAATCCAATGGAAAATGTCCGATGGAGCCCACACACGGTCGGAATTTCCGACAACACGCTCCGATCGGACATTTTCCATCGGAAAATCCAACCGTGTGTACGGGGCATTAGAGTTTTTTTATCCAGAGTTTTTCCAGCTTTTTTTCTTAAAAAACAAACAAACAAAAAAAAAAAACGCTAGTATGCATGGAGCTTAATGGCCCATACACACTATTAGATTTTCTGCAGATTTTTGTCTTCAGATTTACCAAAACATGTAGTGTAAGGGCCTGCCCGATTGCATACAAATTGAAACTCTTAAGGTTTGACCTCATATTATATGATTTGGTAAATCTGAAGACAAAAATCTGCAGAAAATCTAAAAGTGTGTATGGGGTCTATGGCTTAATGTACACAGGACGTTTTACAACCACTCCCGAACGATTTAACTTGACAAATAGTAACCGACGGTAAAAAAAAAAAAAAAAAAAAAAAAAAAAGTCAGTTTTGCCGCGTTGACATGCCGCGTAGAAATTTAGTAAAGGTAGAGGTTTAGAAATGCACCCCCCAAAAAAGTCAAAAATTAAAAAATCCCTGTAAACTAAACACGGTTTATAAGCTGTTACAGGCATTTGGCGTTTCAAATGCCTCTGAACATCCGTCCTGAACACTTTTTTTTGGTTTCCAAAAAATGCTTCTAAACTCAACTGCCTAGAAACGACTACAACGACCCTGTGTACATGCACACATAAGATAAGAGGAGAGTTTAGGAGCAGCTGAAAAAAAATGCCCAACTGCTCCTAAACGTCTGTTTACCAGCAGCAGTGTACATGAAGCCTTAGCATTCATTTTAATGCCCAGAATAAATACTCTGGCCAATGGCACAAACACCCAAATGCTTGGCACACACACGTGTTTTTTTTTTATTATTATTATTTTCTTCCTGCCTGGAGAAGAGCTGGTCAAGCACCCAGTGTGTATGACCCCCAATGTTTATTAATGCTCCTCCAAAAACATCCCTTGTCCCAGACTCTTTGCTGCCCCTGCCCCCAGGACTCCACTCACCCATCTGCTCCAGGAAAGGACACCGCCTCCTAGTGGGCTCTTTATATAACTTGCCCCAATTGGTGGTTGAGCAGAAGGAAAGGGGGTTCCTGGCTTACAGCAGGTGTTCCTACTCCAATCACCCACCCAACCACCCTTCACCATAACCTTTTAGGTGCTGGACACTCTACTAATGAATGTATTGTGTAGTGATTGCAGACCACCTGTAGGAAGGGTTAACCCCCCACCCCTGTGTCTGCCCTCTCTGTCCCACACTTTAATTTTGTAATGTCCTATCCAGCCAGGGGAGATCACTTTGCACAGGAGATCCCCTGGAGGGAAGGTTTGTGGGGTTTTTTTTGGGTGATCATCAAGCAGCAAGGAAAGTTTTGGGGATACTTTGTATACTCTGATCTGTATTACCAGGAGATCCCAGATCATAAGGCCTAGACTGATCAGCTGATGATCCGGTGCCATGGAAGGGCCCATGATGGCTGATGGCTTCTACCCGGATTTTTCGGTCCTGGAGGAAGCGCTTCTACCGCCGAGCTTCGCATCGGATCACACATGGAGCAACCTGGGCGAGGAATGGACGAGATTGATTTCAGAGCTGCAATGCTGCGAGCTGCCGCACGGTGTCGCCAAAGAACAGCCAGACTCGGCTTCCCCAATGTGCGAGCACATCGTGCGCACTAACAAGCCATGCCGCAAAAGATCCACCAGAGGGCGCAAGCGTCGCGGTAGCAGCAGGTGTGCTATTATCTAATACAGTGTATACTGCTTATTATGGAAAAGTGTGTTGGGGGGCTGATGAGAAAACAGGGGGGTTAAAGGGAAATTCAAGGCAGTAAAGGGTAACACAGTGAAAATCTAGGATCCTAGGAGATTTTAGGAGCCATACACAGTGAAAAAAAAAACTACTGTAACTATTTATATTAGTATTAATAATAACTCTTAGGGTACTTTCACACTGCCATGGCCCGGGCTATTTTTAGCGGCGCTTTACCGTCGTTTTAGCGGCGCTATTCGGCAGCTAGCAGTTTTAACCCCCCGTTAGCGTCCGAAAAAGGGTTAAAAACGCTGCTGCAGCAGCGCTTGTTTGGCAGCGCTCTCCATTGTATTCACCGCTCCTACAGCACTGCAAAGAAGCTGCTTGCAGGACTTTTTTTGACGTCCTGCCAGCGTAGCACCCCAGATTGCAGCTGAGGCTTTTTTCAGGGGCTTTACAGGCACTATTTTTAGCGCTAAAGCCCCTGAAAAACGCCTCAAGTGTGGAAGGGGTCTAAATTCAATTAAGAGCTGAGCTCCACCCTAAAGAAAGGGGAAGCTCCGCTTGTTTGCTGCCTCCTCAGCTCCGCTGCCACATTTTGCACCTTTCCGGGGGGGGGGGGGGGGAGAGCAGGTACCTGTCCCCACTTCCGGGTGAACTTGTCACGGTGAGGTCCCCTGGAAGTTCAGCCCCCCCCTCCTCATCCTTCTCCCACCCCTGGGCCATTCACAAAGTGTAGCCGGGGGAACCGGCTGTGAAGCCGCAAGGCTTCCCTGCCTGTCTCCCTTACAAGGAATGGCGGCGGCGGTAGCACCCGAGAGTCGATTGAAAAATCGGCTGGGGTGCCGACATTGCTGGTTTCCTGGACAGGTAAGTGTCCTAATATTAAAAGTCAACAGCTACAGTAATTGTAGCTGCTGACTTTTTTTTGGGTGGGGGGCTGGAGCTCCACTTTAACCACTTGCTTACTGGGGCAATTTTTAAATATTTTTACACACATGTTAAAATCAGCATGTTTTTATTTTATTTGTTTAGCTAGAAAGATACTTAAAACACCCAAATATTTATTTTCTTACAGTAGAGACCCTGGAGAATAAAATGGTGGCTGTTGCAAGGTTTTTATGTCATGCGATTTTTATGCAGATGCTTATCAAATGTAAATGTTCATAAATAAATACACTTATTGAACAAAAAAATAGCGCACAATATTTTGGTAAATATATAAAATATAGCGTTGCATCGAAAATAAATGCAAACATGTCAAGATTTAAAATTGCGCATGCCTTAACGGCAATAGCACCATTCGAAGTGGTGCCACACCAATTCCCAAAAGTAGTTCCTGTACTACTTTTGGCGACTTCAGGGAGACTTGAATAGACACCATCTGTGCAGAAACCTGCACAGATGTCTGTCAAAACGCCCCCCAAAAAAAAATCGGACTGCATTGCCGGTTTGAAATCGTGCGAGTTCAGCTGAACAGTGGTGTGAACCTAGGCTATGAGGTATAACCACTTGCTGCCCAGGCTGTATATATACGTACAGCCGTGGCCAAATGTTTTGAGAATGACGCACATATTAATTTTCACAAAGTCTGCTGCCTCAGTTTTTGTGATGGCAATTTGCATATTCTCCAGAATGTTATGAAGAGTGATAAAATGAATTGCAATTAATTGCAAAGTCCCTCTTTGCCACAAAAATTAGCTTAATCCCTTAAAAAAAACATTTCCACTGCATTTGTGCTGGCAGCTTCAGGGCACCCAAGAAAGTCTAGCAAGCTCTGTGACCGTCTTTGATTCAGCTGCGGGATCGGGGTAGGGTTGCCACCTTTTCTTCAAGCCAAACCCGAACACTTTTGCGGCGCACGGCAATTTTTTTGTAGTACATGCTATATGATTGTAAAATACCTTGGGTTACCCAAAGAGAGTAGTAATGAGGTGTGCTACAGTGAAAAGTGGCTGTGGCCCAATTGCATCAGTGGGGGGGGGACTTAAAGGGGCATGGTTAAATAAAACAAAAGCATTAGTGTACCCATAAAATATGATTCGATTAATAAAAGAAATGTCCGTTAAAATATGAAAATAGCCTACCTTAAAAGCGGACACTGTCAGCCAGTAGGGCAGTGGATGGTGTCAGTAGAGCAGTTGATGATGTCAGTATGGCAGTGGATGGTGTCAGTAGGGCAGTGGATGGTGTCAGTAGGGCAGTGGAAGGTGTCAGTAGGGCAGTGGAAGGTGTCAGTAGGGCAGTGGATGGTGTCAGTAGAGTGGATGGTGTCAGTAGATGGATGGTGTCAGTAGGGCAGTGGACGGTGTCAGTAGGGCAGTGGACGGTGTCAGTAGGGCAGTGGACGGTGTCAGTAGGGCAGTGGACGGTGTCAGTAGGACAGTGGACGGTGTCAGTAGGGCAGTGGAAGGTGTCAGTAGAACAGTGGACGGTATCAGTAGAGCAGTGGACGGTATCAGTAGAGCAGTGGACGGTGTCAGTAGAGCAGTGGACGGTGTCAGTAGAGCAGTGGACGGTGTCAGTAGAGCAGTGGACGGTGTCAGTAGAGCAGTTGATGGTGTCAGTAGGGCAGTGGAAGGTGTCAGTATGGCAGTTGATGGTGTCAGTAGGGCAGTGGATGGTGTCAGTAGAGTGGATGGTGTCAGTAGGGCAGTGGATGGTGTCAGTAGGGCAGTGGATGGTGTCAGTAGGGCAGTGGATGGTGTCAGGAAGGCAGTGGATGGTGTCAGGAAGGCAGTGGATGGTGTCAGTAGGGCAGTGGAAGGTGTCAGTAGGGCAGTGGAAGGTGTCAGTAGGGCAGTGGAAGGTGTCAGTAGAGCAGTGGAAGGTGTCAGTAGGGCAGTGGAAGGTGTCAGTAGGGCAGTGGATGGTGTCAGTAGGGCAGTGGATGGTGTCAGTAGGGCAGTGGACGGTGTCAGTAGAGCAGTGGACGGTGTCAGTAGAGCAGTGGACGGTGTCAGTAGAGCAGTGGACGGTGTCAGTAGAGCAGTGGACGGTGTCAGTAGAGCAGTGGACGGTGTCAGTAGAGCAGTGGACGGTGTCAGTAGAGCAGTGGACGGTGTCTGTAGAGCAGTGGACGGTGTCAGTAGGGCAGTGGACGGTGTCAGTAGGGCAGTGGACGGTGTCAGTAGGGCAGTGGACGGTGTCAGTAGAGCAGTGGACGGTGTCAGTAGAGCAGTGGACGGTGTCTGTAGAGCAGTGGACGGTGTCAATAGGGCAGTGGACGGTGTCAGTAGGGCAGTGGGCGGTGTCAGTAGGGCAGTGGGCGGTGTCAGTAGGGCAGTGGACGGTGTCAGTAGGGCAGTGGACGGTGTCAGTAGGGCAGTGGACGGTGTCAGTAGGGCAGTGGACGGTGTCAGTAGGGCAGTGGACGGTGTCAGTAGGGCAGTGGACGGTGTCAGTAGGGCAGTGGACGGTGTCAGTAGAGCAGTGGACGGTGTCAGTAGAGCAGTGGACGGTGTCTGTAGGGCAGTGGACGGTGTCTGTAGGGCAGTGGACGGTGTCTGTAGGGCAGTGGACGGTGTCAGTAGGGCAGTGGACGGTGTCAGTAGGGCAGTGGACGGTGTCAGTAGGGCAGTGGACGGTGTCAGTAGGGCAGTGGATGGTGTCAGTAGAGCAGTGGAAGGTGTCAGTAGGGCAGTGGACGGTGTCAGTAGGGCAGTGGACGGTGTCAGTAGGGCAGTGGACGGTGTCAGTAGGGCAGTGGATGGTGTCAGTAGGGCAGTGGATGGTGTCAGTAGGGCAGTGGACGGTGTCAGTAGAGCAGAGGACGGTGTCAGTAGAGCAGAGGACGGTGTCAGTAGAGCAGAGGACGGTGTCAGTAGAGCAGTGGACTGTGTCACCCGGTGAGAACTGTATATATGGATGGTGTATGGGGGGGTGGAGAACAGTATCTATAGATGGTATATAGGGGGGTGGAGAACTGTATATATGGAGGGGACTGTATATATGGAGAGGACTGTATATATGGGGGGAGGACTGTATATATGGATGGTGTATGGGGGGAGGACTGTGTATATGGGGGGGACTGGATATATGGATGGTGTATGGGGGGAGGACTATATATATTAGGGGGACTGTATATATGGGGGGGGCTGTATATATGGATGGTGTATGGGGGGGGGGGGGAGAGAGAACTATATGGATAGATGAAATATGGGAGGCGGCCAGCAGAACTGTATATATAGTGTATAGTGGGGGGGAGGGGGGTGTACGTATATATGTATGTATAGTGTATGGTGGGGGGAGGGGGGTGTATGTATATATGTATGTATAGTGTATGGTGGGGGGAGGGGGGTGTATGTATATATGTATGTATAGTGTATGGTGGGGGGAGGGGGGTGTATGTATATATGTATGTATAGTGTATGGTGGGGGGAGGGGGGTGTATGTATATATGTATGTATAGTGTATGGTGGGGGGAGGGGGGCGTATGTATATATGTATGTATAGTGTATGGTGGGGGGAGGGGGGGTGTATGTATATTGTATGGTGGGGGAGGGGGGGTGTATGTATAGTGTATGGTGGGGGGAGGGGGGTGTATGTATAGTGTATGGAGGGGGGGTGTATGTATAGTGTATGGTGGGGGAGGGGGGGTGTATGTATGTATAGTGTATGGTGGGGGGAGGGGGGGTGTATGTATATATGTATGTATAGTGTATGGTGGGGGGAGGGGGGTGTATGTTATATATGTATGTATAGTGTATGGTGGGGGGGAGGGGGGTGTATGTATATATGTATGTATAGTGTATGGTGGGGGGAGGGGGGTGTATGTATATATGTATGTATAGTGTATGGTGGGGGGAGGGGGGTGTATGTATATATGTATGTATAGTGTATGGTGGGGGGAGGGGGTGTATGTATATATGTATGTATGTATAGTGTATGTGTGGGGGGTGTATGTATTTGTATGTATAGTGTATGGTGGGGGAGGGGGGTGTATGTATGTATGTATGTATGTATAGTGTATGGTGGGGGTGTGTATGTATATATGTATGTATGTATAGTGTATGGTGGGGGGAGGGGGGTGTATGTATGTATGTATGTATTGTGTATGGTGGGGGAGGGGGGTGTATGTATGGTGTATGTGGGTGGGGGGGGGGGTGTATGTATATGTATGTATAGTGTATGGTGGGGGAGGGGGGTTGTATGTTTATATGTATGTATGTATAGTGTATGGTGGGGGGTGTATGTATATATGTATGTATGTATAGTGTATGGTGGGGGAGGGGGGTGTATGTATGTATGTATAGTGTATGGTGGGGGGTGTATGTATATATGTATGTATGTATAGTGTATGGTGGGGGGAGGGGGGTGTATGTATGTATGTATGTATAGTGTATGGTGGGGGGTGTATGTTAATGTATGTATGATGTATGTTGGGAGGGGGTATGTTGTATGTATAGTGTATGGTGGGGGGGGGGGTGTATGTATATATGTATGTATGTATGTATGTATAGTGTATGGGTGGGGGGTGTATGTATATATGTATGTATGTATAGTGTATGGTGGGGGGAGGGGGGTGTATGTATGTATGTATGTATAGTGTATGGTGGGGGGAGGGGGGTGTATGTATGTATGTATGTATGTATGTATAGTGTATGGTGGGGGGAGGGGGGTGTATGTATGTATAGTGTATGGTTCGGGGGGGGGGGAGGTGAGAGTACTTTGAAATCCTGACATGGATGGTAAAAACTTACCTTACAGCTGGGCTCCAGTCCCAGCGCGATCTGTGCACACATTCCAGCAGGGAATGGGGAGGCTCCGCCCACCTCCTTGTCTCTTCTGCTGGCAGCCAGAGGATTGGAGGAGAGCACCCGGCCGGTAACATTGAGGCTCCGCCTCTGTGTCCCGACTCCGTCCTGCACTCAGACAGCTGAGCGGGAGCAGCAGCGCTAAGGCGGCGCTACGGACCCGAATTCCACGGCCGCACTGATGACACAGCTTCGGCACAGGGAGCCACGGGTCTGAAATGAATAATGTGCCCGGGTCTCAGGCGGGCAGAGACCCGGGCACATGTTTCAAAACCCGTACTGTCCGGGTGAATCCCGGACAGGTGGCAACCCTAGATCGGGGCACCACCAGTGCAGAGCTTGCACAGAAATGGCAGCAGGCAGGTGTGAGGGCATCTGCACACACACTGCGGAGAAGACTTTTGGAGGATGGCCTGGTGTCAAGAAGGGCAGCAAAGAAGCCACTTCTCTCCAGGAAAAACATCAGGGAGAGACTGATATTCTGCAAAAGGTACAGGGATTGGACTGCTGAGGACTGGGGTAAAGTCCTTTTCTCTGATGAATCCCTTTCCGATTGTTTGGGGCATCCAGAAAAAAACATATCCGGAGAAGAAAAGGTGAGCACTACCATCAGTCCTGTGTCATGCCAACAGTAAAGCATCCTGAGACCATTCATGTGTGGGGTTGCTTCTCAGCCAAGGGAGTGGGCTCATCACAATTTTGCCTAAAAACACAACCATGAATAAAGAATAGTACAAAAACATCCTCTGAGAGCAACTTCTCCCAACCATCCAAGAAAAGTTTGGTGATGAACAATTCCTTTTCCAGCATGATGGAGCACCTTGCCATAAGGCAAAAGTCATAACTAATTGGCTTGGGGGAACAAAATATGGACATTTTTTGGTTCATGGCCAGTTAACTTCCCAAACCTTAATCCCATTGAGAACTTGTGGTCAATCCTCAAGAGGCGGGTGAACAATAACCCCCCCCCCCCCCCCCACACACACACACACACACACACACACACACACACGCACACAAATTCTGACAAACTCCAAACATTGATTATGCAGGAATGTGCTTCCATTAGTCAGGATGTGGCCCAGAAGTTGATGGACAGCATGTCATTTCAAGGGGTCTTGAAAAAGAGGGGTCAACACTGTAAATATTGACTCTGCCTAAACTTAATGTAATGGTCAATAAAAGCCTTTGCCGCTCATGGGATGCTTGTAATTATACTTCAAACTCTAAAGCAGCAGACTTTGTGAAAATTAATATTTGTGTCATTCTCAAAACTTTTGTCCATGGCTGTACACTGAGCAACAAGCAGTTAAAGTAGAACTAAAGAACTTTGTGTAGCTTTGGATAGAGCAGGGTAGGTATAACATCCCCGTCTGTTTGTTTGCCACATTTGTCCCCATGGGGAGAAATCCCTTCACTTCCTGTCCCATAGCCACAACAAAAAGTGAGAGGAAATCTTTCCAAAGTGAGCGAAAATCCCTGTTGTCACCAGAACTAGTGTCCCCATTGGAAAATGTCCCCACTCTTCATGTTCTGGGACTGTTCCTTCACTCTTGGTGCTCAATGGGGACACAGACAGCAATAAAAACCTGACAGGTGTTCTCAGGGGCCGGGACAAGGAATGGACAGGAGGGAAAGGTGCCCTGGGCACAGTGGAGCAAGCTAGCAGAGAATGGGCACAGGGCAATAAACCCATTCTATGGAATGCATTAAAATTAGGGGAAGGGGCACAATTCTGCATCCTTGCTCTGGGTGCTAGACGAACCCGTTCCAGTACTGGGTGTTCTAATCCCTCTCCACTCTAAATTTAAAAAAAGTTTTGGCTTCAATTAAGCAGGCTTTACATTATGCAATTTTCTTTCCTTCAACCATGAGTGGAGGGAATGAAAATCACTCAATTCCTCTATCAACACAGTCAGTGTCGATGAAGATTGAAGGTTTACCAGCTGTTGGAATACAATGATCACTGCTGGCTGCTGGTGGCAGTAATCGTATGAAAAACCCAGACAGGCTGGTTATACTGATCAATCGATATATTGACATCAGTACAACCAGCCTGCCTATAGACGGATTAAAATTCAGCCGGTTCCCCGCTGAACCGAACAAATTTTGGTCTCTCTATGGCTGACTTTATATTTTAACAGTAAGAACGAATGATTGTATTGTGGTGAATTCTGTGATCTAATGTTATAATGGAAAACTCTCCCCTGTATCTCCACAGAAAAATAATTTACTAAACCTGGAGCAGACAGTATCTGGAGTAGCTGTGCATAGTAACCAATCAGCTTCTAACTTCAACCAGTTCAGTTAAAGGATAACTCCACCTTTTAGAGCTTTTTACACAGATATTTAGGGGTTACCATGGAGCCAAGCTGACCCCCCACCACCACCACCACCATCAAACTGCATTCGTACCCCTGACTGCAGTGTAGCTGCAGTTGTCCATCTTGCATTTTGTGTGGCTATAGGAGCAGGCCAGAGGTCTGTGAATAAATAAACTACAAGTCCCATGTCTCACCGCAGCAGACTAACTTGCAGTTGTTAATGAAAAACAAGTGTGGTGATTACGACACTCATAGTCCATTGACACTCCAGCTCTGTCACCGAAAGTCTGCACCTCATTATGGCCATGGAGCCGGAGGAAGAATCTGTGCAATGATCATGATGTCACCATTCCCCCTCTCCACCTTGTCCAATCAGGAAATCCCTTGTATTCACTGAAAAAAAAAAAGTATTATTATATAGCGCCATCAGTTTTACGCAGCGCTTTACATATTTATTATACATTCACATTTAGTCTCTGACCTCACGGAGCTTACAATCTAAGGTCTCACATTCATACACATACTAGGGCCACTTTAAAAAGGAGCCAATTAACCTACCAGCACATCTTTGGAGTGTGGGAGGAAACCGGAGTACCCGGAGGAAACACACACTGGCACAGTGAGAACATGAAACTCCAGGCAGGTACTGTCATGGTTGGGATTCGAACCAAGGACCCTAGAGTTGCCAGGCAGAAGCGCTAAAGGCTTTCTATGAATGGGGGCAGTGCCAAGCGAGCGCCCCCTGGTCAGAGATGAAGCTGCTTGGTACAGGACCCTGAGGATAGCCGCTCTATGGGTAGTAGCGTTAAATACTACAGTGATTATCAGCTCCCCCAGAGGTCCATCAGTTATGAGAAATGCATACTTACATTGTGCCAAGCTGGACCAGTGTAAGTATACAATACAAATCATACCTGGAGTTCAGACAGTAAATTGGGTTTTTTTTGTCACCTTAAAGAGGAACTTCTTTTCCCTTATGTTTGGCTACGCCCCCCATGGCACCATCATATTCATATTTCTGGTGCAGAAGAGCTGAGCCTGGCCTTCAGGTCCTTGCAGAGCCCTTTGGCACATCTGGGCATGTGCAGGGTCAGGAAAAGATACAATATAAGTGTGCATGAGCCTATGATTCTCTTCACACCTAGGAGTTATTATAACCCATGTGCAGATGTTGCCATTGTTTTTAATGGAGGGAGTTTTGTGCGGTGTGGGGACCTGTGTTTGGCAATATAGTTTTGAGTTACATGGACTTTCATCCTCTTGCTGTCTACATAACGCATATATGTGATGGCAAGAAAGGTGGGCTTTACTGCCCAGTCGCTTCACATATACTGTACATCCGCGGTGCCCTGAGGGTGTATGCTGAAAGCGTACTTACTGCATGCTCCTAGACACCAACCACACTGCTATGAGCTCTTTAGCCCCCCCTACATCTGGCGTTTTGGGTCTCCGGGCAGAATTGTATCCATGAGGTGTTTAAAGCTGGCCATACATTATACAATTTTCTTATTCAATTTCCTTTTAGATTTACCTTCAACTAATGTAGTGTAAGGGTCTGCCTGATTGCATACAAATAGAACGTGTTTAGGTATGACCTCATATTATATGATTTTGGTAAATCTAAAGAAAAAATTGTATAATGTATGGATCAGTAGGATCAGTCTAGTGTATAAATAAGGTGTCTGGGGTTAGTATAGTGTATATGAGGTGTGTGGGGTCAGTATAGAGTATATATGAGGTGTGTGGGGTCAGTATAGAGTATATATGAGGTGTGTGGGGTCAGTATAGAGTATATATGAGGTGTGTGTGGGGTCAGTATAGTGTACATGAGGTGTGTGGGGTCAGTATAGTGTATATGAGGTGTGTGGGGTCAGTATAGTGTATATGAGGTGTGTGTGGGGTCAATATAGTGTACATGAGGTGTGTGGGGTCAGTATAGTGTATATGAGGTGTGTGTGGGGTCAATATAGTGTATATGAGGTGTGTGGGGTCAGTATAGTGTATATGAGGTGTGTGTGTGTGGGGTCAATATAGTGTACATGAGGTGTGTGGGGTCAGTATAGTGTATATGAGGTGTGTGGGGTCAGTATAGTGTATATGAGGTGTGTGTGGGGTCAATATAGTGTATATGAGGTGTGTGAGGTCAGTATAGTGTATATGAGGTGTGTGTGTGTGTGGGGTCAATATAGTGTACATGAGGTGTGTGGGGTCAGTATAGTGTATATGAGGTGTGTGGGGTCAGTATAGAGTATATATGAGGTGTGTGGGATCAATATAGTGTATGTGTGGGATCCGTATAAGGTGTATATGAGGTATGTGGGGTCAGTTTTGTGTATATGAGGTCTGGGGGGGGGGGGGGGGGTCAGTATAGTGTATATGAGGTGTGTGGGATCAGTATAGTGTACATGAGGTGTGTGGGGTCGGTATAGTGTGAGGTATGTGGGATCAGTATAGAGCATATATGAGGTGTGTGTGATCAGTATAGTGTATATGAGGTGTGTGGGGTCAGTATAGTGTATATGAGGTGTGTGGGGTCAGTATAGTGTATATGAGGTGTGTGGAGTCAGTATAGTGTATATGAGGTGTGTGGGGTCAGTATAGTGTATATGAGGTGTGTGGGGTCAATATAGTATATATGAGGTGTGTGGGGTCAGTATAGAGTATATATGAGGTGTGTGGGGTCAGTATAGAGT
Organism: Lithobates septentrionalis; assembly: GCA_037952835.1. Classification (NCBI taxonomy): domain Eukaryota; kingdom Metazoa; phylum Chordata; class Amphibia; order Anura; family Ranidae; genus Lithobates; species Lithobates septentrionalis. The sequence goes on along the minus strand of JBBDGP010000034.1, from coordinate 1,090,038 downwards.
ATATATGAGGTGTGTGGGGTCAGTATAGAGTATATATGAGGTGTGTGGGATCAATATAGTGTATATGAGGTGTGTGGGGTCAATATAGTGTATATGAGGTATGTGTGGGATCCGTATAAGGTGTATATGAGGTATGTGGGGTCAGTTTTGTGTATATGAGGTCTGGGGGGGTCAGTATAGTGTATATGAGGTGTGTGGGATCAATATAGTGTATATATGGTGTGTGGGGTCAGTATAGTATATATGAGGTGTGTGGGGTCAGTATAGTATATATGAGGTGTGTGGGGTCAGTATAGAGTATATATATGAGGTGTGTGGGGTCAGTATAGAGTATATATGAGGTGTGTGGGGTCAATATAGTGTATATGAGGTGTGTGGGGTCAATATAGTGTATATGAGGTATGTGTGGGATCCGTATAAGGTGTATATGAGGTATGTGGGGTCAGTTTTGTGTATATGAGGTCTGGGAAGGGGGGGGGGGGGTCAGTATAGTGTATATGTGAGGTATGTGGGATCAGTATAGAGCATATATGAGGTGTGTGTGTGATCAGTATAGTGTATTCGAGGTGTGTGGGGTCAGTATAGTGTATATGAGGTGTGTGAGGTCAGTATAGTGTATATGAGGTGTGTGGGGTCAATATAGTGTACATGAGGTGTGTGTGGGGTCAATATAGTGTACATGAGGTGTGTGTGGGGTCAATATAGTGTACATGAGGTGTGTGGGGTCAGTATAGTGTATATGAGGTGTGTGGGGTCAGTATAGAGTGTATATGAGGTGTGTGGGGTCAGTATAGAGTATATATGAGGTGTGTGGGGTCAGTATAGAGTATATATGAGGTGTGTGGGATCAATATAGTGTATATGAGGTGTGGGGTCAATATAGTGTATATGAGGTATGTGTGGGATCTGTATAAGGTGTATATGAGGTATGTGGGGTAAGTTTTGTGTATATGAGGTCTGGGGGGGGGGGGTCAGTATAGTGTATATGAGGTGTGTGGGATCAGTATAGTGTACATGAGGTGTGTGGGGTCGGTATAGTGTGAGGTATGTGGGATCAGTATAGAGCATATATGAGGTGTGTGTGATCAGTATAGTGTATATGAGGTGTGTGGGGTCAATATAGTGTATATGAGGTGTGTGGGGTCAGTATAGTGTATATGAGGTGTGTGGGGTCAGTATAGTGTATATATGAGGTGTGTGGGGTCAGTATAGAGTATATATGAGGTGTGTGGGGTCAGTATAGAGTATATATGAGGTGTGTGGGGTCAATATAGTGTATATGAGGTGTGTGGGGTCAGTATAGTGTATATGAGGTGTGTGAGGTCAGTATAGTGTACATGAGGTGTGCGTGGGGTCAATATAGTGTACATGAGGTGTGTGTGGGGTCAATATAGTGTACATGAGGTGTGTGTGGGGTCAATATAGTGTACATGAGGTGTGTGGGGTCAGTATAGTGTATATGAGGTGTGTGGGGTCAGTATAGAGTGTATATGAGGTGTGTGGGGTCAGTATAGAGTGTATATGAGGTGTGTGGGGTCAGTATAGAGTATATATGAGGTGTGTGGGGTCAGTATAGAGTATATATGAGGTGAGTGGGGTCAATATAGTGTATATGAGGTATGTGTGGGATCCGTATAAGGTGTATATAAGGTATGTGGGGTCAGTTTTGTGTATATGAGGTCTGGGGGGGGGTCAGTATAGTGTATATGAGGTGTGTGGGATCAGTATAGTGTATGTGGGGTCGGTATAGTGTATGTGGGATCAGTATAGAGCATATATGAGGTGTGTGTGATCAGTATAGTGTATATGAGGTGTGTGGGGTCAGTATAGTATATATGAGGTGTATAGAGCATATATGAGGTGTGTGGGGTCAGTATAGAGTATATATGAGGTGTGTGGGGTCAGTATAGAGCATATATGAGGTGTGTGGGGTCAATATAGAGTATGTATGAGGTGTGTGGGGTCAATATAGTGTATATGAGGTATGTGTGGGATCCGTATAATGAATATGAGGTATGTGTGGGATCAGTATAAGGTGTATATGAGGTATGTGGGGTCAGTTTTGTGTATATGAGGTCTGGGAAGGGGGGGGTCAGTATAGTGTATATGAGGTGTGTGGGATCAGTATAGTGTATGTGAGGTATGTGGGATCAGTATAGAGCATATATGAGGTGTGTGTGTGTGATCAGTATAGTGCATATGAGGTATGTGTGGGGTCAGTATAGTGTATATGAGGTCTGGGGGGTCAGTATAGTGTATATGAGATCTTGGGGGGGGGGGGGGGGCAGTATAGTGTGTGTGTGTGTGTGTGTGTGTGTGTATATCAGGTGTGTGGGGTCAGTATAAGGTGTATTTGGGGTCAGTATAATGTGTGTATATGAGGTATGTGGGATCAGTATAGTGTGTGTATTATGTGGGATCAGTATAAGGTGTACAGTATGTGGGATCAGTATAGTGTATATAAGGTGTGCAGGGTCAATATAGTGTATGTGAGGTATGTGTGGGATCAGTATTGTGTATATGAGGTACGTGGGATCAGTCTAGAGTATATATGAGGTGTGTGGGGTCAGTATAGAGCATATATGAGGTGTGTGGGGTCAGTATAGAGTATGTATGAGGTGTGTGGGGTCAATATAGTGTATATGAGGTATGTGTGGGATCCGTATAATGAATATGAGGTATGTGTGGGATCAGTATAAGGTGTATATGAGGTATGTGGGGTCAGTTTTGTGTATATGAGGTCTGGGAAGGGGGGGGGGGGGGTCAGTATAGTGTATATGAGGTGTGTGGGATCAGTATAGTGTATATGAGGTGTGTGGGATCAGTATAGTGTATGTGGGGTCGGTATAGTGTATGTGAGGTATGTGGGATCAGTATAGAGCATATATGAGGTGTGTGTGTGTGTGATTGGTATAGTGCATATGAGGTATGTGTGGGGTCAGTATAGGGTGTATATGAGGTCTGGGGGGTCAGTATAGTGTATATGAGATCTTGGGGGGGGGGGGGGCAGTATAGTGTGTGTGTGTGTGTGTGTATATCAGGTGTGTGGGGTCAGTATAAGGTGTATTTGGGGTCAGTATAATGTGTGTATGTGAGGTGTGTGGGGTCAGTATAGAGCATATATGAGGTGTGTGTGTGATTGGTATAGTGCATATGAGGTATGTGTGGGGTCAGTATAGGGTGTATATGAGGTCTGGGGGGTCAGTATAGTGTATATGAGATCTTGGGGGGGGGGGGCAGTATAGTGTGTGTGTGTGTATATCAGGTGTGTGGGGTCAGTATAAGGTGTATTTGGGGTCAGTATAATGTGTGTATATGAGGTGTGTGGGATCAGTATAGTGTATGTGGGGTCGGTATAGTGTATGTGAGGTATGTGGGATCAGTATAGAGCATATATGAGGTGTGTGTGTGATCAGTATAGTGCATATGAGGTATGTGTGGGGTCAGTATAGGGTGTATATGAGGTCTGGGGGGTCAGTATAGTGTATATGAGATCTTGGGGGGGGGGCAGTATAGTGTGTGTGTGTATATCAGGTGTGTGGGGTCAGTATAAGGTGTATTTGGGGTCAGTATAATGTGTGTATATGAGGTGTGTGGGATCAGTATAGTGTGTGTATTATGTGGGATCAGTATAAGGTGTACAGTATGTGGGATCAGTATAGTGTATATAAGGTGTGCAGGGTCAATATAGTGTATGTGAGGTATGTGTGGGATCAGTATTGTGTATATGAGGTACGTGGAATCAGTCTAGAGTATATATGAGGTGTGTGGAATCAGTCTAGAGTATATATGAGGTGTGTGGGATCAGAATGTGCTGGATGACAATCTATCTGAGCAGAGCACTCAGTCTTTCCTTTGGATCTCCTCACAGAATTCTCTCCAGGGTTCCATCTCTGTGACATCTCATGGTGTGCTCTCTGCCCCAGGTGTGAAGATTGTTCCATTGTCCTCCATTGTGTAATGTTACATTGTGTCAGTGTTCTCTCTGTAGCTCTATGGTGTCTGCTATCACACAGTGCCTCTTCCTTCTTCCAGTCACATCATTGTATCATTTTCTGAGATACAAAGTGACTGTGGTGTCTCCTCTCCTCAGGGTTTGTTACATTGTATCGCTCAGGCTCTGTCCTGGTTGTTACAATGTATCCATAGCTCTGCCTCTGCTGGGACAGACTTTATTATGTGTGACAATGTTGTCTTTTCTGTGTTGTATGACTTCTGAGGAATGTTCTATCAGCTCAGCATGACAGAATGTCACCCGAATATTAGAGGAGTGAGGAGGACTGACCCTCCTCCTCCTCCTCCTCCTCCTCCTCCTCCTCCTCTTCCTCACACCTCCCTTCCCGCCCAAAACCCCTCCTTCCTCATATACCAGAAGAATAGTGCTGGAGGTGTGAGGACAGCCATGTAGGGATGTAGGGTGGGTGTATAATTTATTAGCTGGAAGCTATTCATGTGCATAGGAGTCCCAAAATAATGTGTGTGTATATATACTGTATATGTGTGTGTGTATCTATCACAATATTCTGGAGCTCCTATGTACATGAATAGCTTCCAGCTGTCCCTCATGTGGAGTCCCTGACCCTCTTTCCTTGTCCCCCTATTTTAGCCCTGCTGTAGAGCTCTGTATCAATCAATGTTCTGTTTAAAGTGATACTAAAGGATTTTTTTGCTTTAAAATACATTTAAAAAAGAGGTTATACTTACCTGCCTCCTCTTATGGCCCCTTACCTCCTCTTATGGAGTCCCCCATCAGCACTGTGTGCTCCTTCTTCCATCGCTGTACGCTACAGGGGCACCCCTGCAGACACGCTCTCAAACCATGGCTGTGTGCATCCATAGACATGCACAGCAAAGGTGAGAGGATCCAGGTAAGTGTTTAGAGATGGGGGTGGGGGTAAGGACAGGTAGTGGAGTGTTTTTAGCCTCATGCACACACGGCGTTAGGAAAAAAACAAGCTGCAAAGCCAGTACCGACGCCAGGAAAAAGCAGCTGTAAAAACGTGCTTTTCGAAGCGTTTTGCATTGGCGTTAATGCAAGCTTAGCAGCTTTTCTCTGCCCTCTTCAATTTCCACTCCCAAATCCAATTACGACATCTGAAACACGCTTGACGCTGTATACAGCGTTAACACGTGTTTAGCCGCGTCAGGCGTTTTTACAGCTTAACGCTGATGCTCCAGAACGCGCTGCCCCTGGGTTTTTTTGTACACCTTGAAAGCGCCTATGCCACTTACAGCTCCTAAAAGCCTATGTGTGTATGGACACATAGAATAACATGGACAGGCGTTTTTAGGCTGTAAAAAAAAAAGGTCTGACGCTGCTAAAAGTGGCAGTAAAAACGCCCTGTGTGCATAAGGCCTCATGCAGAGAATGCATTAAAGTGATTGTAAGGCCTCATACACACGGACGTTTTAAAAAACGGGCTGTAAAGCTAGTAACAACACCTGAAAAAAAAGCAGCGCTAAAAACGCAATTTTATTAGCAGTTTGATTTGGCGTCAATGCGCGTTTTAACGTTGTTTGTAAGCGTTAACGCTATGGTGCGTTTTTTTAAAAAAAAACATCCCTCTGCTATTTCCCACTCCCAAACTACCCACATAAACATTTTCACAGCTTAAAAACGCTGACGCTAAAAAACGCCGGTATAGCGCTAATGCGTGTTTTAGAGCTTTTTTGAGCTTTTTTCGGCGTTGGCGTCAAAACCGCTCTAGCGCTGGAGCCTCAGAACACGCTGGTCCTTGTTTTTTGTTTTTTTTTTTTTGGAGCTTAAAAACGACCATGCCTGTTACAGCTCAAAAACGCCATGGTGTGTATGAGCCTATTGAATAACATGGAGTGGCGTTCTTAAGCAGCAAAAAAAAAGCTCAAAAATCCACTGTTTTTTTTTTTAAGCTGCTAGCCGACCAGCTCATGCAGATATACTGTGGCAGGTTGGCTCTCCTATGCAAACCGACGTACCTGTACATCATTCTGTGCAAGGAGGATAGCGGGCGGGAACGTGCCCGCGGACTCAATGTCCGCCAGCAATCTGCGATCACGGTGAGGAGAGGCAGAACGAGGAACTGCCTATGTAAACAAGGCGATTCCCCATTCTGCCAGATGACATGACAGAGATCTACTGCTCCCAGTGATCGAGAACAGTGATCTCTGTCATGTCCCAGTGAGCCCATCCCCCCCACAGTTAGAACACGCTGAGGGAACACACTTAACCCCTTGATCGCCCCCCTAGCGTTAACCCCTTCCCTGCCAGTGTCATTTTTACATTGATCAGTGCATTTTTATAGTACTGATCAATGTAATAATGTCACTGGTCCCCAAAAAGTGTCATTTGGGGTCAGATTTGTCTGCCGCAATATCGCAGTGCTGCTAAAAATCACAGATCCCCGCCATTACCAGTAAAAACAATAAAAAAAAAAAAAAAAAAGGCCCTAAATCTATCCCATAGATTGTAGACGCGATAACTTTTGCACAAACCAATCAATATACGTTTATTGTGATTTTTTTTTTTTTTTTTTTCTTACTAAAAATATGTAGAAGAATATATATCGGCCTAAACTGCTAAATACATTTTTGTTTTTTTGATATGTATTATAGCAGAAAGTAAAAAAAAAAATGTTGGTCTTTTTTGTTTTTAGCGCAAAAAATAAAAACCACAGAGGTGATCAAATACCACCAAAAGAAAGCTCTATTTGTGGGGAAAAAAAAGGACATCAATTTTGTTTGGGTACAACGTCACACGACCGCGCAATTGTCAGATAAAACGACACAGTGCCATATCGCAAAACATTTCCTGGTCATTAAGGGGGCTGAACTGGTTTAAATAACAAACATGTCACACTTACCTCCTCTGTGCAAGGGTTTTGCACAGAGTGGCCCTAATCCTCCTCTTCTGGGGGTCCCCCAGTGGCCATCTTGGCTCCTCCTCTTCTCGTGTGCCCTCACGGAGAGCTGCATTCTATAGGGGCACTCATGCGGGCACGCTCCCGAGTCCTGCTGCTGCGTCCATTGATACAGACGGCAGGACTCGGCCCCGCCCCCGGGTCCCGTGGCACTGAACTTGATTGACAGCAGAGGGAGCCAATGGCACCTGCTGCTATCAATTAATCCAATGAGTACCCAAGAAAGCAGCTGGAGCTGCTGTGCTCTACCCTGTCACTGGAATGATCAGGTTCAGGTAAGTAAAAGGGGGGCTTTGGGGGGCTGCTGCGCTACCGAAGGTTTCTCACCTTAATGCATAAAGGTGAAAAACCTCGAGGGTTTACAACCCCTTTAAGGTAAAAAAAAAAAAAACATTTTGGCTTTAGAACCACTTCCACTGCCAAACTTGTTTAATTTACACTATTCTATTCACCAATCCTACAGGTTGGTTATTTTTAAAGGTATAGTTCACCTTTTGCAAAAATGTAATCAAAGTAAAATTCCGACTAACGCTAACTTTGTTTAAAAATGTCCCCTCTCCCCTCCTCCTACCTATTCCCAGTCATTGTGTGGTGCTGTCTCCTCTCCCCTGCAGCTGCCGTTTACCGACACAGTGACTAGACCATTAAATTGGTAAAGTCTATACATTTTTTTTTTTTTTTTACACAGGTTATGCTAAATAGGTTAGCAGGAGGGGGAAGGGACATTTTTAAGCATAGTTCGATTTGGGCTGGAAATCCACTTTAGTGCACCCAAATTAATAAAAATAAAAAAGTTTATTACATAATGTGCATTAAAGGCTAAGTTCATTTTTTTAAGTCTAGGTTCACATCTATGCGGGCTGCGCTTAATGCGTTTTTCAGGCACGATTTGTGCTTTTAATCCCTTGTTTTCTATGTGTTTTTGCATGCAGTTTTCATGCATTTTGCGTTTTACACACTGTAAACACACTGTATATAGCTTGTTGCCAAGGAGCGGAGCCCCCCCACTCCAAAGCACCCCCCCTATGTTAAGGGCATGAGGCCTGGTATGGTTGGGGGGGGGGGGCTCGCTCTTCCACTTCCACTCCCTTTCCTGACCTGCCGGGCTGCATGCTTGAATAAGGGCCTGGTATGGATCTGGGGGGGACCCCATGCAATTTTTTTATTTAATTTTGGTGTGGGAAGTATCCACTCCAAATCCATAGAAGACCCAAAGACCCGAAGGGCCTGGTATGGACCTGGGGGGACCACCAACGTTTTTTGTTTTTTTTGCCGGTAACTTTTTTTTTTATATTCAGCTGTCAGTGGGGAACCCCGCTGACAGCTGATGACTCAACGGTTGTTAAGGACACGGCAGTCGGCTTCCTGATCCGCCCCTCGCAACCAGCTATATACAGTGTTTTAAAAGGGAAAAATAAAAATCGCAAGATGCATCAAAAATCGCATCACAAACACAATACTTGCGTTTCTGGCGCAATTCCATTGAAGTCTATTACACACAAAACACAAGAAAAAAAATGCCCTGACCCTTTCCAAAAATGCACTGGCTGCAAAACGCATAGATGTGAACATGTATCATAGGAAACCATGTCAGCAGATCACAGGTGCAATGTCAGGCTCCTGCAGACTCTCTGTGTAGCTGTCTGCCTGTACCTCCCGTATCAATGAACTACAAGAGCCCTCACCAGCACTCTTGCAATTCATTGAGAACTACAAGCCGTCTGCCGCAATGGCTGACAGGACTTGTAGTTCATTCAATCACAGAACTCTGTGAATGAATGATGCGGCTGTGTGGACAGAGCCCCACATGACTGTGCTGGTTTTATATTGTGACAGTAGGTGCAGGGAGAAGATCCCCTGCCCACTGTCACAGGTTGGAGGGGGAGGATGCTGAACATTTTACACATTACACCCCAAGTATGGATGTACCATGTAACTTGTTCAGAAAGGTGAACTTTGCTTTTAACCACTTTTTGCCCAACGACGTACCAGTACATTGCTGGATTGGAAGGGTGATTTCTTAGTCATCGCTGCAGCAATGATCGAGATATATTTTTTTTTAGTGTTGGCGATTCCCTAAAGGCTAAGAGGCTGCTGGATTACTTTTGGGCTAGGTTTCCACTATTGCGACCTGAAAGGCTCACAATTTTGCCGCGATTTTGATGAGACTTGAAGCAATGCCTGTGTATTTTTGAGGTTTATGGACCTCAAGTCGCATCAAAGTTGGACCAAAGTAGTGAAGTGACTACTTTGAAGTCGCACAGATATGAACGGTACTCATTGGAAATCATGGGGTACGACTTGGCATGCGATTTTGGAGTCCCAAGTCACACTAGTGGAAACATAGCCTTACAGGCGGTGAAAGTAGGTCCCACCCCACCCCCCTGCCTTTACCGGGCTCTCCCTTGAGATTGGGGGGCCCGATAAGGATTTGACTGGCGGCATCTGGTTCCTGGGACACAGTGAGAGGAATGGATGTCGTTCCTCCCACTGTGTGACATCAGATACCAGAAGCAACGAGGATTTAATCCCTTCCGGTCTCATGTAAACAAGTCCTTACCGGCTTGAACAAGTACCTGATCAAACTGGTGTTGGTTTGATCAGATGCTTTGGAGGGCAGAGGAGAGATCTGTGGACTAATAGACCCCAGAGCTCTCCATAGAGGACCAGTCATGGCCCATGCTATCAGAAGGGATGTTGTTCAGGCTTCGCCTGTGGAGATTTTTAAGTACAGTAGTTTGGTGCCATTCCACGAGCGTGCACAATTTTGAAGCGTAACGTGTTGGGTATCTATGTACTGAACACAACGTTACCTTTTATATTATAACAATCGGGTATTATGTTGTGATTTTATGCATTGAAATTCACTAAAGTGTTTTTTTTTTTAATGTGTTTGAAAAACTGCTGCACAAATACTGTATGACACAAAAAATTGCAACACCCACCAATTTGTTCCCTAGGTCCTCTGCTTAAAAACAAAAATATTGTTTGGGGTTTTTTTAGTAATTTTCCAGCACAAAATGTAGATTTTTACATATATGTGAGAAGGGTCAGGTATTAAAATGGTTAAATCCTGTAGAGCGTGGTAGTCAATTTCAGTGTGTTGCTGAAGGTCCCTGCATTGTTTACCCCCAGCCCCAGGTCTGTGCAGAAATACAGACCTTCTATTTGAACAGTACGGAGCTGGAGCACTTAAAGCAGAACTAAACCCTCTTCCCAGAAGCTGCCATCTTGGCCTCTGTTTGATCTGAATTTGCCGTGGTGCCGCACATGTGATCAGATATGACACCAGCCATTTGATGGCTTGACAGTTTGGTTGAGGGCACAAGCAGCTGAGATAGTTATCATTCCCAGCATGTCTTGATTGTGACAGCTTTGGGAGACTGGTAACTCTGTGGGTTTATTCAGGGCTGGTGCAAGGATTTTTGACAACCTAGGCGAAACCTCATTTTGCCGCCCCTTTGGCTCCACCCCTGACTCCACTCCCTTTGCCATGCCCATGTATACCCCACCTTTTTAATGAAGCACCCATCAAATGCAGCCTCCCCAGCTCCCATCAAATGCAGCCTCCCCAGCGCCCATCAAATGCAGCCTCCCCAGCGCCCATCAAATGCAGCCTCCCCAGCGCCCATCAAATGCAGCCTCCCCAGCGCCCATCAAATGCAGCCTCCCCAGCGCCCATCAAATGCAGCCTCCCCAGCGCCCATCAAATGCAGCCTCCCCAGCTCCCATCAAATGCAGCCTCCCCAGCTCCCATCAAATGCAGCCTCCCCAGCGCCCATCAAATGCAGCCTCCCCAGCGCCCATCAAATGCAGCCTCCCCAGCGCCCATCAAATGCAGCCTCCCCAGCGCCCATCAAATGCAGCCTCCCCAGCGCCCATCAAATGCAGCCTCCCCAGCGCCCATCAAATGCAGCCTCCCCAGCGCCCATCAAATGCAGCCTCCCCAGCGCCCATCAAATGCAGCCTCCCCAGCGCCCATCAAATGCAGCCTCCCCAGCGCCCAACAAATGCAGCCTCCCCAGCGCCCATCAAATGCAGCCTCCCCAGCGCCCAACAAATGCAGCCTCCCCAGCGCCCAACAAATGCAGCCTCCCCATTGCCCAACAAATGCAGCCTCCCCATTGCCCAACAAATGCAGCCTCCCCAGCGCCCAACAAATGTAGCCTCCCCAGCGCCCATCAATGCAGCCTCCCCAGCGCCCATCAATGCAGCCTCCCCAGCGCCCATCAATGCAGCCTCCCCAGCGCCCATCAATGCAGCCTCCCCAGCGCCCATCAATCAGTGTTTGCTTGCTTCAATCCATTTGGGAGTTGGGACACAGGCACAGTCCTCCACCGCCGCTGCGCCTTTGACACTATGTGCGAACGGAGCGGCGGCTGCCTGCTGATGCTGAGACTTTGTTGCTTGCTGCAGAGAGAAGAGAGTAGGAACACCAGTGGCCAGGCGCCCCCCGGCAGCAGTGCGCCCTAGGTGGCTGCCTAGTGGTACCACCGGCCCTGGGTTTAGTTCCGCTTTAACACTCCAGCACCGGTTGTTGGCTGTCACTCTTTGGCTCTGGCAATAGGGAGGAAACACTGTGCCTGGGGCAGCTACCTCTCTTGCCCTTTTGTCCTGGACCTGAATATATAACACACACACATATTTCTATTTGGCTATTAGTCTGCTGACAGAACACGCACCTTTATTGTATCTGCACCTGATGCTCTGTGAAAGTGTTTTATCATACCACTGGTAAATATTATTCCTATCTCTGTTAGCAGTGCGGGGACAAGCAGACAGTCCTGTTTATCCACAAAGCCAAACACTTTTTTTTTTTTTTGTTAATATTTTGTACAAAGAATCTCTAAATAGAGCAGACTGCTCCTGATCCTAAGGAATTCGGGTAAAGTATACATCTTATCAGTTGGCAGTTTACCCTGGTGTTGCATTGTTAGCAGAAGTAATGGTCTATGAGATACTAGAGAAGCGTTATAAAGCAATGAACAAATAAAATGTAAATGGTATGACTTTCTTAGACATTACAAATCACCACTTTCTAAATGGGCAGCATAAAAAACAAGTGAAAAAAGGGAAAGAAATGAATACTAAAGCCAGACGTAGACCGATTGAAACTCGGCTGGTTCGTCAGGAACCAGCTGTATATCGATCCATCTATGGGGAGGCTAGTTGCAGGGCCATTGATGGAGGGGGTACTGATCCTCCTGTATGGGGCCCAGGCAGCAGGGGGAATTGGATGTGGAGGGTGATTGGCCCATTGGGGGAAGGTGGGGCAGGACAATTACTGGAATGGATCCCCTGTATGACTCTCTCTGCAGCAGCTGAAAGCTGGCTTCTCCTCTAATTCCTGCCGGCTTGTAGCTGCTGCAGAGCAAGCCATACAGGGGATCAGTTCCAGTAATTGACCCCCCCCCCCCACACCCATCACACCAATCACCCTCCTTGTGCACCATCCAATTCCCCCTGCAGCCCGGGCTCCCCTGCCCCCCTCCCCCCCAGAGCTTCCGGCTTCCCTCCTCTCCCTTGTGGCAGCTGCAGGCACACAATGTACTATAATGGGATCCTTCAGGATGGGAGAGCGAGGGAAGAGGCCAGTAAATATGTAAATATGTTTTCCTGAATAACACTTTTACTATGTTTTCTATGCTTCAGTTTGTGAATGAGCTGGAGCTGTACAGAGCATTTTCTGTTCATTCACTGTTCAGTGCAGCTATAAGATTGCAGAGGAAGGGATTTTATATCCTCAGTCCCTTTCGCTGTCTCAAAAGTGAGACATCAGGGGTCTGTTTAGACTCTTGATATTTTACTAAAGCCCCCTCCCACAACAATGTTGTGAAAAAAAATAATAAAAAATACAGGCAGACCCAATCACAATTTTTGTGTGGAAATATCGAATTCAAATGCTTGCTTGAAGTAGACGCAGGTAGTTCTTAAGGCCTGATTCACACCTATGCATTTTTAGTGCTTTTTGCATTTTGCAGATTTGCATTACAGTCCAATTAACCTGGTTTCCTATGGAACACGTTCTGTAGTGCAAATCTGAAAAATGCAAAAAGCACTAAAAATGCATAGGTGTGAATCCAGCCTAAGTGAACTACCACCAGAAGACTGTTGGGACTATATTGATTTCCCCTGATAGACTTGTATGAGAAAGCAATAGCAGTTGAAAGTCCATAAAAGCTTGTCCATACAGGCCCTTAGGCACCGTTCACACCTGAGTGCTGAGTACTTGAGCTTCAGGGCCAGTTCACACCAGATGCAGTTCCGTGCGCTTTTTTTTTCTGCACTTATAAATGCATGCACAATGTTTTCCATGTATTCCAATGGCTCGAGTTCACACCAGTGCAGTCAGTTCCAGTCACTTTCCGGTGCAAAAACTAACTGGAACTGACTGCACTGGTCTGAAATAGAGCCATTGGCATACATGGAAAACACTATGCATGGATTTTTAAGGCCAGTTTACACCACAAAAATGCACTCTGGATACGTTCCAGATCAGTTTTTGCTTACAGTTCATACCACACACAGTTCCAGTGTGTTTTTGATACAATTTTCTGAGTTCCAGTACAGTTCTGTGCAGAAAAAATGCAGCATGCTCTACTTTTTTTTTTTCCTGCACCTGAAACTGACTGCACTGGTGTGAACTAGAGCCATTGGAATACATGGAAAACACTGTGCATGCATTTTTAGTGCAGAAAAAACGCTCAGAACTACATCTGTTGTGAACTAGCACTAAGGGCCAGTTCACACCACATGCAGTCCAGTGCGTTTTTTTCTGCATCAAAAATGCATGGAAAGTAGGTTTTCAATGGCATAGTTTACACCAGTGCTTGCAGTTCCAGTGTGTTCCAGTTCCAGAAAAAAAAGTAGAATATGCCTGCACTGGACTGTACTGGAAAGCTTTAAAACACACCATAATGCACCAAAAACGCACTGGGACACACTTGTCCTTATATTGGTTGAGAAAAAAGAGGGAGGGAAAGCACTGGACTGCATCAAAAACGCACTGGAACGCATCAAAAGGGCATCAAAAATGCGCATGCAGAAAAACACCTGGAACGCATGTGGACTGCGTCTCTATGGTGTGAACTGGCACTAAGTGCAGAAAAAAGCGAACGGAACTGCATCTGGTGTGAACTAGCACTCAAAGTGCTCCGCATCTAGAATCCCATGTATTACAAAGGTGACTGTTCAATGTTTAGACACCTGTAGCGGGAAGCCTGAAGCCTTGATCCTACTTCAGCCCATTGACTATCATTGAGGCTGGGTTCACACTGGTGCGACACGACAGCCGTCCTACTTTGGATCCCTGCGACTTGAAGCTGACATATGTCCGACTTTCAATAAACGGGGATCCGACTTGAATCCCCGCCGATACCAGGCACTGTGTTTGGTATGAATCTTGAGGGGGAACTCCACGACAAATTTTAAATAAAAAACCTGCATGGGTTCCCCCTCTAAGAGCATACCAGGCCCCTCGGTCTGGTATGGATTTTAAGCGGCACCCCCTACGCCGAAAAAAAAACGTGGGGGGTCCCCCCAAAATCCATACCAGACCCTTATCCGAGCACGCAGCCCGGCTGGTCAGGAAAAGGGGTGGGGACGAGCGAGCGCCCCCTCTTCCTGAATCGTACTAGACCACATGCCCTCAACATGGGGGGTGGGTGCTTTGGGGCAGGGGGGCGCCCTGCAGCCCCCCCACCCCAAAGCACCTTGTCCCCATGTTGATGAGGACAAGGGCCTCTTCCCGACAACCCTGGCCGTTTAATAAGGTGGCCCCCAGATCCTGGCCCCCCCACCCTATGTGAATGAGTATGGGGTACATCGTACCCCTACCCATTCACCTAGGAAAAAAAGTGTCAATAAAAAAACACACCAGACAGGTTTTTAAAGTAATTTATTAGGCAGCTCCGGGGGTCTCTTCCTTCTTCTCCGCGCTCTCCGGTTCTTCTCCCGCTCTCTTCTGCCGCTCTCCGGTATCTTCTTCCGGGCTCCTCTGCTATCTTATGCTCTTTTGCCCGCTCTTCTGCTAGCGGTGGCCCAGTCTTCTCCGCCGTCTTCTTCCCTCTTCTCTTCTTCCGATGTTGACACGACGCTCTCTATCGCTGTAATGCCGTGTGCGAGGCGAGCAACGACTTATATAGGGATGGGGCGTGGTCACCGGTTGATGTCACCCGGTGACCCCACCCCTTATGACGTCACAGTCCTGGGGCATGATAGGACTGTGGGGGAACCCATGCCGGTTTTTAATTTAAAATTTGGCGTGGGGTTCCCCCTCAAGATTCATACCAAACACAGTACCTGGTATTGGCGGGGATCCAAGTCTGATCCCCGTTCATTGAAAGTTGGACGTATGTCGGCTTCAAGTCGCAGGGCAAAGTCGGATCCAAAGTAGGACGGCTGTCGTGTCGCACCAGTGTGAACTCGGCCTGAAAATCACTTTGCTCAGGTGTGAATGCTGCCTTTGAGACAAAAGGGCCAGCAGGTGAAATCACAATCTGCATATGGGGAAGAGGGGGTTAAGCCATCTGACACACCCAGAAGTATTGGATGCTGAAGATTCTTCAGGTGTCCTAGCTCTTCATGAGAGTGAAGACAGGACTGACAACTGACTTAAAAATAAAATTAGCAACAGGATAACTTTGAAGAATCAGTCCACCCAAAGCTATTTTAGATTTTCCTAGCAGCTTAAAAGAGAAGAATGGGAATCAACCAAATAAAAAAAATAATACTCGCCCAGATGACTGCAGCACGGATTTGAGCTGCACCTGTCCCCCACCGCCTCTATCCGGAGAACTGAGTGATCAAACACCGCTGATCGATCAGTTCTCTCCCTCAGCTCTGAGCAGAGAGCCATGACTGTCAGTCACCACCTCTCTGCTCTCTGTGTTTACAAGTTAAAATCAGTTTTTTGCAAGAAAATTACTTAGAACCCCCAAACATTATATATATTTTCTTCGAACACCCTAGAGAATAAAATGGTGGTCGTTGCAATACTTTCTGTCACACCGTATTTACGCAGCGGTCTTACAAGCGCACTTTTTTGGAAAAAATACACTTTTTTTTTTAAATAAAAAAAAAAATAAGACAACAGCAAAGTTTGCCCAATTTTTTTTTTATATTGTGAAAGATAATGTTACGCCGAGTAAATTGATACCCAACTTGTCACGCTTCGAAATTGTGTCGCTCGTGGAATGGCGACAAACTTTTACCCTTCGAAATCTCCATAGGCGACGTTTAAAAATTTCTACAGGCTAGGGAGTTACAGAGGAGGTCTAGGGCTAGAATTATTGCTCTTGCTCTAACGATCGCGGCACCATTTGAACACCGTTTTCATATGCGGGCACTACTCACGTATGCGTTCACTTCTGCGCGTGAGTTTGTCGGGACGGGGCACTTTAAATTTATTTTTATTTTATTTTTTCTTATTTATTTTACTTTTTATTTTTTATTTTGACACTTTTATTATTTTGGGTCACTTTTATTCCTAATTACAAGGAATGTAAACATCCCGTGTAATAGAAAAAAAGCATGACAGGACCTCTTAAATATGAGATCTGGAGTCAAAAAGACCTCAGATCTCATATTTACACTAAAATGCAATAAAAAAAAAAACTAATAAAAAAAATGTAATTTGGAAAAAAAAATTCTCCTTTTAAGAGCATTGGGCGGAAGTGACGAGCGGGGGCCATCTTCCCCTCACTCGGCATCCAGGCAGTGAGGGGAGCGGACATGATCATCTCTGCCGCTACCGATGGCTCCGGTAAGCAGCAGAGACGACCAGGGGAGCAGTGAGGGGAGCGGACATGATCATCTCTGCCGCTACCGATGGCTCCGGTAAGCAGCAGAGACGACCAGGGCGCAGCGGGAGGGGGGGGGCCCTCTCCCACCACCGATAAAAGTGATCTTGCGGCGAATCCGCCGCAGAGACCACTTTTATCTTAAAGAGAAATGCACGCAGCTAGCTGCTGCCATAACAACGGCATTTAGCGCCAAAGTACCGATGCATGGGTAAGGCGATTTGTTTGAAGCGGTTAATGCAGATAATGCAATCATGTAAAACACTATTTGCATCTAGAACTACCGTACTTTAAGCTTTGAAAATGAAAGCTAGAAGCTGATTGGTTGCCATGAATAGCTGCTCCAAATTTTGTCTCCTCCAGTCTTAGTAAATTCCCCTCCCAATGGTATCATTGCAAATATTCAATAAGTTTCCAATTATCTTGTGTACAGCTATGTGACTGGGGATCAGCAGCATTTAGATTGACTGCCCAATGATCCATTGGTTGGCACTTAATTGATTTTATTTTGCTTTTCTCTTTAAAGGTTCTCCGAGGGGAAGGCTGAGAAATGGTGTCAGTTACAGGGCCATACCAATAATTTGCAACATTTCGAGCACAGAATGTCATGTATGGTACAGGTTTCAGAACGGACTGTTTTGAGTCTATTGGAGGAAAGTGTAAAAAATATTCCAAAGTTTGAAAACAAGGAGGACCATGCTCAGAATGGCCGTAGTATGATCAATGACTTTAACCGGACCTCTGTTCTAAGGAATTCCTACAGAAGGTCCCAAAGCTCTTCTAGTAAAGCTATGGAAATTCTGAATCGTATTAATTTGGAATGCAACCAATTAGCTAAGCTAGGACTAGAAGAAGAGAGCAAACCTCTTGTACAGTCCAAGGTTCAGAAGGATTGTAGAGGACATCTTGAGATTAACAATAATATCCTTATGTTGGATAGATCTTGCTTACCATCCACTAGTGAGGAACAAGTTGTTGAGGATCAAGAATGGGAAAACACTAACACAAATAGTGAACCTTTGTGTAAAGAGTGCCACTCTAGTACCTTATGTAAAGTACAGAATGTGAAGAAGAATGGAGATCAATCTCAAGGAAGCTCAATAATCAATGGATCATCAGATAAATTGAGGTGTTTTCAGAGGACTCCCAGGAAGCAGAAGACCCCAATGAGAAGTATGGAAAAGACA
The DNA here is from genome assembly GCA_037952835.1 of Lithobates septentrionalis. Taxonomy (NCBI): domain Eukaryota; kingdom Metazoa; phylum Chordata; class Amphibia; order Anura; family Ranidae; genus Lithobates; species Lithobates septentrionalis. The sequence continues at coordinate 1,072,155 of JBBDGP010000034.1, read as the reverse complement.
GACCCAACTTTCAAGGGTATTGAGTTTCAGATGCATCTCTGTTTTGAGAAGGAAAAATGTGAAGATTACCGGCTGATTGTTTCATCATTTTACAGGTACACAACAAAAACGTGGACCATTAGGAGAAATACTGTGTAAGCTGTGGCATGATCCACCAAAGAATGAGTTATGGTGCCAAGGGGTCACTGTATGAACTTGAAAGAAGAAATATCTGTTTTGCTTCAGCTATTCAGATGCTTCCTTTTAACGTTATTTCCCATTCTAAAAAAAAAATGACAGCTGTGGCATCACAGACCATGTCTTTTTCTTGTCTTTTAACCATCAAGCAAACCGTGGTAAACATTCAAATTTGGAACTCCGTGTTAACATTAAACAAAATAAAAAATTAACAATGTACAACTGAAAAAAAAGCCATATTGTAGTTCGTCTATTCAGATAAAATTGCCATTCCATCTGCATTGGGTCTGCTAAGCAAAGGTAACGAAAGTATGAAATGTCTCAATGAGGTAAGTGTGTCCTCTATTCTACTAAAGAGAGGATTAGATATCCTAGACAACTCCTTTACACTACTGTATGTACAGTATCTCACAAAAGTGAGTACACCCCTCATATTTTTGTAAATATTTTATTATATCTTTTCATGTGACAACACTGAAGAAATGACACTTTGCTACAATGTAAAGTAGTGAGTGTACAGCTTGTATAACAATGTACATTTGCTGTCCCCTCAAAATAACTCAACACACAGCCATTAATGTCTAAACCACTGACAACAAAAGTAAGTACGCCCCTAAGTGAAAATGTCCAAATTGGGAAAAATTAGCCATTTTTCCTCTCCGGTGTCATGTAACTCATTAGCGTTACAAGGTCTCAAGTGTGAATGGGGAGCAGGTGTGTTAAAATTGGTGTTATTGCTCTCACTCTCTCATACTGGTCGCTGGAAGTTCAACATGGCAACTCATGGCAAAGAACTCTGAGGATCTGAAAAAAAGAGTTGTTACCCTACATAAAGATGGCCTAGGCTATAAGAAGATTGCCAAGACTCTGAAACTGAGCTGCAGCACTGTGGCCAAGACCATACAGCAGTTTAACAGGACAGGTTCCACTCAGAACAGGCCTCGCCATGGCTGATCAAAGAAGTTGAGTGTGCGTGCTTAGCATCATATCCAGAGGTTGTCTTTGGGAAATAGACGCATGAATGCTGCCAGCATTGCTTCAGAGGTTGAATGGGGTGGGGGGTCAGCCTGTCAGTGCTCAGACCATACGCCGCACACTGCATCAAATTGGTTTGCATGGCTGTCGTCCCAGAAGGAAGCTTCTTCTAAAGATGATGCACAAGAAAGCCCACAAACAGTATGCTGAAGACAAGCAGACTAAGGACATGGATTACTGGAACCATGTCCTGTGGTCTGACGAGACCAAGATACTTATTTAGTTCAGATAGTGTCAAGTGTGTGTAGCAGCAACCAGGTGAAGTGTACAAAGACAAGTGTGTCTTGCCTACAGTCGATCATGGTGGTGGGAGTGTCATGGTCTGGGGCTGCATGAGTGCTGCCGGCACTGGGGAGCTACAGTTCACTGAGGGAACCATGAATGCCAACATGTACTGTGACATACTGAAGCAGAGCATGAGCCCCTCCCTTCGGAGACTATAGTATGCCAACGTGATAATGACCCCAAACACACCTCCAAGATGACCACTGCCTTGCTAAAGAAGCTGAGGGTAAAAGTGATGGACTGGCCAAGCATATTTCCAGACCTAAACCCTATTAAGCATCTGTGGGGCATCCTCACATGGAAGGTGGAGGAGCGCAAGGGCTCTAACATCCACCAGCTCCGTCATCATGGAAGAGTGGAAGAGGACTCCAGTAGCAACCTGTGAAGCTCTGGTGAACTCCATGCCCAAGAGGGTTAAGGCAGTGCTGGAAAATAATGGCGGCCACACAAAATATTGATGCTTTGGGCCCAATTTGGACATTTTCACTTAGGGGTGTACTCACTGTGGTTTAGACATTAATGGCTGTGTGTTGAGTTATTTTGAGGGGACAGCAAATTTACACTGTTATACAAGCTGTACACTCACTACTTTACATTGTAGCAAAGTGTCATTTGTTCAGTGTTGTCACATGAAAAGATATAGTAAAATATTTACAAAAATGTGAGGGGTGTACTCACTTTTGTGAGATACTATATATGTATTTTCTTTACTATATTCAGGAAAGTTTAACTACTGCAAATCCAATAACACAAACTGATAGCATTGCAAATTACTAGCCCTTAGATATGATGGCGCAATGTGTTTTTCTTTCCTTACACTTTTTTTTTCTTTACTTTTAACCAGGCAATCCTGCTATTAACACACTTCCTGTTCTAGGGTGACAACAGTAGTGAGCAGCGTTGTCCTCAGTGGCGTCGGTGGGGGGGGGGGGGGCTGGAGCCCCAAGTGGGCCCAGACAAAGCCCCGGGTCTCGGGCACTCACAATTCCCGAGCGCGGCCGAGTGACATAGCAGGTCCCGCCTTCTGGAGCCTGCAGCACCTATGATGGTCGTCCCACTGGTCCAATGCCAGGACTGCGGGACGTGTGACGTCTATCATAGGCACTGCAGGCTCCAGAAGGAGGGAATTACAATGCAACTGCGTCGAGCACTATGGGATCCCCCCCGCTTGGCGCTCAGGCGGGCGGCCGCACACTACGGCTGAGCTGCAGGAGGAGGTCACCTGAAGTCTGACGTGTAATGGTCAGCTAGGTCAGTGTGTGTCAGGTAGGTCAGTGTGTGTCAGGTAGGTCAGTGTGTGTCCGGTACGTCAGTGTAATGGTCGTGTGGGTCAGTGTAATGATCAGTCTGTGTCAGGTAGGTCAGTGTAATGGTCAGTGTGTGTCAGGTAGGACAGTGTAATGGTCAGTGTGGGTCAGGTAGGTCAGTTTTTAGTGGTCAGCATTGATGGGCACTGGTAAGCCAGGCAGCAACCAGCAAGTGAGCTTACCCCCCGCCACACAACACCCCCCCCCCCCCTCTGGTGCTGGGCTCAGACTTCGGGCTGAAGCCCCTGGTCTTTTTCCCACCTAGCAACTCCTTGGACAGGGAGTGTGTTAGGTCTGCACAGCACTGTGTTAGAAAAACATTATACCTCCCTCTCTGCTCCACAACAGGGGGAACGTGTTTTGTAGCCCACAGAGTTTGCAGAGAACAATGCTAACAGATAACATTCCAGGGGCAGAGAGCACAGGAACAGCTCATGTTGATGAACAGCAAATTTTTTTCTCTTGTCAAACAAATCTAATAAACACTTTTTTATACTATTTTATACTTTTTTGCTATAATAAATATTCACACAAAAAAAAAGTGCAAAAGAAATTTCTTCATCAGTTTAGGCCGATACGTATTCTTCTACATATTTTTGGTTAAAAAAAATCGCAATAGGCGTATATTGATTGGTTTGCACAAAAGCTATAGCGTCTACAAAATAGGAAATAGATTTATGGCATTTTTATTTATTTATTTTTTACTAGTAATGGCGGCAATCTGCGATTTTTAGCGGGACTGCGACATTGCGGCGGACAGATCGGACACTTTTGACACATTTTTGGGACCATTGACATTTATACAGCGATCAGTGCTATAAAAATGCACTGATTACTGTGTAAATGTCACTGGTAGGGAAGGGGTTAACACTAGGGGGTGATCAAGGGGTTAAATGTGTTCCCTCGTGTGTGTTTCTAACTGTATGGGGATGGGACTGACACCATATCGCTGTTCCTGATTAGTAGGAACAGACGATCTGTCTCTACTCTCCTGACAGAATGTTGATTTGTGTGTTTACACACATACACGCATCCCCGTTCTGGGTCTCGTGCCCGCGTTCATGCGTGGCTGGCGGACATCGCAGCCACCTTCCACGTGCATCAGGTCCCGTGCAGTGTGTGCGCACGCCTGCTAGAGCTGTTTAAAGGCCCGATGTATGGTTACGGCGATTTGTGGGATCGTGCTGACCTGCTGCAGTATAATGACGGCAAGTGGTTAATAACAATGCTACCAAAATTAGTGTGTGCTGCAAATTGCCTCCAGCATTGTTCCTGTTACTTCTTGCCAGGGGCTGCCATTTTGCTGAAGCCCAAAGCCCCAGCAGTAAATCATAAATGGAACTAAACTCATTGATTTAACTGTTTCAAAAAACAGTTACATTTCTGGAATTCAGGGAATGCTATTTGTCACATTTGATTGTGTCTTCAACCAACCTGTCAAACTATCAAATGTCTGGTGTCATAACTGATCACATGTGCAGGACCATGGCAGTTGCAGATCATACAGAAGCAGCTTCCTTGCCTGTAAAAGATAGGAGGGTTTAATTCCCGCTTCAAAGCTGTCAGAAGATCGGCCTCTACAAACTCAGCAGTGCCTAAAAATGGAGAGCAACTGAGCATGTGCAGAGCAGGGTGAGATCGTGTATTACTGGATTTTAAACAGTATAGACACTTTATTTTTTTTTCTTACATAGCTATACCTGCAAAAGGGGCCAGCCTGAAGTGATCTAGCAGGACTTCATTTTCTGGCTAAAGTTTCACTTTAACCACTTGCGGACTGGTCCACCCACCGTCGTTATCCGTCGGCACTTTGAAGAGAGATATCGTTGCTGTGGCAGCAGCTAGCTACCTTAATTCCAATATCCTGGTCTTCAGCAGGCAGTCCGCTTTCAGATTAAAGTGGTCTCTGCCTCGGATTCCCTGCAAGATCACTTTTATCGGCAGGGGGAGAGGGCCACCCCTCCCGCTGTGCTCCGGTGCCCTCGGCCGCTTACCGGAGCCGCCAGCAGCAGAGGAGGCGATCAGGTCCTTTCCCCTCTGTGGTGTGGAGCCCATAGCTCTTAAAGGGACTTTTTTTAAAATCTTTATTCAAACTACATTTTTTTTTTTTTTTTTAATTGCATTTATTGTAAATATGAGATCTGAGGTCTTTTTGACCCCAGATCTCATATTTAAGAGGTCCTGTTATGTTTTTTTTTTTTTCTATTACAGGGGATGTTTACATTCCTTGTAATAGGAATAAAAGTGACACCATTTTTTTTTTAAAAAAAGTACAGTGAAAAAATAAAAGGTAAAACAAGAAAAAACAAATTTTTAACGCACCCCGTCCCACCGAGCTCACGTGCAGAAGCGAACGCATACGTGAGTAGCGCCCGCATATGAAAACGGTGTTCAAACAACACATGTGAGGTATCGCCGCGATCGGTAGAGCGAGAGGAATAAGGGAGTTATCTGATGCAGGAAATAGCTGAGACAGACGCGGAGGGACCCCAGAAGACCAGGATCGGGGCCACTGTGTGCAAAACGAGCTTCACAATGGAGGTAAGTATGACATATTTGTTATTTAGGTGCATGCCGACCAGCTGCTGCAGTTATAGCCGGGATCTGTGTGTGTAAACAATTTCCGGTTCTCTGAGGGGAGAACAGACAGATCCTCTGTTCATACAGAGTATAAAACTGTCATCTTCCCTGCACAGTCCCCTGCCCTCTTTAGCTAGAACATGTACTAGGACACACTGAACCCCTTCACTGCCCCCTAGTGGTCAACCCCTTCACTGCCAGTGATATTTTCACAGTAATCAATGCAATTTTATAGCATTGATCGCTGTAAAAATGCCAATGGTCCCAAAAATGTGTCAAAATTGTCCGTGTCCGCCATAATGTCGCAGTCCTGATAAAAATCGCAGATTTCCGCCATTACTAGTAAAAAAAATTAATAATAAAAAAGCCATAAAACTATACCCTATTTTGTAAGCGCTATAACTTTTGCGCAAACCAATCAATATACCCTTTTTACGATTTTCTTTTTTTGTTTTTAACCAAAAATATGTAGAAGAATACGTATCAGCCTAAACTGAGGAAAAAAAAAGTTTTTTAATATATTTTTTGGGGATATTTATTATAGCAAAAAGTAAAAAATATTGCGTTTTTTTTTTTCAAAATTATCGTACTTTTTTTGTTTATAGCGCAAAAAATAAAAACCACAGAGGCAATCAAATACCACCAAAAGAAAGCTCTATTTGTGGGAAAAAAAGGAAGTCAATTTTGTTTGGGTGCAACGTCGCATGACTGCGCAATTGTCAGTTAAAGCGACGCAGTGCCGAATCGCAAAAAGTGCTCTGGTCAGGAAGGGGGTAAAATCTTCTGGGGCTGAAGTGGTTAAAAAAATACCTTTAGTGTCACTTTAGGTGGTTAAAAACACTTTTTCCATGTATAGGTACATACCCCCCAGACTGCAGCATCACCAGTGATAACACACACAGAGCGGGGCTCGGCGCCACCCCCTACTCTGTCATTACTGGCTATGACAGCAGCGGGAGCCAATGGCTGCATAGAATGCAGTAAGGTAAAAAACATTTTTGCCTTTACAACCATGTTAAATAATCAGAAGTGTCAGCTACCATATTTCTGTCCTCACAAATTATTTTCTACCAGAAATCCTATTCATGTTTCCTCAAATACAGATGAGGATGATGATGATGAAGTAAATATTGAACAGAAACAAATGAAAAAAGTCCAATAAAAATGACATTTAAAATAATAGCATGGCACAGTCTTTGTCCACATGTTTAAACATGGGTTTAAAGGAGAAGTATGCCCAAAGCTATTTTTGCTATACTTCTCCTGGGGATCACAGGAAAGCAGTTAATTCTGCACTCTTGTGACCCCTTATCAGCCAACAGCGGGCTAAAGTTTGCTGTTGGTTAATGTCACTCAGCCAGTCCGGGCTCTGGATCAATCCCAACTTTACAGTCTTGATCCACCCAGATGCCAGGACTGGCAGCTGGCTCAGGCACTCAGCCAGCCACTAGGAGACTGAGCCAGCTGCTCCCACCCCCTCCACATCCCGGCGTTCCAGTGAGCGCTGGAGGGGCAGAGCAGAGAGCCGGTGACTGACAGTCATGGCTCTCTGCTCAGAGCAGAGGGGAGAACTGAGCGATCAGCGGTCTTTTATCACTCAATTCTCAGTACAGAGCCTGGGGGGACAGATGCAGCATTGGATGGATGCTGCTTCCACCTAGGTGAGTATAATTGTTTGTTTTTTTTTTCCCCCAACTTCATACTTCTCTTGTAATGTGCAATAATACAATGCAAAGTTGTGAATCCAGCCTTTTGTGTATTAGATGTTATTTGAGCATTTACAGGTGTAACAACAGTTGTTACGCTCTGGGAGCATTTCTGTAATTGTACCCCCACTGCATACTTGCCAGCATATTCTCCTCAGTAGACATGTGCACACTGAAATATTTCGTTTCGGAATTTCGTTTTCGTCTGAAAAATAAATTTATTTAGTTACTCCCGAAATTCGTTTTTATTTATTTTGTTTTTTGTTAAAAATTGCATTCGTCCGAAAATCCAAATTAAGGTCGAATCTGTCATTGAAGGCTTATGGTGTCTGTCGAATGTTCAAAGAAGATTCGACGGAGCAGCTAAACTGTACAATGCCGTATAGTTTACATGCTCCATCGAATCTTCTTAGAACTTTCAACAGACACCATAAGCCAAAGTACGTGTGTACTTAGTTCTAGCTATTTTACTGCTCCACCTCTTTGGTTACAATCAGCCAATAACATTCATCATCATCATTATTTTTATTTATCTTTTCTCCCCTACGTCGAATCTTTTCTCCCCTACGTCGAATCTTTTCTCCCCTACGTCGAATCTTTTCTCCCCTACGTCGAATCTTTCCTCCCCTACGTCGAATCTTTCCTCCCCTACGTCGAATCTTTCCTCCCCTACGTCGAATCTTTCCTCCCCTACGTCGAATCTTTTCTCTCTATGTAGAATAATCTTGGACTAATAGAGTTAAGGTTAGGCACATTCGACCACAGGTTTGATGGACAGATTGTTATTGTCATCATCATGTCGAATCTCCTATCTATATCGAACTGTTGTAGCAACGAAAACGAAAATAAAGCATTTGTTTATGTCGGATCTTTCGTTTTTCGGACTCTGCACTTTCGTTATCGTTTGTTAAAACGATAACGAAAATACCTGAAATTCGGACGAAAATGCATTCGGACGAAAAACGAATGCACATGTCTACTCCTCAGTCCCCAGGACACTGTCACCCCGGACCATGAACTACACTTAACACGTCCACCTTCCATGAGGTCCCATCCAGGTCAGGCTTACCTTTCCGTCCTTAATTTAGCAGGAACTGCCTACTTGCATCTGCCACCCCTCACTTTATGCCCTTTTTTGTGTTACTGTGCATGCACAGTAACTCACATATGGTTGAGGTTGTGACCTTGCAAAATCTGTGATAGTCATCACTTACACAATTTAGGCAAATTAAGAGCTGGAATATTATTTGCTGCTGCTATGCCAACTTCTACACTAAAGGCAAACCACGGCTAAATTGTCCTAACATGCTAGCATACCTCTCTATTATTTTCTGAGATGGAAAAGAGGGACACTTCTTAGCAAAAAGTATTTAGGCCACACCCCCGTTACATGGAGAACTAATACACAAAAATGATTGCTCAAGAGCTTTTTCTTTTTTTTTTTTTTTTTTTACCTTTCCTGTATACTGGCTTTTGAAATATACACATGTAACAACTTAGAAATTGAATGAAAGGAAGAAGAAGCATTAATTTACCATCAAGGATACTTATTTATTTCCACTATTCTTCAGTAGGGATGAGCCGAACACCCCCCTGTTCAGTTCGCACCAGAACATGTGAACAGGCAAAAAATTTGTTCGAACATGCGAACACCGTTAAAGTCTATGGGACTCAAACATGAATAATCAAAAGTGCTCATTTTAAAGGCTTATATGCAAGTTCTTGTCATAAAAAGTGTTTGGGGACCCGGGTCCTGCCCCAGGGGACATGTATCAATGCAAAAAAAAGTTTTAAAAACGTCTGTTTCTTCGGGCCGTGGCATGTGGCCTGGTACAGTTCAGGAGGGGGGGCGCTCTCTCGTCCCCCCCCCCGCTTTTCCTGCGGCCTGCCGGGTTGCGTGTTCGGATAAGGGCTGGTATGTATTTTTGGGGGGCCCCAATGCCATTTTTTTTTAAAATTTTGGCACGGGGTTCCCCTTAAAATTCATACCAGGTCTGAAGGGTCTGGTATTGATTTTGAGGGGGACCCCCACGCCATTTTTAAAAAAATTTTGGCGCGGGTTTCCCCTTAATATCCATACCAGACCTGTAGGGCCTGGTATGGAATTTAGGGGGACCCCCACGCCATTTTTTTTTTAAATTTTGGTTCGGGGTTCCCCTGTGGGGAATTCCCATGCCGCTTTTATCAATGAACTTTTTTATGTGTATTGTCGGACCGACAATTTATTAATAGCTGCGAGTAGTTTTAAATTACTTTTTTTCCTTTGAAATGTCATTTTGCTGTCAGACTGTTCTAAACACGGGAAACATGCTCCCCTTTACAGGCATACTATATACACCCTCCAGGTACGAAATTTAAAGGAATATTACTTTTATTGTTTCACTTTAAGCATTATTAAAATCACTGCTCCCGAAAAAACGGCCGTTTTTAAAACTTTTTTTTGCATTGATCCATGTCCCCTGGGGAAGGACCCGGGTCCCCAAACACTTTTTATGACAATAACTTGCATATAAGCCTTGAAAATTAGCACTTTTGATTTCTCCCATAGACTTTTAAAGGGTGTTCGCGGCTTTCGAATTTGCCACGAACACCCCAAATTGTTCGCTATTCCGCGAACTGGCGAACAGCCGATGTTCGAGTCGAACACGAGTTCGACTCGAACTCGAAGCTCATCCCTATTCTTCAGCTTGCATAATTCTCCACAAAAAGGGGGCGCTAAAAATGTTTAATTGGTTTATTACTGCTGACATAATATGAGCTAAAAGGAAGAAATAGAACCCAAAACAAATCCTAAAATCTTTTACATACACTCACTAAAAAAGTAATGAATGAGTTTTTTTGGTTTATGATGTAGTTATACCATTTTTTGGAATAAACAGGAACTTTGTGAAATTAGGCCATGTTTTATACATTCAGGAAATGTAGGAAAATCCTTGGTTACTTACATGTAAGAGAGTGCCAACATTGTATGCATTCTAGGAACTAATGTATTGATTTCTCTACAGCAAAGGAAGAAATTGGAGAACGAGCACAAAATCCAGACCCCGGAGTAAATCAAATTCACTGTCCAGTGGTTCAGATGATGATCCAACACAGACAGCAAGTATGTGATCCAACTCAGATATAAATATTATACTGTTTAGGACAGGTTTTAAAAGGGCATTTTTTAAATTGCAGCTTGTAGCCTGCAGAAAATCACATTTAGCAATTGTCTAAAAGGAGACGTAAATCAAATCCGTCAAATCTCACACCTTTATAGGTTAACACACTGTTAAACAGAGCCAGTGTGAATTTTAGATCCCTTTCTTTGTCTCTGTGGAGCCCCTGAAATCACAATCTCAGGCTGTACACAAGGCCTCCATGTCTGCCCAAGTCTTCACTAAGCTGACCATTAGTGATGGGCTCAGGTGTGTTCGGATCGCACCCGCCAGGAAGGAAGCTGTCAATGCACACCGCCAATCATAGGCAGTGAGGCATTTCCCCGACCGGCAGCTGCACATACACATGCTGCCTATGATTGGCGGTGTGCAGTGCCGGCTTCCTGGCAGGTTCGATCTGAACGCGCCCGAACCCATCGCTACTGACCATACACTGATCCAAACTTGGCAAGTGCAGAAGGGATTGGCCGAATTTTGATTAGTGTGTGGGCTCCCTCACTTGACAGAATTCGATTGTTTAACTCTTTCGCTTCCAGAGCTGTTTATGTGTTTATTTTGCACACGTGTTTAAAAAATCGTTTTAGGCTTGAGGATTGCACCAACCCCAAAAACTTTATATATTTTTGAGAATAAAATAGTGATAGTTCTAATTTTTTATGTCACACGATATTATTATCTAGGACATGCAAACTTTCGGTAAAATATACACTAAAGTTTATTTTAGGGCATAAAAACACAATAAATGCTCATTTTTGAGGGGTAAAATATAAAAGAGGAGGTTGCACCAAGTAAATAGATACCCACCTTGTCAAACCTTAAATGCGTGCGTACGTGAAATGGCAACATACTTCAGTACCCTATATTTTTAATGCAATGCTTTAAAAGCACCCTACAGGCGTTAGAGGAGGTCTGGTGAAAAATATTGCTCTAACTCTGGCATGAGTGGCGATATGTAACGTGTATAGCAATCAATGTTTTTGTGTGTAGGAACCCCGACACATACTCTTACATTCGTACATGCGTGTATGTGAGGGGCCTCAACAAAAATTTAGGGGGGGGGGGAATGTGCTCAAGTGTAATTAGATTTTTTTTTTTTTTTACTTAACTTTTAAGTCCTCTGTGTGATTTTTTTTTGGTGACAGGTTCTCTTTAATGAGACATCTGAGGTCTAAAACACCCTGGATGTCTTCCTTGTACTCCAATGAATCAAATGCTGTGCAGATTGCACTGCAATAGATTCTTTACAGCCATGGCGGGGAAGCTGACATGGGGACGTTTTTACACGTCACTTCAAGGTCAGCAAGAAGAAGGGGAGGAGAGCTCCCATCCCTCTACCTGGTGGCGCTCGCTATGCCAGTCCTGGGCCTGCAGATGGGTAAACAGAGCCTAGGATACATAGCGGGGGGGGGGGGGGGTAATGAAGCAATCCAGCGGTGGCACTGGACTGCTTCCATCTGACAGCTAGAAGTCGGCTTGTCAGATATAGCCAGATAAAGTGTCAGATCAACTTTTCAGAAAAAATGAAAAGGTGAACTTAACAGTCTACTAATGGTCTACACCCTCCCCAACTCCCAGACCCCCCTGTACTTTCCTCTGTGGTTGTTGAGCTGTCAGTGCCCACCAGGGGCAGCTGGTGCTCAATATTTGGGGGGGGATTGGATGGCAAACAAACCTGCCCCCTCAATCGCACCGCCGCCACTACCCCCCCCCCCCCTCCGTGCAGGGGACGGATGGGAAGGCAGGGGTTTAGAGGCCTTACCGTGAGGAGGAGGATGGCACTGAGGAAGATGACAAGGAGGATTGCTGCTCCTCACTCCAGGAAGAGCCGGGGCTTCTCCTCTCGGCCGAACAGGATACGGCTCCTGAGATCCAATTGGCTGTGAGCCCTAAGACTCCCTGGCCAATCGGGTCTCAGGAGCCGATTCCTAATTAGCCGGGAGGAGAATCAGGAAGACAATAGCGAATATTCGCTATTGTCACACAACTGGGTGGGCTTCCCGAGCCCACCCTTTTTTTGAAGCCAGTTAGAGCCTCAGGCTCTCATCATGTGCTTAAAAAAAAAAAAACGGCACCCTGCATGTAAATGAAGGGCTGGGCGCATGTATTAGGGGGGGCACCCCTTATGGATGGGCCACCACTGGTACCCATGCAGCCGATTGTAGTGGTCTGGGGATTTGAAATTCCTGCCCTTCTTCCCCTTCTTTCTGTAGGGCTTTCTGGGATGGGTCAGAGTGATTCCAATTGATCAACACCAAAAGATGACCATCAGAATCACTCTGATCCACACCAGAAGCTCTACAGAAAAAAAGGGGAGGAAGAGCAGGGATTTCAACTCCCCAGATCACTGCTATGGCTACATGGGCACTGACAGCTCAACACCCATGGAGGTAGGTACAGCGAGGCAGGTGGGATAGAGAGTGTTTAGGGCTTTTACCTTTTCATTTTTTCTGAAAAGGTCAACTAATGCCGTGTACACACGAGCGGACTTTTCGACCGGACTTCCGATGGACTTTCAAACGAACGGACTTGCCTACACACAATCAACCAAAGTCCGACGGATTCATACGTGATGACGTATGACCGGACTAAAATAAGGAAGTTGATAGCCAGTAGCCAATAGCTGCCCTAGCGTCGGTTTTTGTCCATCGGACTAGCATACAGACGAGCGGATTTTTTGACCGGACTCGAGTCCGTTGGAAAGATTTGAAACGTGTTTTTATTTCTAGGTCCGTCGGACTTTTGGGGAAAAAAAGTCCGCTGGAGCCCACACACGATCAAATTGTCCGACAAAGTCCGGTCCGCCGGATCAAGTCTGCCGGAAAGTCTGCTCGTGTGTACGCAGCATAACCCTTTTTAGCACAATTGACCGGTCCACTTCACACTGCAGTTTGGATGTCGCTCTTTAATAAAGGTTCTGGCTGTGGTTTAAAAAAAATATTGGGCACACTTCAACAGACATTTAACAAGTTTCAGGACTGCTCTTAAAGCTTGTAAATGCCTGTCTTTATAAGGAAAGGTTTATAAATGTCCCAGTAAACGCAGCTTAATGGAAGGAGGTATCTAAACACGGATCATAATCACCACACTGCAATATATAATCGTACAGAGTATCTCTACACCAATGTTGATCACACGGCACTGTCTAATGATACACAGTTCCTAAACACAAAAAATAATCACACTGTACTGTAGAATCATACTGAGTATACCAATTATGATCACAATGCACTGGATAATGATACTATCTATACGTCGATAAAAATCACACTACATTTGTATATTGATAGTGAATTCCCTTATCTAGGAATTAAACGATGTGCCTCTTGCAAGACACAGAAGACTCCCCTGTGGCGGGATGCGGAGGATGGGACCCCGCTATGTAACGCCTGTGGCATCAGGTAATAATTGCATCACATCACGTTTATGAATGAAGATAAAAAGTTAGAAACATGCAATTTACAGTTTTCATGCATTATATAAATGTATGCTGTTCTTCTGATGGAAATTCTACAGTGCAATAAATATGCTGGAATCTAGCTTTTTTTTTTTATTGTTGGAGGAGTTCTTTATAATCCTTGGGCTATTTTCCTTCAAATGGTGCACATTTGTTTCTACTCAGTGCGCTATAAGTGTCTCAGTTTTTATTCCCTTCTTCAGAAGGATAATTGTATTTTAGCATTGAGGAGTATGGAGGTAAAAAAAAAATACAATATTAGCCTTTTTATAGATTTTTTTTTTTTTTTTTTTGTAACCAGGGATGGGTTTTTGGCTGATCCCAGCCGATTCTCCCTAAGTTATTTTGTTGCTTTGTGTTCTTTCCTTGTGAAAGCTTCTACAGAGCTCTCTGTATAGAGAACATTTCACAGGCAACTCCCCTGCTACCCACTCACTGTTTCCACACAGAGCTGGACGTTATCCCACATTCTTCGCTGTGCCCGGGAATTCCCACTCAGCACATGCAACAAACTTTTTCCAGTCTCTTTCAAATTATTAAGTTTTGACTCAAACGTCTCCAAAACAAACATACATTGGAAGCACGCCGTGATTCTCTGTATAGTTTGTACATTACCGGCTTCCCTGTGAAAGAAGATTTTCGCTGAAAAGGAGCCATTTTGATGTGATGGATCGGTCAAGCCGTGGGTAAAATTGTTACAAACAAGTCGCTGTCAATGTCCCTCTTCAGTGGGTGAGAGATGGTGAGTCACGATAGTCGTTGGTGTATAACATCTAATGTCGCAGATTGCTACCATTGCAGGTTGGAAAACCCTTCCTGATATCGATAAGAATTTTCTTTCGTCAGCCAACTCAAAAAATGTATAACTTTTGTTAACAGCCGATGAAAAATCAGTTTAAAAAAAGCTTCATCACAAATTCATTACAATATTTACATAGGCAAAATGTGATTAACCTATTAAAGCCTACGTTTACTAGATAAATAAAAAAAAAAACGGAACAAGGGACTTTACATACTATCAATGCATTGGGTTCCTTGTGTTGCTGGCTCCTGTTTGTTGAAATCTACATCCTCCAATCCCTCCTACCCCGACCGTCATAATCTTTCGATGTGGCGGGGGTTAATAAAGCTGAAGGACCTGTTATATGCACTCATTAAGAGTACTGACAATGCCCCCCCCCCCCCCTCCATTCATAGAAGCTGTACTAAAACTTCTGTGAATGAAAAACAAGCTGTGAATAAATGAGGTGGACCTTTCAGTCGTCCGCCCATCTTCCATGCATAGATCCTCTTTCATTGGAAGCTACTGTAGCACCCTCCAGTGTGTGCTAGAATAGTTGGATGCAAATTTACTGGCTTTTGGTAAAATGAGTCTTTGAATCTGGGTCAAGAATTTACTGAAGTTCAGGGCTGGGTGACTCATCCTGGCAGCAATCCCTGGTGCCTCCCCCTGGTCCAGAATGTTGGAGAACCTTCTAGAACTAGTGGGTGAGGGTTGGGAAGAGCTGCCCTGAATATTTATGGGGCCTCAGGCCAATCCCCAGCAGTGGGCTCGCAGCAGACTGAGACAACCCTATAAATAAACATTAGCCATTCCAGCAGGGGCAGTTGGGTGGAAGATAGGGATACAGTGTTGAGGAGACTGTCAGTGACCCTCAAGGGTGCTCTCTAGTCTGGGGGGTGGCCTGCCTTGGGCTGGGGTTTGGGTGCTGAAAGGATCCTGCCAAAACACATGGAAGGTGGTCTTCCTGGAGGCAAGGGAGGAAGAGAGGACAGAGTGAGTAGTGCAACACTGTTGGGGACTAACAAATGGGGGAGACTGCCACATGTTGCCAGTCTCTTTTGAAGACAGTGATGTGCTTAAGTCTACTATCCTTCCCTGATAGATCTTCTGAGAGTCAGCCGGGAGGGCTGGTGAAGAGTCAGTCGGGTGGATTGGTGTAGAGAGGCAGCCAGGAGGGCTGGTTAAAGAGGCAGTTACAGCCAGGTGGATTGGCATTGGCTGAAAAGGTGGTGCTGGGATCAGTGGCCACAGAGGTGAAGTTACATGCTGTTTCACTACATCTGAGCTACACTTCAGGAACTGCGAGTTCCTGCCTGTAATGGACTGTTGCTAATCTGACAAGGAGTCTATCAGAGCCTTCCAGAGTGATTCAGCAGAAGCTGACAAGTATGTGCAGGAGGAAAGTGAAGAGCAGACTGTATATGGATGTATATAGGAAGTTATCCCTGAAGTTTGCTGAAGCCAAGTGGGCATCCCATCACCTCCCATCCCTATCCAAGTTGTTAACCCCCTCATAAATAAAAACAAAACAAAAACAAAGCTATGGACTGTCTTCTGACTCTGCATGCCTGTGAAGATTCGGTGTGCCTGGCTGTGCAGGAGTGGGGGGATCCTGTTCCTCTGCAGCTCCTACATGGGGTGTGCTACATTTATAGTACAGCTTCTTTAAATGGAGGAGGGGGGCCGAGGGGCAGAAAGGGCGGCATAATCTGCACACTTGATGAGTGTCTGACATAGGTCCGCACCAGAAAATTACTGCTGCAGGGTTGGGGCGTTTGGAGGACAGAAGATTTCAACTAAAGCAGGAGCCAGCAGCACAAGGGACACTTCACATTGATAGTAAGCAATGTCAATTGTGCTGATTTTTTTTTGCCATGAGAATGCAGCTGACATTAATCGTGTTGATCTGATGTATTGCATCCAGCGGTAGACATTAGGCAACGTGTATTGAATGGATGGCTGTTATTGAGCAAGTCGAGGAAGTGGGGGCCTCGGTTAATGTAACATAAAATATGGTTATGGTGGGAGAAGGAAAATCAATTGGAGGGTCCATGGACAATAGTCTGGTTTGATACCGGTAAGTATTGTACTATAGTTTACTGGGCAACAATAGGCAAGGTTTGAATGAACGATTCACAAACATTAAAAAATTGGCAGACCTGTATTTTCTTGTGTGGCGAGGCCATCATTTTATATGGAAAAATAAGACAGTGAAACAGTGGGGGTATCGGGATAAATACATTTGTGCAGAATAGCTTTTCCTGCAACAAGAGATATGATGTGAAGAGTTGTTTGCAGCCTCTAGAGATTTTGACTCCCGGAATGTCAATCGGGCCTAAGAGTGCCCATTCTGGGGTTAAGGGCAAGTAGTTTACTAAGTGTGTGGTACTATAGTGTACTATTGTGGTCCAAAATCGTAAAATTTTTGGGCATGACCATAGATCCCTGAGTATGAGTGTCCACATTTCAGGCAGTTAGAAGATGGGCTTAGACCCACGAGATAAGATTGTTGTGGGGACATATACGAGTATCATTTCATGGTACATTGTGGCTTTGATTCCTCTCCAAGATGAGAATAATGATTTTAAAAGAATGTCCATCTGAAGCTGGAGGAAAGTCTTGGTCCATCTATTAAGGCCAGTCGTTATGGATGTATAGTCCAGTGGTTGTCAAAAGAAGTTATGTAGAGTTGATACCATGTTTGTGTCTGGATTGGAATAATTTAGGAGTGTGCAGTGAGTTTTCGCAGTCTTTCTGAGATGGAGATAATATAAGATTTTATTTTTAGAAAATAGAATGGGTTGCTGCATAAATATTTCTCCAAAGCTACATTATAAGAGAGTGGTTGTTTGGCTTTAGTATCTACTAGGAATTTTACATAGTGAAGGCCTTCATGGTGTCATTGTTTGAAAGTGGTTACTTCTGTAGATTCCGGAAGGTCTGAGTTGTTCTCCAAGGGAAGGAAAAGGGATGTGTGGCTGTTCAACAGATTGTTGGGGTTTTTAGGTACAGATAATCCAAGGTAGGACATTTTTTGTTTTTACATCAAATAAAGGAGTATAGATTGCTCCAAGTGTGTTTATGACAAGTGGTTAGGTACAGTGCCTTTAATTTGTCGAAGTTGATGATATAACTGGAGACCAGGCCAAATATTTCAATGAGAGATAGTATACTGGGAAGAGAAGTTTTGAGATGAGAGATATATAAAAGCTTTTTTTTTTTTTTTTTTTTCATTTGTTACTAAATTTAGAGGTTTTCCATGTTATAACTGGAGACCAGGCCAAATATTTCAATGAGAGATAGTATACTGGGAAGAGAAGTTTTGAGATGAGAGATATATAAAAGCTTTTTTTTTTTTTTTTTTTTTTTCATTTGTTACTAAATTTAGAGGTTTTCCATGTTCATGCAGAAAGCAAAAAAACATTCAAAATTGTATTTGTCTTTCCACAACGCCTTCAACACAAAGATGACACAAACATTGGGATCTAGCTTCCTTCTAAAGGCAGGTTGAGGTCCAGTTTGTTTTTAAATGCAGGAAGCACCTGTGGAAAGCCATTCAGCTTTAGTGGTGGTAGAAATATGCTGGGTATACATACATACATACATACATACAGTACATTCTGTATGTCAGTTTTGTATACATTTTAACAAGTTTAACCAGCTTTTGCTTTTGATTTCAAAAACGCAAAACATATCAAGGGAACCCACCACAGCATCCTTAATAAAGGTAGGTTGATAAAGTTGGATATAATGTTGTCTGGATCTATTTATCCCTTTTTGAAATTGATAAAAATGTCTGTACGTTTGTGGCCAACAATACAGCTATTCAGCTTCTCAGATGAAACCGCTTATCAGCGGGGTTCTGTGGAGAGCAAACTTTTCAATAAGCAGCAAGCTGACAATATTCTGCTTTTAGGTAGCATGTGAAAAGCCCCTAGAACAGTGGCCAGGCTATGTGCATTCAACTATTTAGATGTTATTAACCAACAGTGAAAACAAGCCCTCACTGGCCTCTATAGCTGTAGGCACAATGGAGCACTTTTTCACAAATGTTATAAGTGATCTAGCGAAGTTGTTCAAGTCTGATTTCTGCATTTTGCTCTGTAGAGGCACTCGTTGAGTGTAGCCTGGGACAACAGAACCATACCTTGTTTTACTTTTACTAAAGAAACAACTAAGTGCCCTGTTCTTTTGGGAGTGATGAACTCCACAATTTTAGGCATAATTGGCACGATGGTGCCCATTGGAGTATATAAAAGCTTTGCTAGTTGGATGCTATTTTAGTAGTGTAGCGCCCCCCTGGGTCTACTGGGAGCAAGGAGGTACCTCCAGAGACAGGGGGCAAGCTTACATTCACCCCAGGGCTAAGTCCATGGCTATAATTGGAAGTTAGAACAAAATTCGGGCACCAGTCACTTTATATATTTGCAATGCTTTAATAAGGAACTTGAAAGAAGTAGTAGGAGAGAGGGTTAGGGGAGGTTTCAGATACCATTTGCAGATCACTTACAGACTCCTTGAAAACAAAGGTAAAACAGCTTTCTCTTTTAGCAGACCTTGACCACCTGGATAGGCCTCTCGCGCAGACCTAGCAGCCAGGAGCTAGTTACCACGGTTTAGATTGTAAAATAGGATTCGGCTTCACGGTGTCAGAACCTTTAAGCCATCCAGCAACACTGTAGTGCCGCGTACACACAATCGGACTTCTCGTCGGAAAAAGATATGATGGCTTTTCCGACGGGATTCCGCTCAAGCTTGCCTTGCATACACACGGTCACGCAAAAGTTCGCTGAACTTACGACCGTCAAGAACACGGTGACGTACAACACTATGACGAGCCGAGAAAATTAAGTTCAATGCTTCCGAGCATGCGGCGAATTGTTTCCGAGCATGCGTAGGAATTTTGCGCGTCGGAATTGCCACAGACGATCGCATTTTCGGATAGGAACTTTTTCCGACCGAAAAGTTGAGAACATGCTCCCAATCTTTTGCTGGCTGGAATTCGGCCAGCAAAAGTCCAATGGAGCATACACACGGTCGCATTTTCCGACAGAAAGCTCTGATCGATCTTTTGCGGGCCAAAATTCTGATCGTATATACGCGGCATTAGAGTAGTTTTAGGTATAGGTGCGTCCTCCAAATAAGTTACCAGGCCCTCCTTAGAGACCAGCCTTCATCCTGGCTCTCTCCAGCAAGGGTCCTCCCCTGGATCTCCTCGGCTTGGCTCGGCTTCTTCCACACAGGCAAGACAGCCTAAAGACCACCGCAGGATTAGTAGGTCCCAGACAAGCTTGTGGGCCTACATGCAGATCTCGCAGCAACACATCTTCGGGCCAGGAGGGCTCCGAGGTAATACTAACTAGAGCACATGGCTCTACACAATAAATACCCCCTTTCTAGAATGCACAGCGGCCAGGAACCTCCTACTGGGCTGCTCTGGAAAAAGAATAATCATTAAATAGCTCAACCTAGTTGGAATTCTCATACTGGACTGTGGTATCAGTGACACCTACTGGCAACAGTGAGAAATGCACAACTCTGTTAAGTCTAGAGCATACCTGAGCTTTTTACAGCTCAGCCAAAAAACGAAATTTACACTATAGCCCCCATTTTAGGAACAGGGGGCTACAGTAGCAACAAAGGGATGGACTGAAAGGAGGAGTTTGAATGAGTTGAAGGAGTTAGAAAACTTAGGCCTGCTTGGATACGCGTCAACCACAGGCGTCAACCACATGACAGGAGCCTAATTATATTAGGAATAGGAATGAAAGCTGCAGGTACACCAAAAAAGTTATTTGATGTTGGACTTCATTTTAATCCCTAGTCCAGGCTAGCTTTGTACCGCTTTCAGTCTCGGTAGCTGACTGTGCCTTTATGTCCCTTGTGTCTGAAGGTGACACCTTCTATCCAACCTCAGAACAATTGTGGATTTGCAAAGAGCTCTCATTTGCACTGTTGTGTGCACACACTGAACTAACAGATCATTCTTTGGCTAGGAGAAGAGATGACATTTGAGAGTGTCCAAAGAAGTCTTTTGTGTCCAAGAGTTTTCCAGTGACTCAGCAGTGGCTAAAATAAATGAATTCAAACAAGCTTGTGATAAATTTCTATCTATACTTGACTCAGTGGGCTACTTTGTCTTTTTTTTTTTCTGTCACTCTTCTATATATTATATATTTTTTTATCCATTACTAGAATGATTGATGGCGCCCATACTGTGAGCTTTAGAATGGAGGAACTGTGGCTGACATTTGCCTTCATTCCATTTAAATCTATACCCTCTCTTGGTTCTACAATGTTGAAGAGAAGGATGTTTGAGGGAAATCCTGCCTGCATCATCACAGATTCTGGTGAAATGGCTTGTAGGTCCTGAATTATAGTATCCTCACTGATTTGAGACAAGAAAAGCTGGGACAAATCTGAGAAATGTATGCAGTGGAGATGCAGTATTTGACATTTCAAAACAGGCTCATAAAAGTAGTGCCTACACTGGCTGCAGAAATAAGAGAGGCATCAAAGTGATTGTAAACCCTTACCTTGAAAAACAACCCATTCAGTTTAAAATAGAAATGAAAGGCAAAACATGAGTGTAAAAGATGTAAAAAAATAAAAAAACATTTTAAATACCTTGTTTCCTTTCTTTCTTTTTTTATTATTATTTTTTTATAAGTGATCACATTCCCTCTGTTCCCAGCTGCATAAGAGCTGGGGGAGGGGAAAGAGCAGAACATTGAATTTTCCCAGTGAATGGCTGTGCAAGGGGGCGTGACAGGAGTCTCAGGACAAGTCTGATCACTGGAGGAGAGTGCAATGAGTTCCCAGCATAGCTAGAGAACTGACCGTGTTGTACTTTCATGCTTAGTGTGGTGAGTTTTTAATAGAAAAGCAGAGGGACTGGCAGAATCGCCAGGAATTTCACACAAAGGAGGCAATACAAAGAACAGGATAATTTTTTCATACAAATGCATAGTACAGCAGGCTCATATCAGTTATATGAAATGCTGGGTTTACATACTCTTTAATAGAAATGAATGGAAGAGATTTAGACTGTGCTTGATGAAATATCAATAAAGATTTTCAAATACTTCTTTCATACTGGAATACATGTTTAACTCAATATTTATTTTTTATTTGGCACTGTCCCAACATGAGGCCAGGGTGAGGCAGTATCTAACCGTATCTCTTTTTGTGTTCTACCTTCCTGATTCATCTTTGTCTCTTCTGTAACCATTACATATCATTCTGCTGTGTGAAAGATAAGAGCGGTCACAAAATACATTTTGTTCTTCTTTGACCAACAAACTGATAGCCGTGAGAGTGTTTGGCAAACTAGTCTACTATACACACAGCCTTGCAAGGAGAGAAAATAACACAGGGCATATTTAGAAAGTTATGAAATCAAATTGATAAAGAGTCAAGTAGATCTTCAGTACTATTCATCAGCCGTGTAGTGTTACCATTCTTCAGTAGGAAATTTAGGTTATGGTATATTGTGAGCACAGCCAATGTTAGAATTGTGAACTGGTCATTTACAACATGTTCTCAATGTAAGGCCCTGTTGTGCTTGAATTGTTTGCACATTGCCACATTGAGCAACCTTCAAATGACCATCTTGACCATTAATTCCTATATGCTATACAACATATTTGCTCCCCTGCACCCAGTGTTGCCTAATTCCTGTGGTTGGATTCACGTAAAGGTGCAATCAATGCCCACCAACTAACTCCCACAGTTTGGATTCAGGTATGGATGAACTCCATGTCACCAAATAACTCCTATGTTTGTATTCAGGTATAGGTGCACTCAATGTCCCCAAATAACTCCCAAGGTTGGATTCAGGTATGGGTGCATTCATTGCCAACAACTAACTCCCACAGTTGGATTCAGGTATGGATGAACTCATTGCCACCAATTAACTCCTATGGTTGGATTCAGGTATGGGTGCACTCAATGCCACCAAATAACTCCCACGATTGGATTCAGGTATGGGTTCACCCAATGCCACCAATAACTTTTGTATTTGATTCAGGTATGGCAATGCTTGGACTCCACTTAAAAATGCCAAACTGTGGCAGTGTCATAAATTGTGATAATTCTTGTTTTACAGTCCATCTAAAAGTAAAATATAATGTCTGTGCAAATGCTCAGAAGGGGTTTCCAGTTATAGCAACTTTCTGTTTCTGAACATTTCAGTTTTACTAGGACCAATGGACTGCTACATATGCCATGACTTTCATTGAGCTCTGTATGTATAGGGCAAGGACTTAAAATTGCTATATTATATGCTATTATAGTTTATCAGAACTGTTTCTTTGCCATGCAATCCTTGTTAAAACATTATTCTAACTAAAACAAATTTTATAACTTTGGGTAGTTTCTGTTAACTCCTGCTATTACATCTTCCAACTCTTACATACATTAGGTATAAGAAGTACGGCATGAGGTGTGGACAGTGTTGGAATATACCCAAGAAAGATGGCAAATCATGCTCCAGATACTGTGGATGTGGAGGGGTGTTCAGGGCTCTAATATGAGAATCTTGAAGCTGGTGATCTATGAATTCAGGTGACTGATTTCCTTGTATATCTGTGACAATGTGAATTTTTATTTTCTTATCATCTGTATTTACTTGCATAATGGGTACAGTGCTGTTATAGTCTATAGAGCTGTGTCCTACCCTGGAGGAGCTTACAGTCTAATCATTCTACCATAGTCAGAAGCAGTGAAGCATTTTCTAGGTCTTATGCTAAAAAATATCTTATGGAAATTGTTAGTATCCAGGGTCTGTTTTCACAGGGTACCTGAGTAACTGGCATTAAAACCAATCACAAAAGAGGTCTAATAAGAGCATATGTCTGTATGTGTTGTACTTAAAGTTTCCACCTAGCCAGTATTTTAGTTGGCCTGGCCGATAAAACTGGGGCATGTTGCCAATGTTATACTGTATATGGAAAAGAACCTAAGGCTGGTGTTCCAGAAACGTTGGCAGCCTTAGCTGCATTTGGACAAAAACAATTTTGTCCAAATACATCACATAGGGATGCATCACAGGTCCCAGAAGACTACGGGACCATTCACAAGGTGCAGCGCGACCCATGCGCAACAGGAGAAGACTGTGAATCTGCAAGGCTTAACTTCCTGTTTCCCTTACTTTAGATGCTGGTGTTCTATCAAAATAGCCAATTCTTTGAGATCTCCATTCACATCCCTTTCCGGTTACTGTAAACCATCAGTAATTGGAGATTTCGACGACTTGCTGTTTTGACACAATACGACAACCGTGCACACGATAATAGTCTGCTCTGATACAAACCAACAAAATGGCCGCCTCCGAGGCGGCGACAACTTTTTCCTCCTTACCCGCTGTTCTGTCAAAAAAGCGAAATCGTCGTGTACTGGAGTGTACACTGTTGCCGGTGTTGTGTCAAAAACAGCAAGTCGTTGAAAATCTCCAACTACTGATTGTTTACACTTACAGTAACCAGAAGTGACGTGATTGGAGATCTCAATGAAATGGCTATTTTGAAAGAACATCGGCACCTGCACCTGAAGCCGATTGAAGAATCGGCTCAGATGAGGACATGGCTGGATCCAGGGGCAGGTAAGTGTGCTTATGCTAAAAGTCAGCAGCTACAGTATTTGTAGCAGCTGACTATAATTTTTTTTGGGAGGGAGCTTGGAGCTCCACTATAAACCTTTTAGGTTAAAATAGGACAAAAATGTCTGACAACCACGCAGGGAAGAGCTGCCTTTCTGTCTGTACTGCCCATGTGTGATGGCCTACTTTTCCCAATGGTAAACACAGCCATACTTATACCATGAAATGAGAATAAGAGCTTGAGTTAAAATACTTTTACAGTGCATATTTCACGTCACATTTTTTTTTTTTTTTGTTTTTTTTTTTTTGTTTTTCAGGAATTGAAGAAAAAGGTTCCAAGGCCAAAAACAAAAGACAATGTTCTTCACAAGCTCATGTTTATAACTGTTTACAAAAAAATAGCATTCATAACATGTTTTTTTCAAAGCAATAAAGTTAATTTATATTGTTATATACTACATGGTTATTTAATTTTAATTCAATTTATGAGAATATAATCAAGGCAAGTGCATGAACTAGGATATTGACCCTTTTAACAAGACATGCTCATTTTACAAGCTGACTGTTCATTTTTTGAAGTAAGACTTGCCTGTTTGGACACATGAATGGATTGTTTAAAAGGGATAGTTCACCTTTTATCACAAAACTTTCCATGCAGATAAGGGACATCTGTAGATAAAAACAAACTGTACAGCTCTGACTAAAGATGAATAATACCCTTGCTATAGGTGTAGGCCATTTACAGTGGGGACGGAAAGTATTCAGACCCCCTTAAATTTTTCACTCTTTGTTATATTGCAGCCATTTGCTAAAATCATTTAAGTTAATTTTTTTCCTCATTAATGTACACACAGCACCCCATATTGACAGAAAAACACAGAATTGTTGACATTTTTGCAGATTTATTAAAAAAGAAAAACTGAAACATGGTCCTAAGTATTCAGACCCTTTGCTCAGTATTTAGTAGAAGCACCCTTTTGAACTAATACAGCCACGAGTCTTTTTGGGAAAGATGCAACAAGTTTTTCACACCTGGATTTGGGGATCCTCTGCCATTCCTCCTTACAGATCCTCTCCAGTTCTGTCAGGTTGGATGGTAAACGTTGGTGGACAGCCATTTTTAGGTCTCTCCAGAGATGCTCAATTGGGTTTAAGTCAGGGCTCTGGCTGGGCCATTCAAGAACAGTCACAGAGTTGTTGTGAAGCCACTCCTTCGTTATTTTAGCTGTGTGCTTATTGGTCATTGGATCATTGTCTTGTTGGAAGGTAAACCTTCAGCCCAGTCTGAGGTCCTGAGCACTCTGGAGAAGGTTTTCGTCCAGGATATCCCTGTACTTGGCCGCATTCATCTTTCCCTCAATTGCAACCAGTCGTCCTATCCCTGCAGCTGAAAAACACCCCCACAGAATGATGCTGACTCCACCATGCTTCACTGTCGTTCAAGTGTGACTTTTCACACTGGGGCGGTGCACTTGCAGGTTGCCCCGGAAAGTCCTCCAAGCAGCATCTTTGGGGTGGGTTGAGAGCATTATTTTTAGCGCTCCCAAAATGCCCTACCCAGTGGAGTGAATGGGCAGCGCTTCCGAAGCGCCTGAAAAGCACTTCGGAAGCGCCACAACACAGGAGTTTTTAACCCCTTCCTTGGAGTTAAAAGCGCCCACTAGTGGCCGAAATGCTTAAACAGTGGTAAAACCCCGCTTAAACAAGTGTGAAAGGGATCTCTGTATCAGATTCGTCCGTCACAATGTCGCAGTCCCGCTCAAAAATCGCTGATCGCCACCATTACTAGTAAAAACAATAAAAAAAAATAAAAATCCATAAATCTATCCTATAGTTTGTAGACGCTATAACTTTTGCGCAAACCAATCAATATACGTATGCTTTTTGAGATTTGACAAAATGTCAAATTACCAAAAATATGTAGCAGAATACATATTGACCTAAATTTATGAAGAGATTCGAATTTTTAATTTTTTTTAATTGGATATGTTTTTTATAGCAGAAAGTAAAAAATTGTTGTTTTTTTTTTTTTTTCAAAGTTGTCGCAATTTTTTTGCTTATAGCGCAAAAAAATAAAAACTTGCAGAGGTGATAAAATACCACCAAAATAAAGCTCAATTTGTGGAAAAAAAAAAAGGACATACATTTTATTTGGGTGTCCGTTAAAGTAACGCAGAGCCGTATTGCAAAAAATGGCTTGTTCATTAAGGGGCTAAAACCTTCCAGGGCTGAAGTGGTTAAATCTACAAACATTCCTTAACTGCATAGGCAATTTTTTTCGCAAAGGTGAACTATTCTTTTAAATAGGTCCTCACATTACATAGTTCAGTAAATAAGTTGAGTTGCTAAAGGGATGGCACGGGATTGCACAGTCAGAATGTAAAGAGTATAGCCAGCTGTTAGATATCAGGAAAAAAAAATGGTCAAGGCTTCCACTTGCCTTGAAATGTTGTCTGACCCTTCCTATCTGCTCAGAATTATACTGGAGAGTTGTTGATGTGAACAATGCCTTGTGACATATCAAAACCTAAAAGAAAATGGTTAAATATTGCAGTTTACCTGTCCTTGGATGTGGTGTCTGCATGCCTGTTGTTCCTGCTGGAAACCTTGTATCCTAACTTCTTGTGTGCTGAACTGAAATTCCAAACAATTTTCTCAGCCTTTCCTCTTATGGGAACTACAAAACGCTACCTATAGTACTAGCTTCTTATATGATGAAGGCGAGAGGAGAAGAGGTGTTTGCAGCCAAAATCAGAAGGCAACTTAGGAGTACACTACTCCTCCATAGATACAGTACAGTTGTCACCCTAGGACAGGAAGGGTTTTACTGGCAGGATCGCCAGGTGAAAATAAAGGGGGAATAAAATGTAAAAAGTAATACAAAATGAAGATCTGGTAGCTACAGTATATTACATGTGCCATGATACATGAAGCCCATAGTATATTACAGCAACATGTGGTTTCAAAAGAGAGTGTGGTGATGCCCCCAATGCTGATGAGATTTTGGTCTTCAGCTTCGTAACCTCGATTTTCAACATTGTTTTTAATTTCAGATAAAACAATGGTGCTAACTCACATCAATTCAACTTAGCACTGCATGATTTTGGAACAGGGTCCTGTGCTACTTTGGTGCGATTCAAGCACAGTTTTGGCCCCATAGAATATGTAAACTAAATCCAAAATTCAACCACCTGGCACTACATAATCACACTAAAAAATCTGATCAAATCTCAGCCGTATTAGTGTTTACCTAGCCCTAGGAAAAAGGTGTATATTCTACTATGTCCTTTGGAAGGCTAAATGGGAGTGCCTGTGTTCATTCTTTCTGCTGATGCATTTGCAGTATTCAAATAAGGAAAGTTGCAGTGTCTGCATCCTTTTTAGAAGCAATTAACTCTTTAACATCTCACCAAAAATATAATTCCTGTAGCAGAGGATGAATGGAATCCATTCATGACATCACTGTTTACTACTGTGTGTAATCTGTGATTGGTCACCAGTGATCACATGGTACCTGGGCCAATCACCAGCACCCTGTACTTTGTGATGGCTTCGGGCCAATCACAGCATCACAATAGTAAACAATTAGTTATGAATGAAAGCCATTCATAACGGTTCAAATGATTGCTGTTACAGTAATCATCACTGCAACAAGTAATCACAGTGTAAAAAAAAAAAAGTCACCATGGTAACACTGAACTACTCTGATAAGAGTATGTAAAAAATTGTAAAACAAAAAAAAAAAAAAAAAAAAAGTTGAATAAAATTATATATAATTTAATTTTTTTTTACATATTGTCACCTCGCCAGTCAGTGTCCCTGATCACCACCACACCAGTTATATGATGACGTTGTACTGCAATGATTATACTATATAAAAAAAAAATTTGTGGAAAAACCTTCACATTTTTATTTAATTTCCTAATTTTCAAAAAAATTGTGACAAAAAATTACAACTTCAAAAAAACTCACCATGCCTCTTACTAAATACCTTGGACTGTCTCCTTTCCAAAAAGTGGTCATTTCGCGAATATTTATACTGTCCTGGCATTTTCAGGCCTCAAGAAATGAGATAGGCTGTCACTACAGCAGGGCTGATCAATTTCCATATATATATATATGGAATGTGTGTTTTCCCCAAGGAACAAAATTGGATTTTACTGGCACATTCAAACGATCATAACGCTTAGTTTAATTAAAATGAACAATTTTATTAATATCTGTGCAAAAATTTAAAATATCAGTATGGCAAAAAATGTCGCTAATACAGAGACTGTACTGATTGCAAGTATTAGGTTGCATCTTCCTTTGCCCGACGTGTTTCAGAGTAGCCAGGTCTCATTCATCAGAGGCTTGTGGAATGTCACATCTTATCATCTGAACAGTAATGCAATTCACAATGCCATACTAGGTTAAAAACACTTAGTCATTAAATTCTCTTATCCTGCCCAGTGTACATTCAAATGAAGCAAAGTATAAACTGCAGATTAAGGGAAGCCAAAGACGACCACTAAGGTCTAGGTTGCCAATCCAGATAGTAGTAAAAGAGATGAAGAAAGCACCTGTGTGCATTCATAATGGAGGGCAGAAGGCTCTCATAACAATGGTGATAGTATGTAAAAAAAAATTGCGTAAAAATAAAAAAAAAACTAAATTTTATTTAATTTCTTACGTTTCCAAACAATTGCAACCAAAAAAATTACAACTTACAAACTCACCATGCCTCTTACTAAATACCTTGAACTGTCTATTTTTCCAAAAAGGGGTCATTTGGGGGGTATTTGTACTGTCCTGACATTTTAGGGCCACAAGAGATGAAATGGACTATCAGGTCATTCAGATGGTGCCATTGCCGGCAATAGCAGCTGATTTGGCATGCGATTTGACATGTCAAATTGCATGCCAAATCGCTGCAATGTGAATCTAGGCTTAACAACACTAAAAGAAAGCTCTATTTGTGTGAAAAAATTTATATAAATTTCATTTGCGTACAGTGTTGCATGGCCAAGCAATTACCAGTTAAAGTAGCACAGTGCTGAATAGCAAAAAATGCCCTGGTCATAAAGGGGGTAAAACCTGTCGGAGGTCAAGTGGTTCATTTGCTATTTTTTTTTCCACGAAAGTAGAGTCCTTTCACACTAATGCCCCGTACACACGGTCGGACTTTGTTTGGACATTCCGACAACAAAATCCTAGGATTTTTTCCGACGGATGTTGGCTCAAACTTGTCTTGCATACACACGGTCACACAAAGTTGTCGGAAAATCCGATCGTTCTGACGTAAAACACGTACGTCGGGACTATAAACGGGGCAGTGGCCAATAGCTTTCATCTCTTTATTTATTCTGAGCATGCGTGGCACTTTGTCGGTCGGCTTTGTGTACACACGATCAGAATTTCCGACAACGGATTTTGTTGTCGGAAAATTTTATCTCCTGCTCTCCAACTTTGTGTTTCGGAAAATCCGATGGAAAATGTCCGATGGAGCCCACACACGGTCGGAATTTCCGACAACACGCTCCGATCGGACATTTTCCATCGGAAAATCTG
Source organism: Lithobates septentrionalis (assembly GCA_037952835.1). NCBI lineage: Eukaryota > Metazoa > Chordata > Amphibia > Anura > Ranidae > Lithobates > Lithobates septentrionalis. The sequence continues at coordinate 1,042,521 of JBBDGP010000034.1, read as the reverse complement.
ACCGTGTGTACGGGGCATAACAGTGTGGCCTCTAGCGGGGTGCTTTTAACCCCCGCTAGCAGCTGAAGAAAGGGTTAAATGCGCCCGAAAAGCGCTGCTGCCGGAGCGCTTTGCGGGTGCTTCGGCAGCGGTGCCCATTGATTTCAATAGGCAGGGGCAGTGGAGGAGCGATGTATACACCACTCCAAAGATGCTGCACTCGGGATTTCACACTGGGGCTGCAGGGGAGGCATTTTTCAGGCGCTATTCTTAGCCCCTTAGCGCCTAAGAAAAACCTCAGCTATAAGACCCCTTTCACACTGAAGTCCGGGGTTTGCTGTCACTAATAAATGGACAAAGTGATTTCTGTTTTCAGTATTTGCGAAGTATTTCTTTATAACAAAGACTTTTATTCTAGGTAACATAAAGACAGCAAACACATTTTATTAAGGACTGTTTTAATCCAAACACACACCGAGAATTTCATAGTGCATATAGATTTTTGAGTGCTTTGTTTTCCAACGTGGCAAATACAGATGTAATTAACAGAAATAATATAATAAACTCGAAGATAACAACAGGGCCAGAATCTTGGAGAATGCTGCATCCGTCATGTCACCTCTGTTGTTGTTGTTGTCTTGCACAAATAGTGCTGGATTTGTTGCAGTCTCTAAAACCAGATAAAAATATTTAATGAACAGAAATGTGAAAACAGAAACATAATTGCTACTAATTACCTTTCAATGGCTTTATATTCCTACAGTTGTAAAGAGCACCTGCAGTTTTTTGAACAATTTACTGCTATAAAGCAGGTCAGGAAAGGTGAAGGCAAGCAACCCTTTGATATTATTTTTACTTATTATGTAGGTTTTATTGTGTAGCACCCTAGATAAGTGATAGATAGATAGATAGATAGATAGATAGATAGATAGATAGATAGATAGATAGAATTAGTATGTGTTTTGAAAGGCAAATGTAATTGCCACTTTGTAGCCAGTGTGGCTTTGATTTGTTGGGTAAAAGCATAGTTTGCTCACTGTAATCAGTGCAGCTGAATTCTGCTAGTCAGGTCTGCTCAGTGTGTTCAGCTGCTGCCAGTCAGATGGCTCCCTCTGCATCCAGAGAGCTTGAGAAGTTTCTGGATGATAGGTGTGGAGCTATGCAGATGGAAGTGTGAATATTGATACAACCCTGGCCAATCCCAGAGAGACAGGCTCTGAAGGAATACTGGGAAACTGTATACAGTATATTCTGTGAGTATATGGAGCTCAGGGTCTTTTCCTGGAGAGGATTAGTTCAGCCTGGAGGGCACGCTGCCCCTCCAGGCATTTCTGCTATGTCTGCTGTCGCGAGGCCTCAGGTGGGCGACCTGAGGGTCTGGGATGCTGGGACCCTAGAGCTAGAAGGAGAGCTGAGGGGGGCTTCCTGCTGCAGATCTAGTCTGGTATCACTTGGAAGTGGGCAACCAGCTGTCCTTAAGCCTTGTGTGAGTAAAGATGCTTCTAATGCCCTGTACACACGGTTGGACATTGATCGGACATTCCGACAACAAAATCCATTGATTTTTTCCGACGGATGTTGGCTCAAACTTGTCTTGCATACACATGGTCACACAAAGTTGTTGGAAAATCCGATCGTTCTAGCGGTGACGTAAAACACGTACGTCGGGACTATAAATGGGGCAGTAGCTAATAGCTTTTGTCTCTTAATTTATTCTGAGCATGCATGGCACTTTGTGTGTCGGATTTGTGTACACACGATCGGAATTTCCGACAACTGATTTTATTGTCGGAAAATTTTATAGCAAGTTCTCAAACTTTGTGTGTCGGAAATTCAGATGGAAAATGTGTGATGGAGCCCACACATGGTCGGAATTTCCGACAACAAGGTCCTATCACACATTTTCCGTTAGAAAATCCGACCGTGTGTATGCCCGACCGTAGGCATAAGACATCTTTGGGACCTTTGTGCTGTTGCTACCCCTCTTGTGCTAGAGAGCCAGCTGTGGGTCTAGTTACAGGGCACACCGGCTGGTGTCCTGAAGAGCTTTTTCCATCTAATCTTCTGCTTAAAGGGACTCTGCTCTTGTGGCGCTGACAAAGGAGTTTACAGTTACCCTCTACTACTGCTACTTAAAAGCTAAAGTCTACTGTTTGTTACAAGCACGGACTTTATTACAGCTTATCCAGAAAGAGAATACTTATTCCTCAGGTTGTACATAGTTCCTGTTTATAGAGTATCCCACTCAATTCCCTCAACCCTATTCAAGTTCTTCAAAAATAAAATGACAAAAAACAACACCACTACACAGGCTCATTCATGAGCTTCTCCTATGACCAATGTGCCTGGCTGCAGGACAAAGCTTGTGGAGAAGACCTGGACAGTATTCCTGCGGCTCCTACAGAAGTAGCTCTACAATTGTATTTATAAAAAATGTGATAATCCTACCTCTGACTCCTATACATCTTTGAATATGCATGCTAATAAGCTGTAAGGCCTCATGCCGTAGGTCCTATGTGAGGCGTAAAATCCCTGGCCTTGCTTCATGCAGAAGCCATCTGCGATTATCCAAGCATAAGTGTGTACAGCTATTTACTTATATTGGTGGCTATACATGGCACGTGCGGCTCCCTGGCTCAAAAAAGTACTGGGGATTTTATGAGCTGCTAAGTGTCCGAGTGCACAACCCCTAAAAGTTTATTTTTTTTATTAGTGATAACCTAATGACATGCATACAGCGTGCTGACAATGCTGCTAGTAATTGTTATGCAGTGGCTTGGCCTTGTCCACCACAACAGGAAGTGCTGGCAGGATCTCCAGGTAAGAAACACAACAGATTCCCAAAAAAATAATAATATGGTCAAAAACTAAAAAGAGTTTTGCTGTGGTATGGGGAACATCTAGAATTGTTAGTTGTGCCTAAATAGTACCCTGTAGAACCTACCTCTTGTCTTAAATTTCTCATGAAAATTAGCAGTGCACTACCAGGCACGTGCAGGTGCCTAGGCACTCCTGTGTCTACATCCTCATAGCTGTGTATCTACAGTGTGAGATCTATGGACCCATGAACACCATTATATTGTGTTAGCACATGCACGTAATAAGGCAGCCCTGCTGAAACGCACCAAAAAGCTGCATGTAGCAATATTGGCAGAACAATGCGATGCAAAATTAATAGGGCCACATCACACCAACATACATAATGAACGTTACTGCATCAAGGTGGCGTGAGCAGGCCATTAGGCAATGTTTCCTCTGTCTGCTGGTCTCAGGAAGTAAGAGATATTTTGATGTCTCAACTGTGCTGCTCACTGTTCTCCTTGCTGGAGGCTCCGACACGAGGAAGCAAAACCCTGCTCTACCAAGATGGCCACCCAGCCCCCCCCCCCCAAAAAAAAAAGACAGTATGCAGAACAAGGCCTGGTAAGTCAGTATTAGGAAATAAATCACAGGAAAACTTCTGTCCTTTGCACTCTGCTTGACTTTTTCTGAGCACAGCTTTTAGTGTTGAGTTCCTCTTTAAGAAATCCGTATAGTCATAATGCCAAGAATATTGGGGAAATAGAATTTGGGTTTACGTACAGATGTAAGCCTTCTCACTGGAAAGGGACTGCCCATGGAGGCAAAAAAACACCCCTGGCCCCAAAGGGGATAAAGGGAAGCTCCAGTCACCATAACAATTTTTTTTTTAAAAGCTCCCTGTAGTTGCTACAACTTCTACTATAATATTTGCATAATGTTAGTAATATCTTCCAGCTTCTTTCCTAGAAAATATTACTGGATCTCGGAAGCAGGCAGGGGCCATCGAAGTTGTGGGCACCTGAAGCCTGCTTTTGTTTATTTCCGGGATTAGGTACAGCTGGCTACCCAGCATGCACCTTCTAAACTCGCACCTTCACAGTTTCTTTATAATGGGTTGCCATAGTGCTGTGCAGTGCCACAATCCTTGCCCCCATCATAGTGCTGTGCAACATTAATTTCCAGAACCATCTCAATTTACTGTTCCTGCTGCTGTCACCCATGCCACCGCCGCTCGGTACCCGGTATAATAACAAGAGAGTCCACAGTTCAAAAATGGCACCTAATTCCGCCTTGCATTGCGTCATTTCCAGTTTTGAAATAAGGCGTTGCCGGAAGCGAAGGATGCATGTTGACTCCTGGGATTGATGACACTGATATCCCAGGAGCCAACAGGAGAGCGGAAATGACATACCTTGCCACAGCAAGGTGGGCCGGAAGTGAGGGGATTTGTGAAGGAAAAAAAGGTATTTAAACAAAACGAAAAAAAAAAAATATCCAAAAAAGTAATGGCACACGGATCAGCTACCAGAGGGGTCATAGATGCTAAATAAGGTGGAACTCCGCTTTAATGTTAAGCTTACAAGGACAAAGGCAGACTCACCTATCACTTCCCTGTCCACAACAATTTTCTGTTGCAGTGTCTTGATCCCATGCTTGTTCTGTGCTATGCAGATGTAGAAGCCTTCGTGTGCACTGGTCACCTCCTTGATCTGTATAGTCCTGTTGTTATTAAGGAATGTGACATGAGGCGTCTGAGGATGCCAGCTATAGGTTGGAGTGGGTATTGCATCTGCATCACAAGTCAATGTTATATTTGCCCCTTCCAGCACAGGCATGGAGGGCTGCACAACAATGCTCAGTATTTTAGGCTCATCTGAAAGAAAATGAAACAGTAGAATGTTAACAATGGATGAAAAATCAATGCCCGGGGACGCTCGATTTTAGTCTTGCCTAGGGCAGCACAAAACCAAAATACTCCACTGGTCCGATATCCTTGGGGAGACCGATTTACAATTATCCCATACTTGCAATACCTCCTATTCCATATCGTCCAGGCCCCTACATCCACCTCCCAGCGGACCTTAATTTAGTAGACTATTTTGGCAGCAGAAGGTGTGAGTAGGATGTTGCCAGAGTTCCTCTTTAATTCCTACACTCAAGAAAAATCATTCAATGCCAACCATTTCCAGAGCTCTCTGTGATACTTACACTCTACAGACACTGTTACTGGTTTTGTGATGGTGTCAAAGTTTGTTGCTCTACAAATATACTCTCCAGACATATTTCTCATTGCTGTGAACTTCTCCTCGACCTTATAGATGGTGTTGTTTTTCTCACAGGTTACGGTGGGTAGAGGGTGTCCTTTGGCCTGGCAATGGAAGCTGTTCTCCTGTCCCTCAAGCCACACCAACTTGTCAGAGCAGTCTGTGAACTCAGGCTCAGCTGGAAGACAATGACAGAAAACGGGAACAGTAATGAAGCCTCAATCTCACGACACCCCATGCAAAATCTTTAGGCACCCCAGTCTAAAATATAAAAAACATAAAATGCCACTTATCAATGGGAGCAATGCACACAACTTCCCTGATAAAATTAACTTCATATTAGAGATCTCCCATCATAGTTACATAGTAGGTGAGGTTGAAAAAAGACACAAGTCCATCAAGTCCAACCTATGTGTTTGATTATTTGTCAGTATTATAGTGTATATCCCTGTATGTTGCGGTTGCTCACGTGCTTATCTAATAGTTTTTTTGAAACTTTCGATGCTCCCCGCTGAGACCACCGCCTGTGGAAGGGAATTCCACATCCTTGCCACTCTCGTTCAGTAAAGAACCCTCTACGCAGTTTAAGGTTAAACCTCTTTTCTTCTAATTTTAATGAGTGGCCACATATCTTATTAAACTCCCTTCCGCGAAAACGTTTTATCCCTATTGTGGGGTCACCAGTATAGTATTTGTAAATTGAAATCATATCCTCTCTCAAGCGTCTCTTCTCCAGAGAGAATAAGTTCAGTGCTCGCAACCTTTCTTCAAAACTAATGTCCTCCAGACCCTTTATCAGCTTTGTTGCCCTTCTTTGTTCCATTTCCAGTACATCCTTCCTGAGGACTGGTGCCCAGAACTGGACAGCATATTCCAGGTGCAGCCGGACCAGAGTCTTGTAGAGCGGGAGAATTATCGCTTTATACTTGGAGTTAACCCCCTTTTTAATGCATGCCAATATTCTGTTTGCAGCAGCTTGGCATTGCATGCCATTGCTGAGCCTATCATCTACTAGGACACCCAGGTCCTTTTCCATCCTAGATTCCCCTCAAGGATTTCTGTCTTGGACCTGTAAAGCTCCTTGTCAACCAGTATAGAACCCTCTACGGAGTTTAAGGTTAAACCTCGCTCCATTTCCAGTACATCCTTCCTGAGGACTGGTGCCCAGAACTAGACAGCATACTCTAGGTGCGAGAATTATCGTTTTATCTCTGGCGTTAATCCCTTTTTTAATGCATGCCAATATTCTGTTAGCTTTGTTAGCAGCAGCTTGGCATTGCAAACAGAATATTGGCGTCATGTCAGAGGCGCCACATCACCTCGGAGGCCCCCCTTCATGGCAGAGTCACCCCTATACATGAGAACCTCTCATGACATCAGAGTCCCTACACATCAAAGGCCCTCTATACATGAGTCCTCCCATCACATGAGTCCTCCCCACATGAGTCCTCCCCACATGAGTCCTCCTATCAAATTAAAGCCTTCCCACCACATCAGAGTCCCCTTAATCACAGAGCTTCCCAATCACACAGCTGCTCCATAACCGAGTTCCCCCATCACAAAGCACCCCAATCACAGAGCCCCTCAGTCACACAGCCTCCCCATCACAGAACCCCCAAATTATACAGTCCTTCTATCATAGAGCTCCCAATCACACAGTCACACCCTCTTCATATCAGAGCCTTATCAGCAGCACGGCAGAAGGTGGGAAGTGGAAAAGGCTGAACTATTGTCTTTTCCTGGATGCTGGGGGAGGCCCTGCATGCTGCTTGCCCTGCAGTCATGCATTACCATGGCATAGGTGAGGCATCCACCATCAACATAGCAATGAATAATGCTATGCATCCTGCCCTAGAGCATCATTGCTTGTTATAGTGCTAAGTTCACGCCATACATGTACAGTGGTGTGCAGAAAAATGCAGCTAAGTTGACATGGTGTAAGCAAGCCTTTAGAACCTCTAATATATTTCCAGCTCATTAGGGCTACTGAAGCATCTGAATAAATGAGAAGTTTGGGCTGTTCTGCAATCATTTTCACTTGTACAGTGCCTTGAAAAAGCATTTATACCCCTTGAAATGTTCCACATTTTGTCATGTTAGAGCCAAAAATGTAAATGTATTTTATTGGGATTTTATGTGATAGACCAACACAAAGTGGCACATAATTGTGAAGTGGAAGGAAAATAATAAATGGTTTTAAATTTCTTTTAAAAATAAATATCTGAAAAGTGTGGCGTGCATTTGTATTCAACCACCCTGAATCAATACTTTGTAGAACCACCTTCAGTTGGACAGAGTTGATGGGAAGATGGATGGAGCCAAATACAGGGCAATCTTAGAAGAAAACCTGTTATGCCGCGTATACACGAGCGGACTTTACGGCATACTTGGTCCGGTGGACCAGAGTCCGCCGCACAATCCGATAGTGTGTAGGCTCCCGCGGACTTTTTTTTCCCAAAAGTCCGCCGGACCTAGATTTGAAGTATGTTTCAAATCTTTCCGTCGTGAGTCCGCCGGACTCAGTTCCTGACGGAAAGCACGTTCGTCTGTATACTGGTCCGACGGACCAGATATGACGCAAGGGCATGGTACTGCATCTCGCGCTCGCTGCAATAGGAAAAACAAATTTTCCTATTGCGGCGAGCGCGGGGCATCCCAGGCCCTTAGGAAAACGGCGTGGGGTCCCCCCTGAAATCCATACCAGACCCCGATCCGAGCACGCAGCCCGGCCGGTCAGGAAAGGGGGTAGGGACGAGCGAGCCCATGTACCCCATACTCATTCACATAGGTGGGGGGCCGTGATCTGGGGGCCCTCTTATTATAGGGGGCTATCGGATTCCGATAAGCCCCCCGCCCGCAGACCCCGACAACCAACAGCCAGGGTTGTCGGGAAGAGGCCCTTGTCCTCATCAACATGGGGACAAGGTGCTTTGTGGTGGGGGGGCCCCCGCAGTGCAAAGCTGGTAGAGACATCCCCAAAATGACTTGCAACTGTAATTGCAGTGAAAGGAGGTTCTACAGAGTATTGAGGGGGGGGGGGCTGAACACAAATGTATGCCACACTTTTCAGATATTTTTTTTTTTTTTAATTTTAAAACCATCTATCATTTTCCTTCCACTTCACAATTATGTGCCACTTTGTGTTGGACTATCACATAAAATCCCAATAAAATAGACTACGTTTTTGGTTGTAACATGACAAAATGTGGAAAATTTATGAATATTTTTTCAAGGCACTGTACAGATCACTGTCTACTGCTTGTCATATACAACTCCACAGAGCACTTCCAGGTCATCAATTTTGCAGGTATGCGCCATCTTAATTTTCTAATTCTTTTGTTGTGTACACCTTTTGAATTGTCCTAGTTTTTAATGTGTATGTGTAGCCAAAACTTTACATATTTGGTTTTGGATAAAATAGGGAAGGGTTAAAGCACAAAAATTGAACCTCCGCTTTTTGGAACCCTCCCCCCCTCCGGTGTCACATTTGGCACCTTTCGGGGGGGAGGGGGGTGCAGATACCTGTCTAATACAGGTATTTGCACCCACTTCCGGGCATAGACTCCCATAGGACTCGCGCATGCGCAGTAGGGAACCGGGAAGTGAAGCCGCAAGGCTGCATTTTCTGATTCCCTTACAGAAGATGGCGGCGGCAGCATCCGAGGACCGAGGGACGGTTCGGCCTCGGGTGCCGGCATCGCCGGCCCCTGAGACAGGTAAGTATCCTTATTTTAAAAGTCAGCAGCTGCAGTATTTGTAGCTGCTGACATTTAAAATTTTTTTTTTTTTCGCGGGACTCCCTTTTTATATCTCTACCAGATTATTTTTTTTTGCAGTCTGTGTCCTGTTAGGCTTGGTTTACATATATGTGAATTGGATGTTTTTTTATCCGCATCCAATTCACATAACATGTGAATGTGGCCGGCTGTCAATGGATCCGATCCGGGGCAACCGCAGTATGTTTTTGGGTCAGGTTAAGGTGCAAATTCAGGCAAAAATTTTCACCTGATTTGCACCTGAACCGATGAACAGAAAGTCACCGGACTCCGGACTGCAAACCGCAGCCAGACATGTGTGAACCCAGCCTTAGGGAGATGTCTTTTAATTTCCCATCTTTCAGATGCAACAAAAAGTCTCTCCCATCTTTGACAGTTTTCATTACAATATTTGCCCCCATTGGAAAAATTGTCTCTGTAAAACTTCCCCTACCCTTCTGTCTCGAAAAAAAAAAAGTGGACAGAGGGTATGCCATGACAAAAAAAAAACCACTTTAAAGTAGTTGTAATCTGAAATAAAAATCAACACAGCATATCCTTCTATAGTGTGTACTTCCCTTAATCCAAAGCACTTGGTGTGAATCTTGTCTAGTTTCTCCTTCACTAACTATCTGCATGAGTCACTATCTGCTATCTGCAAAGCCCACTTGTGACCACCATAAGGACTTCCAAACTGGGTCTTCACAAGAGGAGAAAGAGACAGGGCAGACCTTTTTTTAATTTTGGATAGCGCAAGGGAAGGGTATAACCCCTGTCAGATTTTTTTTCGCCATCTGTGTCCCATTGTGGAGATTTCCCTTCACTTCCTGTTCCATAGCCAAACAGGAAGTGAGAGGGAATCCCTGCAAATTAAGGGAAATTCCCTGGGGATACCCAGGTCACCAGAACTAGTGTCCCCATTGGAACATTTCCCCTCTATTACTTTTCTGGAGACTACCCAAAATGTGGGATTTTCTTTTGCTTTCACTTTCAATGATAATGGTAAACAGGACAAATAGAAAGGGCGAATCTCCTACAGCAATAAAAACCTGACAGGCGTTCTAATCCCTCTCTAAAGTTTTGCCTTTAGTCATACTTTAAATAGCATAAAGACTGTATTAGAAACAGATGAGCCAAACAGAAAGGATACCTCTTCTTCCTCCCTTCTAGCAGACAAGGACCATCCTATCTAATCAGCTTCATTACAGTTTATGAAAAGATTGTATAAAAAATGTGAGAAAACTACCGCAATGTCTTTCAAAATGATCAGTCTTTTTTGGCAAGTTAAGTCATGACAATTTCCATTTCAATTGCTTAGTGATTTTAACAAAAAAATGGAATTAAAAGTTTGATCTCTATAAAATTTCCAGGTGTATGTCTAACTCTCTCAGCTAATATTGTCCAGTATCAACTGCTATTAAAAGAAAAGTATGACTAAAGCTTTTTTGCCCATACTTGTCTTCTGGGTAATAGATGTGAACCTATTTCTGCACTCTTGTGACCCAGATTCAGCCTGCTGTCAGCTGATGCCACAGAGCCGGTCCAGGCTCTGCAGGGATTCCAACAATAATGTTGGGATCTACCCAGATGCCTGATCGGCAGCCGACTCAGCAAGCCTGAGCCAGCCGATCCTGCCCCCTCCACTGCCCGGTGCTCCAATGAACGCTGGAGGGGCCGAGCAAAGAGCCGGTGACTGACAGTGAAGAACGAAAACTGAGCGATCAGCACTCATATGATCACTTGGTTCTTGGTCTTAGAGCCGGTGGGGGACAGCTTCAGTGTCAGTCCAATACTGCAGCCATATAGGTGAGCATGTATGTTTATTTTTTTGCTATCCCACACTTTAAACAGCTTTTTTTGTTTCTTTTTTTTTTTTTTTTTAATTCTCTTTTTTGGTTTTTAATAGATTTACAAGAACAGAACCTTGGGGCATTCCCCGGCTCAAAAAGTACCATGCAAACCGGTACCTAACAACAGGTTATCTGCCTAAAACAGTATTGTTATCGACAAGAAAAACAGATAAAAAAAACAAAAAAACAAAAAACAAAACAAAAACTAGATATAACTGCTCAACCACTCCATTTGGAGAGATTATGAAAGGAGAATGTGCAACTCGTATTCGATAGAGGTGAGGTTTCCCAAGAGCGAACTCTGGTACTAGGCCTAGGATATTAAAGGTTCAGCTTTTTTTTGTTTAAATTATTTTTATTAAAGTTTTACAATACAAAGAACAAAGGTCTCGACTTTACATAATGCAAAATACAACTTGTTCAGGGAGCTATACATTTATCGCTCTAGTATACTTGAGGAATCCTCCTCTTGTTGCTTACATGGACCATTATCACCCCCTGATGTTAGCTATTATTTACTTGCTTGGATAAATGTGGTGTATACATCTCTCTCTTCTCAAAATCTTATACTGTATGTAACACCTCGACCTCTATGGCCCAAAGCAGATTTCCCTGACTTACGTTTCACCCGCTGGGACCAATCCGCCCCCCTTCTAACTCTCGGGGGAGCTTGATTCATCCCGTCCAGCAGGTGTTTCCCTTCTTAGACCAAACACATAATGGTCTGTCGAGGATAGATGAAAACAGGAACAAATAAATTTGAGACCTAGTAGTTCAAATTTATTAAAAGGGGGGGGGGGGGGGTAAAATAAACGAAGAAAAAGTGCCTAGTAAAAGGCAGAAAAGCGGAAAGTGAAGAAAAAAAAAAGGGGGGGGGGGGGGAGCCATGACTCCGTGCCCAAAGACCCATTTCCCAAGAGTAGATCTAGGTTATAAATGTCCTTGGATCGTTTGTCAGATAATTAATCCATGGATCCCATATTTTGTGAAACAATTTCATCTTATCTTGTACTATTGCTGTTAACCTTTCATTCAGCATAAGCCATGACATTTTGTGTTTAAGCTGTTCGAATGGCAGGACTGCGGACCTCCAATTTCTAGCTATAGTTATTTTAGCTGAGATAAATACAAATGTAAGGAGTGGTCTTTTGGGGTCTGGAGGCCTCCCCTATCCTGCCTCCCAGGAGTGCATGTTTTGCTGATTTCTTCAGGTTCAACTGGGTCAGGGAAAAAATAAAATTGTAGACCCTGATCCAGAATCTCCTGACCTTGGGGCATGTCCACCATATGTGATAGGTGGATCCCACTCGGCCACATCCCCTGAAACATTGAGAGGTGGCACCAGGTACGAAAGCGGCCACTCTAGCTGGTACCATATACCACCTCATTAAGACCTTGTAGTTAGCCTCTATAATGGAGGTATTAATGAGTGAACGAGACGCTGTCTCAGATATTGCGTGCCATTCCTCAAGGTCCAGGGTTTCCTGAAAATCTTGTTCACAATGTTTCATATAGTTCCGTTTTGTGGAGTCATACATCATTATTGTATATATTGCAGATATGTGACCTCTGATTTTATCGTATTGTTTACATAAATGTTCCATGGGAGTCAATGTCACTAAATCTCCCTTGCGGGCTACTGTTTGAACAGAGTGGTGTATTTGGGTAAATCTTTACCGTTCTGCGGGTGGCATTTTATATTTATCTATTAAAATTTGTTCGGTTAGCATACCTTGTGGTCGCAAAGATCGGCTATTTGTATTAGACCCTTATTAGTCCACCATTCGAATGTATGAGGGTTGAGTCCCGGGGTGAACTCTCTATTTTTCAGTAAAGGTGCTAATGGATTGTGGGGTGACTTAAATTTCTGAGTCCTTGTAAGTCTGTCCCGTATTTTTAGCGAGAAGGAGAGAATAGGATATAGTATAGTCGGTCTCTCTTTCATTGAGAGCCACATAATGTGAAAAATTGGTTCCGGGTGACAGGAATAAGATTCCATATCCATCCATATTGCATGGGGTTGTTGAGAGTGAAACCTAGAAAGTTGGGCCAACTGAGCTGCGTAGAAATATTTCTGTAGATCAGGCAGGCCCAGGCCCCCTTTCTTTTTTGGAGTGTACATTGTACTTTTGTTCACCCTAGGCTTTTTGTCTACCAAGATTTTTAAATGTTTGAAGGTCTTTTCAGACCAATGTAACAGGTATAGTGCGAAAAAGATATAATCTCAGTAATATATTCATTTTTATTGAGCTTTAAACAGCTTTTCACTGCAAACATGAGCAAATGGAGAATCGTAAAAGTTTTTATCAACGTCCTATTGATTTCAACTGTTGGTCAATCCCCAGACGACGTCCTTTTAGTGACAAAACGCGTAGGGTGGGGCCTACAACAGTGACGTCATCACACTACACCGCACAGGAGGTTGACGAACAAGCAAAGCAGGAAGTGGAGTGAAGCTCGTAGGGACGCCGCGGTCAGAGACATGCTGTTTTGAAAAATCCTTCTTGTAAGTGCAACTGTTTTATACCATTAAATTTGGATTGTTTAAGTACTGCACTATGGGAGCATTTCTTTTTATCTTTCATCTCTGAGTTTCATCTGCAAAGTGGAGATCCCGGCCATTACCAGAGGTTTCTGGGGAGACCTATTTCCCTGTGTTTGGTGAGACCATTTTATAGTGGTCACGGGAAGCTGGTAAGCAGGATTACTTACTCTCTCCTGGGTGTGGAGCAGGATTTATCTTATGTGAAGGATCATCGCCTTTCCCCTTACCTATGGCTTTTCCATCTATATGAAGCACGGATTTTGGTTTCTATTTTCTCCTACATACATGGACTGTGCATTTGGGACTCCTCATTATTTTTCCTTTTTCAGTCTTTTTTTCACCTACACAATTTTTTATTGTATTAGCGCTGCACTTTATTTTGTGTTTTAAATCTATTGAGTTTGTATCTGACTTGAAGGTGCTAGCAACTGTATCTTATATTTTATATTTCTAGCGCAGCGTTAGCTGTTGGGCTGGAATCTTTTACAAGTTTGTTTATATCCACCTGCTCATAGAGTTGCATAGAGGTTCCGATCAGGTCCACCTGAAAAACTGACAGGCGGACCTAATCGTAAAGACAGCGAAAGGGGTCTTATGCATTGCATAGATAGAGTACAGCTAAAAACAAGGATTTCTAAACCTGCAAATTTATTTTGATTATTCCATAAATTGCAGTGTAACTGTAGCAGAGTCCTGTCACAAGATAATGAAGTCACACAAGAAATGAACATGATGTGAACTCTAGACTGGGTTGGATGTCATGTATTTTCACTGCTGGATTAAACTCGTGAGTTAAGAAATCAGATGATTTACCAGACAGAGAAAACTTCTTGAACAGATAATGAGAAACTGGCCTCATGAAAACAATTTAGGTGTGAGTCATCATCCTTCTTCTGCCAAGATTTATCTGTTTGTGTTGCCCAGTGCCTCAAACTGTATACTGTACAATGCGATCTCCATGGAAAATTCTTGCAGGATTTAGAGTGTTCTTCAAAAAAAAAATAGTAGATGGAGCAGTTCACTAATTAGGCAAAATGAAATGTTAAAATGTATGTAAGGGTGCTTTCACACCTGCGGATGCGCCCGCACTGCGATTTAGATGTGAGAACCTCCAGCAGGGGTTCCTGCGATTAGCTGTGGGAGGCAGCCCCTTTGAAAGCAACGGAAGGCTGCGTCCAGGGACGATCAGGCGCATGTGACTGCTGCATGAGAGATTACATGCGAGTGGCCGTGATTAGCTGCAGGAACTGCCAGCCTCCCATTGCTTTCAGTGGGGCTGCCACCCACCACTAATGCCAAAAACCCCTACTGATTGCATATAATCGGACTGTGGGTGCATTCGCAGGTGTGAATTCACCCCAAAGCCAAACTTTTTTATTTTTGAGTAGGAAATGGTTAAGGAACCCTGTTAGGTTATTTTTTCTGCATCCTGTCAAGGAGGCTTCCATTCACTTCCTGTCTCAGAGACACAGCAAGAAGTTAGAGAAGATGTCTTCAAAATTAAGGGAATTCTATTCTTCAGCCGACCATAGATGATTCGAGGCTGGCTGATTGTACCCAAGTCGATCCATCGGTCGAGTTGGGTACAACCAGCATATTGGATTTCTAGCATGCAATTATTGCCAGCAGCTATAGTCACCAGCAATAATCATTGAGTTCTCAGTTCGCAGGGATGGTTCCTCAGGACAGCCCCCCCCCCCCCCCCCCCTGCTGGTAGAACACAATAGCTCCACGGGAGGGATTATCCCATCAACACTGACTGTGTTGATGGGGGAATCAAGCAATTTTTTTTCCTGCAACCTGCATCATCTATGGTCTGAATTGACATGGGTACAATCAGCCTGCCCATAAATGGAAATAATCTCAGCCAGTCCCTGCTGCAAGACTCAAACCACCTATGGCTGGCTTTAGACAGTTGTCACCAGAATAGGTGTGGCTGTTAGGAGATGTTCCTGTGACTCAAAAATTTGGGATTTCTTAACACTTTCTCTACTGGAGACAATGGACATGTTCCACTGGACTTTTATGAGGCATTTGATATCCCCTTTATAACAGTCTCTTATGCCGCGTACACACGAGCGGACTTTACGGCAGACTTTGCCCGGCGGACTTTTCGACGGACTTCATGACGGACTTTCCGAATTAACGGACTTGCCTACACACAATCCACCAAAGTCCGTCGAATTCGTACGTGATGACGTACGACCGGACTAAAAGAAGGAAGTTCATAGCCAGTAGCCAATAGATGCCCTAGAGTGGCTTTTTGTTCGTCTAACTAGCATACAGACGAGCGGACTTTTCGACCGGACTCGAGTTCGATGGATAGTTTTAACCACTTGCCGACCGCCTCACGCCTATATACGTGAGCAGAGCGGCACGGGCAGGCAAAATCACGTACCTAGTACGTGATTGCCTTCCCGCGGGTGGGGGGTCCGATCGGACCCCCCCCGGTGCCAGCTGCGGTCGGCATTTGGTTGGGAGCGATGACAGACGAGGGGGAGGCCATCCGATCGTGGCCCCCCCCTCGCGATCGCTCCCAGCCAATGAGAAACATCCCCTGCCTCTGTATAGTACACAGAGGCAGAGGATGTGATGTCATCTCTCCTCGGTCTGGCAGTTTCCGTTCCAGCGCCGAGGAGAGATGACATGTAAGTGCACCAACACACACACACAACACAGTAGAACATGCCAGGCATATATTACACCCCCGATCCCCCCCCGATCGCCCCCCGATCCCCCCCCAAACACCCCCCCCCCCGTCACAAACTGACACCAAGCAGGTTTTTTTTTTTTTCCTGATTACTGCATAGTGTCAGTTTGTGACAGTTAGCAGTGGTGGGACAGTTAGTATTACCCCCCTGTAGGTCTAGGGTACCCCCCTTACCCCCCCTAATAAAGTTTTAACCCCTTGATCACCCCCCCTCACCAGTGTCGCTAAGCGATCATTTTTCTGATCGCTGTATTAGTGTCGCTGGTGACGCTAGTTAGGGACGTAAATATTTAGGTTCGCCGTCAGTGTTTTATAGCGACAGGGAACCCCATATACTACCTAATAAATGTTTTAACCCCTTGATTGCCCCCTAGTTAACCCTTTCACCACTGATCACCGTATAACCGTTACGGGTGACGCTGGTTAGTTCGTTTATTTTTTATAGTGTCAGGGCACCCGCCGTTTATTACCGAATAAAGGTTTAGCCCCCTGTAGGTCTAGGGTACCCCCCTTACCCCCCTAATAAAGTTTTAACCCCTTGATCACCCCCTGTCGCCAGTGTCGCTAAGCGATCATTTTTCTGATCGCTGTATTAGTGTCGCTGGTGACGCTAGTTAGGGACGTAAATATTTAGGTTTGCCGTCAGTGTTTTATAGCGACAGGGACCCCCATATACTATCTAATAAATGTTTTAACCCCTTGATTGCCCCTAGTTAACCCTTTCACCACTGATCACCGTATAACCGTTACGGGTGACGCTGGTTAGTTCGTTTATTTTTTATAGTGTCAGGGCACCCGCCGTTTATTACCGAATAAAGGTTTAGCCCCCTGATCGCCCAGCGGTGATATGCGTCGCCCTAGGCAGCGTCAGATTAGCGCCAGTACCGCGAACACCCACGCACGCACCGTACACGCACCGTACACCTCCCTTAGTGGTATAGTATCTGAACGCATCAATATCTGATCCGATCAGATCTATACTAGCGTCCCCAGCAGTTTAGGGTTCCCAAAAACGCAGTGTTAGCGGGATCAGCCCAGATACCTGCTAGCACCTGCGTTTTGCCCCTCCGCCCGGCCCAGCCCAGTCCAGCCCACCCAAGTGTAGTATCGATCGATCACTGACACTTTTTTTTGTAGCGTGGCGAGTCCCATAAGTGCTATAAGTGCAGTTCAAGCTGGTGAGGTGGCAAGCACAAGTAGTGTCCCGCTGCCACCAAAAAGACAAACACAGGCCCGTCGTGCCCATAGTGCCCTTCCTGCTGCATTCGCCAATCCTAATTGGGAACCCCCCGCTTCTGCAGCGCCCGTACTTCCCCCATTCACAT
This sequence comes from Lithobates septentrionalis, assembly GCA_037952835.1. Taxonomy (NCBI): domain Eukaryota; kingdom Metazoa; phylum Chordata; class Amphibia; order Anura; family Ranidae; genus Lithobates; species Lithobates septentrionalis. The sequence continues at coordinate 1,025,291 of JBBDGP010000034.1, read as the reverse complement.
CCCCAACCAAATGCAGTCGGCTGCATGAGAGGCATTTATATATCCTCCCGAGTACCCCTACCCAACGAACCCCTCCAAAAAAGATGTTGTGTCTGCAGCAAGCGCGGATATAGACGTGACGCCCGCTATTATTGTCCCTCCTGTCCTGACAATCCTGGTCTTTGCATTGGTGAATCTTTTGAACGCTACCATGCACTAGTTGAGTATTAGCATAGGGTACAGCATTCCACAGACTAGGCACACTTTCACAGGGTCTCCCAAGATGCCATCGCATTTTGAGAGACCCGAACCTGGAACCGGTTACAGTTATAAAAGTTACAGTTACAAAAAAAAAGTGTAAAAAAAAAAAAAACACAAACAAAAATAAAAAAAAATAGTTGTCGTTTTATTGTTCTCTCTCTCTCTATTCTCTCTCTATTGTTCTGCTCTTTTTTACTGTATTCTATTCTGCAATGTTTTATTGTTATTATGTTTTATCATGTTTGCTTTTCAGGTATGCAATTTTTTATACTTTACCGTTTACTGTGCTTTATTGTTAACCATTTTTTTGTCTTCAGGTACGCCATTCACGACTTTGAGTGGTTATACCAGAATGATGCCTGCAGGTTTAGGTATCATCTTGGTATCATTCTTTTTAGCCAGCGGTCGGCTTTCATGTAAAAGCAATCCTAGCGGCTAATTAGCCTCTAGACTGCTTTTACAAGCAGTGGGAGGGAATGCCCCCCCCCACCGTCTTCCGTGTTTTTCTCTGGCTCTCCTGTCTCAACAGGGAACCTGAGAATGCAGCCGGTGATTCAGCCAGCTGACCATAGAGCTGATCAGAGACCAGAGTGGCTCCAAACATCTCTATGGCCTAAGAAACCGGAAGCTACGAGCATTTTATGACTTAGATTTCGCCGGATGTAAATAGCGCCATTGGGAAATTGGGGAAGCATTTTATCACACCGATCTTGGTGTGGTCAGATGCTTTGAGGGCAGAGGAGAGATCTAGGGTCTAATAGACCCCAATTTTTTCAAAAAAGAGTACCTGTCACTACCTATTGCTATCATAGGGGATATTTACATTCCCTGAGATGACAATAAAAATGATTTAAAAAAAAAAAAAATGAAAGGAACAGTTTAAAAATAAGATAAAAAAGCAAAAAAAATAAAGAAAAAAAATAAATAAATAAAAAGCACCCCTGTCCCCCCTGCTCTCGCGCTAAGGCGAACGCAAGCGGCGGTCTGGCGTCAAACGTAAACAACAATTGCACCATGCATGTGAGGTATCACCGCGAAGGTCAGATCGAGGGCAGTAATTTTAGCAGTAGACCTCCTCTGTAAATCTAAAGTGGTAACCTGTAAAGGCTTTTAAAGGCTATTAAAAATGTATTAATTTTGTTGCCACTGCAATTTTAAAGCATGTCATGTTTGGTATCCATGTACTCGGCCTAAGATCATCTTTTTTATTTCATCAAACATTTGGGCAATATAGTGTGTTTTAGTGCATTAAAATTTAAAAAAGTGTGTTTTTTCCCCAAAAAATGCGTTTGAAAATCGCTGCGCAAATACTGTGTGAAAAAAAAAAAAAATGAAACACCCACCATTTTAATCTGTAGGGCATTTGCTTTAAAATAATATATATGTTGTGCATAAAATGCCAGGACAGTTCAAAACCCCCCCAAATGACCCCATTTTGGAAAGTAGACACCCCAAGCTATTTGCTGAGAGGCATGTCGAGTCCATGGAATATTTTATATTGTGACACAAGTTGCGGGAAAGAGACAAATTTTTTTTTTTTGCACAAAGTTGTCACTAAATGTTATATTGCTCAAACATGCCCTGGGGATATGTGAAATTACACCCCAAAATAAATTCTGTTGCTTCTCCTGAGTACGGGGATACCACATGTGTGGGACTTTTTCGGAGCCTAGCCGCGCACGGGACCCTGAAAACCAAGCACCGCCTTCAGGCTTTCTAAGGCCGTAAATTTTTGATTTCACTCCTCACTACCTATCACAGTTTCGGAGGCCATGGAATGCCCAGATGGCACAACCCCCCCCCCCCCCAAATGACCCCATTTTGGAAAGTAGACACCCCAAGCTATTTGCTGAGAGGTATAGTGAGTATTTTGCAGACCTCACTTTTTGTCACAAAGTTTTGAAAATTGAAAAAAGAAAAAAAAAACTTTTTTTTCTGGTCTTTCTTCATTTTCAAAAACAAATGAGAGCTGCAAAATACTCACCATGCCTCTCAGCAAATAGCTTGGGGTGTCTACTTTCCAAAATGGGGTCATTTGGGGGGGGTTTGTGCCATCTTGGCATTTTATGGCCTTCAAAACTGTGATAGGTAGTGAGGAGTAAAATCAAAAATGTATGCCCTTAGAAATCCTGAAGGTGGTGCTGGGTTTTCGGGGCCCCGTACGCGGCTAGGCTCCCAAAAAGTGCCACACATGTGGTATCCCCGTACTCAGGAGAAGCAGCTGAATGTATTTTGGGGTGCAATTCCACATATGCCCATGGCCTGTGTGAGCAATATATCATTTAGTGACAACTTTTGTAATTTTTTTTTTCTTTTTTTTGTCATTATTCAATCACTTGGGACAAAAAAAATAAATATTCAATGGGCTCAACATGCCTCTCAGCAATTTCCTTGGGGTGTCTACTTTCCAAAATGGGGTCATTTGGGGGGGTTTTGTACTGCCCTGCCATTTTAGCACCTCAAGAAATGACATAGGCAGTCAGAAACTAAAAGCTGTGTAAATTCCAGAAAATGTACCCTAGTTTGTAGACGCTATAACTTTTGCGCAAACCAATAAATATACGCTTATTGACATTTTTTTTACCAAAGACATGTGGCCGAATACATTTTGGCCTAAATGTATGACTAAAATTTAGTTTATTGGATTTTTTTTATAACAAAAAGTAGAAAATATCATTTTTTTTCAAAATTTTCAGTCTTTTTCCATTTATAGCGCAAAAAATAAAAACAGCAGAGGTGATCAAATACCATAAAAAGAAAGCTCTATTTGTGGGAAGAAAAGGACGCAAATTTCGTTTGGGTACAGCATTGCATGACCGCACAATTAGCAGTTAAAGCGACGCAGTGCCGAATTGTAAAAAGTGCTCTGGTCAGGAAGGGGGTAAATCCTTCCGGGGCTGAAGTGGTTAAAACATGTTTCAAATCTAAGTCCGTCCAACTTTTGAGAAAACAAAGTCCGCTGGAGCCCACACACGATCGAATTGTCCGACGAAATCCCGTCCGCCGGGCAAAGTCTGCCGTAAAGTCCACTCGTGTGTACGCGGCATAATTGTTATCCAAATATCCAGACACGTTGGTAAGCTTTATGTTGACTGTGTGTTCCTAAGGCAGGTCATAGATGAACCTTATTTTGAGATCCCTGAGTTTTCGTCTTGCCATGTGATCCTAATTGGTTACACCTTCTACAGATCGGCAATGTTCTATTTACTTTCACCCTATGATTGACAGTTGTGTTAGCTATTCAGGGTGCACATTACACCTCCTGCCACTGGAGGGAAGCTGTATATGTGTTCTTTGGACCTGGAGAAGATGGCACATTAGTGAAGTTCAACCAGCTGCCCACCATATGCATCCTTAATAAAAAAGTCTTAGTCACAGCTGTCACTTGTGTGACCCCCTAATCCTATGCCATTGTACATCACCAATTGAAGTAATTATGTGAATATAACATAGCTAATTAGGAGATTCTGACACCATGCAGCTCTAAAATTATGTTGCAAATGTGAATAAAAGGAGTCAAAACCACAGCAGTAGTACTCACTTGTTAAACTGAAGTCAGAAGCCAGAGAAGAACATGATAAAAACCCCAGAGCAAGAAGCAATTTAAAGAATATTCTAGAAACAGCTGGGAAGTCAAGATAGGTGGTACATGTTTGGAGCAAGCAGACAATCTGATCAGTAAATTCACCGTAGATTACAAAAATACCTCACCAGAGATAATATTGAGTTCTACCGCAGGCACTAGTTAGGGGTAGGCTTATGCTGCGTACACACGAGCGGAATGTCCGACAGAAAAAGTCAGACGGAAGCTTTTCATCGAATATTTCAATCGTGTGTATGCCTCATCGGACTTTTTAAAAAAAAACTCTGATATGGACCTAGAAACAGAACATGTTCTAAATATTTCCGACGGAACCAATTCCTATCGGGAAAACCGCTCGTCTGTATGCTGTTCCGAAGGACCAAAAACGACGCATGCTCTGAAGCAAGTACGAGACTGAAGCTATTGGCTACTGGCTATTGAACTTCATTTTTCTAGTCCCGTCGTACATGTTGTACGTCACCGTGTTCTTGACGGTCTGACTTTGGTGTGATCGTGTGTACGCAAGACAGTTTCAGTGGAATTCCATCGGAACTCCATCGGAAAAACCTTCAGAGTTTATTCCGATGGTAAAAACAGTTGTGTGTACGCGGCATAGGAGTTCTCAATATCCTGGGATTTTGGTGGACTTTGCCATTTTGCTGAAATCTTCCTCTCTCTCTCACACAGACAACACAAAAACATATAAAAAAATGTTCATTTAGTAATTACACTAAGAAATCAATTTTACCCAAATCACTCTACTCATCACTAGAAGTAACCAACCACTGAGTTGATGTGCCAATAGACACGTGCACAGCCATATGCATTGGTGAGCAAATCTAATTTCTGGGCAAACTATTGATGTTATATGGTAATGCTATGGGAGTTTTGTAGCAAGAATGTTAGAGCTTACTTGAATTAAAGTGCAGAACAAGTGCAGATACAAAGTCTGATGGTTGCAGTACCTATTCTTCCATTGCCCCTTTGCACAAGTCCAACACTGTGGACACTAGGCTGTTGTTTAGCAACCAATTTCTTAGTGTGCTGTGTAGGGCATAAAGGGCAAGTAGCTATTTGCTATATTGACAGAGTTTTGAATATTAAAGTTCCATACTTACTCTGAATATTTAGCTTATAAGGCTTGCTCTTTGTTTTGAAGTGAGCCTCACAGGACAGCTCCATCCCATTCATCTCCTTGGTGACATCCAGTGTGCAGGTGACATTAGAGTAGTTCCCCTTATGGGAGACACAGTTCTTGAGCTTCTCTTTAGTGACGATTTTTAGCTCTATCTCCAAGCAATGGCAATCACTGGACGGTAACACACAGCTCACCTTTGTCTCTGCATTCAGCTCAACCTTGTCTTCCAAGATTATTAAGGGAATTGGTAGAAGAGCTAAAGGAAAAAGAGAATTTGTTTAAATTATGCATGAAGTACTGGTTACATACATTTGCTATCTTTATACCAGTCTGTGTTGTATATGCTGTGTATTTTCTATTCCTCAGTTCAGAGTATTGAAAATTATTTTCCAATTTTAGTGAATATGTACCCTATATGGCCAAAAGTTTGTGGACACCTGGCCATCACACTCCATGAGCTTGTTGGACATCCCATTCCAAAACAATTGCCATTTGTGCCCAATCAGGCAAAAGAGCATTCGTGAGGTCAGGTTTTGATGTTGGATGAGAAAATATGGCTTGCAATTGGAATTTGAATTAATTTCATATGTGTCCAGTAGGGTTGAGCTCTGTGTAGGTGCTAGCTTTGTGCACAGGGAATAATCACAATGGAGAGCTTTCCTAAAATGACTTTCCATGTCGTAGCTTTAACATTTCCTTTCACTGGAAAGACCCATATTCAATAATGTACAGGGGTGTTTTCATTCTTTTGGCCATATAGTAGGTGTCATGGTCAGATATCCACAAACCTTGGGTCTCCTAGTGTTTTTTCTATGTCCGGGTGACCTCTCCTATTTTTCATATATTGTGCTTGCAATGGGTGATTTGTAGACACAAAAGTCCTTATTCTTAGCTATGACTCAAATGCTGACAACTAATTATTATGGTTGTAAGATATGCTGGAGAACTTATATCGGGGACAGATCTCAGCAGGCACAAATATTCCTACCACAAATTTGCACACATATATAAAGCCCACTTATTCAAGTGTATGTTGCTTTTTTGGCTTAACCTGGAGTTATTTGTAAGGGAAATTAGTTAACAAAAGCTATTCTAAATATGAAAAATTATTTAATTGATATAGCCGCTCACTGTATCACTCGGCCCCGCCCCCCGGCGCGCCGCGTCATTGGATGTGATTGACAGCAGCGCGGGCAATGGCTGCGCTGCTTTCAATCCATCCACTGTAGCCAATCAGCGGCCATAGCTGAGTGGCGCAATGGATGTCGGGAGCGAGGCCTTGTAAAACTCTGACATTCACAAACATGACTAGGCATGATGGGAATTGTAGTTCTTGAACAACTGGAGGGCCATAGTTTGAAGACCCTTGCCCTAGACTGTTTACTGAGCCAGAAGAGTGACTGAGGCTGTATACCTGGCTGCTAGTGCACTTACTGGGGAAAGAACCTTGAGACCATTCAGTGGGCCTAATAGGGGGTGAGGCACTACAATAGATTAGAGTTGGACTTCATGATAGTGAGGTGTTTTTATGTGACAGTTTATATGTACGTTTACAAGGCAGACCACTGTTTGCTATCTAGTAAGGCTGAGTGCTAGGGTATATTTGCATTGTATTTTGTCCAAATGTTAATAAACACCATCCCCTTGGGATAGAAAATCCATATACATTTGCAAATAACTGGGTATTTTCTAAGGTATAGGCTTGTTAAAAGTTGTGTATATTTGTCATAATCTGTATTAAATAAAGTTGGAGTTTTTCCAGTCTGGTGGAAGGATATTATTTTGACAAAAAAGCAACAATTCTGGAAAGTTTGGATGCAGTTACAGTACTCATTCCACTACAGTCATGTACCCTATGCATTAGCCAAGATAGTGTTCAAAAACTGTGATGTGAAACCATAGCTCCCAACTGTCCCTGATTTCGAGGGACTGTCCCTGATTTGGAACAATATCCCCCTGTCCCTCATTGCTCCTCATTTGTCCCTCATTTTGGTCTGATCTATATAGATGTATATAAAATGCACTTTTTATCTATCAAAAAGTGTTTCCCAGTGATAAACCTTTCATCTGATTTCTAAATTGCTGCATTTGTAAATTCCAAAAGCCAATATAAAAGAATAGTAGTGGTAAAAAAAGCACTTGTGGGTTTAACCAATCTTATTTTTTTGTACAATTCTCCATTAAGGGGGCGTGGCAAGGGGTGCGTCCTATGCCTGCATACTGTTGCTGATAGGTGTCCCTCATTCCCATCTCAAAAAGTTGGGAGGTATGGAGAAACACAAAGTTAGACGATGTCTAAGAGGACGAAACGCATCGGGTAGGACCCCACTGCCGCCATTCTTTTCACAGCGCTGATTTTATGAATTTCATGTGAGTGTACCCTCATTTTTTAATAAATTTGATATTTTTTTACGGAATCACACTATGTGGCTTCTCTCCTTCTCATTATATCATATGGCCATTTGCTTTTCAACACCATCCTGAGGGATCCACCAGCCTCCGGTCGGCTCTCGGACCTCCTTTTCCATTACTTCTTCGGCACCTATCAACACCCACCACCTAAGCCTGATTTGACTCAGTTGGGCGTATGCCCTTTTCGGTCCATGCCATTTGGTAAGCCTCCCTATTGTTGGTGGTGGTGCGTCCCTTCTGTGTTCACCTTGGATGTCACTTATTTGATATGTTCCTTGCACGAAGTCACTGGAAATACATCGACCTTTTATGAGTTTTATATACACGGAGGACTTTCTTTATGTTTTCTTTGATACCTTTTATCATTGGTTGGACATAATTTTACGTTGAACTTTTAGCGCTACACATAAGTTTTATATATTGTTGTAAACACAAAGTTGTTGCATGTTTTAAGCAAAGGAGGGGCAGAAATGATAAAACCACCTTGTTTCCTGTACAGAACTTCAACTATTATTTCAATATGCACATCTGCTCAGACAAGCTCCTGTTCCATGCTATTATTGAGACATGTTTGTGTTTTTATGAAACAGAAAAAGGCTCTCTTAAAACAACACTAGTCATGCCCTGGGGATATGCATACTGTAACCAGTGCAGTCTTGTAATTCCTAGCTGTCCATTTATCAAGAGAATAATATTATGTTCACCAATATCATAGCAACTGCAAGTGCATGAGTGATTCATATCAAGCACAACTGACATATTGTTAATCCGTAAAGTGGAAGTAAAGGCAAAACCTAAATTAAATCTATACCCACATGCTAAGCCCAATCTATCTAGATTTGCAAAGAAAAAAATCGGTATACGAGAGGCGTACAAGTCAAACCGGGACTTTTAATTTTACAGGTATAAAAAAGGGATGCTAGTGTGGTGGTACTACATGCAGTAGTAAGTGGCCGGTGTGTCCTATTACTGATAGGTGGTGCACATGTTGTGGGCCATTCCAGAGACCATTAATCAAGATGGCAGACAACAGTGATAGTGCGTGCATGGAACATCAGGTGGTGATGATGTTTGTGAACGAAGGCATAAAACCCACAGATATCTACAAGAAGACTTAAAGCACAGTACGGTGATGAGATGCTCAGCTGCAGTGAGACATTTGAATGGTGTAGACATTTCAAGGAAGGCCCTACGTCTGTGAGTGAGCATCCTGGCTGAGGTGGTTCCCAGCCCACAGCAGTCATTCCTGTGAACATTCATTGCGTGGAACGCCTGATCCTCGATAATCGACGCGTAACCTTTCGTGAAATTGCAAAAAAAATAATTCCTCGGAGGTCAGCATTTGAGCACTGGTGACAAAGTGAAACAGGCTGCCCTAGGATGGTTAAGGCGAACTGACAAATCTTTCTATGCCGAAGCTTTCCAGGCATTAGCTAAATGTTGGGATAAGTATATAAATGTAGCAGGGGAGTATGTTGAAAAATAAATGCAGTTTCCACTTCTTGAAATTTGTTCTTTTAATATATAAACTCAAAAGCTCCGGTTTGACTTGAACGCCCCTCGTACTTACCTGTTCTGAAGCCGCTCTGGTCTGGTCTTCAGTGGTGTCCTCTGTGTGCAGGAGAAAGCCGACAATGGCTGGGAAATGCCTGGGAAGTGACGTGGCCTATAGAGTTACTATGGGGCTTCCCTTGTCGGCTGTCTCTCCTACACACTGAAGCCACCGCTGACAGCTCTCCCTGGGACCGGATTAGAGCGGCCGCAAAACAGGTAAGTATAATGATTTTTTTTCTTTACAGGGCTAGATAGATTAGGCTTAGAATTTGTTGGTTTAGAGTTAGTTAAGTTTTTGCATTTACTTCCATTTTAACATTTTATCTTTTTTTACTTTAAACTAACACCCTTCTATACTCTGTATACAATGCACTGTAATTCTTGCACAGGTGGTACAGCCTATGTTTAGTCTTAAAATGTCTATGTAGAACCCCCTTACCCCCTAGAGCAGCCTTTCTCAGCCAACGTTCCATGAAACCCTAGGGTTCCTCCAGGGGTTGTTAGAGGTTCCTTGAGCAATGGGCAATGCCCCCCTCTCAGATAAGTAACCACTGACACCAATGATCTTTTTAGCTATCTATAAGAGGGAACTATTCCCAAAGACCACAAATATGGGGAGCATTCTGACTTCTGACCATCGCGCTAGTGTACTCTGAGCTCTAAATATAGTAATTATTAAAGTTAATTCAAGGCTTCCTCCATGTTTAAAGGATTGTAAAAAAGCTGCTCTAGAGGCTGTAAGGGACTCTCAGAGGTCAGGTGGGCTGGCATTTCACCTCAGGGTAGGTTTCTTGATATGTAATGAGGACACAAACAGATGGGTGCCAGTCACTTTTGAACAGTTTAAAGAGTTTATTCAGGCTTATAAACTCTAGGGTGGAAGGGTTAGGGCACAGCATGGTGCATCATGAACCACAGACTCCAAATATTGTTTTCGGTTATATAGATAGGCCCTTTATGATGAAACTGGCACTCTGTATGACAGCCTCTCTTTAATTTATATATATATATATATAATGCTATCACATAGGAGCCTATTGGTCGGGCCAGATAGACTGTGCATATGCAGCTCAGTGTACATGCTAGGGGATGTGGCAAACAGGCAAGTAGGTGTATTTTTATTGAAGAAGAGACATCGCATGTCTCTTCTGCAATAAAAAACTTGCATGCTCCCACCAAACAGCGAAACTTCCACTTTAAACCTGTGTCACTAAACTTTGGTTTAAAAAAATTTATTTAAGTCTTTATTCTTAACCTAAAAAAAGTTCCTTGTATTGCTCTCAGCCTACTCCAAATCTCTTTTTTTTTTTGTGGATGTGATCTAACTTCCTGTTAGAGGGTCGCTATGTCTGTTCTCCATGGTCCCACTTACTGTAGGAATGTAGCCACCCTCTTTTGCTTGCTCTCAGCATGCACTAGGGACTATGGGATTTGTAGCATGCAAAGAGCAGTGCACATGGCCACAACTGACTTGCACTACTCCTTCTAAAATAATGGAACTGAAGGAGAAAAAGAAACGTTCGGGAGCTCAAAAAGGGCAGAAAAATGTAAGAAACGATTTAATGAAAAATAGATTACAGGAAGTAATGGATGTGTATGGACTATTTTTGGAGACTAAGGATATCGTTTAATGCCACTTTAGGAGTACATACTTAAATATAATTTTTTAAACTCTGATTTTAGTGTCTCTTTAACCTACTATAACTTTTTTTTTCTTTTGCTGCTTTGAAGGACGATGAGTTGCCAGGAAGGGGCTGTGTTCACAGATATCATATCGTTAACAATACTCCTGAATGTTGTTTTAACAAAAATAGCAAATGGAGTCATAACAATTTGCTGTGTTGCTCACACGTGGTAATGAAGGAAAAAACCACATTGTTACTCCAGGAGATCTGATGTTTTCCATCTCGTGGAGATGTGGCAGGTGGCTGGATGGCATTATGTTTTAGTTTCCTCGGAATAACAAAAGGTAGATGAGTCCATGCAGATGACAGATTTGTGGTGTCAGGGCAAAGAGGCCATCAAAGGAAAAACCCTGTACTGGGAGAAATGCGTTGGCTGTAATTTCTTTAAAAGTACTGAATACTGATTGACTTTAACACGCTTTCAGTTTGCACCTATAGCAAGTTTGCAGACAGGGGCTTTTTTTTTACATGAACGTAACCGCTACTTATATGTTTTTTTTTATTATTATTATATCCTTGGTTTGAGGTTCCTAGGTTTGTGGCAAGTTGTGAAAGCAAAACTTTTTTTTTTTTTTTTTTTGATGGTGCATGGAAGGGTTAGAACCTCTGTCAGAATTTATTGCTATCTGTGTCCCCACTGATTCACCTCCTTTTTTGTCCTAATGATCCCCTAATGATTTTGTCCTCATTGTGATCAGGACAGAAAATGATGGGAAATTTAAAATTCTAGAGTTGTTATCAGTACAAAAAGTGAAGGAAAATCTTTCAGAAGGATAATTTGCTTTGGTGATTACTGTATAAAGCCCCATGCATAGTGAGTGTTTAGCCCGGGTGTACGTGGCTCTAGTGTTTAGCTGTGGGCAGAGGGCACAGGTGTCCCATCCAACAGCTAAACACCAGAGTCACATGCACCAGGGCCAAATGCCCAGTGTGCATGGGGCCTAAGAGGGCGTTACATCTTACATTGGGGAGAATTTCTTTGCATTTCCTCTTGTATCTCAGAGACAGAAAGTGAAGGAAAATCTCCCTAACAAGGACCCAGAGAGAGACAGGGAAGAGGCTCTGGGGGACAGTTATACAGATGGAGGAAGTCTGCCTGAATGAGGAATATATTTCATCTTTGTTCCTAGGCTCCTAGACATATGGAATTAAGCCTATCAATTTAACTGCTTCTCAAAACGGTTTCATTCAAGGCTTGCCATGAATGATAACTGTCACAGCTTATATGTTTTGCCAAACTGTCAAGCCATCCAATTAAAGGTGGGGCTTAGCACCCAAGTGAAGGGAACCCTAGAGTTAGCTCTCACTAGTGCCCCCTGTGGTGGGCAGAGGCTGCGTTCATGTAAAATCAGCATCAAGGCAGCTCTCTGAATTAAAAGCAAGACTCCTCCAAGAGCACACATGATGACCCTTTGTAATCCATGGCCAAACTTCTACAATTTTGACACATATGCACTACAGACACAACTTCTGTTAGACTTCATCTCTCCCCAGGCATGCGCCATTTCGGAGCCGGTGTCACGGAGCTTGTACCGGTCTTCACCAACCTAGCAGTCCTGTCACCTGACTCCCAGGATCTGTACGTTGCTATTGGATACAGGAAGCACATTACTCATAAACCCATGCTTGTTCTCCTCCAGAGGCCTCACTTAATCACTTGTGACTCCCTGGCTAGGTCCCTACATGCTTCGTGCTGTGAAGTCGGTCTCATTATGTGGGGAACCAGATGCCAGTAAAGGGGCCAAACATCAATCTCAGTCTTCTATGCTGTTTCACCCACTTCCTGGCTGGTTGCGTGCATAGGCACCAGGCAAAAGTACAATAGTCATTAGTAAAGGCAATACAGCCTCACCAAGATAGCTTCTCTGCTCATTAAACCTCTGTGCTGTCTTCTCTCTGACTTCTCTGGTCACCTTGAATAAGCCCTTTTCTTTGATGTGCCATACATGCACCCCTTTAATGACTTCAAACCAGGCAGTTAAACTGGACAATAAAGTTATTTTACTAGTGAATAGGGGAGTTATTCCCGCGCTATCTGTTATGGAAGAGGCTAGGGGTGGAAAAGCCGCATACACCGATAAGGTAGACACCTGACCTTTTAGATAAATGTATATGAGTAGGTGGTGCTGCGCTGATCCTTGGTGTGGAGACAAGTGAGCATAAAATAATGTAATAATATAATGCGCTTGATAAAAAAAGTGAAATAACATAAAAGTAAAAGATGTTGTGTATGGCCAAGGTTAAAAGATTATGAATGTACAATACCTTCAATAGTGCATAAAAATAACATAGGTATATTAAAATAGATTAAAATATCACTTCAATCACCTAAAATAAATCCATATAATTATAATGCAAAACGTGGTGGGAGGGCTATCAAAGCACCAGTGACTGATTTTAAATTTAAAACAGAAGAATAAAGTGCATAATAAACGTACATCTATAGTAAGACCAGCAGAGTGTATGGTGCAGACAAAAGGTGCTAGTGCAATTCAAGATTGGAGGAGTGGTAACTTATTATTCCTATATACGGTGCATATTGTACATGCTAACATCAAAAAATGGAAGGGGGTAGAAAGTTTTTTTTAAATGAGAAAAGTATATTAATTTGCATAGAAAGCATAAGAAGAAAGTCCTTTTGTTAGAATGTGACAACAACGTGCTAACATGCACACGTTGCAATTAAAGTGCTAGAAAACGCATCCATATGGTGCACAGGAACAGTCCTTGTGGATGGTTGTGACAGCAACGTCCTGGCATGCACACGTTGCAGTTAGAGTGCTGGGGTGAATCACATCAAGTGTTTTCTTCGTGTGCTAGACCACTTTAGTGGGTAATGGCCCCTTACCTTCAAGTAATAGGGCAAAAGCATGTAACCAGAGAGCTGCTTAGGACATCCGCCTATGGGTTCCAGCACGTCCCTCTTTATCCTTAGTCCTGGGTTGGAGTTCCCTCAGGTGTAGTGCGGGGGGGTTATATTCATAGGGGGTAAACGGCAGAGGAGAGGCCAATAGTGTAATCCAGTTTTAAAAGTAACACTCTTTATTTTAAAATTACAGGTACTCACATAAAAATTAGAAAGCAGTGGGGTCAATCCAACGAGCAGCGAGCTCGTGTGCCTCTGTTCGTGTTTGCAGCCTGTCTCGTCCCTACGCGTGACGTCACACCACGTGACTTCATCAGGGGATGACTTCATCACCCACTTCCTGGCTGGTTGGGTGCATAGGCACCAGGCAAAAGTACAATAGTCATTAGTAAAGGCAATACAGCCTCACCAAGATAGCTTCTCTGCTCATTAAACCTCTGTGCTGTCTTCTCTCTGACTTCTCTGGTCACCTTGAATAAGCCCTTTTCTTTGATGTGCCATACATGCACCCCTTTAATGACTTCAAACCAGGCAGTTAAACTGGACAATAAAGTTATTTTACTAAATTAACTGAAGGTAACAAGGTATAGTTCTTCCAGACATCTTCAACCCATTTCCCTGACAACGTTCTTTAAATGCCTCATAAGGTATACCTTGTTTAGGTGATAAAGCCCATTAAAAGTCCTTTGTAAGGCAAAAGTCCACTGTTGTCAGTAAATCCATAATTGGTAGCAATAATCCACAAAATTCCATAATTTGATAACATAAATCCATAGAAATCCCAGCCCTTCAGGGACCCAGACTGGGCTCCCGCAAGGGGCGCTGGACAGCTGATTGACGGCTACATCCTGACCTCCCAAACTCCTAGGAACTTGAGGAGCCTCTTCATTATTTGAAGTGACTAGGAGGGGGGGTGTTCCCTGCAGTGTTAACCCTTGCCCTTCAGGTTCCACTACCTTAGTATAGTCATTACAAGTACAACATAATAAAAAAAAAATTTGTTATATACCAAAAGGTACATATACTTAAGGAAATAACAAAAAAAAAAACATTTAGCAGAGAAAATCCCTTTCCCAGCACCACCTGCTTACATTATGTCTGGTGTCACCACTGATCACATGTGCAGCACCATGGCAACTGCTGATCAAACTGAGGCTAAGGTGGCATCTTCCTTGGCTGTAAGGGTCCTTTCAGTTCTGTCACATTTTTTGTTAGGATAAAACTGATGAATACTGATTCAGGTTACATATACGTTTACATCAGTTTGTACTTCCATCTTACGTTAGTTCAGTTTGCATCAGGGCAAGAAGGAAGACCTTTTTTGTTTTTTTCTGTGGACACAAATGGCCTCGGTTGTAAACAAATAACTAGACATGTCTGTTTACATCCACCCCGTCCATAGACATACACTGTAGTTATGACGGATGGATCCAGACTGAATGCCCATGTTAACGGGCCCTAAAGTTTACACTAGCGGTTGGAGTGCTGTAAAACCACATGGTTGAGCCACGGTTTTACTACCCCCCCCCAACTGCTCCTCTTTGGCTGCAAAGGCAGCTGAGAGTTGTGTACATATGCTGTGGCCACCATGCTTTGCATTGTAACACAGAAAAAATTATCCCCGCTTAATGGGGGTGCCCCAAACCGCATGTAAGGCAGGCAATTGCTGCACACTCGTGCAGGCTTCAAACGGTTAAAGCGGGTGGTGAGGAGGCTATACAACGCTTCCTCACTGCCAGTCAAATGCTCTCTGAAGAGAGATGGGTGGGATACTCCAGAACACTGAACCACAGTGATAGGACACTCTTCTCTCTGCAGCTACTTCTCAGAACAGCCCTTTCAGCAATAGCTCTGGGAATGAACAGCACTGGGACACCATAAGCAATGTCGCAGGCCAGTCATCCAGATCCTACACTCAGGTCTGTACTCTCAAGTTCTAGAGAACTTGGATACCTCCCTCCAATGTTAGGCAAACTTCTCCTTAATGGACTCTCCAGACTGGATCCCTGGTGTACTCCGTGACTTAGCTTCAAAGGATTCTAGCAGGATATGCCCCCCAGCTTTGTCACAGCTGGGACCTCAATGAAAGCAGGCAGAATTTGTAGCTGGGCTGCCCAGAAGGGCAGCAGCCCCTCAGGCTGAGAACTTTTCCTGTACAGGAACAGGGCAGCTCTAGGCTTCCCAGCCATCATCTGGGCACCCTCTCCCAGGGATTGGCTGAGATTTTTTTTTCCGCCAGCGATCCTGCTTCTCATAAAAGCGAGCCTAGCGGCTGGTGTTTCTTTGGCTTACTGTACTTACCGGCATGCCTGGGAAACGATTTCACGGTTCACACGGCTGGTCACAGAGGTGAACACAGACCAGAACGTTTCTGATCACCTCTATGATCTAGGTACAGGGGTCTCCAAACTATGGCCCTCCAATTGTTCAGGAACTACAATTTCCATCATGCCTAGTCATGTCTGTGAATGTCAGCGTTTTACAATGCCTCATGGGATGTGTAGTTCCGCAACAGCTGAAGGGCCGTAGTTTGGAGATTCCTGATAGGAGGACCGGAGTGACTTCCCTCCTAGGCCGAAAGTAAACAAATGTTTTTTTTTTTTAAATTTCAAGCAAAAGATCACTTTTTTTTGGATCTTTTGCTTTCAGAGGTAGAGGAGAGATTTGGGGTCTTGTAGACCCCAGATTTCTCCATAAAAGGGACCTGTCACGCCTATTTTCTATTACAAGGGATGTTTACATTCCTTGTAATAGGAATAACAGTGATAAAAAAGAAATTAAAGGGACAATGTAAAAAAAAAAAAAAAACAGGTAAAGCGCCCCCCATACCTCTGTGCTCGTCCCTAGAAGCGAACGCATACGTTAGTCATGCATGCCTATGTAAACGGTGTTTGCACCACACATGTGAGGTATCGCCGCGAACGCTAGAGCAGGAGCAATATTTGTAGTGCTAGAACTTTGCTGTAACTCTGATTAGGTAACCTGTAAAAAATCTTAAAGCGTCGCCTTTTTTTAAGTAAGATTTTTAAGTATCGTAGTTTGTCGCCATTCCACGAGCGCTTGCAATTTTAAAGCATGACATGTTAGGTATCTACTTACTCGGCATAACATCATCTTTTATATCTTATCAAAAAATTGGGTTATAAATTGTGTTTTTTGGCATTAAAATTCATTACAATTTTTTTTTAAATTGCGTTTGAAAAACCGCTGTGCAAATACTGTTTGACATAAAAAATTGCAACGATTGCCATTTTATTTTCTAGGGTCTCTGCTAAAAAATATATATACTGTACAGCCGTGGCCAAAAGTTTTGAGAATGACACAAAGTCTGCTGCTTCAGTGTTTTTAGATCTTTTTGTCAGATGTTACTATATACAGAAGTATAATTACAAGCATTGTATAAGTGTCATAGGCTTTTATTGACAATAACATTAGGTTTATGCTAAGAGTTAAAATTTGCAGTTTTGACCCTTCTTTTTCAAGACCTCTGTAATTCACCCTGGCATGCTGGTTAACAACTTCTGGGCCACATCCTGACTGATGGCAGCCCATTCTTGCACAATCAATGCACAAGTTCTTAATGGGATTAAGGTCTGGGGCGTTTCCTTGCCATGGACCCAAATTTCCATGTTTTGTTCTCCAAGCCACTTAGTTATCACTTTTGCCTTATGGCAAGGTGCTCCATCATGCTGGCAAAGGCATTGTTCATAACCAAACTGTTTTTGGATGGTTGGGAGAAGTTTCTCTCAGGGGATGTTTTTGTACCATAGTTACATAGTTACATAGTAGGTGAGGTTGAAAAAAGACACAAGTCCATCAAGTCCAACCTATGTGTGTGATAATGTGTCAGTATTACATTACATATCCCTGTATATTGCGGTCATTCAGGTGATTATCTAATAGTTTCTTGAAGCTATCAATGCTCCCCGCTGAGACCACCGCCTGTGGAAGGGAATTCCACATCCTTACCGTTCTTACAGTAAAGAACCCTCTACGTAGTTTAAGGTTAAACCTCTTTTCTTCTAATTGTAATGAGTGGCCACGAGTCTTATTAAACTCTCTTCTGCGAAAAAGTTTTATCCCTATTGTGGGGTCACCAGTACAGTATTTGTAAATTGAAATCATATCCCCTCTCAAGCGTCTCTTCTCCAGAGAGAATAAGTTCAGTGCTTGCAACCTTTCCTCATAACTAAGATCCTCCAGACCCTTTATTAGCTTTGTTGCCCTTCTTTGTACTCGCTCCATTTCCAGTACGTCCCTCCTGAGGACTGGTGCCCAGAACTGGACAGCATACTCCAGGTGCGGCCGGACCAGAGTCTTGTAGAGCGGGAGAATTATCGTTTTATCTCTGCAGTTGATCCCCCTTTTAATGCATGCCAATATTCTGTTTGCTTTATTAGCAGCAGCTTGGCATTGCATGCCATTGCTGAGCCTATCATCCACTAGGACCCCCAGGTCCTTTTCCATCCTAGATTCCCCCAGAGGTTCTCCCCCCAGTGTATAGATTGCATTCATATTTTTGCCACCCAAATGCATTATTTTACATTTTTCTACATTGAACCTCATTTGCCATGTAGTCGCCCACCCCATTAATTTGTTCAGGTCTTTTTGCAAGATTTCCACATCCTGCAGAGAAGTTATTGCCCTGCTTAGCTTAGTATCGTCTGCAAATACAGAGATTGAACTCTTTATCCCATCCTCCAGGTCGTTTATGAACAAATTAAATAGGATTGGTCCCAGCACAGAACCCTGGGGAACCCCACTACCCACCCCTGACCATTCTGAGTACTCCCCATTTATCACCACCCTCTGAACACGCCCTTGTAGCCAGTTTTCAATCCATGTACTCACCCTATGGTCCATGCCAACGCACCTTATTTTGTATAGTAAACGTTTATGGGGAACTGTGTCAAATGCTTTTGCAAAATCCAGATACACCACGTCTACGGGCCTTCCTTTATCTAGATGGCAACTCACCTCCTCATAGAAGGTTAATAGATTGGTTTGGGAAGAACGATTCTTCATGAATCCATGCTGATTACTGCTAATGAAATCATTCTTATTACTAAAATCTTGTATATAGTCCCTTATCATCCCCTCCAAGAGTTTACATACTATTGATGTTAGGCTAACTGGTCTGTAATTCCCAGGGATGTTTTTTGGGCCCTTTTTAAATATTGGTGCTACATTGGCTTTTCTCCAATCAGCTGGTACCATTCCAGTCAATAGACTGTCTGTAAATATTAGGAACAACGGTCTGGCAATCACCTGACTGAGTTCCCTAAGTACCCTCGGATGCAAGCCATCTGGTTCCGGTGATTTATTAATGTTAAGTTTCTCAAGTCTAATTTTAATTCCGTCCTCTGTTAACCATGGAGGTGCTTCCTGTGATGTGTCATGAGGATAAACACTGCAGTTTTGGTTACTGAAGCCCCCCGATTCACTTGTGAAGACTGAGGAGAAGAATAAATTCAATACCTTTGCCATCTCCCCATCCTTTGTAACCAGATGTCCTTCCTCATTCTTTATGGGGCCAATATGGTCTGTCCTCCCTTTTTTACTGTTTACATACTTAAAGAATTTCTTGGGATTTCTTTTGCTCTCCTCCGCTATGTGTCTTTCATGTTCTATCTTAGCCATCCTAATTGCACCCTTACATTTCTTATTGCATTCTTTATAAATACTGAATGCTGAGGATGATCCCTCAACCTTGTATTTTTTGAAGGCCTTCTCCTTTGCTTTTATATGCATTTTTACATCGGAGTTAAGCCATCCAGGATGTTTGTTCGCTCTTTTAAATTTATTACCCAATGGGATACATTGGCTAATGCCCTTATTTAATATGCTCTTAAAGCAAACCCATCTCTCCTCCGTATTCTTTGTTCCTAATATTTTATCCCAATTTATGCCTTTTAGCAAGGTTTGTAGTTTAGGGAAGTTGGCTCTTTTGAAATTCAGTGTCTTTGTGTTCCCTTCATGTTTCCTATTTGTGTGATTTATACTGAAACTAATTGACCTGTGATCGCTGTTACCTAAATTGCCCCGTATTACCACATCTGTTATCAGGTCTGTATTATTGGTAATCAGTAGATCTAGTAATGTTTTATTTCTAGTTGGTGCGTCTACCATCTGACCCATAAAATTGTCCTGCAAAACACTAAGGAACTGGCGAGCCTTAAATGAATGCGCGGTTCCCTCCGCCCAGTCTATGTCTGGATAATTAAAATCCCCCATTATGATAACACTTCCCATCCTTGCTGCTAATCCAATTTGTGATAGGAGATCCGTCTCCACTTCCTCCCTCAGGTTTGGGGGCCTATAGCATTCTTTATTCATGGCTATGTTCTTAGGCAAAATTATGAGTGAGCCCACTCTGTTGGCTGAGAAGCAACCCCACACATGAATGGTCACAGGATACTTTACTGTTGGCATGACAAAGGACTGATGGTAGTGCTCACTTTTTCTTCTCTGGACAAGGTTTTTTCCGGATGCCCCAAACAATCGGAAAAGGGATTCATCAGAGAAAATGACTTTACCCCAGTCCTCAGCAGTCCAATCCCTGTACATTTTGCAGACTATCAGTCTGTCCCTGATGTTTTTCCTGGAGAGAATGACTGGTGCCCTTCTTGACACCAGGCCATCCTCCAAAAGTCTTTGCCTCGCTGTGTGTGCAGATGTACTCACACCTGCCTGCTGCCATTCCTGAGCAAGCTCTGGTGCCCTGGTCCAACAGCTGAATAAACTGTAGGAGATGGTCCTGGTGCTTGCTGGACTTTCTTGGGCACCCTGAAGCCTTGGCCATGGCTGTATATATAATGTTTGGGGATTCTAAGTAATTTTCTAGCAAAAATACTGATTTTTATGTAGCGCACCCCCTAAGGAGCCGCAAGTGTAAAGGAATTCCCCACCCTGCACAGCCAGGCACACCATATTTTCACAGCACACTTGAGTCAGAAGAACAGCCCAATGCTTTGTTTTTATGTTTTATTGAGGGGAATAAACTTGGGTAGGGATATTATTGGTGCTCACTTGACTTTCAGCAAAAGGACTCTTCAGGGACACTATATACAGTCGGTATACATTCTTCTCCTCTGCCTCCTGTACAACTCATGATTGCAGCACTACAAACCCCAGGACAAGCTGGCACACTGTTAGATGATCTGACAAAAAAGACTCATTCAGATACTGTAGGTAGCAAAAGCCCATTACAAGCAGGGACTGTAGGCCCCTTGTTTGTGTAGCAAGTCCTTGTCCTCCTGTGGCTACTGATCCCAGCACCACCTCTTCAGGTACTGCCAGCCCACCTGGGTGCAGCTGCCCCTTTCACTAGCCCTCCAGGTCATTCATCAGCTGTCCTCCCAGACTGACTGCAACCATCACCGACTGCTCTCCTCAGTCCTCTAAGCAGGGCCGTCTTTAATATTGACTGGACCCTGGGCGAACATTTTCTTGCCCCCCCCCCCTGCAATTTCACTCTCAACCTGCTCTTAGACATACAATAAATAGCAGCTAGACTCAAAATCAGTTTACGGAATCAGATCAGGCAGCGATTAAGATTGGTTTCCGGAGGTTACAGTGTATCATTACTGCTCACGGACTGGCTGCTAGAGGTTACAGCACACATTATGGCTCACTGTTTATTTTCCAAAGGGTTACAGCACATGAATTCTGCTTATTAATTGGTTGCTAGAGGATACTGTACGTCAATACTGCTCACGAATTGGTTGCTAGAGGTTACTGCACATTATTACTGCTCACTGATTGGTTCCTAGAGGTTACTGCATATCCTTACCGCTCAATGATTGGTTGCAAGAGGTTAGTGCACAGCATTATTGCTCACTGATTGATTGCTAAAGGTTACAGCACACCATGGACTGGGGAGGTGAGGGGACCATTAATTGTTAATGACACCCTCATGCATCGGCTGTGATGTGTGTATTCACATACACCAAAATTCAGGTTGCTGTGGCATCATGTTTTTTTGAAGAATGGTTCCACCTCCAATTTGCTTACCTTTGCAGAACAGGATGATGTTAGGCTGAATGACCACAGTTGTAGGCAGGACTTTTAAGCATGCTCCTTTACCTTCTCAGACGGCAGCATTCAGCAGAAGTGATGGTAGATATGACCTCAGGGGGACATGATATACATATGAATGCCGCCTCTATTTACATATCAATATAGGGGTCCCTGACTTTTTACATAATAATGCCGCCACTATTTACTTATCAATGCAGGTTATTTACATATAAACACAAGGTCTGCAGGTGAGTCATCTGTACATGGCAATAGGGCAGAGCTGGGCAGCAGCAACAGAACTTTACACTGAGATATCAAGACACAGCACAGGACTAAAACTTCAAGGGATAAGTGAATTTAAACTGGGAAAGTTGGCAAGTATGAGGAAGCCGCTTTGGGCCCCACAACAATAATGGGGCCCAGGGTAGCTGCCCCTTTTGCCCTGCCTTAAAAACGGTCCTGCCTCTAAGGCATGCCTCTTAGTCCTCTCCAACTGTAACACTCACCAGCCCATCTGGTGTGCATGGGCAAAGCACAGGTACACTTTGAGTGATATAGCTGCAAATATGTACAGTATGTGCATCTTTCACTAAACACTGTATATTCCTCTCAGCTTCTCCCTGTGTTTTCCAGTTCCATCTTCATGTAAACAAGCAGATATGTTTCTTCTTTGGCAAGGAATAAAAATAGCTCTGTGTGCTCATATAAGGACATGTTTAAAATTCGCAGGCATTAGACAAAAATATCAGTCAGTGTTCTTACTTCTAGGTTCTATCAATCTCTATACACTGGACTAATGTGACAGCGGGCCGCCTCTGAAATATCACAAATCCAGAGTCTCACACGTAGTGATAAGTGAATATCAGCAAATTTGCTGTGACATGGACGCTGGCGTACACTTTGTGGGGTGATCAGTAAGGTGGAGCAATAGGAGGGAAAAGGGGGAAAGTACAGATTTATTACAAGTGATACCAAAAAATAGTCAGTTATGTAGGCAGGTGGTCAGCGGCAGCCTCTCCTAACCCAAGGAGCGCTAGTGCCACTCCATCAGGTTAGTTAGGAAAGGAAATGCAGTATTCTGATGATTGCTAAATCCCTTCCTCATTTAATCCCAGGGAGCAAACAAAGTAGTCACATGACCGCTGGTTACTACTAAGGAGAGACAACTATAGGACCAATGTGTTCTCTGCTATGGGCTCCATGCACCTACTGTAATTGGGTGAGCCTATGTCTAGTGTAGAAACAAAGTTCTCCTGAGATTTCAAGGACCATCTTGTAGGGTTGCCACCTGTCTGGGATTCACCGGAATTATGAGTCTGACTGAAACCCAGACACATTATTCAGACTGGGCTGTGGCTCCCCAAGTAACTGAGATAGTCACACAAACATCTGTTGCCATCCAGGAGTTGTGGGCCGCTGTCTGGGGGCAGGTTTGGGGCACTGGGGGGGTGGGGGTACGGGGCGATGACGTCAGCACGAGCAGTTTGGCCACATCCATTGTTTGCCGCAGCGCGCTGCAATACCACTCTCCCTGGGGCACCCAAAGGTGCGACCCAGGCCGCATGCGCAAAATCGAGCCTCAGTTTCATCCGTGGAAGCACGCTGGAGCCGTGACCCGGAAGGGGGAGCCGCGTCCTGGAACGCAGAAGCGCCTAGGTGCCATAGAGAGATCAGGGAACAAGGAAAAGAAAAACAGGGCAAGGGACGGCATGAGGGGGAGACAAAAAAAAAGACATATATACACAAACTGCTTCCATGGAGGAAAACTTCAGACCTTGCCAGCCGATCCGCCATTCCTGGGCATACATAGGCCATCCCCGCCACTGGACACAGAGGCCTGGAGCCACGCACTTGCCCATGGCTGGGTCCTGGGCTATCTTGACACCGCTAGGAACGTATGCCCAGCACCAACCTCGATCGATTGGACATCCGTAAACATGAGTGCTTGTAGGTCCAATGTGGAGGACAAAAAAAGGAACGCAGTCTCTGGCTGTGAGCTCAAATTTATGGGAATGGGGTCCTATAGCATTGGAGAGGAGGCAACGTTAACCCACATGTATACTGCCATGGAGTCTGTCAGGAAATCTAATTTCTTCATAAATTTAGGCCAATATGTATTCTGCTACATATTTTTGGTATAAAAAAAAAACAATAAGTGTATATTGATTGGTTTGCGCAAAAGTTATAGTGTCTATAAAATAGGGGAAATATTTATGGCATTTTAATTTTTTTACATTTTTTTTTACTAGTAATGGCGGTGATCAGTGATTTTTAGTGGGACTGCGACATTGCGGTGGACAGATCAGACACCTAGCAGACATGTTTGACACTTTTTTTGGGAGCCAGTGACAATATTACAGTAATCAGTGCTAAAAATATGCAATGACATTGTACTAATGACACTGGCAAGGAAGGTGTTAACATCAGGGGCGATCAAGGGGTTAAACGTGTTCCCACAGTGTGTTTCTAACTGTGTGGGGGGATGGGCTGCCTGGGACAACACACAGATCCGTCTTCCTGCAAAGCAGGCAGACAAGATCACTGTGTGATCCCTTGTCAGAACGAAGATCTGCCTTGTTTACTATGACAGATCCCTGTTCTGTCTCTGCGGGGAATGATCGTGGGCGGCCCACGGACATCGAGTTCGCCGGACCCAGTGATTGGCTACCCCGCTGGCCAAGAAACCTCGTGCACAAACCGACGTGTGTACGCAGCCGATCCAACCTGCCGCAGTATAACTGTGGTTGAATTGGCAAGTGGCAAGTGGCTAAATGTAACTCTGGATCATGTAATCAATGGGCAAAAAGTCTACCTTTAATGTCGTTATTGATTGATAATATGGCGATAATTTGGGCGACAACTATTGATAAAAATGATGGCATTGTCGCATGTCCAACAGATTTTTTTAAAATACCTGTGTATAGGTATAAGACTACAGACAGGCATTGAAAGTGCTGTCCAGCTGTTATCAGGACTGCCTAAATAACGAGAGTGAACCTGTTCAAAGGCTTAAAGCTGGGTTCACACTGGTGTGAATTGGATGTGGGTTTCCCCGCATCCAGTTCGTATGACAGGAGACTGTGGCCGGCTCTCAATGGAGCCGGTTCACACATCTCCGGGGCAGCTGCAGAGCAAATTGCAACAGGAGTCCTGTGCGTCTTTGGCTCGGTTTCAGGTCCAAATTCAACCTAAAATTTGGGCCTGATTCATCCCAGAAACAGAGAACAGGGACGCAGCGGACCCCTGCTGTCAGTAAAATCTGTTTCAAGTGTGAATCCAGCCTAAAGGAGAAGTACAGCCAAGGCTTGTTTGGCTGTACTTCTCCTGTGGATCACAGGAGTGCAGTTTGTTCTGCACTCCTGTGCCCATAAAGCCCGCTGACAGCTGACGTCACAGAGTCAGTCCAGGCTTGGGAAGGAAGGCGACCATGAGCGCCAGTGAGCGAGCGAGGGGGGGGGGGGGGCAGAGCAGACAGTTCTCTGTTCAGGGGGCTCTTCCTCTGATTGGCCGAGATGGAAATTACATCATCTGCCTGCCTCTCCACTTTTTTTTTTGAAAAGTTTTGTTTATTGCTTTTTAACCACTTAAGCCCCGGACCATTTGGCTGGCCAAAGACCAGAGAACTTTTTGCGATTTGGCACTGCGTCGCTTTAACTAACAATTGCGCGGTCGTACAAAATTGACGTCCTTTTTTTCCCCACAAATAGAGCTTTCTTTTGGTGGTATTTGATCACCTCTGCGGTTATTTTTTGCGCTATAAACAAAACAAAAAAAATCAATTTTTTTCCTCAGGTCAGCCGCACTCCGGATTGGAAAAGTGAAAAATAAAATCCTCTTTATTGAAAAAGTAATAACATGATTAAAATCCGTACATGGCTTTGTTGGGATGATGCAGCATAACCGCTAACGTGTTTCACGCTCCCATAGAGCTCCCATAGACACTGATAGTGGTGTTGGATGCACATCTTTTTATCACATGCATATAGACCCAATTTCTATTTTCATTTTATACACCGTTTACATTATACCGCAGCCACCAGCTCACATAGTTTGCCCATACTTGCGCCTATCCGTATGATAATTTATACGTTTGAACGTCAAATTCCAGCACCCATCTCATTATTGTGGTTTTGAAAAATAACAAACATGTTTTTCAAAAACCTTGAATAGAATTTTTTATTATTTATATATGTTGACATTTGCCAATATGAATACATTTCATTTATATATTCATGTCTTCATTAGTGAATCCACTATAGGACGCACATCCAATCACATCTATGCCAAAAAGATCCCACACAGACTAACGATCAGCTGTTTAAAATCAGATAATCAATATGTAGTCATGTGGTAGATAAATTATGTGTATATAAGTGGTGATCACTTTCGTACAAACCAGCTATGAGTAAGCGCTCTATGGGAGCGTGAAACGCGTTAGCGGTTATGCTGCATCATCCCAACAAAGCCATGTACGGATTTTAATCATGTTATTACTTTTTCAATAAAGAGGATTTTATTTTTCACTTTTCCAATCCGGAGTGCGGCTGTCCAGATTTTTCCATCACACACATACCATTGGAATAGCAATTGCCGGCACCTGGGGCTCTCACAATCATCCACACAGCGGAGGACGGGAAGCTTGAACCCGATCACCTAGAGCGGTGGTAACTATCCAATTTTTTTCCTCAGTTTAGGCCGATACGTATTCTTCTACATATTTTTGGTAAAAAAATCGCAATAAGTGTTTATTGATTGGTTTGCGCAAAAGTTATAGCCTCTACAAAATAGGGGTTGGTTTTATGGCATTTTTATCAATATTTTTTTTTTTTACTAGTAATGGCGGCGATCTGTGATTTTTATTGTGACTGCGACATTATGGAAGTCACATCAGACAATTTTAACACATTTTTGGAACCATTGTCATTTTTACAGCGAACAGTGCTATAAAATTGCACTGATTACTGTAAAAATGACACTGGCAGTGAAGGGGTTAGCCACTAGGCTGGCTAGGAAGGGGTTAAGTGTGTCCTAGGGAGTGATTCTAACTGTTAGGGGGCGTGGCTACGAGTGACACTTCACTGATCATAGCTCCTGAACACAGGGAGCTATGATCAGTGACAGTGTCACTAGGCAGAACGGGGAGATGCATGTTTACATCAGCATCTCCCCGTTCGTCCTCTCTGTGAGACGATCGCGGCTATCACGGAGCTCGCGGCAGGGTCGCGTGCGCCCCTCTGGCGGCGCGCAGGCGACCACACGGCGGCAAATTCAAAGGGACGTACAGGTACGCCCATTTGTCCAGCCGTGCCATTCTGCCGACGTATATGTACATGCGGTGGTCGGCAAATGGTTAACATAACAAGTAACACAGGACCCAATGGGCCACACATACAAAGAACTATTTACATTTCTTCAGCATTGACCCTCTCCTCCTCCTTCAAGACCCTCACTCAGCGACAGGATCAGAATAACGATAATAAGGCCACCTTTCCCTAATGACAATCAATAATACATTTCAATATGTCAAAAAGTTACATACATGTTGAATCCCACAGCAGGTGTATTCCATTATGTGCCACTCAATCCGCCACCGTAGTTTCACTATTCATCCAACTGCCCCACACTTTATCAAATTTCTGTGGTATGCCCCTGCTAATGTATGTAGCTTTGTAGAAAGGTGCAGCTCTATTTACCACACCCTTCCATCCTGATACAGATGGAGGATTGGGCTTTTTCCATTATAACACTATCGTTTCCTAGCATAATAGATTAGGATTGTTAGTAAGGTATGCGTTACTCTCTTTGGGGGTAGATTGTCTATCAAACCCAAAAGGCACACCTCTATCGTGGGCTGTATAGTAATGGCGGTTACTTCTGCTATACATTCTGTGACCCCCTTCCAAAAAGCCTGGATGCTCGAGCAATTCCAAAAGATATGCATGAAATCTGTAGTGAGGGAACTGCACCACCAGCAACTAGGTGACTGCGTAGGGAACATCTTAGCCAATCTAGCTGGAGTAAGATAGATACGATGTAGGAATTTAAATTGGATGAGTTGGTCCCTAGCAGAGACCAATCTAGTAAAATTAATGTCCCATATATCATCCCAGTCATCCCCGTCCAACTGGGGGAACACCTCGCCCCACACCGCCCTACACTTTGCAAGGAGATCTCCTCCCTCACCGAACATTTGTTTATATGTTGTAGACAGGGTCCAAAGTGTCCTCCCTCAGCAAAGACTCAACATCACTCATTTTTAGGGTAATACCAATATCTCCATATTGGGCATTGTAAGCATGTCTGAGCTGAAGATAATGTCACAAGTGAGTGTTGGGAAGATTAAACTTAGTTTTCAGGGTGTCAAACTGTAGAAGTTTCCCACCACCCACTATGTCTTTTAGCGTGTTAATACCAAATTTAGTCCAGATGATTGGATCAGGGTACTCACAGAAGTGTATTAATTTAGGATTCTTCCAAAGTGGTGTGTGAGGAGAATACTTAGAAGCGCTACCCATCTTGGCCACTGCTACCCATGCCCTACTGGTTGCACGCATGGATATCGTGAGCCTATAATGGAGTCCTGACACCCCCTGCCTCTCCACCTTGGCCAATCGAAAGAAGCCTTGTGTTTTATTCATAAAAATAGAATGGCTAAGAAGCACTCAGCCCCACTCTATTTTGTTCCAGCAGCAAACAGAAAGTTGCCCATTCTTGTGCAGAACACAGCGCTGTATACTGTGCTACCCTGTTTCCCCGAAAATAAGACCTAGCGTGATTGTCGGTGATGGCTGCAATATAAGCCCTACCCCCCAAATAAGCCCTAGTTAAATTCCTTGTAGGTCTTATTTTTAAGGTAGGGCTTATTTTCGGGGAAACAGGGTAGGGCTTATTTGGGGGGTAGGGCTTATATTGCAGCCATCGCTGACAATCACGCTAGGTCTTATTTTCGGGGAAACAGGGTAATACTACAATAGTATGATACAGGGCACACAGAGGCAAAATAACTTATGGTTAGTATTAAGTTATAGAAATAGTACATTTGAACCAGCTTGGAAAAGAAACCTGGACTTCAGCTTGTGCTAAACTCATAAGCAAACATTAATTATATTGCATTTTACCAATTATTAGATGTGATGGCTGCATTTGTTTTCTTTTCTAGGCTTTCTTTCTTTTATTATCACCTGGTGATCCTACCAGTAACTCTGTTGTTTTTCAAAAGAACAAGCTGTCCTGCAGATGTAGCAGTTGGAGTGAGGTCTGTGCTGATGATCCTGTATACGAGATCACCCAGTTTTCCTTTTGTGAGGAATCGCTTATCATTGTGAATTGTGCATTCATCACCCTGGAACTTAACTGTGAGACCGTTGCTTGCAAGACTTTTCACTGATAGAAGGCTGCCTTCTAGTTCTGGAACATACAGCACTTTCTTTACAAGGATACTCTGCTTACCTTCTTGTGGTGTAATGCAGTTCAGGAAGCCCTGGCCTTTATCTTCGGAGGTGATGCTTTTCCCTTTTGCTAGGAAAACTTTGTCTTTTGCACTGTAATCAATGTTTGTGAAGAAGATCTCATCGCTAGTCATGTGGCCTGTCTATGAGTCTATGCACCAGCCGTGTGGCTTGCTGCTCTGTGTCACTTTAAAGGTGCCATTCCATGATGTGTCTGCAAATTTCTTTGTGATTGCTTTGACTCTTTCTTTTGTCGATAGCTCTAGCTTTTGCTGCTCGGCTTTCCAGATAGAACAGCCCTTTTTTTAGGTGACCGGTCCTTTTACAATGAAAACAGGCTCTGCTTTCTTTGTAGTGCTTTGTGCCTTTGTACATCTTAAGATCTTTGTCATCATTGTGCATATTTTCTTTCCTTCTGTCATATTCATCGATTAATTTCCCTTTGATATTTTCCAGTGTCAGCTCCTGCTCGGGTCTGGTTTCTAAAGCGTTAATAAGAGCAGTAAATGTCTCTGGAAGACTGCAGAGGAGCAGGGCACCAAAATGGTTATCTTTGGTGTCCTCTCCGATGGCGCGTAGCTGCTCTATGATCTCTAGCATAGCATTCACATGGTCACACATTTGCTGACATTCTTTCTAGTCTCATTTTGTATAACTTTCGTAGCAAAAACAGCGCACTGTTGAGGCTTGAACGCTCATGAAGATTTTGTAATGGAGTCCACATACCTTTGGCTGTTTTCTCTGTTCTTATGTGGATAAGCTGGTCATCTTCTACTAGTAAGCTTATAATTGCTTTTAATAAAAAATAATAGTAAACTCCGCGCCAGTGGTGTCAGTAACCAAAAACCATAAGTGGATCACATACACTAGTAAAAAAACATTCCCAGCAGTGAAAAATAAAGATAAAAAATAAATTAATAAGTGTTATACAACCGATATAAGCTGCTCCCCCAATTTTTGAATAATCAAAAAAATTGGAATATTGGAAAGATAGGGGGCGCTAGAGGCTATACAATATAAATCAAGTGCATTAAATAAACATAACTTGTATTAACAAAAAAATTTAAAGAATGAGAAATAGACACTATTAATATCAGTTCACATTAAATTACACATTGAAGTGCCAACAATAGTGATGATTGATTGTCCCCATAAAATGAGTGATTGAAGTGATTTAAAAGTGATATCTTGCAATATTATCACAGTCTTGCTGTTGTTAGAAAAAGGTTTTCCATCACCAGAAAAAAAGAAAGGAATACACCTCGAAGTAGTAGATATCTGCTTACCAGATACCAATGACTCCTTTAGTTAAAAAGAGAGTCACTAGCGCTTGCGCAGGATTGTGCCTGCTCACATGGATGGCTGGACTGTGGATGGAGTTATAGGCATGGATCGTTCCCGTCACACTCATTCAAGATATGGATAAGGATATATAGGAAACAAAAACAGTCTCCATAGCGTAAAACCATTTATTAAAAATATAAACAATAAAAAAGCCAAGTGGCCGCTTACATTGGTGAGTGCCTACCCGGCACTGGGGCTGCTTGCATGTCAGGGTAACTTTGCAGTCAGAAAAAACCTTCCATGTCTCCTCCTAGCTGGCGTGCGTTCCAGCTCGCACAGGGGGACAGCCAAAAGATCCGGATGTTGTAAGACAACAGGACATGTGACCACGTACCGCTCCGACGTACGTTTCGTGGGAACTTCAGGGAAGCGTCTATAAGCGTATAATTGCTTTTGCCTGTCTGTCCTTCCTACCCCAGTCCTCCGTCTTTCTGTCTGGTAAGTATTCAGTACTTGCCACAAGTCATCCTTGCTAAGAAACATTTCTAGCTTAAACTTCCAAAGCTGGTAATTGGCATTGTTCAGCTTTGCTATTCCAAACTTCACATCTGAACCGCTTGTCATCTTTCTTTAACTTGTATACAGTATTCACTGATTCACTGTAGAATTCTTTCCAGTGCCTGGGCTTGTAGTATCCTCTCCAATGCATGGGTGCCTGGGACCCATAACCTATTGTGCAGAGTATTGCAATTAAACGCTGGAAGCTTCTTGGATACAGCAAACGGCTTTACTTTTATGGAGGATGTTAGATTATGTCTTACAGCATTAGAAACATGAAACAGAAACGAGGAGCATACAAGTACATATACTGGACATAGACAGAACATCCTGTGATCATTATTCAGTGATCATAGGATAACACACTATAACACTGCAGTTCCACCTGCTGGATAGATAGGTATAATCCATACAGTATTGTAAGTTTATTAACAACTTTATATTACATGCTCTTGTTTTTTTCCAACACTTTTTTCCTACCCCTGTGACTTTATAGTACTGAAACCACTTGATCAGTAGAACAGCTGCAGAACTAGGATTTTCAGAAGAATCTGGTATATTCATGTAGCCTGTGAAGTCTGAGCTGAGTCCCATCCTCCATACTTGTTCTAGAGTACTAGACAGTGATTCCAGGATCAGAATAAATGCCCCTTTAAAAATAAAATGGCTGTTTATATATTTCCATCTGTTTAGATTCGTTTTTTTTAAAAGCCTTTAGAGTTGTCCAGTATCCCAGATACAAATAAAACTTAGCTTTTTGAATTTTTTCCCAGAAGTTTAACTTAATGTTTAATTAAATCAAGATTTCAAAGGCTAGCGGTCATTAACGCCTATCCTTTGCTTTTCTCTCCATTTTCACAAACACCAGTTTTGTTTCTTCTGAGTCTATCCCACCCACTAATTACTCAGACAGAGCAAGCATTCCTTGGAAAAAATTTATATAGTTTAGCTGGAAAACATGTCATGGCAACGGGCATAATAATTGCAACCTGATGTCAGGAAAGAGTTTTATGTTTAGCTCTTGCTCGGTTTGTTGAAGTTTAAAAGTCTAATTTAATCACTGTACCATCTCTTACCTCACTTATTCTTTATGATAGAAAAGGATCGATAGGTCAATCAGTTGCAAACACATATTTCAGTTACATCGGCCTGAATCATTTACTGGCTTCTGAGGTTGCAAGGTGTCATCATGTGTCCACAAAGTCCCCCCCCCAAAAAAAAATCACATTATATGGCTAGCAACTACCAATGAGATGAACATACCTGGGTTTGGTTTGAGACGGGTTCGGCAAATTTTACTGACATTCTTAGACGCTTATGAACCAGTAATGACCATGTTCTAGGCCAGGGGTCTCCAAACTTTCAAAACAAAGGACCAGTTTACTGCCCTTCAAACTTTAGGGGGGCCGGACTGTGGCTAGTGGGAGTAAATAATGCCATAGGGTTGGTTGTCAGTGGGAGGAATAGTGTCCCGTCTTTGGTGTCAGTGGAAGGAATAGTGCCAGTGGAATAAATGGTATCCCATGGGCCGGATTAAGGCAAGCAATGGGCCACATCTGGCCCTCGGGCTACAGTTTGGAGACCTCTGTTCTAGGCTTATAGGCAAGATAATGTCAAACAAATAGCAGGGGGGCTGGGAACTGCCCTAGGGGGTCATGTACCAAAGCAAAAACAGCAAAAAGGTAAAAAATTCCATCTCGCAGGAAGCAGTGGTTTTAATAACGCTTAAAGTGAAACATTAAAAATGTAAAATTCTTTTAAATAGCATGCCTGGGGGACGCCCTTAACCTTCCTGTGAAGTGGTTCATCTGTAGGATGCATACAACCTTATACAGCAAAACTGAAATTTACAAATAAAAAAATGGTGTTTAAATTGCCAGTAAATGACAGCGCCTGTCTACTTCTGTTGCAAAAAAGGATTCCCCTCCTCAATACCAGACCCATATCCTAGAAGACGTTCTGGTATAGATGTTAACCCTATGCAAAAAAAAAAAAAAAAACAGCATGCAGTATCCCCTATAAATAAATCCCAGTCCAATATCTGAGCATAAAGCCTGACAGGCCAGAAAAGGAAGGGGGCAAGTGTGCCTCCCCCCACCCCCAAACTATACCAGGCACATGCCTTCAACATGGGGATGGTACCTACCATGCCAGAAGGGACCACCCTGGCATAGCACCTTGTTCCCATGTTGATGAGGACAGATGCTGCTTCCCTTTAAGCCTAGCTTGGTGATTATGGAGGCCTATAGGTGGGTGGTTTATTGTAATCTGGGAACCTCCTTTACAATTAAGTTGGCCCCCACATACTGCCCCCCTATGTTAATTAGTAAGGGGTACATAGTACCCTTACTCATTCTCAAAAAAGTAAACAGTAAATAAACCAAAGTATACTTTTTGAAAAAAGTCCCACATTATAAATTTGTGATCCATAACGTTGGACATAACCATATTTGGTCAATGACTTTGCCCTGAATACCCACCTCCTTTGTTTACATTCCATTGAGACAACCGAGAGCTGTCATTCACGCCAAGTGAGACAGAATCAGACGTATCAGTGAATTTTTTCTTTCTTTCTTTCTTTCTTTCTTTGGGACAGGGGTGCTTTTTCACTGGTGTCCCACCTGGCAAGTTACCCTCCACATGCTGAGGGCATGTGGCTTGGTATGGTTCAGGAGGAGAGGTGCATGCTCATCTTTCCACTTTTCCTGGCCCACCAGGCTGCGTGCTCAGATTAGGGTATGGTATGGATTATGGGTGGTACCCCATGCTCTTTTTTCTTTTTTTCACCTGTCAGCTGGCAGTGTTCAGATCCACATTTTGACAGCGGACCTTTGTGGCCTCAGTTTACATCACACTACTTCTGATCATTCACACTTAGGTCTGGAAAACTGGACCTGCACGGACTGACCTGACCTGATTGGACAGCATGTGTGAAAGGATCCTAAGGCTTGTGTACTAAAGGGATGTAGACTCTGCAGTTTTCCTCATCAGAACACTGAGAGTACACCAGGTGGTTATAATGAATACAGATCCTCGACATTTACAAATCAGTCTGGACAAGACATGATGAAACAAAGTTATTTCCTCAAAAAAGAAGAAGGTAGGAATCTGCAGCAAAATTTATTAAAATCCTTGCAATGTACATAGATCACCCAGAGGGGGGTGATTTTTTTTCCCAATAAAAGAAGTATTACATTTTAAGCCTACCACAATTGAACTTTACCCAAAAAAGTAAATCGTAGTAAGTAGCTTAGACTTCCACACTAAACTTTAACACAACTTAAAGAGGAGCTTCACTCAAAAAAAGGAAGTTCCGCTTTAAGTCCTCTCTCCCCCTCCTCTGCCAAATTTGGCAGCTCATTTTTTCAGGGGGGTGGGGACGACGACCTAGTTTTGACAGGTACCCGCTCTCACTTCTGCCCGGATCACCTAGGCGATCCGAGTGGAAGTTCTCCTCTGCTGACATTTAAAAAACACACACTTATCTGTCCAGGGATCCAGCGATGTCCTCACCCGACCTGGTTCTTTGCCGGCCTTCGAGTCCCTGGCACTGGCATTTTAACTGTGGGCATCCAGCTGTGGCCTCTACCGGCTTCACACCTGGCTGCCCACTGCGCATGCACAAGTGATGCTGCACCTTGTGAATGGTCCGCAGTGTCCTGGGACCTGTGACTTGTCCCAAGAGGCTGCTGGGAGAGGTGTTTGGGGGGGGGGGGGGGGGGGCGGGGGGGTGAACTTTCACTCTGATCACCTAGGTGGTCAGAGCAGAAGTGGGAGCAGGTACCTGTCAAAATCAGGTACCCCCATCAAAAAGACATTCTAAATATGGGAGGGGGAGAAGAGGAGGAAAAGCAGAACTTCCCCTTTAACCTGATCCTAACCCTTAACCCAACCCTAAAAATGAAAGCTGAATTCCAGTCAATTTATAAAACCACTCTGTATAGTAAGGGCCTGATGCTTGTTTATTCTAGAGCACATGTTATACAGAGTAATACTTCATTCCTCGATCCCGCAGGCTCTTAACACTTAACCTCGGGACGGGGACACATGCACATGGCTATATGATTCTACATAGGATCTTGCTGGCAATAAGATTATATGTAAAATCTTGTTTGTACACTTTATGTATGCAATGTTTGTGCTAACATTTACACATGTAAATTTATAATGTACTCTATTGGTTTCTAGAACACAAGTGGCTCCTGCCTCCACACACACAGACCAATCAATGTTCCTTTGTCTTCAATACTGAATTTGTGTCTAGGGAAATTTGAAAGATGCAAGCTATATTTAATAACCCATTTAGTTGTTCAGCTCAGCTTCATCAAATGAATCACAATCGGGCGTGGCAGAATAGTTTGTCAACTGAACAGTATCATTTACTTGCTTAAAGTGGAGTTCCACCCAAAAGTGGAACTTCAGCTCATTGTACTCTTCCCCCCTTCGGTGCCACATTTGGCACCTTTCGGGGGGGGGGGGGGGGTGTTGTTGGCAGGATACCTTTTTATTCACAGGTATGCTGTCCCCATTTCCGTGAGCCTCAGCCGCAGGTATTGACATCCCCACAGGGCTCCCTCCTCCTCTCTCCTCCTTCCCCAGCCACCAGGCAAGTAGGAGAGAGGAGCGGCGCATCGCGCATGTGCAGTAGGGTTCCCAAGGTCACAAGGGATATTTACATTCCTTGTGACAGCAATAAAAGTGATTACATTTTTTTTTTTAAACACAATTTATAAATATAAAAATAAATAAAATAAATAAGAAAAAAACATTTTTTAAAGCGCCCCCGTCCCAGTGATCTTGCGCAGCAAAGAAACGCATACGGAAGTCGCGCCCGCATATGTAAACAGTGTTCAAATGACACATGTGAGGTATCGCCGCAATCGTCAGAGCGAGAGCAATAATTCTAGACCTCCTCTGTAACTCTAACCTGGTAACCGTAAAAAATTTTTGAAAGCGTCCCCTATACAAAAAAATGGGCTAACTTTACCGTTTGTTTTTTTTTAATTCATGAAAGTGTCCCTTTTCCCAAAAAAGTTGCGTTTAAAACACCGCTGCACAAATACCGTGTGATATAAAATATTGCAACAATCACCATTTTATTCTCTAGATTCTCTGCTAAATATATATATATATATATATATATATATATATATATATATATATATATATATATATATATATATATAATGTTTGGGGGCTCTAAGTAATTTTCTAGCAAAAAATACGGATTTTAACTTGTAAACACCAAATGTCAAAAATAGGCTTAGTCATGAAAGGGTTAAAGCAAATCTGTCACTTCCCAATTAGCATTCCTCCTACAAATGCTGTGAGCATAGGTACGACATACATATATCTAACATATATCTAACATATATAATGAATATTCATTTGCTGTTGTAACACACCTGGGTGGGCTCTGGTCGCATCCTCTGCAACCAGAGCACACCCTATTTTGAAGCCTATTCGAGCCTCTGGCTCTAATCAGGTGCTTAAAAAAACCCAGCTGCTGTAATTTATGCGTCCTGAAAGGGGCCAGACGCATAAATAGGGGGGGCTGCAGCGGCCATGGATAGATTCATGTTATGCATGAATCTATCCATTGCATATAGGGGGTGGCCTGGAGAGAGGGGGCAGCACCCGGGCGCCCCTAATCGATGCGCCACCCCTGGTGTGCGGTATCAATATTTAGGCAACCCTTATGCCGCATACACACGGTCGGATTTTCCGATGGGTAATGTTGGATGTGAGCTTGTTGTCTGAAAGTCCGACCGTGTGTATGCTCCATCGAACATTTGCTGTCGGACTTTCCACCAACAAATGTTGGCTAGCAGGTTCTCAAATTTTCCGCCAACAAAACTTTGTTGTCGGAAAGTCCGATCATGTGTACACAAGTTCATCACAGTCCATCGCACAAAAGTTCACGTATGCTTGGAATCAAGCAGAAGGAGCCGCACTGGCTATTGAACTTCCTTTTTCTCGGCTCGTCGTACGTGTTGTACGTCACCGCATTCTCGCGTTCGTAATTGTTGGCCAACATTTGTGTGACCATGTGTATGCAAGACAAGTTTGAACCAACAACCTTTGAACAAAAATCCACAGTTTTGTTGGCGGAAAGTCCGATCGTGTGTACGGGGCATTACTTTGCAAAGTTTTTAATCATTGTCTGTCTGATTGTTATCCATTTTTAATCAATTTGTAATAAAAACATTTTTAATTATAACATTGGGGGTTATTTACGAAAGGCAAATCCACTTTGCACTACAAGTGCACTTGGAAGTGCAGTCGCTGTAAATCTGAGGGGCAGATCTGAAATGAGGGGAAGCTCTGCTGATTTTATCATCCAATCATATACAAGCTAAAATGCCTTTTTTTTATTTTCCTTGCATGTCCCCCTCGGATCTGCAGCGACTGCACTTCCAAGTGCATTTGTAGTGCAAAGTGGATTTGCCTTTCGTAAATAACCCCCATCAGTGCCTATAAAGTCCAGTACCAATTTTCCACTATTATCTCCAAGTAGTCAATGGGGTTGATTTACTAAAACTGGAGAGTGCAAAATCTGGTGCAGCTCTGCACAGTAGCCAATCCGCTTTTAACTTCAACTTTTTCAATGAAGCTTTGCCAATAAAACCTGGAAGCTGATTGGTTACTATGCACAGCTGTCCAAGATTTTGCACTCTCAAGTTTTAGTAAATCAACCCCAATGTCTTCCATTGCAGGAAGACTGCTTTTCATTCGAAGCTACTTTAAAAATCGATCTCCCAGAAAATCTGAAAGCTGCAGGAATTTTGTTGCTGGAACCCTCTGCAGAAAATGAAAATCTGGTCGGTGACTCAACCTAGAGGAATCTGCGCAGACGGTAATATCCATTTTAGGCATGTTAGAGAAACCGATCATTATTTGCAATTTGACAAAAAACAAAAAAAAAGTGACATTTTCTACAATTCTGTACAATATTAGAGATCTGGCAAGTTATTATTTTAGGATCAGACTTACCGTGCACTTTGCAGAGTCTGAGGATGGAGAAGATGATGACAGTCCACACAGCGGAGTACTCCATTGGAAAGCACTGTACAGTAAATCTCAGGGTATCGCAGACAGTAGAAGTATGTGGATCTCAGATAGACGTTTGTCACAAGTGAAGGATGTCAGGGGAAAGCCTTGCTGAGCCTCTCACGCTCCTCCCTGAGAAAGTTCGGAATCTGTCAGTGTGGGACGAATGGAAGAAACTTGTAGTAGCTGCTTGGTGAAGTTTATTATGACACGTGGTGTGATGAATGGGTGGGATTGTTTAGAATAACAGTTACCATTTATGGAGCATGGAGAGAAAAATCTAGAGAGGGATATTGTGGGAAGAATTATTCACTTTTATAGGGAGGGGATATAAAAAAAAGTGAAAACATACATTTTGCATGCGTGGATGTAAATGGTCAAAATCTTTAGCTCAGAGTTCAGTGACCTTTATACTATCACAAGTGTCAAACTGGCGGCCCTCCAGCTGCTGCGGAACTACAAGTCCCATGAGGCTTTGCAAGGCTGGCCGTTACAAGCATTGTGCAAAAATACCAGCGCCACAGAAAAGTGTTTAAAGCGGAGGTCCACTCTAAAATTAAAAATTACATTAACATTCTACAAAAAAAAAAATATATAAAAACATTGAAGTAGTTGCTGAATTTTTTGTTTTTTTTTCAACGGCCGGACCTCCGCTTTAAAGCGGGGTTCCACCCAAAAGTGGAACTTCCGCTCATCGGATTCCTCCCCCCCCCCTCTGGTGTCACAATTGGCACCTTTCAGGGGGGAGGGGGGTGCAGATACGAAATAGACTCCTGCGGGAGTCACGCCCCCTCCCGCACTCCCCCGCTGTCTCCTGGGAAAGACACAGGTCCCAGGAGATAGCATGCGCAGTAGGGAGCCGGGAAGTGAAGCCGCAACGCTTCACTTCCTGATTCCCTCACTGACAATGGCGGCGGCAGCACCTGAGGATCGAGGGACGGTTCGGTCTCGGGTGCCGACATCGCTGGACCCTGGGACAGGTGAGTGTCCTTATTTTAAAAGTCAGCAGCTGCAGTATTTGCAGCTGCTGACATCTAAAAGAAAAATTTTCGCCGGACTCCCGCTTTAAATAAAAAAATAAAAAAACAATTGGACCGCTGCTGCTTCAATTATTATTGTATCAATAAAGCGATTTGCAGATAAAGTGAGTAGCGCAGGTCCACACATTAAAATATAACTTCCTTCAGTGTAAATATTAAATATTAGTGATCTTAAGGAGGAACTGCAGTCTGCTCACATAATTTGTAATAAAAAAAACATCTTTGCCATTCTGAAGCTTCCCTCCAACCGCTTTGCATATTATTTTATATATACTGTGATTCTGTACTTGCCAAATATGCTGCAGAAAGCTCCCTCCACTGAGTCTGGCTGTAGCCATTTTAACTGTGGGCAGCTGAAGCTGCTGCCTGTTCACTTCCTGGATTTACACAGACGCACACACCTCCAGTTCTGCAGCTTTCATTGGCCCTCATTATGACTCATCCCCCTCCCTTCTTGGCAAACTCTCAGGAGAGTGAAAGAGAGAGCTGTGCAGTGTAGTTGAGCATAATGGGAAATGTAGTTCCAAAACATCTGGGGTGCCAAGGTTTGCCATCACTGGCCTAGGCCAATGACCAGACAAGAAACAGGAAGTGGGCTGTATAAGGTATTTACTGGCTGAAAAAAAATGTTTTACTATCCAAATTCAAAATGATAAGGGCAGAAGATTTAATAGATGGAAAGTTGAAAAAATGACTGAAGGTCAGCTTTAACTGCTTCAGATCCGGGCCATTGCCAAATGACGGCAACAGCGCGGATCTAAATTGCCGGGACTACGTCCATTGACGTCGTCCCGTGCACGAGCGGCCTGCGCGCCCCCTGCAGGGCGCGCGCGGCGCGCTCGGTGATCAGCGAGTCTATGAGACTCGCCTGATCACAGATCAGAGTAAGGGGTTGGTCCCAACCCCTTACCACATGATCAGCTGTCAGCCAATGACAGCTGATCATGTGATGTAAACAGAGCCGGTAATCGGCTATTTTTCCTCCTCGCGCTGACAGCGTGAGGAGGAAAAAAAAACCCGATCACCGGCGGCCGTGATCGGGACATCAGTCCCGATCACGGCGATGTTATAACAAAAAGCAATAGGCAGCAGTGCTGCCTACCAGTGCCCACCATATTAACCCATCAGTGCCCACAGTGCCATCAATCAGCGCCACCCATCAGTGCCCACAGTGCCACCCATCAGTGCCCACAGTGCCACCCATCAGTGCCCACAGTGCCACCCATCAGCACCCACATCAGTGCCACCCATCAGCACCCACATTAGTGCCACCCATCAGCACCCACATCAGTGCAACCTATCAGTGCCCATCAGTGTCACCTACCAGTGCCCATAAGTGCCCATCAGTGCCACCCATCACTGCCCATCAGTGCCCCCCATCAGTGCCCCCCATCAGTGCCCCCCATCAGTGCCCCCCCATCAGTGCCACCTATCTGTGCCACCTATCTGTGCCACCTATCTGTGCCACCTATCTGTGCCACCTATCCGTGCCGCCCATCTGTGGCCATCAGTGCCGCCTTATCTGTGCCCATCAGTACCGCCTTAACTGTCCCCATCAGTGCCGCCTTAACTGTGCCTATCAGTGCCGCCTTAACTGTGCCTATCAGTGCCGCCTTAACTGTGCCTATCAGTGCCGCCTTATCTGTGCCTATCCGTGCCCATCAGTGCAGCCTATCAGTGCCCACCAGTGCCGCCTCATCAGTGCATATCAATGAAGGAGAAAAATTACCTGTTTGCAAAATTTTATAACAAACTATTAA
Source organism: Lithobates septentrionalis (assembly GCA_037952835.1). Lineage (NCBI taxonomy): Eukaryota > Metazoa > Chordata > Amphibia > Anura > Ranidae > Lithobates > Lithobates septentrionalis. The sequence goes on along the minus strand of JBBDGP010000034.1, from coordinate 984,654 downwards.
ACATGATTTTTTTTTTTTCAAAATTTTCCATCTTTTTTTGTTTGTTTAGCAAAAAATAAAAACCCCAGCTGTGATTAAATACCACCAAAAGAAAGCTCTATTTGTGGGAAAAAAATGATAAAAATTTCATTTGGGTACAGTGTTGTATGACCGCGCAATTGTCATTCAAAGTGCGACAGCGCTGGAAGCTCAAAATTGGTCTGGGCAGGAGGGGGGTTTAAGTGCCCAGTAAGCAAGTGGTTAACCACTTGCCGACCAGCCGCCGCAGTTTTACTGCGACAGAATGGCACAGCTGGGCAAAACAACGTTATGTTACGTCACTTCGCCCTGTGGCCACTAGGGGCGCGTGCTGCTTGCCCCCGGAGCTGATGCGAGTGCCCGGCGGGCGCAATGACCGCCGGGCTCCCGCAATCGCTCGTGACACACTGAGAACTGGGATCTGTGTGTGTAAACACACAGATCCCGGTTCTCTCAGGGGAGAAGAGACAGATCGTCTGTTCATCCTAAGTATGAACAGCGATCTGTCATATCCCCTAGACAGTCCCCTCCCCCTTCAGTTAGAACACAGAGAGGGAACACAGTTAACCCCTTGATCGCCCCCTAGTGTTAACCCCTTCCCTGCCAGTGACATTTTTACAGTAATCAGTGCATTTTTATAGCACCGATCGCTGTATAAATGTCAATGGTCCCAAAAATGTGTCAAAAGTGTCCGATGTGTCCGCCATAATGTCGCAGTCCCGATAAAAAAACGCAAATCGCCGCCATTACTAGTAAAAGATAAAAAAAAATAATAAAAATGCTATAAATCTATCCCCTATTTTGTAGACGCTATAACCTTTGCGCAAACCAATCAATATACGCTTATTGCGATTTTTATTACCAAAAATATGTAGAAGAATACATATCGGCCTAAACTGAGGAAAAATTAGCTTTTTTTAAAAAAAATGGGGATATTTATTATAGCAAAAAGTGCAAAATATTGTTTTTTTTTCAAAATTGTTGCTCTTTTTTTGTTTATAGCGCAAAGAAATAAAAACCGCAGAGATGATCAAATACCACCAAAAGAAAGCTCTACTTGTGGGAAAAAAAAGGACATCAATTTTGTTTGGGTGCAACGCCGCACAACCGCGCACTTGTCAGTTAAAGCGACGCAGTGCCGAATTGCAAAAAATGGCCTGGTCATTGAGCAGCCAAATCTTCCGGGGCTGAAGCATTAAAACCTAATGTCAGCTGTCTTATACCTAATATGACCCAAAGTATTTATAGTGCACCTCCTCTAAACAACAATATACATATATATATATATAAATGTGTATGTGTATTTATATATGTAATTATGCAAAGTTAGGCAAAGTGCAAATGCATAAATGTGTGAAAAACATTAGATCATGGACAAAAATCAAAATAATAATAAAAAGTGCAGAGATTCAAAATCACACGTATTAAAGTGCTTCAGTGACAGTCCAAAAAGTCCCAAGAGAGAAAAAAGATTAAGGTTCCAACCCGGTACTAGCAAGGTGTACCTAATAAAGTGGCTGGTGTGTGTATAAAACACATATTGAGACATCAATCAATTAATACAGCATGACAAAAATAGTATGGCTAAAAATTACACATGGTAATTAACTCACAACATTATCTGTCATTCAAAACAAAAGAGAAATGCTGTGCCTGTAGGTGAAGGTCCATAAGGAATCAATGTGGATGCGGAGAGAGAGTGAATCATTATATTGTTAATAGGTATGTCATGCTCTGCTTGTCCTCTAGATGGCGTGTGCCTGCCTACTTTTTTCTCAGCTGCACCCCTTGAACCCCCGAAGAAACTCAACTTGCGAAATGTATTGGGACACTGCACTTTCCCTATGCTACGTTCTGACTTGTGTATTATTGCTTGAAAAGCTATTTAAATGTTGACATGGTTGTATGTATGGGAAGGTGTATGGGGTTGCTGACTATACATGTATACTAAGATTCACCCAGTATGTTTTTACTATTTGGGGTTCTCTACCTGTTTTTTTAACTATATGACTTTGGAATACATCTTATGATTTTATACTCAGGTGCCCCAGACGACGTCACTATATGATGAAACGCAAAGGGCGGAGCAACATGCTGATGTCACCACGGTCCTCGAGTCCAGGAAGGATGGGTTTCTGGTGACTGGCTTGTTTGTTTTTAAAGCCAAAAATCATTTTCTGTGATGTAAGTGCACTATGTTTGATGATTTGGAAGTTTTAAGGATTTTATGCTATGGTGAGCCTTTTATATTTTGAGGATCACAATTGACAATGCCTCCTGGATGGTTGGTCTGGATGTCCAAAGAGGTTCCTCGGATGGTGTAAAGGCCCTGACTGGGTATGAGCCACAAGTGTCACTGACCTCCCGTGATAGGAGGTCTGTAGAAGCTGGTAAAGCAAACGCTTGGTTTATGGTGGAGGTGATAGTTGAAGGATCACACACTGGAAGGTGGTGGATGGTGTGGACACTGATAAAGAGTATTTTCCATCACCTTTGGACTTTTACTAAATCACCTGTCTTTGGTGTATTGAGTTCCATCAGTGCAACTCTGTATAGGAATACATGATTATATACTGTACATGTCTCTATGTATCATTTTACTTATAGCACCTAAAAAGTCCCTTTACTACTTTTTCCTTTATTTTGGATTGTGAATATTTGCATGCAGATCTGTCTGATTTTTGGAGAGTCACGCAATTCCAGAATTCCCAGAGATCGGCCCCTGTGATTCATTTGTATGATTCCTTGCAGGATAGGGAAGGGAACGGTTAACATCCCTATTGTTAGATTATCCGGCATCTGCATCACGCTGGAGATTTTTTACTATTGTTTCCTTACGACATAACAGGAAATGAGAGGAAGGTAAGAGGGATTCCTATTATAGATAACTGTCCCTGGAAGATTTGTCCCCATTGGATGATTTCCCTTCATCTTTTGCTCTTCTGACAGTATCATAGGTTTTGGATTTCCTCCAACTTCCTGTCTCAATAAACAAAAAAAGAAAAAGAAAACTAAAAAAAAGTTTGCTATTACATATTACATCCACTTTAAGCTGATAAGCATTATACATAAATATGTATACATTTGATGTATTCCCATAAAGTAGCGGTAGTCTGCTAGATTCTAAGGTTAGTGGGCCCTTTAATACCAGACCTGCCCTTCCCTTCATGTCTTGAGAGATCGCAGGACGGTACGAAATATTTGGCAGCTTTTTGCATTTTTTTTTTTACTCAAGAACTCCAGGCTTCTCGCGACTTCCCGGCCTGCTTTCTTTTTTTTTTTTTATATTAAAAACTTTCACCATATGTAATGAATGGTTTATTAATGTTTGTAATCATCATAGACATTTGTGTCCTTGGATACCAAATGAAGCAAAAAGCCTCACATCATTTGAAGTGCTTTTTAACTTCACAGCTAGAAAATTCTTATGAATTCTAAAACACCAGTTTTGTTTTTTCAATTCCCCCTTCAAAGTATTATTAAAAAAAAAAATTAAAAATTAAAAAAAAAACAGCTGAGGCTGTAATACTACTTAAAAAAATAAAAAAATGTTCCTGTGCTAAAGTGTAATAAATAACTCAAGAGCTGCACCTATAAATCACCCGAATACCAAAATTGATATAAAAACATGTTATTTTAATTCAAATTTATTTTATTTTGCTTTATCTAACTTCCTTTTCGCTTTTACTCCGGTTAATTGGGTATGGACAAAATTTGAAACTGTTCATCCATGCTTAATAAATATGTTAGGAATATGACTTAATATTATATAGTTCATATATACCGTTTTTACCTTTACACACAGTATACTGGTATGTTTTGTTTGATATGCTCTGTCTTTTAACCTTTTATTTGTAAATTTTATCCAGAAAATAATAAAAAATTTTGAACCCCCCCCCCCCCCCCAAAAAAAAACATGTATACAAAGAATAGTGCATATCTTATTATAAAGCAAAAATGAATGAATAGTACAGAGAGTGTGCAAACAAACAAGTATTGAAATAAATAGTCCATAAGGCCTCTTGCACACAAGATGTTTTTATTTTGCATGTATTTGCACAAATTCGCGCATGCACGAAAACATATTCTTGCGTTTTTGCTCTGCACAATATGTAAATTAGCATTTGCACACATTTTTTGCATTCAATCAAGGGTATTTGCGTGCATTTGCACTCATTAGGCGTAAATTACTGACCAAAAATGCAGATTTTTTTTTTTTTTCTTTACTGAAGAATGCACGACTCTTGTTTACGCGCCTGTCTGCATATGCACTCCTCTACCCAAAATTATAAAAATTGTTTTACTTTAAATATTTTCCCTTTATTCTTTCCTCTGCCCATGTAGTTTTATTTAGTCACTTCAGCCCCGGAAGGTTTTACCTACTTCCTGACCAGGCCATTTTTTTGCGTCGCTTTAACTGATAAATTGCGCGGTCGGTTTCCCCCACAAATATAGCTTTCTTTTGATGGTATTTGATCACCTCTGCGTTTTTTGGGGTTTTTTTGCACTATGAACACTTACTTTCTGCTATAATACATATCCAAAAAAAAGAAAAATGTAAAAAACAAATTTCTTCATCAGTTTAGGCCAATATGAATTCTGCTACATATTGTTGGTAAAAAAAATCCCAATAAGCGTATATTGATTGTTTTGCTCAAAAGTTATAGAGTCTACAAACTATGGGATAAATTTATGGACTTTTATTTATTTATTTATTTATTTGTTACTGATAATGGTGGCGATTTGCGTTTTTTAACGAGACTGTGACATTGCAGTGGACAAATCTGACCCTAAGTGACACTTTTTGGGGACCAGTGACACCAATACAGTGATTAGTGCTATAAAAATGCACTTATTACTGTATAAATGACACTGGCAGAGAGCTGGAGCATCGTGTGTGTATAAGGCAGCAGTGTGATCCAGGGGAAGGGGGCAGAGAGCTGGAGCATCATGTGTGTATAAGGCAGCAGTGTGTTCCAGGGGAAGAGGGACAGAGAGCTGGAGCATTGTGTGTGTATATGGCAGCAGTGTGATCCAGGGGCAGGGGGGCAGAGAGCTGGAGCATTGTGTGTGTATAAGGCAGTAGTATGATCCAGGGGGAGGGGGGCAGAGAGCCGGAGCATTGTGTGTGTGTGTGTGTGTATATGGCAGCAGTGTGATCCAGGGGAAGGGGGGCAGAGAGCTGGAGCATTGTGTGTGTATATAAAGCAGCAGTGTGATCCAGGGGGAGGGGGGCATTGTGTGTATAAGGCAACAGTGTGATCTAGGGGGAGGGGGGCACAGAGCTGGAGTATTGTGTGTGTATAAGGCAGCAGTGTAATCCAGGGGGAGGTGGGCATTGTGTGTATAAGGCAACTGGTCCGTGAGGTTTGAAAGATAGGCGACCACTACTTTAGGCACAGTGAGCTTGTTTAACTTTTAATAAGTACTGCATGCATTCTTAGTAACTTTTCTTTTCTTTACACATAAAAAGAATTCAACTTGATTTAAATAATCTAGTTAATGCATATTAGTATTTTTTTGTATTAAATATTTTCAACTATGTCAATGGGAGCAGCCTTATTTTTTCAATAAATATTCAGACCTTGCTTCCTGCTTTGCTGTACTACACAGAGGTTTTACTTTACTGCTCCTTCTCATGTTGGATATTTACAAGTCAGCTGATTCATTGAAAGCCATGCACCCCCATATGGCTGATATGTTATCTCAACATTGGCTGACTGAGGCTGAGTCAAATACAAAGCTCCCTTTAGTGCACATATGTCAAACACAAAGCCCACAGACGGAATCTGGCCCACCAGGCCATTTCATGTGGCCTTCACACCTCTCCTGCAGCTGCGGCATCCCCCTCATCTCTGCTCTTTCCTTGCCTAAGCTGTCAGCAGCAGAGAGGAGGATAGAACTCCATTAGATCCTTCTCTTCTCCGTGCAGCCGCAGAGAGGCTTGGCTCTGCCACCCCTCCGTCTCAGCATTTAAAGCGGAGTTCCACACAAAACTTCCGCTGGAACTTCCGCTTTTCGGAACCCTCCCCCCCTCCGGTGTCACATTTGGCACCTTTCAGGGGGGAGGGGGGTGCAGATACCTGTCTAAGACAGGTATTTGCACCCACTTCTGGCATAGACTCCCATGGGAGTCTATGCCTCTTCCTGTCCCTCCGCGCTGTCTCCTGGGAAACACACAGCTCCCAGGAGAGAGCGGGGACCACTTGGGACGCGCAGCGCGACTCGCGCATGCACAGTAGGGAACCGGGAAGTGAAGCCGCAATGCTTCACTTCCTGATTCCCTCACCTAGGATGGCGGCGGTAGCTGCCAAGAACCGAGCGGGTTCTCGGCGTCGCCTGCCGACATCGTTGGACTCTGGGACAGGTAAGTGGCCATGTATTAAAAGTCAGCAGCTGCAGTATTTGTAGCGGCTGGCTTTTAATATTTTTTTTTTTAGATGATGTAGGTGGACCCCCGCTTTAACAACAGAGAGGAGGACAGAACTTCTCCTACAGATCCTGTGCAGCCACAGCACCCCCTCATCTCTGCTTCCCTTGGTCTCAGCATTCAGCAGACTTCGGTAGCTAACTCCAGTCCTCCTCTGGTCCTCCTCCAGACTCTACACTTTGTGCTTCCCAGCTCCACCCCCATCTTTTTCCTGGCAGCGGCACAAGGTAAGGGGTGTACACTGTGATATAAGGGAGGGTGGGGGACTCTTGACTTCTGGTGATGGGGAGGGCTCATGACCACTGATGTAAGGAGGGGGAGTGGGGTATTCTGGACATCTAGCCTTACAGATACAATCGGCCTTTTGAGGGCAACCATAATGCTGATACAGCCCACAAGGATATTGAGTTTGATACCCCTGCTCTAGTGGTTAATTGACAAATCTTTGCATTTAATACAATAATAAAAACATTGAACATAAAACACATTTATATTGGAATTTACAGCAAAAATAATTCATGATATGCTCAAAAGAAATACACTTTACCTTTCCTTCAATATTCAACATTTCCATACAGTTGGGTATGTTTAGAAAAGATAATACAATTCTTTTACAACACAGGAGGAACAACACTGATATGGAAACCATTTTTTAGCACCATAGTGCACTTTTTGCTGTTTTGTAGCTGTGTGATTTTCTTTGGCATTGCATCTTTCATGTTTCTCACATCAGTGGCAGAGAAAGAGAGAGAAATGGAAGGTGGCCAGAAAAGACATTCCTGTGGAAGGAGTCACTACATTTTATCCGATTCCTGCCCAATATGGGTTTGTACATCTCTAGCTCTGGGAGCAGACCTGGGAGTGGTATTCCACGCACCCCGTACACACTGCCTAGTTATTCCTGAACAATATATTCAACATTTTTCAGAGAGTTATGTCCTAAATAGACAAAGAGTAATTGTGGAAAGTACAGTAACCCATAATCTAGTATCCAGTAAGAGATAATGTGAGAGCAACCCGTGTATAAAATTCTTGTTGATCAAAGCAACCAATTAAAGCCCAACCCCAGACAAAGTATTAAAAAAAATATATATTCCCTAGCCAATAACAATTTTTTTTTACTTTGACTGCAATCCTCACCACCATTCTGCCCACCTATGTAAAACCATTCTGCCACTAGATGGCATAAGTCATGACTAAGGTGATACAAGGAGTACATAGTGGACTGTCAGAGGGTGTCATTGAGTGTGAGTAGGCGCATCGTGGTGCAGGAGCAGAAAACACTCAGACTCCAGTTGCAGAAAAGAGAACTGTATTGAAACTCAGCAATACACAACAAGCCCGGCAGGAAGGCATCGGGAACACTCATAGGATGTAACAGCGATGTGTAGTAACAGAAAGTCTCAGGTGTGCCAACTGCATCTGTTTTAAGGAACAAACTGTGGCCTGACTGGTTGTACCCAAGTGGGGCGGCTTCCAAGTAGGATGACAAGTCCCTACACTTTCCCTACTTGACTGGAACATTTCCATGTTGCTAAGCACTTTCCTGACAGATGGGTGACCTGTCCCTACCACGCAAATTGCGCACCAAAAGCGGGAGCTAGAGTCTTAAATAGACTCTGCCTGACCTAAGATGGGCACCAAAGTCACATTGGATGCTGCCTCTCTGCGACTGAGAAAACCATAGAGGAACTCGGTTCCTCTCTACTTCCTCCTCCACCTGCATTGCTGCTGTGGATGAACATCACCTGCAGTGGAGAAAATACACCTGTCTAACTTACCATGTTAGTGTTGCTATCCGCATAATTAAAGTGGAGATCCACCCAAAGGTGTAACCTCCGCTTATTTGCTTCCTCCCCCTTCGGTGCCACATTTGACACGTTTCAGGGGGGAGGAGGGAACGGGGACCTGTTTTTGACAGGTTCCCGTTCTCACTTCTGGGAGATGGCGCTGACCCTCGGAAGTTCAGCCCCCCTGCTCCTTCTTCCGCAGCTGGACAAGTTAGAAAGCGCGCATGTGCAGTAGGGAGCCAGCCGCAAAGCCGGTCCGGTTTCCCTTAGTGAAGATGGAGGCGGCAGCACCCGACAGCCGTTCCCGAAAATTGGCTGGGGTGCCGACATCGTGGGCTCCCTGGACAGGTAAGTGTCCATATATTAAAAGTCAGCAGCTGCAGAATGTAGCTGCTGACTTTTAATTTTTATTTTTCCCCAGGTGGAACTCCTCTTTAAGGACTGCCCAATGGCAGGAAAATATCTGCAAGGGAAGAGGACCCTAATGTCATGTGTTTGGCCTGAATACTTCAGAAAAAAAAAATACAGTGGTGGGGGACTCAGTACAGGGTTTACATTTAGGTTGCAGAAATAAGTTGTAAGCTAATTATTTGCTGTGGGCAATAAGATTTTTTTCTTCAATCTCAATTTTCATACATCTGATCACATTTTCTCACCATCCAGCAATATGCCTGCTTTGTCCAGGGGGTAAAAAAATTAAGAGACCACAGATGATATAGCAGGGTAAAATTGGCCAGCAGCAGGACAGTTTTATTGAGCAAGACTGAGCCAAAATATACTAGAGATACAGGGCACAGGCAGGAATTAAGCGATTGCATAGGATATCATATAGCAGAGGATACAACAGTGTAAAATTGGCCAGTTGGCCAGTGGCAGGACAGGTTTAACCAGAGAGAACACGCTCAAGCGATGTATGCCTATCTTTTTATTTTTACTATAGGGATGAGGGGGTGTGGTAAATGTGAGTGCTCCAAGGACAAATGGTCAACAACAGCATTTTTATTCTACAATAAAATCTATATATATCCACTACTTAAAGCGGAGTTCCACCTATTTAAAAGTCAGCAGCTACAAAAAGTGTAGCAGCTAAAAAATAATAAACAGACACTCACCTGTCTTACGGTCCAGTGATGCGGCCGCCCGAAGCCTCGCTTTTCTCCCCCTCCTCTCTGCCGCGCTGGCATTGCAAGTGTGGGGGGTGCCCGGCTGTGGCTTCACAGCCAGGCGCGCACTGTGCATGCGTGAGCCATGCTGCGCGTTATGAATGGCCAGGCAATCTGGGACCTGTGACGTGTCACAGAAGAATGCAGAGATAGAGGGGGGAGAGGTGAACTTCCTTCCGGCGCCGCGGCGCCAGGAGAGGAAGTAGGAGCTGGGTACCTGTGAAAACCAGGTACCTGATCCCCCCCCACCAAAAAAAAAAATGACATGCCACGAGTACTTAAAGCGTAAGTTCCATTTTTGGGTGGAACTCCGCTTTAATGGCCTTTTAATCTATTTTTCATGAAACTGTTTCTTAGTGTGTTTTTCCGCCTCCTTCAGCTCCTGAACCTCTCCTTTTCCCTACATTTCTACATATAGTGGGAGCATGAAGAAACAAACATAGCCATCTTCTAACAAAAAGTCAGCTCACAGCAGAAAATTTGCAGCTATAACAGCTTCACCTTTTCTGGGAAGGCTGTCCACCATTTTTAGGAGTGTGTCTATAGGAATGTTTGACCATTCTTCCAGAAGCGCATTTGTGAGGTCAGGCACTAATGTTGGATGAGAAGGCCTGGCTCACACTTTAATGTGAAGGCCAGTCAAGTTCCTCCACTCCAAACTCGACAAAGTTGCACAAATCATCCAACTATGGGGGCACACATGTTTCCTCCTTTTGTGAATGACTTTTCTCCGCTAACCATCCACTCATTCCACTGTTCTCGAATGCGATCTTTAAATGGCTTGTTTAGGCACACATCCAGTGGCTGTACCCACAATGTCAATCCTGCAGGAATAACCACCGCATCTGTGTTTATTCTTGTCAGCCTTTCCTTTGTGCTGGGAGTTAAATGAGCCCTGAACATATCCCACACCAGTAGGCCACGTTCTCGTTGAAGACCACCTGGTCGCCTACTCCATACATTTTCAAGTCATAGCTTTACCCCTTCTTTATCCATCCAGCCTTTTTCATTCACATGTACAAAAACTCCAACAGGGAACTTGATTTTCGACATTGTTTTTCTTTTGAAAATAATCATTGGTCTTAATTTGGCGCCATCAGCTTGAACATGCTAGTACCACTGTAAAGCTGGACTTCTCATGTCCTGTTGTTTTAATTAACATCGTTTTTGCACCTTTTGAATTGACTGTTTTATTTCCTTGTCAAAAGAAGTTTATTGAGTATACAATATTATAAAGATACATAAAGTAAGTTTACAAGGATCTATAAAGTCAGCTCATTGTTTTACAGTAGGGTTTATATAGGTAAATATCATGAAATTTCAAATATTAAACATTGGGTTCACGTAAACCTAAATTAAAGATATATATCATTTCCTTAGTTACTTTTGTAGGTATTTAAATGATTTATACCTACTATACATATTGTTTACAGGTAGAGTGTATATAGGTCAAATAAATTCTGATAATGAGCTTTAATCGTAAGGTGGAGAAAAGGAAAGAGAAAGAAGAAAAAGGGTAGAAAGGCAGAGGTATGGTCCACAAGGTTGTCCCGCTCGTCAGTTTATTATTCTTTTTAGTTCTCTTTGAAGCCTTAGAATGGGTGTCTCTGTAAGTCATTTAATCTGTTACCATGGCAACAGGACAGAGTCATTGAAATTTGACAGGAACTGTTGTTTTATCCAAGCATGCCAAAGTTTTTCAAATTTTGGAATTTGATTTTGATCGATGGCTACCATCTTAGCATGGGACATTGTATTATTCATTCTGTGAATTGTTTCTGCTAGTACCAATGTAGGAGATTTCCATGCCTTGGCCACTGTTTGTTTTGCAGCCGTTATTAGTTGGATCATAAGTTTGAATTGAGAGAGTGTTAACCATTCCGGTTTTAGATTAAGTAAAGTTATATATGGATCTGGTTGTATTATTTTTTTAAATATTTTAGATGCAATCACGAAGACTTCCTTCCAGAAGGTTTGGATTACTGGGCACGTCCACCATATGTGTAAATGTGTGCCTATTTCTGGGCATCCTCGAAAACAAAGAGCTGAGGTATTAGGTGAATATTTTGCCACTCTAGCGGGTACAAGGTACCAGCGAGTTAGGACTTTATAATTTGTCTCCAGTGCTAAGATGTTGGGTGAAGATGACTTAGATGTGAGCCATATGTTAGACCAGTCCGTGTCTTCTAAAGTTCGTCCCAGGTCCTCCTCCCACCTCTGAACGTAAGAGGGTCTATTAAGATTTACTACTCCATATAATTGATTATAAAGTGATGAAATTGTACCTTTAGCAAATGGATCTTTTGTACAGATTGATTCAAAAATGGATAATTGGGATAATGGTGTAACCCCCTTTAAGAATGGTGTATAGAAATTTTTGATTTAAAAATATCTAAATATCTCAGAGTTTGGTAGATCATATTTTTCTCTAAGCGATGGGAATGAAAGGAATGATTTAGATGCTATGAAGTCATTTAGTGTCTGAATGCCTGATGTTGTCCAAGCTTTAAAAGAATTTGGGTAGATCCATGCTGGATAAAAGGCCGGATTTCTGATAAAAGAAAGGAGAGGATTGTGTGGAGATTGTAACTGATATTTGGTTTTTAGTTTATCCCAGAGAGATAAGAAGTGTTTAGTTATGGGATTATGAATTTTAAAGCGGTCTTTAGGATCAAGCCATAACAAGTTTGATATTAATAGAGGGTCATTTTCTGAAGCCTCTATAAATACCCATAATGGGATTTCCTGTTTTGCATGGTATTTGGACAGACTGGCCAAATGTGCTGCTCTGTAGTAGTTAGTAAAATTAGGGTATCCCAGGCCTCCTTTATTTTTGGGAAGATGTAGTGTGTGTATAGGTATACGTGGTTTAGAAGAGCCCGATATAAACGAAGTTGCTCTTTTTTGTACTATTCTCAAAAAATAGGAAGGAATTGGAATAGGGAGGACTCTGAATAGATAAAGCAATTTGGGTAGAATAGTCATTTTGATTGCATTAATCTTCCCTATCCAGGATAAAGGAAGTTGCGACCATTGTTTTATTAGATTTGTGATCTGTCTTAATACAGGAGGATAATTGGTTGAGAATAAGTCAGAATGAGATGCTGTTAAATGAATTCCAAGATATGGGATTGATTTTTCTGCCCATGTGAATGGGAGTGCAGCCCTAGCCGGGATCAATTCCATGTTTGTGAGCGAAATATTAAGCACTAGGCATTTCTTAGGATTAATCATAAGGCCGGATAGGGCTGCAAATCCATCAAGAGCTGGTATTAAGTTAGGACCAGAGACCTGTGGTGATGATAGAAAAAGTAATATATCGTCTGCAAATATACATAATTTGTGTGTAATACCTCCTACTTCAATGCCAGTTATAGTTTGATTTGTTCTGATGTATTGGGCCATGGGTTCGAGTATAAGGGCAAATAATAAGGGAGATAATGGGCAACCCTGTCGGGTACCTCTTTCGATATTAAAGGCATCAGATTTGTATCCAGCATATTTTATATAGGCTTTGGGTTTATTATATAATGCTTTGATCCATGTTAAAAAGTGGGGTCCAAAACCCCATTTTTGTAATGAATATTGCATATATTGCCAGGATACTGTGTCAAATGCCCTCTTAATATCGAGAGATAGAAAACATAAAGGGATTTTCCGTTTTTTAGCAATATGTGCCAATAACACTGCCCTGCGTATATTATCGCCTGCCTGTCTATTTGGCAGGAAGCCTACTTGATCTCTATGTATTAATTTTCCTATAATGCTATTGAGGCGTTTTGCTATTATTTTTGCTAATAATTTAATATCAAGGTTTAACAGAGAGATAGGCCGATAATTCACACAGGAAGTATCATCAGAAAGGGGTTTTGGGATTATACAAACAATTGCCATTAGTGTTTCTTGCCGAAAAGAATGTGCTTCTAGAAGTTTGTTAAAAGTTTCAGTGAGAATGGGAGAGAGTATTTCTGAGAATGTTTTATAGTATAAAGCCGAGTAGCCGTCTGGGCCTGGTCTTTTGTTAAGTTTTAGGTCTTTTATGGCGTTAGCAACTTCATCTATAGTTATAGGCTCATCCAAACTGCTTTTTTGATTCTGAGACAACTCAGGTAAGGTTATTTTTGAGAAGAAGGATTCAGCCTCTGTAGGATTAAATTCATTGTTTGTCTTGTATAAAGTTGCGAGATGTGAGTGAAATTTATGGACTATTTTAACTGGATTACAAGTATAAACATTTTTTGATAATTTCAAACGTATTGGTTTGAAAGATTTGTTAGTTGAATTTAATGCCCGAGCCAAATATGTACCTGGTTTGTTTGTATTTATGTAGAAATTGTGTTTGGAGCGTTTGAGGGATTTATCAACTGACTCAGTGAGAAATAGATCGTATTCCAATCTAGATTTTTCCAGATGAGATTTTGTACTCTGAGATGGATTATCTTGGAATGATATGTAGGCTGCATTAAAATTGAGTTCTAGTTTTTTTGCTAGATTTTTGCGTTCCCGTTTAAATAGTGCCATTTGTCTTTGTATTGTACCACGCAAGACAGGCTTATGAGCTTCCCACAGTGTTATTGGGGAAATGTCTGTTGTATTATTAATTGATATGTATTCCTTTAAAGCTTGTTCAATGGCCATCTGATGTAGTGGGTGTTTGAGCATTATGTCCGGTAAGTACCACGTTGGGTCATGCGCTTTTGGTATGGCTGAGGCTATAGTAGTGTATACTGCATTATGGTCAGACCACGGAATCGGAATTATATCTGATGCAATAATTTCTGGTATCATTCCTATTGTTAGAAAAATATGATCTATTCTGGTGAAGGTTTGATGCGGGTGTGAGAAATAAGTGAATTTTTTTTTCATTGGGTTACTTTCTCTCCACGAATCTACCAGATTGTATTTGGAAAGAAGTTGAGAAAAAGGTAATCTAGAGGTTATTTTGGATGGTGTAAAAGGTGATTTATCTAGAAATGGGAGGAGGACCTGGTTCGAATCCCCGCACATTATCACTGTTCCTATTTTGTGTGTATTAACCACTTAAAGACCAGCCTCGTTTTGGATTTTAGGTGTTTACAAGTTTAAAACAGGTTTTTTTGCTAGAAAATTACTTAGAACCCCCAAAGATTATATATTGTTTTTTTTCTAACATCCTAGAGAATACAATAGCGGTCATTGCAATACTTTTTTTTGCACCGTATTTGCGCAGCGGTCTTCTAAGCGCACTTTTTTTGGAAAAAATTCACTTTTTTGAAAAAAAAAATAAGACAACAGTAAAGTTAGCCCAATTTTTTTTTATATTGTGAAATATAATGTTACGCCAAGTAAATTGATACCCAACATGTCATGCTTCAAAATTGCGCCCGCTCGTGGAATAGCGTCAAACTTTTACCCTTAAAAATCTCCATAGGCGACGTTTAAAAAATTCTACAGATTGCATGTTTTGCGTTACAGAGGAGGTCTAGGGCTAGAATTATTGCTCTCACTCTACCGGTCGCGGCGATACCTCACATGTGTGGTTTGACCACCGTTTTCATATGCGGGCGCTACTCACGTATGCGTTCGCTTCTGCGTGCGAGCTCGTCGGGACAGGGCGCTTTAAAAAATTTTTTTTTTTTTTTTATTATTTATTTTATTTTATTTTATTTATTTTTTCACTGTTTTTAAAAAAAAAAAAATTTGGATCACTTTTATTCCTATTACAAGGAATGTAAACATCCCTTGTAATAGAAAAAAGCATGACAGGTCCTCTTAAATATGAGATCTGGGGTCAAAAAGTCCTCAGATCTCATATTTAGACTAAAATGCAAAAAAAAAAAAAAAAAAGTCGTTTAAAAAAATGACACTAAAAAAATTTGTGCCTTTAAGAGAGTGGGCGGAGCCGTCGAATGACGTCGCTCCGGCCGTCACATGGTATGGAGACGGGTGGGGGCCATCTTGGCCTCACTTGTCTCCATACCTCAGCAGGGAAAGGACCCGATCGCCTCCGCCGTTACCGACGGCTCCGGTAAGCGGCGGAAGGCGCGGGAGAGCGGCGGGAGGGGGGGTGGCACCTCTCCCGCCACCGATAACGGTGATCTCGCGGCGAACCCGCCTCAGAGACCACCATTATCATGTACAGAATCGCTCACTGTAAAGATGGATATCTCGGTTGTGGCAGCAGCTGCTGCCGTTACCGAGATATCCATCTCCAAAAAAATGACGTATATATACAGTGAGCGGGGCTACTTGTAATATATGTGAGAGGAATGGTGTAGGTTGTTTGTTAGGAGCGTAGTAGGAAATCACAGTGATTGCTGTATCCATTATATAACCCATGAGTATCAGGTATCTACCTTCTGGGTCTTTAATTTCTGATGATAAGGTGAATGGTGTGGATCGGTGAAATGCAATTAGAGTTCCCCTTTGTTTGGTACAGGCAGAAGCCGTGTAAATTTGTTGATAAAAAGGAGAAATATATTTTGGAGTAGAATCTTTGGTGAAGTGTGTTTCTTGGAGGCATACTATGTGAGCCTTCTTGTTATGGAAAGTACGGAAGGCTTTGGTCCTTTTTTGAGGGACATTTATTCCCTGAACATTCAGGGAAAGTATATTCAGTGGTGCCATGGCAACAGATCAAATAATTTTGACTTACTTTTTGTTATGCAGAGCTGACTGCGCAGATCAACCTGTGTGGACTGAGGAGATGAAAAGATGGAAAAGAAACCAGTGAATTCTGGAGTAAAGAGTAAACAAAAAACATATGAGATTAGATGATACATTGTATAAATTATTTTTTGCAAGTAATCACAATTTACCCGTGAAAGAGAATAAATATCTCTCTCAGGGGAATAAGTGCCTTCGTCACACTCCCACATAATATGGTTGGGAGAATGAGGAGGGCTAATGGGGGTACACGGATCTTCCGCTTACAGGAGAGAAGTGCTATGTCAAAAGACATCAAAATGATGATTCATTAATTGGAGTGCAGAATATGGTTTTTGTTGAAATTATTTATTCCAGGGTGGTTGTATATGGTTAGTCTTGCCCTAGGCTAATCAATTCAGTTAGAAAGGTACTGTTAATAACTTTGGTATTGATGAAGATAGTTTGAATTATTTTGGGATTTTAACCCTTTTAGAGTAAACAATTACATATTTTATTCATATGTAACTGTTTAGATATGTTAACTCATAAAATTGAGGTTGTATTGCTTCAGATTAAAATAAACAAAAACATAGTTCTAGGAACTAGTTAGGTAATAATATATTTTTTTTAAGAAAAGAAAGAAAAAGCTTCCATTACTTCTGGATTATTGAACATATTTGTCCTAAAAAGTAATAAATCTATTGTTATTACCTGAAAATATATAACTGAACAAGAATTTCCTTATTTCACTTATATATTCTAAGGCTATATGAATCATAAGTAATAAGAAATATAACTGGAATGTAACATGATCCCACACAGTGTGTGACTATCAGAATGCAGTTACATTCAGTTATAAATACAGGTTTTTTATAGAGAACCATCTTTTAGTATAATAAATGAAGAGATATCAGGAATTAGGATGTCATATCATTGAATCTTCTTGGTCCATGGATGATGTGGCATAACGGCCTCTTTTGTGAGAATGATGATTCCCATTTTGTTCTGAAATTTTCTGGGTGCTGCCTGAAGGTGAAGATGATGCCATTCTTCTGCGTGTGGGAGAGTTGCTGCTTGTGGGTTCTGTCAGATTTAATTTTAAAAGGGTTTGTTGTAGTTCATCTGCTGATCTGCTTCTGTAAATTGTACCTTGGTAGTTAAATCTGACTGAAAAGGGGAAGCCCCATTGATACATAATGTTGTGGCGTTGCAGTTCCATTAGTTGGGGTTTCATGGATCGTCTTTTAGTAATAGTAAGTTGGGATAGGTCAGCAAAAATTTGATAATTGTGTCCTTGAAAATTAAGTTCCTTTTTTTCTCTTGCAGCAATTAGTATTTGTTCTTTCGTTCTGTAATAATGAAATTTTGTGATTATATCACGTGGGGGTCCATCTTTCTTTTTGGCTGTGAGGGCTCTGTGTACTCTGTCCAGTTCTAAACGTTTAATAGGGATATCTGGCTTAAGTTCTTGTAATAGAGCAGTAATAGTAGATTGCAGGTCTGTCACAGTTTCAGGTATTCCCCTTATGCGCAAGTTTGAACGTCTGGCTCTATTTTCGTAATCTTCGAGCTTAGTTTGAAGTATTAAATTCTCTTCTTTTAATTGTTCCAATTCTGTTATATTTTCTTGGGTTGTAATTTCAATTTCATCCATTTTTATTTCTAAGGCTGCGGTGCGGTTTCCCAGCTCTCTTATTTCTTTGGTTAGGCTTTTTGTTATTTGGTCTGAGGTTTGTTTTAAAGCCTTATGAAGCATCTTTTCAAATTGTAATAAAATTACTGGGGATGCTGAGGAGGCTTGTGGAGAAGTTTGTGAGAGGATTTGTTCTGTATCTGACTCAAATGGAGAGTCTTGCTGTGACATTTTCTGTCTGTGAGAGCGCCCTGATGCTGTATATTGTGAGGTGACTGGAGCTGCTTTAGTTGCAGTGAGTGCCTGTGAGCTCTTTGTGAGGTGATTTTTATTTCTGCCACGGCTTCCTCCCAGTACCATATTTCCTGCCCAAACTTTCACAGTTTGTTCCCTGGGGCAAAAAGGTACAAATGGATACCTTTTGTGCTTGCAGGCTCCGCTTTGTCCTTCTCTTCTCTCCTCAGCGGTGCGGAGCTCTAACAATGCATGTCTGCTCCGCTAGGCTCCGCCCATCTCCCCCGACTGTTTTATTTCCAACCATATCGAAATTCATAGGAGTTTCATACATATTTCTGATCTGACTTAACACATAGTCGTGTTTCTTGAGCTGCTGTATTAGATATCGATGGAAATTACTTACTTTGCCGTTGAGATCTGCAGGTAATGTTTGTTCAATTTTGGTCTTTTGCCTCAGTACCAGATCATGTCTTTCCAAGAACCTTGTACACCAGGATATGGTGGCCTTAAATCCTTTGCTGTGATCTGGGTTTGATTTGGCTCACTGAAGTACAAAAATACGTATATTGTTTTGTGTCACTACAAAACTATTGTGACGATGCTCATGCACCATGTCTGCTACATGCTTTTCCAGTTCTGGCCAATGTGGGGTGCCTCTTCCTTAATGAACACTTACCCCTTGGCATACTCTTTAATGCATCTTACTTTGCTTTCCAGTCTCAGACCATCTTTTTTGTCACTTCATACTGTCTTGCAGCAGCGCAGTAATTATGTTCCTTGGCAAAGTTTACAACGTTGAGCTTGAAACTGGCTTCATGTTTCTTTCTTCTTGCTGGAGCCATGATGGGGTCCCATAGCTCTCAACTGTCCTTGATTTCGAGGGACTGTCCCTGATTTGGAACAATGTCCATCTGTCCCTCATTCCTCCTCATTTGTCCCTCATTTTGGTCTGATCTATATAGATGTATATAAAATGCACTTTTTATCTATCAAAAAGTGTTTTCCAGCTCTAAACCTTTCATCTGATTTCCAAATTGCTGCATTTGTAAATTCCAAAAGCCAATATAAAGGAATAGTAGTGGTAAAAAAAAGCACTTGTGGGTTTAACCAATCTTTTTTTGTACAATTCTCCTTTAAGGGGGCGTGGCAAGGAGTGTGTCCTATGCCTGCATACTTTTGCTGATAGGTGTCCCCTCATTCCCATCTCAAAAAGTTGGGATGTACGGGGTCCTGTCTATCAGCCATTTCACACCAATATGAAATCTGTCAGGTATTACCACTGTATTATTACTGTTATGAAATCAAAAAGTGAATTACAAGTCCCAGAGATCCCACAATTGGTAGGCAGCAACAATGGCCAGTGAATCCTCTCCTCCAAAGCACCAGAAATCATATTATATAAAGGGGAGATCTGGAGCTGGATGTGCAGTAATACTGCATGTACAGTAGCGCCAGGTACACTGCAGAATACAGTATACACTGCTGAGCCAATCACGGCAAGCGATGTATTTTATTATTTTATTAATGAATACAAAGCCTGCTCGGATTGGCAGAGCCAGAGGCTGTGACATCATCAGGTACCCATCCCCGCTTCCGAGAGATTTCATCGCGGAAGTATCCCTCGGAAGTATCCCTCGGAAGTTCGGCCCCTTCCTCCTTCCCCTGCCGCCAGGCAGAAAGCAGAAAGCGCAGCGCACTTTGCGCATGTGCAGTAAGGAACCGGCTGTGAAGCTGAAAGACTTCACTGCTGGGTTCCCATATTACCAAAGGCGGCAGCACCTGAGAGCCTTTGCAAACATCGGCTGGGGTGCCAACATTGCTGGATTCCAGGACCGGTAAGTGACCTAATATTAATTGTAGTCAGAGTCTTCGAGTGAGAAAGTGATACTCCTAAGCACCAAGGCCTGAGGTGTGCCTTGGCCTGACTGGTCAGTATGCCTGAAAAGAGGGCATACCCTGAATGTAAGAAAAAGTATTATGAGTATGTATGAAGATTTGGGAAAACGGGTGGGTGGGAACCCAGAAATGCAGACGAGCCCTGGCCTGACAGAGGAAGAGGCTTAAATAGCCCTCTCAGACTCCTCGCACAAATACAGGCTAGCCTCCGGCTAGCCTTTACACTTGTAGTCAGAGTCTTCGAGTGAGAAAGTGATACTCCTAAGCACCAAGGCCTGAGGTGTGCCTTGGCCTGACTGGTCAGTATGCCTGAAAAGAGGGCAAAAAGACACAAATTTATGTGAAGAAGGGAAGGTAACAATCCATCAAGTGGAGTAGCGTGCCCGGATGGCAACAGTATATATCCGATAAGTGTCCGCTATGACAGGAGAACCCCCCCCGACTCCTGACTTGGTGAAGAGACAGAACCCCCTATAGAACCTACGAAGCTACCCAGAACCCAACTAAACATCCCTTGAATGATTGGATAGAGCCTGAAGCCCGAGACGATCCAGACATGAGAATGAACTGCTTGTGAATGAGAGGATAAGTGGGGAAGGGGAGCATTGGCTGTCCCGAGGAGCCCCTGCAAAATGATAGCCGAGAAGATTGAAACTTCAACCGGACACCAGTGAAGTGCTCAGTGAAACCCCCCCGAACCCTGGCCTACCCATATTGGTTTGGGGAAGTGCGAGGGTGAGTGCCAAAGGACAACTGGCAGGAGTTCAAAATGCTAAATACCTGAAGGATGTGATGGAGTAGGTGGATGAGGCCCATGCACTATGGCAATAAGCATTGTCAACATGGAAAAACCATGCCAGACACAGAATACTGGTCCCACCTGATTCGATCGGGTCGTGCTTCAGCCTGTGACCTGGCAACCGAGTCTGAATCCTGAACAGGGGAAGGAGGGCCAGACTCCACCCCGGGAAAATAAGTCCCATGGCATGAAACAGTCA
The DNA here is from genome assembly GCA_037952835.1 of Lithobates septentrionalis. Classification (NCBI taxonomy): domain Eukaryota; kingdom Metazoa; phylum Chordata; class Amphibia; order Anura; family Ranidae; genus Lithobates; species Lithobates septentrionalis. The sequence goes on along the minus strand of JBBDGP010000034.1, from coordinate 963,862 downwards.
TATCCAAAGTGACTGAAACCCCCCTACCTGGAACCGGCTGGGGAACGGAAAAGATGACTGGACTGACGTCCCTGAGCAGTCTTCCAGGCCACATCCTAGACAAGAGATCAGAGCCGAGAGTGGAATCCAGAATCATGATGACGTTTGGCCAAACCTACCACTTAAGGACCAACAAGGGGATGATGGATGCCAATACAGCCCAACCTGACAACACGAACAAGAGAAATGACAGACAAGACATGAGAACAACAACGCCCCTCTGTGTCTACCCAAGTATGGGAACATGAGCAGAATTGACAAGACCACTGCGCATAAATGAACCTGATGACGGACCCCCCCACCCTTGTGTAAGTAGTGAGTGAGCCCGAGTAACCTGCCGCGCAGAGACAGGTAATTAACTGAAAACTCAGGGCTGGTGTACCCACAGACCGTGGTGGGTAATCGTACAGGTGTGTTGAATGAACGTGCATCGTATGACGTATGGTATACGGGCGAGAAGATTGTGGTCAACAATCATTAACAAACGAAACCTCAGCCCATATGGATTTGTAGACGTGACAGATCCTGACATGTGAGCCCTAGCTAACTGACCCAGGTACAAACATGAACAAAAAACGATGAGACATGACAAACAGCGAAGAGGAAAACAGCTACCGGAGTATATGACGTGACTGAACAACAATGCCCCTCTGAGAAATGCTGAGGCTTAAATGCTATGGCAGAAATGCTGAGACTTAATGCTGAGGCAGAAACGTAATGACAGAAAAACCTGGGGCAGAAATGCAATGACAGAAACGCTGAGGCAGAAATGCCACGACAGAAATGCTGAGGCAGAAATGCCATGATAGAAACCCTTACCAGGCCACATTTAAAGTCCCAAGGGATGTAACAGTTGGCCTTACTAGGCCACAGGTTCACTCAAAGTCCCTTAATCCCCCATTTTTAATTCTAATATTATGACAGAAACCCTGGGGCAGAAATGCCATGACAGAAACCCTGGGGCAGAAATGCCATGACAGAAACCCTGGGGCAGAAATGCCATGACAGAAAATCCTGGGGCAGAAACGCTCTGACAGAACGCTGAGGCAGAAATGCAATGACAGAAATCCTGGGGCAGAAACGCTGGGGCAGAAATGCCAGGACAGAAACGCAATGACAGAAACGCTGATACTAAAATACTGATGGCAGAAATGCAAAGTCAGAATCCTGGGGCAGAAACGCTATGACAGAAATGCTGAGACTGAATGCCGAGACAGAAAAAGTTGAGACTGAACGCCGAGCCAGAAATGCTGGGGCAGAACACTATGACAGAAAACGGCATGACCGAATAAAGAAAAACGCCATGACGGAAATCCTGGGGCAGAGACGCTATGACAGAAATCCTGGGGCAGAGACGCTATGACAGAAATCCTGGGGCAGAGACGCTATGACAGAAATCCTGGGGCAGAGACGCTATGACAGAAATCCTGGGTCAGAAACACTATGACAGAAATCCTGGGGCAGAAACGCTATGACAGAACCCTGGGGCAGAAACGATATGACAGAAATGCCAAAACTGTAAGCCGAGACAGAAATGCCGGGGCAGAAGGCTATGACATAAATGCCGGGGCAGAACGCTAAGACGGAAATGCTAGGGCAGAATGCTAAGACGGAAATGCTGAACGCTTATGACAGAAATGCTAGGGCAGAACGTAAAGACAGATATGCTGAACGCTATGACAGAAATGCTGAACGCTATGACAGAAACGCTGGGCAGAACGCTATCACAGAAATACTGAATGCTATGACAGAAACGCTGGGCAGAACGCTACGACAGAAATGCTGAACGCTGTGACAGAAATGCTGAACGCTGTGACAGAAATGCTGAACGCTGTGACAGAAATGCTGAACGCTAAGACAGAAACGCTGAATGCTATGACAGAAATGCTAAACGCTATGAAAGAAATGCTGGGCAGAACGCTATCACAGAAATGCTGAACGCTATGACAGAAATGCTGGGTAGAACGCTATCACAGAAATGATGAACGCTATGACAGAAACGCTGGGCAAAACGCTACGACAGAAATGCTGAACGCTAGACAGAAGTGCTGAACGCTATGACAGAAATGCTGGGCAGAACGCTACGACAGAGATGCTGGGGCAGAAACAACATGACAGAAACAATGGGGCCGAACGCCATGACAGAAATGCTGGGGCAGAACGCTACAACAGAAATGCTGAGGCAGAAACGCTACAACACAAATGCTGAGGCAGAAATGCTATGACAGAAAAAAACGCTATGACAGAAATGCTGGGCAGAACGCTATGACAGAAATGCTGAACGCTATGACAGAAATGCTGAACGCTATGACAGAAATGCTGGGCAGAACGCTATCACAGAAATGCTGAACGTTATGACAGAAATGCTGGGCAGAACACTATCACAGAAATGATGAACGTTATGACAGAAACGCTGGGCAGAATGCTACGACAGAAATGCTGAACGCTAGACAGAAGTGCTGAACACTATGACAGAAATGCTGGGCAGAACGCTATGACAGAAATGCTGGGGCAGAAACACCATGACAGAAACAATGGGGCCAAACGCCATGACAGAAATGCTGGGGCAGAACGCTACAACAGAAATGCTGAGGCAGAAACGCTACAACAGAAATGCTGAGGCAGAAACGCTACAAAAGAAATGCTGAGGCAGAAACGCTATGACAGAAAAACAAACGCTGAGACTAAACGCCTAAACAGAAACGCTATGACAGAAAACCTGTGCCGAAACGCTATAACAGAATTCCTGGGGCCGAAATGCCACGATATGACTGAAGCGGTGGATGCCCGGGAGGCGTACGGGGATCCCCCCCCCACATGATGCCCCACGTGAATACCGGGAGGTGAGCAGTCGGGTGAGCGACCCCCACCCCCCCATGAGAACTGGGAGGCGTGCGGGCGTCCCCTCCATGATGCACTGCGTGGTACCAGGGAGGTGAACTGGTGGGTGAGTGGCAAGTGGGTGAGTGGAGGATGGATGTATGGACGGATGCCCCCCCCCTGGCATGAGAGCCAGGAGAAGCGGGTGGGCAGCACCCTGGACAGATGGAGCTGTGGGGAAAGTGGGTAGTTGGAGGATGGATGGATGGACAGACGACCCCCCTCCCCCCGCGGCGTGAGCGCCAGGAGAAGTGGGCGGGCGGCCCCCATGGCGCTGTCAGTAACAGAGAGATGATAGAGAGAAGCGGGCGGCGCCCCCCCGACTATGCGGGATTGCAGCTACGGTAAAGGATGAATGGATGCCCCCCCCCGGCATGGGAGCCGGGAGAAGCAGGCGGGCGGGCAGCACCCTGACCAGATGGATCCGTGGGAAAAGAGGGTGGGTAGATGATGGATGGATTCTCCCCCCTCCCCCCAGCATGAGCGCCGGGAGAAGCGGGCGGCCCCCACAGTGCTGGCAGGCACACGAGGATGAAAGGGAGAAGCGGGCAACGGCTAAGGTAATGGACGGATGCCCCCGCTCCTCCCGGCATGAGCGCCGGGAGAAGCGGGCGGGCAAATTGTCACTATTCTTTTGTTTATAGCGCAAAAAATAAAAACCGCAGAGGAGATCAAATACCACCAAAAGAAAGCTCTATTTGTGGGGAAAAAAAGGCCAATTTTGTTTGGGTACAGTGTGGCATGACCGTGCATTTGTCAGTTAAAGCGACGCAGTGCCGTATCGCAAAAAAGGGCCTGGTCATTGAGCAGCCAAATCTTCCGGGGATTAAGTGGTTAATCACCACTGGGTTTTTGTTTTGTTTTTGCTATATAAATTGAAAAATACCAAACATGTTGGAAAAAAAAAAAATATTTTTCTTTGTTTTCTATTGTAGAATTTTGTCTACAAACTGCGGTGTGTATATATATCTTAAAAAAGTTCTGATGTACTGATGTCCTATCTAATTTCTTGAGGCCCTAAAAAGCCAGGACAATACAAAACAAAGGACAAAAAAATGACCCCCTTTTGGAAACCTCAATGTATTTAGTAAGAGGCATGATAAATACATTATTTTAAAAATATGTTCTACATTGTTTTATATACTATGAGCAATGTGATGTTACCATAATGACACTGTACTAATCTGGGGAGGGGATCAGGATTTTGTTTACACTCTGATTGCTCATAATAGTGATGATCACTGTCATAAGCAACTATTTTTATAAATGGCATCCATTATGTACAATTGTGATGGCTGTGATTGGGCACAGCTTTCACATGGTACAGCTGCGCTATGATTGGCCCTGTCTGTACCATGTGATCACTGTGGCCAATCACAGAGCTCACAATAATACACAATGAATGGTTATGAATGAAAGCCATTTATTGTGGACATTTGACATGTGATCGCTGTGATTGATCACAGCAATCACATGGTACCCGGCCAGCCAGGTATAACGAGCTGTCATCAACTGTGTCCGATGGACACAGCGGGTGATAGAATGAGCAACAGCACAGCCTCCAGTGCGCATAGGAGGCGTGCACCTGGAAGTTGTCAAAAGACATCAACCCAGGAGTCAGAAGCTCCCACTCTGGAGCAACTGCACTTGCACAGTACACAGTCTTTTTCCCTTTAGTAATTCAACCCCAGTGTGTCAGTGAATTGGAAGTTGTTGTAAGGAAAGCATAGGGAAACTGCATAGAGAGAGATTAGGGTCATGGTTTGGAAACTGTACAAGTTATGATTGCTAGCTCTTTGGGCAACCAACCCATTTGCTGCCTTTTTGTTCTTTTTGGGGCTTTTTTGTTTTTCATTTTATTTTATGGTTAAAATGACGCCACATTTAGCCTAGCTTTGCCTTATATTTTTAATGCTTTGTTTTTCCAGATGTCTTCAGATGTCTTCAGGCAAGTCATGTGACAGGCATGGTCATTGTCCTCTACGGATCTATTCCCAGCAGTGAGAGGTCCTACACTGTAATAAAGCAGGGAGTGGCACTTAGCTGATGACATCAGAGCAGCTCTCCACATCATTACACTGCCAGTGTAGGGCCAGTGTAGGCCCCTATTGTGAGGTCCTACAGGAGGCGGGTCCATGACACCCAGCACTCACAGAGCATCCTCGAATCTGGAGATCTGGGGCTGGAAATAACACCCCCCATACTCTATATTTGGAAGGATGTACTCCAACAATTGTTTACTTGAAAAAAAAAACTCAAATAGCTGACCGGCAGTCTAAAGAGTTTTGAAGAAATAAGCCATATATGTGGAAAAAATGACAGCTGTATCCCGGAACAGATAGGTGAAGAAAGAAGAAGAGACTCATTTATTTATTTATGTGCACCACTCTCATAGTGGAATAGTGCTTAAAGTCTATGAGGTTGCAAAAACCTCTTGAAGCAGGTCAAATACACCTGCCAATGCATTCACAATGATCTCAGAAGAGACCCTGAGACTGACGTTAAACTAATACCAATGGAATAAGCCCAAAGCCTGTCATCACAGGCCCTAACTGTGACATCATTTCAAAAGCTCAAGCAAAAACTGTTGCGAAATGCGCCAATCCACAAAAAGTCCTTGCCCCCCGCAACCTTCTGGGACATATCAGGTTCCGGAAGGCTTCCCACAGTAAACATGATGGTGAACAGCGGCAAAGAATCGGTTCGGGCGAGGACGGCGCTGGACTCCAGGACTGGTGAGTGTTATTTTATTAAAAGTCAGCGGCTACAGTATTTGTAGCCGCTGACTTTTAATTTTTTTGCAGACAGGGCGAAGAACCAATTTAAAGAAACAAATGAAATTGACCAAAAGTCTCAACAGTACCTCCTTAAAAAACAGTATTACATTCAACCACTAGGTGGCAGGCACAAACCTTTTAAATTGGATTAATGCAGTTCCATGAATTGGGGTGATGACTGCTGTGGATATTTCTCTTAGTAATAGGAAGAGTTTGGAATTACAGTTTTTTCATGTTTAATAGCTTTTATTGAAGGTTTTGAAATATCTGATAGGCAATGTAATTATTGAACGTGACATAACTTATAAACATGTCTGTGTCTATTTTATCTCATGTCTATAATGTGTATATTCCAGGAGGACGGAGAGATAAGGCCTCCTGTCCTCCAGTGCAGGCTGCATCTACTGTACTGATAAGTAAAACATATTTATATCAGTAGGCTCAATTCACAAAGGTTAACAGAGGGATAAAGATGTTTAGTATAGCTGTGTGACTGTAATACTCAATCCTCATTGGAATCAGCACAATATATATATATATATATATATATATATATATATATATATATATATATATATATATATATATATATATATATATATATATATATATATATATATATATATAATATAGCACAAATATACAGTTTTAAATATAGGGTGTCAAAATACACAAAGAAGAAAGGCTTATGTTTTCTGCCTCTCTGGGCATAAACTTGGCAGGCTGGGTACCCTGACCATACTGTGTCCTGAGAAATATTCCAGAATCCCCATGTCACCTTTATTAAAAATGCTTCCCTGCAGTTGGGATGCCTCCCGCACTGCAAGGCTTAAATGCTTGCTTAGGTCTAGGGGGCCGCAAGTGGCAGTTTCTCTTTCCTGATCCTCTGCTGCTTGAGGCTCGTTCTGTGCTGTAATACCGGTCCTCCTTATCTGCTCTAGGATCCCATAGTCACAGGTCTCTGATGCCATCAAGTCCAATACAGAGTCCATAGCCCTAAATGGATGTGAGAATGCTGAGCGACAGGTCACCGAGGAGCACAGGGGAGTAGAAGAGAGCCCCGGATGCTGGACCAGTGGTCTCCAAACTGTGGCCCATGGGCTGGCTGCAGCCATTTGCTTGCCTTTATCCAGCCCTTGGGGCACTATTCCTCCCACTGACACCAACAATGAGGCACTATTACTTCCACTGACACCAACAATGGGCATCGTTTCTCCTAATGATATATAACAATGGAGCTCTATTCCTCCCACTGACACCAACAATGGGGCACTATTCCTCCCAATGACACCAACAATGAAGCACTATTCCTCCCAATGACACCAACAATAAAGCACTATTCCTCCCACTGACACCAACAATGAGGCACTATTACTTCCACTGACACCAACAATGGGCATTGTTTCTTCTAATGATATATAACAATGGAGCGCTATTCCTCCCACTGACACCAACAATGGGGCACTATTCCTCCCAATGACACCAACAATGAAGCACTATTCCTCCCAATGACACCAAGAATGGGGCACTATAAATTTCAATGACATCAACAATGGGGCACTATTCCTCCACTAATACCAATGATGGGGGGGGGGATATTCCTCCTCCCACCAACAACGGGATATCTTCTACTCCCATTTACCACTGTATGGCCCTCCTAAAGTCTGAGAGACAGCAAACTGGCCCTTTGTTTAGAAACTCTGGAGACCCCTGCCCTAGACCCTTGCATATAACCCTTGCAGTGTGGGGGCAACACCCCATGCAGGGGAGCAGTTTTGCTTTCCCTGGAGATGGGCTTAAAGTAATTTGAATCTCAGTACTCTGCTCTCTCCTCTTTTCCTTTGCACCTGCTCTGTGTTTACATCACAGATTAGGAGGATGGCAGGCTGTCAGCCTACTGGTGGCAGAGGGTAAAAAAAAAAAAAGGATCTACTGAGAGAACAATGCTTTAACCACTAGCCGAATTACAGATACAGCATGGCTGCCTAGTTTTGGGAGGGCATCTATTGATGTCCTCCCATGCTTGAACTTCTCGCGCGCCCCCTGGGGTGTGCGCAGCAGGGAGTGTCCGTAATGGCTAAGACCCAGCGCATCATAGATCGGGGTAAAGGGCCAATCACAGTGGCCCTTTACCATGTGATCACTCCATCCAATGACGGAGCAATCAGCTCTCTCCTCTCCTTGCACCAATCTATACAGCGTGTGAGGAGAGGAGGGAGACAGTGCAGCAGCATGAGTGGGCTGGATTTGGAGTGCCTACAGTGCTCATCAATGACTCATCAGTGCTCATCCGTGTCACATTAGTGCCATTACAGTGCTCATCAGTGCCACCACAGTGCCCTTTTTGCCCTACAGTGTCAATACAGTGCTCATCAGTACCACATCACTGCCCCTACAGTGCCATCAATGCCACATCAGAGCCATCACAGTGTTCATCCGTGCCACTTCAGTGCCATCACAGTGCTCATCAGTGCCACATCAGTGCCATCACAGTGCTCATAAGTGCCACATCAGTGCCATCACAGTGCTCATAAGTGCCATGTGTGTGTAGGCAGACAGAGGTTACTGCTGTCCCAGTGGGAAGTTAGGGGTCAACTGTAACTCCTGGGGTTTTTTTTGGCGGGCTTTCTTGGGTTCGCTCCTCCAGTCGGTGTACTATAAAAAAAAACGAGAGCCTGGATCCTGGGGGGTGGGGGGCTGTATAATTTACACACACACAGATGTTCTGCCTAATTGCCAGAGTCTGGATGGCCTAAGTCCTGCTGAAGCTGGAGGTAAACTCCAGACATAGACTCAACCAGTATTGCACTTTTAAATGGACAGGTATTCTGGGGCAGCCACAAGCCTGTAGCTAGGGACTAGGGATGTTAGGGAATGTTTTCACTTTATCTTGGACTGTCAATTGTCATTATCATTATGTTAACTCTTTATGCAAGTCAAACTTTTGAAACTTTGCCTTTGCCTGGTCTGATGTTACTAAAGGGGTGTAATGCAAGTAACCAGCACACATAGTCTACGACTCAGGTCATTAAACATATTGGGGTATGAAGACATCAGTACAAGAGATAATACAATGTGAAGATACAAGCAGTAACCAAAGGTAATAAAGGTTTCTCTAGCAGCCTGTCTTAGCATGTACATCTGGCAGGCGAAATAACCTCTTGCAGTGAGGGAGGTGTTGTTGGCACTCCTTTAGCAGCAATTTGTCTCCATGAGCAACGAGAGCAGGTCTGCACCATCCTGTACACAGTTATAGAAGAGAAACAGTTATAAAAGTAAAGTGTGCGCATGGAGTCCATGCTAGATATACAGTGTGACCCCATACCATTACAAGTAATCATGAATGTTTAATACATCAAGAAAGTTTACTAGAGTTTATTCATGTTTAGCCAACTGTCCGGGTTGTGAGCGTGGCTCAAGTAAAGGTACCCCATGTGTATGGCGGTGACCCTGTACAAAGTGTGACCCTTACTTGACGCCCAACCAGGAGAGCAAAATGGAGGATGTTATGACCACCCTGTCACCTTGACCTGCTCACATGTGCTTCGATGACATCAGTGCATGCTTCACCATGTGTGTTATCACCACTAATGCAAACCACTTACCTCAATGTTTGACCTACACTAGGTAAGGTCAACACTCACTTTTCCCTTTAACCCAGGTAGGTATACACTGAGGGAATCCACTAAATTTACTAATACCCAGTCTCCAATCTTCCTTAACCACTTCAATACAGGGCACTTATACACCTTCCTGCCCAGACCAATTTTCAGCTTTCAGTGCTCTCAAATTTTCAACGACAATTGCGCAGTCATGCAATGCTGTACCCAAATACAATTTTTTATAATTTTTTTCCCCCAGAAATAGAGCTTTCTTTTGGTGATATTTGATCACCTCTGTTGTTTTTATTTTTTGCACTACAAATAAAAAAAATTTGGAAAAAAAAAAAAACGCTTTTCTTCGTTTCTGTTACAAAACAAACTTATCCTGCTGGACGTCATATAACGCCCAGTCCGGATAACTGAACCACTTCCCGGCCATTTTTCTGCTATAGGCCAAGCAGGAAGTGGTTAAACCTCCACTCCAGCTGGGATAACACTTACCAAAAGTGAATAAAAATGCCTCTCATAGTGTAATAATTCTACAAACACCACTTTTATTTAACTATAAATGGAGCAACACTCATGAAAGAAGTGCATTTAGAACTAGTGCACACAGGAACATCACTTTTAATTTAAAATCATTGCCCCCTTAAGGTTCAGCACCGGCTCCACAGATATGCAACACTTTTGATAACATAATTGATCATGTGACGAAACGCGTCAGTACAGGGCCACGTGATGTCATCACACCTGGAAGCGGAAGTAAGCCATCTTTTTGCACATCTGTGGAGCTGATGCTGATCCTTAAGGGGACAATGGTTTTGAAGATTGCACTACATATTATGATGGAAGTATGCTTTTGAAGATATAAAGACTTACAAATATATTTGTTTTGTGTGTTTGATATTGCAAGAGATACAGATTTTAAATAATCACACGGACACATTTTTGTTGCAGGAAGTTTATTATTATTATTATAATAATAATTATTATTAGTTATTTCATTGTATTTATTTCATTTACTACATTTAAAGCGGAGTTCCACCCACAAATGAATCTTCCGTGGATCTGATTCCTCCCCCCTCCGGTGCCACATTTGGCACCTTTCGGGTAAAGATCACTGCAATCTTGTGCGGCAATTTACTCTATGTCCGGCCCTCCTCCTTCCCCCTCACTGCCTTCTGGGAGACACACAGGCAGCGTTGCCAACTGTCCGTTAATTTACGGGCAGCCCGTAAATTACACCCCATTTTCGGGGTGCCCGTAAAAGATGGCTGCAGGCCAACATCGCTACTGCGCATGCGCCGTTCCGAAGCCTGCCGAGCTCGGGAGAATTCGTACACGCTTGGGCGGGCGCCATGGGCGGGTGCATGCGCAGAGATGTAATTTCGCCACCTGTCTCCATTTTTGAATGGCTGGCGCTCGTTCTCGACAGCGCCTCACAACAGCAGGGGTCCGGGGAGGTCGATGATGCCCGTGCCTGGCCTGGATAGGATTCCGGAACGGAACACTGCCACTGACTCAGACCTCAGATTGTGTATTGTGCTGACGGTGACCTACCTATACTGAGCCAAGTATGGAGGAGGGAGGAGGACAGATAAACAGAGTGACTAAGCAGGAGCAGAGCCATCCACAGAGACAGACCCCCTCCTGTACCATGTCCATTGTCCGCACAGCCTGAGCCTCTGACCCCTGTACCATGTCCGCACAGCCTGAGCCTCTGACCCCCTGTACCATGTCCGCACAGCCTGAGCCTCTAACCCCTGTACCATTTCCGCACAGCCTGAGCCTCTGACCCCTGTACCATGTCCGCACAGCCTGAGACTCTGACCCCCTGTACCATGTCCGCACAGCCTGAGCCTCTGACCCCTGTACGATGTCCGCACAGCCTGAGCCTCTGAACCCCTGAACCATGTCCGCACAGCCTTTGCCTCTGACCCCTGTACCTTGTCCGCACAGCCTGAGCTTCTGACCCCTGTACCATGTCCGCACAGCCTGAGCCTCTGAACCCCTGTACCATGTCCACACAGCCTGAGCCTCTGACCCCCTGTACCATGTCCGCACAGCCTGAGCCTCTGACCCCTGTACCATGTCCGCACAGCCTCTGACCCCTGTACCTTGTCCACACAGCCTGAGCTTCTGACCCCCTGTACCATGTCCGCACAGCCTGAGCCTCTGACCCCTGTACCATGTCCACACAGCCTGAGCCTCTGACCCCCTGTACCATGTCCGCACAGCCTGAGCCTCTGACCCCTGTACCATGTCCGCACAGCCTCTGACCCCTGTACCATGTCCGCACAGCCTGAGCCTCTGACCCCCTGTACCATGTCCGCACAGCCTCTGACCCCTGTACCTTGTCCGCACAGCCTGAGCTTCTGACCCCCTGTACCATGTCCGCACAGCCTGAGCCTCTGACCCCTGTACCATGTCCACACAGCCTGAGCCTCTGACCCCCTGTACCATGTCCACACAGCCTGAGCCTCTGACCCCCTGTACCATGTCCGCACAGCCTGAGCCTCTGACCCCTGTACCATGTCCGCACAGCCTCTGACCCCTGTACCATGTCCACACAGCCTCTGACCCCCTGTACCATGTCCGCACAGCCTGAGCCTCTGACCCCCTGTACCATGTCCGCACAGCCTGAGCCTCTGACCCCTGTACCATGTCCGCACAGCCTCTGACCCCTATACCATGTCCGCACAGCCTCTGACCCCTGTACCATGTCCGCACAGCCTCTGACCCCCTGTACCATGTCCGCACAGCCTCTGAGCCCTGTACCATGTCCGCACAGCCTCTGACCCCTGTACCATGTCCGCCCAGCCTCTGACCCCCTGTACCATGTCCGCACAACCTCTGACCCCCTGTACCATGTAAATGTAGAAATATGTTTTTTGACTTTTGTTTAACTTAAACACATTGCTAATAGCACTAGCTATATGTTTATAGTTTAAATATTAATATTTGAACTGTTTAGCGCTGAAAATAGGTATTGCAGGTACTTTTTTGCAGTGGCAGTAAAAAAAAGTGGCTCTGTCAGTAAATTTCATGATTTGTGGCTTTGTGGGTTTGCAACACTGCACACAGGTCCCAGAAGACAGCAATGACCATTCAGAAAGCGCAGCAGGATTCGCGCGTGTGCAGTAGGAAACAGGCTGTGAAGCAGCAAGGCTTCACTTTCTGTTTCCCTTAGTAAGGATGGTTTTGTGTGTACATTTTTGGCAACCACCACCGCTGCTAAGCAAACAATAGCAAAAACAAAAGTCATGGAAATTCCCAACTCTTTGAGTCATGGCCAGCAAACATAGGATCACGCAGGCAATGGTCCATGCCAAGATAAGGCAACCTTGCAAATACCAGAGAGTTTGGCAGCTGTGAATTGAAACTGACTTTGAGACAGCTTTATTGGGGCCTTGAGATGTAACACAAATTTTGACCTTCGCATTACTTATTGCTGATGCTGAGTATAACATACTCATCCAGGTAACCCGTCCCATCCCTTCCATTCACTTCCCTAAAAATCTTGCTCTTAGTATATATGGTGAAACATTGGTACTGCTGCACTCAAATTCACCTGAATACTAGGTCAGAGGTGACAACCAATATAGCAAAAAAAAATAATCAAAAAAACAAAAAACTATGGCTGGGGAGGGACAACTGGAACCCTTTTTTCTGACAGTTATGATTTTTTTGTTTTGAATGCTTGACATTAATGACGTATTTTGCTTAACAATTTACCATGAAGTACGCATTGGGACCATATTATTTTGGATGTTAATCCTTGTATATACCACTTCTTCTATGTACTTAAAGGATATCTAAAGGTAAATAAAAAACAAAAAACAAACATACATATCATACTTACTGCCTCTGTGAAGTTGGTTTTGCACAGAGTGGCCCCCGATCCTCCTCTTCCGGGGTCCCTCAGCGTTGCTCCTGGCTCCTCCTCTTCTCGAGTGCCCCGTCAGAGAAGCGCTCTCCCTCGGGGCACCCGTGCGGGCGTGCTCCCGTTTCCTGCTGTTGCGTCTATTGCCACAGACAGCAGGACTTGGCCCCAACCCCGACTCCCGCATCATTGGATTTGATTGGCAGCAGTAGGAGCCAATGGCTGCGCTGCTATCAATCTATCTGATCAGGACATGAGACACCGGCTGGAGCTGGTGTGCTCGTTCCCGGCGCGGGAAAGATCTGGTTCAGGTGAGTACAAGAGGGGCTCTAGGGGGCAGACCCCCCCGTCTGCCATATAATGCATTGAAGTGGAAAACCTTGAGGGTTTACAACCCCTTTAACCACTTGCCGACCGGGCCATAGCCGAAAGACGGCTACAGCGCGGTTGGCTTATTCTGGGAGGGCGTCCATGGACGTCCTCCCAGAATCTTGCTCTGGGGGCATGCACCCGGGAACATCTGTGATCGGACCCGGCGCAACACAGATCACAGTAAATGGCTTCTGATAGTCAATGACGGAGTGATCACATGTAAACAAACCGGCGTCACGTCCAGTTCCTCCCTCCCCTCTCTGTACAGATCTGTACAGTGCGAGGGGAGAGGGGGAGAGATCGAGTGCTGCAGCGATGTGGGCTGGATGTGTAGTGCTCACAGCCCTGATCTGTGCCCAATCCAGCCATTTAGCCAGCCATACCCAGCCATCCATACCATCCATACTCAGCCATCCATACCATCCATACTCAGCCATCCATACCATCCATACTCAGCCATTCATACCATCCATACCATCCATACTCAGCCATACATACTCCTCCATCCATCCTCAGCCATACATACTAATCCATCCATCCATACTCAGCCATACATACTCATCCATCCATCCACCCATACTCAGCCATACATACTCATCCATCCATACTAAACCATACTTACTCATCCATCCACCCATTACTCAGCCATAAATACTCATCCATCCATCCATACTCAGGCATACATACTCATCCATCCATCCATACTCAGCCATACATACTCATCCATCCATACTCAGCCATACATACTCATCCATCCATCCATACTCAGCAATACTCATCCATCCATCCATACTCAGCCATACATACTCATCCATCCATACTCAGCCATACATACTCATCCATCCATCCATACTCAGCAATACTCATCCATTCATCCATGCTCAGCCATACCCAGCCGTACTCAGCCGTACCCAGCCATACTCAGCCGTACCTAGCCGTACCCAGCCGTACCCAGCCGTACTCATTCGTACTCATTTGTACCCAGCCATACCCAGCAATACTCAGTCGTACTCAGCCGTTCTCAGCCATAGCCAGCAATACTCAGCCATGCCTAGCCATACTCAGCCGTACCCAGCAATACTCAGCAATACTCAGTCATACCCAGCCATACTCAGCCATACCCAGCAATTCTCAGCCATACCCAGCTCAGCCATACTCAGCCATACCCAGCCCAGACATACTTAGCCATACCCAGACATACCCAGCAATACCAAGCAATACTCAGTCGTACTCACCCATACCCAGCAATACTCAGTCATACCCAGCCATACTCAGCCATACTCAGCCATACCCAGCCATACACTCAGCCATACCCAGCCATACTCAGCCATACCCAGCCATACTTAGCCATATCCAGCAATACTCAGCCATACCCAGCCATACTCAGCCATACCCAGCCATACTCAGCCATACCCAGCAATACTCAGCCATACTCAGCCATACCCAGCCATACCCAGCCATACTCAGCTATACCCAGCCATACTCAGCCATACCCAGCAATACTCAGCCATACCCAGCCATACTCAGCAATACCCAGCAATACTCAGTTGTACTCAGCCATACCCAGCAATACCCAGCAGTACTCAGTCATACCCAGCCATACTCAGCCATTCCCAGCAATACTAAGTCATACCCATAAATACTCAGCCATACCCAGCAATACTCAGCCATACCCAGCAATACTCAGTCATACCCAGCAGTACTCAGCCATACCCTGCCATACTCAGCCATACCCAGCAATACTCAGTCATACCCAGCCATACTCAGCCATACCCAACCGTACTCAGCAGTACCCATCCATCCCATCCATACTCAGCCATACTCAGCTGTACCCAGCCATCTCATCCATACTCAGCCATACTCAGCCGTACCCAGCCGTACTCAGTCATACCCCGTCATTCTTAGCCATACTCATTCATGCTCAGTCATCCCATCCATACTCAGCCATCCCCATCTACGGCTCATCCATCCCCATTCATGCTCATCCATGCCACATCAGTTCTCATCCATGCCACATCCATGCCACTACAGTGCCTCACAAAAGTGTAAGAGGTAATCAAGAAATTATATGTGTAATTTATGCTCCAAGAACGCCTGGCGGTGCTCCCTGCATGTTACGCCTCTGTATTTGGCCAGGCTGTGTAAAAGTCTCACACATATGGTATCACCATACTCAAGAGGAGCAGTAGAATGTTTTTTTGGGGTGTACTTTGTGCTATGCATATGCTGTGTGTGAGAAATAACTAGCTAATATAACAATTTTGTGAAAATAAAAAAATAAATAAAAAAAATATTGATTTTGCAAAGAATTGTAGAAAAAATTACAACTTTAAAAAACTCACCATGCCTCTTACTAAATACCTTGGAATGTCTACTTTCCAAAAAGGGGTCATTTGAGGGTTATTTGTACTTTCCTGGCTTGTTAGGGTCTCAAGAAATTAGATCAGTACCGTCAGTACATCAGGTGTGATCAATTTTCAGAGATTGGCACCATAGCTTGTGGACTCTATAACTTTCACAAAGACCAAATAATTTACACCAATTTGGGCTTTGTTTACCAAAGATATGTAGTAGTATAAATTTTGCCCAAAATTTATGAAGAAAAATTACTAATTTGCAAAATTTTATAACAGAAATGAAGAAAAATTCATTTTTTTACAGAATTTTCGGTCATTTTTCTTTTATAGCGCAAAAAATAAAAAACCCAGCGGTGATTACCACCAAAAGAAAGCTATATTTTTGTGAAAAAAGGATAAAAATTTCATATAAGTACAATGTTGCATGACTGAGTAATTGTCATTCAAAATGTGAGAGCACCGAAAGCTGAAAATTGGTCTGGTTAGGAAGGGGGTTTAAGTGCCCGGTGGTCAAGTCGTTAATTTACAATATCACTCCCCGCTAGTTTTTCATAGCTTTATGCATATTTATTTCTTCATTTATTTTAGTGTATATTTCAGTATATGTAGTTTTTATTTATATACACATTATCTTTCTATGCACATTTTCACATATATGTATTTATATATTAATTTTCATACACATATAGACATATAGAAATATTTCTACATAAAAGATTTCTTTTTAATCATGTATTTTTTGGTATTCATGTTTTATACATGTTTTACACATATTTCTATACATTTTTCACGTATGTATTGCTTTCATTTATCTTTATTTTTTTCTTTTCTTTTTTTCTGGCACCCTTTGCACTACAGGAATTTGGGTCTTTGTTTCTTAAATTTTGGTTACATCCTACTTTGGGTTGTTAATTGCAAGCAATTAACCAATCTCTTAAACATATGACTAATAGACACCACTATATATATATATATATATATATATATATATATATATCAGATTCATTTTGTGTAGTTTAGCTACGAGTAAGCACTGACGACAGTGTGAAACGCGTCAACTTCCCTTTTCTTGCTGTGGCATATATGTACTTTTATTGTTTTACTGAATAAAGGCAATCTCTATTTGAGTGCGGCTGTCCAGGACTTTCCTCATGTTTATCGTTACAAGCATTGCCGGCACCTGAGTCTTCCAGTCTGGAGGAGAGGTTTCTGATTGACCTCCTCAGATTTTTTCCTCCCTTATCTCTGGATTTTGCACATTTATCACCAGCTCGGACCTTATTTGGACTCCCTTTATATTTTTTGCATCAAATATGGTGAAACACTTAAACTCCTTGGAAGCAAGCCAAACATGGAAAACACTACTACTACATTGCCTACAGCAGAAGCAGGATTTAGCAGAACCCTCACTGCACCTTCCAACAATCCGTTGAGATTGAATCCGCAATCACACACGCTCCAACACAGCGACGACAATGAGGTTGTCTTGATTTGATTGTTCCGAAAACTAGAGCACCTTATGGCCAAAGAAATCAGGTCATATTGGGACATGAACTTCCTCACGGAGTACATATCTTTGGCACAGATTCCGCGAGGTTTGAGGGTTAAAAAGTTCCCCACCTCAGAATTATTTAATGAGGATTTGAAGAAAGAATGGACTGAAACTATGAATAGCTGTTCATTTAAACTTATGGACATCTTAATTACCTCTAAGAAAAAGGAATTGGAAATTTTACAAACCGAAATGACAGCTATACAAAAAGATCTTACTGGTTTACAGTCCCATGCCAGTTTTGCGGAGCTAGATGAACGATTGAATAAAAGACTGAACAAGATGGAGAAGTCGGTCATTGATACAAAAAGAGGCAAAATGACACGTGATCGGATAGACTATGAGAATGATAAGGTATATACTTGGAAAAAGCCTCAATTTTTCCCTGTTCGATCCAACAGACATTGGAGAAAACATGTAAGCTTTTCTGACCAAGAAAGCGATGTGGCTAATGATACATTAGCAACTACAGCTTCAGATTCATCACCTGAACATCTAACAACACCCACAGGACCAATTTGGTCCGGTGAAAGCCAGAAGTCAGGACACCCTCACGGGTGCAGCAAAAAGGTAAAGAGGAAGCCGGCCACAGGAAGACCAGGAGAGGAGGAAGGAGACACAAAAGCTGCAAAGAATACACATTACCCTCTACGAGGTAGAACAAAACGCTAACTTCCAATGTTATTAATATTTCCAGCAGAACTTTGAACAAAGATGAAATTAATTTACTCTCAAGGGGTCTTAACTTTTGCCCCACTAGACATTTTGACCTTTTTGGAACACTATTGGACATTAACAAACTTTGTTGTAGTCTTACACTTATTATTTTTCAATTGTCCATCTGATAGAGAAGAAACTCTTCCCCCAGCCATCATGGACACGGGTGAGTCATCTTCCCCTCCTTTTTTTTTAATGGAAATTTGTGCTTTACAGGATCTTAAAGATCTGGCTTCTGAGTCCAACCCATTTCCTAGTGACCCCATCAATGCCTCCGGTGGAATATCATTTAAATCTAGATCGGATTTTTATCCGATGGCATCGAGGGGTAAGGACATGGATATGTTCCAGAAAATGGTTGAGAGGGATTTGACTCACCTGGCCCGAAACTGTCATAGGGGCTCTCTATCTGCTAACCTGTCTGCCACAGAGAAGGTGGCTCTTAAAAGTCTGACAA
Source organism: Lithobates septentrionalis (assembly GCA_037952835.1). Lineage (NCBI taxonomy): Eukaryota > Metazoa > Chordata > Amphibia > Anura > Ranidae > Lithobates > Lithobates septentrionalis. Next base: position 945,226 of record JBBDGP010000034.1, on the reverse strand, counting down.
TAAAATTGTAATTAGGAATGCAGATAAAGGGGGCTCTGTAGTTGTGTTGGATACTGATGTGCATAGGGATGAAGCACTACGCCAATTATCTGACATCAACACGTACCAAAAACTGAGGGCTGACCCTACTTCCTCCATTAAAGCTGAATTATCACTTTAGGGCTGTACATGCCGGTATTTTTACAGAGAAAGAGGTAGATTCCTTTAATCCTCTAGTATGCCGACCGATTGTTGCAGGGATCGGTTCATTGAATGAACGTCTTGGTGAGTGGGTGGACAGCCAGCTTCAGCCCATGGTGCATTGTCTTCCTGGTTTTTTGAAGGACACAAAACAGCTGCTTATGAAATTTTAAAAATTTAACTGGAAGACCAATTATAGATGGATCAGCTGTGATGTTACCAGCCTATACTAATGCATACCGCACCATCTTGGTATGCAAGCAGTCGGCTTTTTACTCAGAGAATCTGGCAGATAATCGCTGTTGCTGCAGGAATTTATTTTACAATCTTTAGACTACCTATTGACAGACAACTTTTTCATGTTTGACAGGGACTATTACCTCCAAAGATGCGGGGCCTCTATGGGAGCGAAATTTTCACCCTCACTGGCCAACCTCTATATGGGGTGGTGGGAGAGGTCCCGCATCTTTGGATGTGATAGCCCCCCGCCGTTTGGATACAATTTTCTTTTGTCGATACATAGACGATCTGCTGTTCGTCACATCTAACGATCAGGTGGATCTAAATCAATGGCTTTCATATTTGAATGACAATATGTTAAATTTAAGATTTACTGGAGAACTTGGTGAGGTTTCGATCACCTTTTTGGATGTGACACTAACGGGTTCAGATGATATTGTAACCACAAGCCTACACAGAAAATCCACAGCTGGTAATGCACTTTTGAGAACGGATTCTGCCCATTCAGGACACACTATTAAAAGTGTGCCCTATGGACAATTTCTGAGATTGAAGCGTATATGCAGTACATCCGCCAGCTTTGAGAAGGAGGCCATTGATATGACTCACAGGTTTATAGATAGAGGATATCCAAATAAACTATTAAATAGGGCTCGATGTGCGGTAGAGAATATTCCTAGAGAAACTTAATTGACAGAAAATCCTAATAAAAACACCAAAAAGTACTCTCATTCGCATAGGTACATTCCGTTTTTTTCCACACCTTTTAGTTTAGAATACAGTAGAATTAAAAATACCATCACTAAATAACTCCCAATTTTCAGAGACTGCAGACATGATAAAAGACAAGAGATGGTCAGAGACTGCGGACATACTACAGTAGGTGAACAGAGGCTGTGGACATGATACAGGAGGTGGACAGAGACTGCAGACATACTACAGGAGGTGGACAGAGTCTGCGGACATACTACAGGAGGTAGACAGAGGCTGCGGACATGATACAGGAGGTGGACAGAGACTGCGGACATACTACAGGAGGTGGACAGAGGCCGCGAACATACTACAGGAGGTAGACAGAGGCTGCGGACATACTACAAGAGGTGGATAAAGGCTGTGGACATACTACAGGAGGTGGACAGAGGCTGCGGACATGATACAGGAGGTGGACAGAGACTGCAGACATACTACAGGAGGTGGACAGAGGCTGCGGACATACTACAGGAGGTGGACAAAGGCTGCGGACATACTACAGGAGGTGGACATAGACTCAGCCAGTATTGGACTTTTAAATGGACAGGTATTCTGGGGCAGCCACAAGCCTGTAGCTAGGGACTAGGGATGTTAGGGAATGTTTGCACTTTATCTTGGACTGTCAATTGTCATTATCATTATGTTAACTCTTTATGCAAGTCAAACTTTTGAAACTTTGCCTTTGCCTAGTCTGATGTTACTAAAGGGGTGTAATGCAAGTAACCAGCACACATAGTCTACGACTCAGGTCATTAAACATATTGGGGTATGAAGACATCAGTACAAGAGATAATACAATGTGAAGATACAAGCAGTAACCAAAGTTAACAAAGGTTTCTCTCGTAGCCTGTCTTAGCATGTACATCTGGCAGGTAGGTATTGAGGGAGGTGTTGTTGGCACTCCTTTAGCAGCAATTTGTCTCTATGAGCAACGAGAGCAGGTCTGCACCATCCTGTACACAGGTATAGAAGAGAAAGAGTTATAAAAGTGAAGTGTACGCATGGAGTCCATGCTAGATGGACAGTGTGACCCCATACCATTACAAGTAATCATGAATGTTTAATACATCAAGAAAGTTTACTAGAGTTTATTCATGTTTAGCCAACTGTCCGGGTTGTTGAGTGTGGCTCAAGTAAAGGTACCCCATGTGTATGGCGGTGACCCAGTACAAAGTGTGACCCTTACTTGACGCCCAACCATGAGAGCAACATGGAGGACGTGATGACCACCCTGTCACCTTGACCTGCTCACATGTGCTTCGATGACATCAGTGCATGCTTCACCATGTGTGTTACCACCACTAATGCAAACCGCTGACCTCAATGTTTGACCTACACTAGGTAAGGTCAACACTCACTTTTCCCTTTAACCCAGGTAGGTATACACTGAGGGAATCCACTAAATTTACTAATACCCAGTCTCCAATCTTCCTTAACCACTTCAATACAGGGCACTTATACACCTTCCTGCCCAGACCAATTTTCAGCTTTCAGTGCTCTCATATTTTGAACGACAATTGCGCAGTCATGCAATGCTGTACCCAAATAAGATTTTTTATAATTTTTTTCCCCACAAATAGAGCTTTCTTTTGGTGGTATTTGATCACCTCTGGTGTTTTTATTTTTTTCACTATAAATAAAAAAAATTGAAAAACGTTTTTCTTCGTTTCTGTTACAAAACGAACTTATCCTGCTAGACGTCATATAACGCCCAGTCAGGATAACTGAACCACTTCCCGGCCATCTTTCTGCTATAGGCCAGGCAGGAAGTGGTTAAACCTCCACTCCAGCTGGGATAAAACTTACCAAAAATGAATTAAAATGCCTCTCATAGTGTAATAATTCTACAAACACCACCTTTATTTAACTATAAATGGAGTAACTCTCATGAAAGAAGTGCGTTTAGAACTAGTGCACACAGGAACATCACTTTTAATTTAAAATCATTGCCCCCTTAAGGTTCAGCACCGGCTCCACAGATATGCAACACTTTTGATAACATAATTGATCATGTGACGAAACGCGTCAGTACAGGGCCACGTGATGTCATCACACCTGGAAGCTGAAGTAAGCCATCTTTTTGCACATCTGTGGAGCTGATGCTGATCCTTAAGGGGACAATGGTTTTGAAGATTGCACTACATATTATGATGGAAGTATGCTTTTGAAGATATAAAGACTTACAAATATATTTGTTTTGTGTGTTTGATATTGCAAGAGATACAGACTTGAAATAATCTCACGGACACATTTTTGTTGCAGGAAGTTTATTATTATTATTATTATTATAATAATAATTAATATCATTAGTTATTTTATTGTATTTATTTCATTTACTACATTTAAAGCGGAGTTCCACCCACAAATGAATCTTCCGTGGATCTGATTCCCCCCCCTCCGGTGCCACATTTGGCACCTTTCGGGGAAAGATCACTGCAATCTTGTGCGGCAATTTACGCAATGTCCGGCACTCCTCCTTCCCCCCCATTGCCTTCTGGGAGACACACAGGCAGTGTTGCCAACTGTCCGTTTACGGGCAGCCCGTAAATTACACCCCATTTTCGGGGCGCCCGTAAATGTGCGTTACGGGCAGCGGTGCCCGTAAAAAAGATGGCTGCAGGCCGATATCGCTACTGCACATGTGCCGTTTTGAAGCCTGCCGAGCTCGGGAGAACTTGTACACGCTTGGGCGGGCGCCACGGGCGAGTGCATGCGCAGTGATGTAATTTCGCCACCTGGCGCCATTTTTGAATGGCTGGCGCTCGTTCTCGACGGCGCCTCACAACAGCAGGGGTCCGGGAAGGTCGATGATGCCTGTGCCTGGCCTGGATAGGATTCCGGAACGGAACACTGCCACTGACTGACCATCCATCCAGGTCAGTCAGACCTCAGATTGTGTATTGTGCTGACGGTGACCTACCTATACTGAGCCAAGTATGGAGGAGGGAGGACAGATAAACAGAGCGACTAAGCAGGAGCAGAGCCATCCACAGAGACAGACCCCCTCCTGTACCATGTCCATTGTCCGCACAGCCTGAGCCTCTGACCCCTGTACCTTGTCCGCACAGCCTAAGCCTCTGACCCCCTGTACTATGTCCGCACAGCCTGAGCCTCTGACCCCTGTACCTTGTCCGCACAGCCTGAGCCTTTGACCCCCTGTAATATGTCCGCACAGCCTGAGCCTCTGACCCCTGTACCATGTCCACATAGCCTGAGCCTCTGACCCCCTGTACCATGTCCGCACAGCCTGAGCCTCTGACCCCTGTACCATGCCCGCTAGCCTCTGACCCCTGTACCATGTCCGCACAGCCTGAGCCTCTGACCCCCTGTACCATGTCCGCATAGCCTGAGTCTCTGATCCCTGTACCATGTCCGCACAGCCTCTGACCCCTGTACCATGTCTGCACAGACTCTGACCCCTGTACCATGTCAGCACAGCCTCTGACCCCTGTACCATGTCTGCACAGCCTCTGACCCCTGTACCATGTCCGCACAGCCTCTGACCCCTGTACCATGTCCGCACAGCCTGAGCCTCTGACCCCTGTACCATGTCCGCACAGCCTCTGACCCCTGTACCATGTCTGCACAGCCTCTGACACCTGTACCATGTCTTCACAGACTCTGACCCCTGTACCATGTCCGCACAGCCTCTGACCCCCTGTACCATGTCCGCACAGCCTCTGACCCCCTGTACCATGTCCGCCCAGCCTCTGCCCCCCTGTACCATGTCCGCACAGCCTCTGACCCCCTGTACCATGTCCAACCAGCCTCTGCCCCCCTGTACCATGTCCACCCAGCCTCTGCCCCCCTGTACCATGTCCGCACAGCCTCTGACCCCCTGTACCATGTAAATGAAGAAATATATTTTTTGACTTTTGTTTAACTTAAACACATTGCTAATAGCACTAGCTATATGTTTATAGTTTAAATATTAATATTTGCACTGTTTAGCGCTGAAAATAGGCATTGCATTTACTGTTTTGCAGTGGCAGTAAAAAAAAGTGGCTCTGTTAGTAAATTTCATGATTTGTGCCAGTAAAAAAAAAATTGGTGGCGTTTGTAAATTTTGGGGTCCTTCCAGTAAATTTTACTTCGGGGGGGGTTTGCAACACTGCACACAGGTCCCAGAAGACAGCAATGACCATTCAGAAAGCGCAGCAGAATTCGTGCGTGCGCAGTAGGAAACAGGCTGTGAAGCAGCAAGGCTTCACTTTCTGTTTCCCTTAGTAAGGATGCCGGCGCCTCCACCCAGGACTGATGGACGGGTCAGCTTCGGGTGCCTACATCAAGGGCTCCCAGGACAGGTAAGTATCCCTATATTAAAAGTCAGCAGCTACAGTATTTTTAGCTGCTAACTTTTGATTTTCTTTCACCCAGGCGGAACTCCGCTTTAATATATTAATGAGATTGCACAGATATTTAAATTTGTTGTGCTGCACTTTTTGATATAAGATATTTGCATGTGGGAACACATATCAGTGGCACAGCCACAACAAAATGCTTACGTATTTGCGGATTTTTTTTTTATGGTCTCTGTCTGATGTCTGTGGTTTTGTGTGTACACAATTTACATTTCTGGTAACCACAACGGTTGCTAAGCAAACAATAGCAAAAACAAAAGTCATGGAAATCCCCAACTATTTGAGTCATGGCCAGCAATCATACGATCACGCAGGCAATGGTCCATGCCAAAATAAGGCAACCTTGCAAATACCAGAGAGTTTGGCAGCCGTGAATTGAAACTGACTTTGATACAACTTTATTGGGGCCTTGAGTTGTAACACAAATTTTGACCTTCGCATTACTTATTGCTGATGCTGAGTATAACATACTCATCCAGGTAACCCGTCCCAACCCATCCCTTCCACTCACTTCCCTCTTTTCCTTTTCAGGTATTTTTCGGGAGCCATTTGTCCCACAACAACCCCAAACTATGCACTTAAAGCAAAGCAAAACCTTGCTCTTAGTATATATGGTGAAACATTGGTACTGCTGCACTCAAATACACCTGAATACTAGGTCAGAGGTGACAACCAATATAGCAAAAAAAATAATCAAAAAAACAAAAAACTATGGCTGGGGAGGGACAACTGGAACCCTTTTTTCTGACAGTTATGATTTTTTTGTTTTGAATGCTTGACATTAATGACGTATTTTGCTTAACAATTTACCATGAAGCACGCATTGGGACCATATTATTTTGGATGTTAATCCTTGTATATACCACTTCTTCTATGTACTTAAAGGATATCTAAAGGTAATTAAAAAACAAAAATCAAACATACATATCATACTTACCGCCTCTGTGAAGTTGGTTTTGCACAGAGTGCCCCCATTCCTCCTCTTCTGGGGTCCCTCAGCGTTGTTCCTGGCTCCTCCTCTTCTCGGGTGCCCAGTCAGAGAAGCGCCCTCCCTCGGGGCACCCGTGTGGGCGTGCTCCCGTGTCCTGCTGTTGAGTCTATTGCCACAGACAGCAGGACTTGGCCCCAACCCCGACTCCCGCATCATTGGATTTGATTGGCAGTAGTAGGAGCCAATGGCTGCGCTGCTATCAGTCATTCCGATCAGGACACGAGACACCGGCTGGAGCTGGTGTGCTCGTTCCCGGCGCGAGAAAGATCTGGTTCAGGTAAGTACAAGAGGGGCTCTAGGGGGCAGACCCCCCCGTCTGCCATAGAATGCATTAAAGTGGAAAACCTTGAGGGTTTACAACCCCTTTAACCACTTGCCGACCGGGCCATAGCCGAAAGACGGCTACAGCGCGGTCGGCTTATTCTGGGAGGGCGTCCATGGACGTCCTCCCAGAATCTTGCTCTCGCGCGTCCCCTGGGGCACGCACCCGGGAACATCCGTGATCGGACCCGGCGCAACACAGATCACAGTAAATGGCCTCTGATAGTCAATGACGGAGCGATCACATGTAAACAAACCGGCGTCACGTCCGGTTCCTCCCTCCCCTCTCTGTACAGATCTGTACAGTGCGAGGGGAGAGGGGGAGAGATCGAGTGCTGCAGCGATGTGGGCTGGATGTGTAGTGCCCACAGCGCTGATATGTGCCCACTCCAGCCATTTAGCCAGCCATACCCAGCCATCCATACCATCCATACTCAGCCATCCATACCATCCATGCTCAGCCATTCATGCTCAGCCATCCAACCATACTCAGCCATACATACTCCTCCATCCATTCTCAACCATACATACTCATCCATCCATCCATACTCAGCCATACATACTCATCCATCCATCCACCCATACTCAACCATACATACTCATCCATCCATCCATAGTCAGCCATACATACTCATCCATCCACCCATACTTATCCATACATACTCATCCATCCATCCATCCATACTCAGCCATACGTACTCATCCATCCATCCACCCATTACTCAGCCATAAATACTCATCCATCCATCCATACTCAGCCATACATACTCATCCATCCATCCATACTCAGCAATACTCATCCATCCATCCATGCTCAGCCATACCCAGCCGTACTCAGCCGTACTCATTCATACTCATTTGTACCCAGCCATACCCAGCCATACCCAGCAATACTCAGTCGTACTCAGCCGTTCTCAGCCGTACCCAGCAATACTCAGTCGTACTCACCCATACCCAGCAATACTCAGTCATACCCAGCCATACTCAGCCATACTCAGCCATACCCAGCCATACTCAGCCATACCCAGCCATACTCAGCCATACCCAGCAATACTCAGCCATACCCAGCCATACTCAGCAATACCCAGCAATACTCAGTCATAACCAGCCATACTCAGCCATACTCAGCCATACCCAGCCATACCCAGCCATACCCAGCCATACTCAGCCATACCCAGCAATACTCAGCCATACTCAGCCATACCCAGCCATACTCAGCCATACCCAGCAATACTCAGCCATACCCAGCCATACTCAGCCATACCCAGCAATACTCAGTCGTACTCAGCCATACCCAGCAATACCCAGCAGTACTCAGTCATACCCAGCCATACTCAGCCATTACCAGCAATACTAACTTATACCCAACAATACTCAGCCATACCCAGCAATACTCAGCCATACCCTGCCATACTCAGCCATACCCAGCAATACTTAGCCATACCTAGCAATACTCAGTCATACCCAGCCATACTCAGCCATACCCAACCGTACTCAGCAGTACCCATCCATCCCATCTATACCCAGCCATACTCAGCTGTACCCAGCCATCCCATCAATACTCAGCCATACTCAGCTGTACTCAGTCGTACCCCGTCGTACTTAGCCATACTCATTCATGCTCAGTCATCCCATCCATACTCAGCCATCCCCATCCACGGCTCATCCATCCCCATTCATGCGCATCCATGCCACATCAGTTCTCATCCATGCCACATCCATGCCACTACAGTGCCTCACAAAAGTGTAAGAGGTAGTCAAGAAATTATATGTGTAATTTATGCTCCAAGAACGCCTGGCGGTGCTCCCTGCATGTTACGCCTCTGTATGTGGCCAAGCTGTGTAAAAGTCTCACACATGTGGTATCACCATACTCAGGAGAAGCAGTAGAATGTTTTTTGGGGTGTACTTTGTGAAATAACCAGCTAATATAACAATTTTGTGAAAATTAAAAAAAAAATTAAAAATCTTGATTTTGCAAAGAATTGTGGGAAAAAATTACAACTTCAAAAAACTCACCATGCCTCTTACTAAATACCTTGGAATGTCTACTTTCCAAAAAGGGGTCATTTGAGGGTTATTTGTACTTTCCTGGCTTGTTAGGGTGTCAAGAAATTAGATCAGTAATGTCAGTACATCAGGTGTGATCAATTTTCAGAGATTGGCACCATAGCTTGTGGACTCTATAACTTTCACAAAGACCAAATAATTTACACCATTTTGGGTTATGTTTACCAAAGATATGTAGTAGTATAAATTTTGCCAAAAATTTATGAAGAAAAATTACTAATTTGCAAAATTTTATAACAAACGAAGAAAAATTCATTTTTTTACAGAATTTTCGGTCTTTTTTCTTTTATAGCGCAAAAAATTAAAAACCCAGTGGTGATTACCACCAAAAGAAAGCTATATTTGTGTGAAAAAAAGGATAAAAATTTCATATAAGTACAATGTTGCATGACTGAGTAATTGTCATTCAAAATGTGAGAGCACCGAAAGCTGAAAATTGGTCTGGTTAGGAAAGGGGTTTAAGGGGCCGGTGGTCAAGTCGTTAATTTACAATATCACTCCCCGCTAGTTTTTCATAGCTTTATGCATATTTATTTCTTCATTTATTTTAGTGTATATTTCAGTATATGTCGTTTTTATTTATATACACATTATCTTTCTATGCACATTTTCACATATATGTATTTATATATTAATTTTCATACACATATAGAAATATAGAAATATTTCTAAATAAAAGATTTCTTTTTAATCATGTATTTTTTGGTATTCATGTTTTATACATGTTTTACACATATTTCTATACATTTTTCACGTATGTATTGCTTTCATTTATCTTTATTTTTTCTTTTCTTTTTTTCTGGCACCCTTTGCACTACAGGAATTTGGGCCTTTGTTTCTTAAATTTTGGTTACACCCTACTTTGGATTGTTAATTGCAAGCAATTAACCAATCTCTTAAACATATGACTAATAGACACTACTATATATATATATATATATATATATATATATATATCAGATTCATTTTGTGTAGTTTAGCTACGAGTAAGCACTGATGACAGTGTGAAACGCGTCAGCTTCCCTTTTCTTGCTGTGGCATATATGTACTTTTATTGTTTTACTGAATAAAGGCAATCTCTATTTGAGTGCGGCTGTCCAGGACTTTCCTCATGTTTATCGTTACAAGCATTGCCGGCACCTGAGGCTTCCAGTCTGGAGGAGAGGTTTCTGATTGACCTCCTCAGAGTGGTGATTTTTTCCTCCCTTAACTCTGGATTTTGCACATTTATCACCAGCTCGGACCTTATTTGGACTCCCTTTATATTTTTTGCATCAAATATGGTGAAACACTTAAACTCCTTGGAAGCAAGCCAAACATGGAAAACACTACTACTACATTGCCTACAGCAGAAGCAGCATTTAGCAGAACCCTCACTGCACCTTCCAACAATCCGTTGAGATTGAATCCGCAATCACACACGCTCCAACACAGCGACGACAATGAGGTTGTCTTGATTTGATTGTTCCAAAAACTAGAGCACCTTATGGCCAAAGAAATCAGGTCATATTGGGACATGAACTTCCTCACGGAGTACATATCTTTGGCACAGATTCCGCGAGGTTTGAGGGTTAAAAAGTTCCCCACCTCAGAATTATTTAATGAGGATTTGAAGAAAGAATGGACTGAAACTTTGAATAGCTGTTCATTTAAACTTATGGACATCTTAATTACCTCTAAGAAAAAGGAATTGGAAATTTTACAAACCAAAAAGACAGCTATACAAAAAGATCTTACTGGTTTACAGTCCCATGCCGGTTTTGCGGAGCTAGATGAACGATTGAATAAAAGACTGAACAAGATGGAGAAGTCGGTCATTGATACAAAAAGAGGCAAAATGACACGTGATCGGATAGACTATGAGAATGATAAGGTATATACTTGGAGAAAGCCTCAGTTTTTCCCTGCTCGATCCAACAGACATCAGAGAAAACATGTAAGCTTTTCTGACCAAGAAAGCGATGTGGCTAATGATACAACTACAGCTTCAGATTCATCACCTGAACATCTAACAACACCCACAGGACCGATTCGGTCCGGTGAAAGCCAGAAGTCAGGACACCCTCACGGGTGCAGCAAAAAGGTAAAGAGGAAGCCGGCCACAGGAAGACCAGGAGAGGAGGAAGGAGACACAAAAGCTGCAAAGAATATACACTACCCTCTACGAGGCAGAACAAAACGCTAACTTCCAATGTTATTAATATTTCCAACAGAACTTTGAACAAAGATGAAATTAATTTACTCTCAAGGGGTCTTAACTTTTGCCCCACTAGACATTTTGATCTTTTTGGAACACTATTGGACGTTAACAAATGTTGTCGTTGTCTTACACTTAAGAAACATTATTTCAATTGTCCATCTGATAGAGAACATGCATCAAATATAGAATGATAGAGGCTTGTTTTAACATGTGTGAAGTACCGTGACCTGAACCTGTAGTTGCCCTCCAACCCCTGATTACTTGTAACCCAAAAATTGTCCCAAACAGAGGGGGACCAAAAGAAAAGCGGGGCTCATGGGAGAGGCAATCTAAAAAAGTGTATTACATGCCAATGAAATATTTATTGTAGGTACACAGTAGAAAAACATGATGAAATATACAGTAGCATGACCGTGAAATAGCCTTGCCCTAATAAAATTTGATCAATACCTGGATTGATCAAAAACAAAAAACACAGACACGGGGAACATGTAACATGTGGGGACATACAAAACAAAACAAAAACGTCCGGACGTCTATGCTATTGATGTCTGCACAAACCAACAATGAGAAGTGTACAGCAATTGCTGGGTAAGGTTCGCTGAGCAGACATCAATTCCCCCGGGGGAGGGGCAGCTCAAATTGCGGTATGAAGGGATCTGGGGTACGGGGAGGAAGGGGGGGGGTGTTGGGGGGAGGCGGGGGGGACAAGGAGGAAGAGAGGGTGGTAACCGTGGAATGAGATGCCGGAATGAGTCCTGTGGTGGGACATCAATTCATGCTGTTGGTAGAGGTGTGCCGGCCTTGCATGTGTGGTTAGTGGATCGCGGTAGCCAGGGTCCGGGGTATTATGCAGCTATACAGCTATCATATGCAGTGATCCGGTATAGTGTGAGTACATATACACAAAACCTTCCTGTGATAGAAACAGGCGATACTTGGCATGAGCAGCACTACATAGACAGATGGCTGTGTACGTTACCGCTCCCGGGTCCCGTCTGAGAATCCTTAGGTATCTCCGGATAGCAGTGGCCTCTGTGTGCTGAGCTGCTCCGCTTGCCGCTGTAAGCAGTGCCGGACACTGTCCTAGTGAAGTTATCCGCGAGCCATGAGCCGAGTAGTGTTGCTCATATGGATGGATGGCCCGCCATACAGATGCATCTATTTCCTTCCGTGCGGTTTGTTCACAGCGTGGGGCGGAACGCCCTCTCGATAGGTGAGCCGGCTAGCCCCAACGGGGGATGACAGCAGGCGTGACGTCCGGGCGGAGTGACGTCAACGCGTTTCACAAAACAAACGTGTGTAGCTTCATCTGGACGTACAGGTGGCATGTGAGGGCTCCTTCTTATTGTAGTCCCTCCCTCATACACACCCACCCAGCTAATTTCAGTGAAGGAGGTCTATCCAGTCTGTGTATGTCCAGGCTGTCATTCACTGCTTGTTTGCCGTTTACTGTTTATGGTCAATTTTTAATTCTCATAACGAAATTTCCTGCATATATTCAGTTAAGTATACACTCACCAACACAAGTATTGATGAATGCAGATAGTATGTAAAAGTATGTCTTCGTGCGGTTAATGTTCCTGTATCACACAATACATTGGTTAACACAATATATATAAGAACATATTGAAAGAGCTACTTTTAATCTGTAAATCAGACATAGCAGGTAACCAACAAGTATTTAGGTAGAGGATACTATCAGGACATTTAAATAAATCAGATCGAGGTGGAAGGGAGAGTGGGCCAGGAGAGTAGGGGGAAAGAAAGGGGGGGGGGGGAGAGGGCTAAGGAGGGAGGGGAATGAGGGGCCTTTGGGTCCCGAGTGAAGGGAATTCATAGGTGGAAAGGATAAATTCAAAGATGTTAATAGTATGTTAGATACTTTGGGCATAGATATGGCTCGTAAGGGAGGACATACTTGGGCATTTGCAACAGTGTTCAAATAAGGTCTCATCCTGTTAGAAAAAAATGCTTTTTAGGGGGCTAGGATGATATCTATGGGGTCAATGTCTTATGTGATAAGCCCCCCCATGCATATTTTTATGCTGCAAGGAAAGGCTGAAAGTTCAATTCTGTATTCAAGCCTAGGGGGATCAGGGAACCTAAGCGAAAGATCCATCTTTTTTCCTTTTGCTGCAGAATTTGATCAAAATCCCCTCTTCTGGAGGAGAGATTTAGGGCGTAAATTCCCTTTACTTGCATGCCAGACAGTTTGCCTTGGTGGTATTGGGCAAAGTGTCTGGCTATCGGTTTTTCCGGATTTTTCTCCAGGATCTCCCTCATATGTTCCCCTAGGCGAATCCTGAACTGCCGTTTTGTCTTGCCGATGTATATCTTTTTACATGGGCAGGTCAACATGTAGATGACCCTAGTGGTTGCACAGTTAATGAGACTTTTAATCTCAAAGTTATTTTTATTTAGAGAGTCGCTGAAGGTCGTTGTCCTGTGTACATATGGACAGACCTGGCAGTGTCCACAGGGGAACATCCCCTTACTTCTAGGGAATCGAGATAACCACGAGCCATCCACGCTTCTCGTATGTTCCGAGTGAATTAACTAATCACCCAGATTTCTGGCTCTTCTGGCAACCATTTTGGGACTGGGTCCTACTATCTGAGCTATACCGGGGGTGTTAGTGAGTATACCCCAGTGTTTCTCTAAAATAGTTTTGACTGTGTCCCATTGGGATCCAAATTCTGTAATGATTCTCACCGGGTCTTGGACAGGGGGTGAGGGAAGGGTAAGTTGTAGATTTTTAGGTTGTTTTCTGTCTAGGAGGGAGGGGCGATCTCGTCGTGCTGCCTTGCGTTTCACCCTCCTAAGCTGTTTATGTGAGTATCCGCGCTCCCGAAAGCGTTTATATAGCTCGTCGCTTTCACGTCTATAGTCTTCTTTATTAGAGCAGTTTCGCTTGATGCGGAGGAATTGGCCTACAGGGATACTGTCCTTGAGCCATTTCGGGTGGTGACTGTCTGCTCTTAGGAGTGTGTTCGCAGAGGTCTCCTTACGGTAGGTCTGGGTCTCCAAGGAGGAGTTCCTCTTGCTAATGAATAGATCCAGAAAGGAGATTTTATCACGGTCCCATAGGTATGTCAATTTGATGTTGCGGTCATTGGTATTGAGAAAATCGATAAACTGTGCCAACGTGTCGTGGTCGCCCTTCCAAATGACAAACACGTCTTCGATGTACCTGAGCCACGTATGTACATGGCTCAGGTACATCGGCGAGGTGTACACGACATCCTCCTCCCATAGTCCCAGATGGAGACAAGCGTATGCTGGGGCCCATGGTGCTCCCATGGAGGTGCCATTGATTTGTTGATAAAAATTGGACAAAAATTGAAAAAAAATTATTTTTAAGCGCAAAGGTCAACAGGTCCACCAGAAATTCATTCTGTGGACCATGGTTGGGGAAGTGTCTGTCGAGGAAGACATTGACTGCTTTAATTCCCCATTCGTGGGGAATCGACGTGTACAGAGATTCCACGTCGATCCCCACCAGGAGGAGTTCCCCCTGTACATTGATCTGAGAGATGTGTCTCAGGACATCGCCTGTGTCTTTCACATAGGATCTCAGGTCTATAACCATCTCCTTCAGCAAGCTGTCCAAGTATTTTCCCATTCTTTCAAGGGGACCCCTTATCGCTGAGACAATTGGTCTCCCTGGAGGATTTTCAAGCGATTTGTGTACCTTCGGGATAATATAAAATATCGGTACATTATATTCTTGGATAGTGAGATAATTTAGTTCCCGTTTACCTAATAGTCCTGCTTCTGCCGCCAATTTAAGTTTGCTGTTAAGGTTGGTGACTAGGTTAGGGAAGGGGTCACTGGATAGTTTTTTATACGTTTTGGCATCGCCTAACAGGCGAAAAACCTCCTTTTCATAGTTTTTCTCATCCAGGAGCACCACATTCCCCCCTTTGTCACTCCTCTTTATAACTAACTGTGGGGCTTCTGACAGTTCACGAATCGCTTTACGTTCCGCCAGGGACAGGTTGTCTTCATTTTTATTTTTAATACTCCAGTCCATCTTGGATAGATCCGTTTGTATCATATCCAAGAAGAGACATAGCCATCTATTTTTATTGAGTGGGGGCATCTTGATGGACTTGATGTTCAATTTAGCCTGTCTTTTGTGGGGACCATGCTCAGCCTCCTCCCTCTCATTTTCCTCCAAGAGGGAGCTGAGGATAGCTAGCATTTCTTCATCCTGATTTATAGTTGTGTCTTTATCTGTTATTGGCCCTGGGTTGTTAGTATGGATGAAGCGTAGAAATACTTTACGTATAAAAAGGGTAACATCTTTAAATACTGTAAATTCGTCCATCTGGTTTGTGGGCGAAAAAGACATCCCTTTTTGTAGGAGGTCAATGTGTCTCTTACTTAGTTCAAACTTGGACAGGTTAATAATTTTCATGTCCTTCCTATCCACCTCATCAATGAGTGGCCTATTTACTTCCGCTGACTCCGGGTTCGTGTTCCCCCTCTGGCTGTCTGTCTCTGGGGTTCGGGGGCTTGTTGTTTGTATGAATTTGGGTTCGCGTCTGGGTGGTTGCCCTTGTTTTCGCCCACCGCCCCCTCCCCCTCTAAAAAAGTCACCGTCTTAGTCAGGTTGTCTTCCTCCGTATCGCTCACAGATTTTTTACCCCTGGATGATGATCTATTATTTCTTCTCCTAGAGCTACTTCGACTCCGACGTGGGGTTAAGTCAAAAATGTCTCCCTTTTCCCAGTCACTCAGATCCCGTCTAAATTTAGATTGTTTTGTTGTTTTTAATGTGGACTGGGTTCTTTCCACCTCTTTTCTAAGGGCCTCATTGAGTTTCTGGAACTCCTCTAATTCTTTAAAGGGTTCCAATCCCTGGGAGCTTTCTGTAATTGCTTTGACTAATTCCTCTAGTTGGATTTTTTCCTCTTCCACTATTAATTTCATAACCGATACTCCATGGTCTATGCAGAGTTCCTTCCACTTATCCAAGAATCTTGGGCTATGGAGGTGCTCAGCGGGTATCACCTTATCTCTGAGGCCCCTTGGTACTATCCTGTTATTGATGTAGGTTTCCAGGAAGGACACGTCCCACTTTCTATTGAGATGTTTAATGAGTAGTTTTTTATGTTCCTTGAACCGAGTTTTTACCTCTTCTTCTTGAGAGGGAGTGGTCACCGTGTCCGTCCTGAAAGCCTGACTGATTTCTCGATCTATATCTTCCCCGATCACAAAGGCCATCCTTGTTCAACCAAGGCAGCAAAAAACATACAAACAATGGACCGCGTGGAACATATAGGGCAGTTATAGGTGCTGCTGTAGATCTCAAGAAAATGCCTCAAGAATGGATCACCAGTAATCCCTATATCAAACATGCATCAAATATAGAATGATAGAGGCTTGTTTTAACATGTGTGAAGTACCGTGACCTGAACCTGTAGAGAAGAAACTCTTCCCCCAGCCATCATGGACACGGGTGAGTCATCTTCCCCTCCTTTTTCTTTTATGGAAATTCTGGCTTCTGAGTCCAACCCATGTCCTAGTGACCCCATCAATGCCTCCGGTGGAATATCATTTAAATCTAGATCGGATTTTTATTCGATGGCATCGAGGGGTAAGGACATGGATATGTTCCAGAAAATGGTTGAGAGGGATTTGACTCACCTGGCCCGAAACTGTCATAGTGGCTCTCTATCTGATAACCTGTCTGCCACAGACAGGGTGGCTCTTAAAACTCTGACAATAAAATTGTAATTAGTGCAGATAAAGGGGGCTCTGTAGTTGTGTTGGATACTGATGTGCATAGGGATGAAGCACTACGCCAATTATCTGACATCAACACGTACCAAAAACTGAGGGCTGATCCTTTAAACCTGAATTATCACTTCTCTTAAATAGGGCTGTACATGCCGGTATTTTTACAGAGAAAGAGGTAGATTCCTTTATTCCCGATTGTCCAATCATGCCAGTTTTTAACCACCTACCTAAAGTTCACAAAGGGTTAAATCCTCTATTAGGCCGACCAATTGTTGCAGGGATCGGTTCATTGAATGAACGTCTTGGTGAGTGGGTGGACAGCCAGCTTCAGCCCATGGTGCATTGTCTTCCCGTTTTTTTGAGGGATACAAAACAGCTGCTTATGAAATTTAAGAAATGTAACTGAATGACAATATGTTAAATTTAAGATTTACTGGAGAACTTGGTGAGGTTTCGATCACCTTTCTGGATGTGACACTAACGGGTTCAGATGGTATTGTAACCACGAGCCTACACAGAAAATCCACAGCTGGTAATGCACTTTTTAGAACGGATTCTACCCATCCAAGACACACTATTAAAAGT
This sequence comes from Lithobates septentrionalis, assembly GCA_037952835.1. NCBI lineage: Eukaryota > Metazoa > Chordata > Amphibia > Anura > Ranidae > Lithobates > Lithobates septentrionalis. The sequence goes on along the minus strand of JBBDGP010000034.1, from coordinate 927,780 downwards.
GTGCCCTATGGACAATTTCTGAGTTTGAAGCATATATGCAGTACATCCACCAGCTTTGAGAAGGAGGCCATTGATATGACCCACAGGTTTATAGATAGAGGATATCCAAATAAACTATTAAATAGGGCTCGATGTGCGGTAGAGAATATTCCTAGAGAAACTTTATTGACAGAAAACCCTAATAAAAACACCAAAAAGTACTCTCATTCACATTCCGTTTTTTTTCACACCTTTTAGTTTAGAATACAGTAGAATTAAAAATACCATCACTAAATATCTCCCAATTTTACTTAATGAACCTATTTATAATGATACCCTCTCAAAAGGTATTAAATCTGTGTCCCGAAGAGCACCCACGTTGGGCAGCTTCCTCTCACCCAGTTTATTTCTTAGCCAGCCTTCAGGGTCCAACTGGCTACAGTTCAAAGGTAATTTTCAATGTAGCATGAGCAGTGTTGCCAACCCCCTGAAGTGAAATTTAATGGCAGAACGCCAAAATTTACAAACGACACCAATTTTTACTGACCAAAAATCATGAAATTTACTGGCAGATCCACATTTTTTACTGGTACTGCAAAAAAAGTTCCTAAAATTACTCTTTTTAGTGCTAAACAGTGCAATTATCAATATTTGAACTATAAACACATAGCTAGTGCTATTAGCAATGTGTTTAAGTTAAACAAAAGTCAAAAAACCTATTTCTCAATTTACATGAAGGTCAGGTTACTATAACCCGGCCAGCAGAGAGTTCCCCCTTACATCAGAGTCTGCAGGATGGTGACCAGAGACCACCTTCCGCAGAATGAAAACACTAAGGTAAGGGGGGGATTACTAATTTAGAGGAGAACCTTTATATCAGTGCCCTCTTACCTTATGGTATTCACTCCCCCCCTTACATCAGTGACCCCCCTCAGACTGGCCTGGCGGCGCTGTCACTGACCTCCTCTCAGGTGCACCCTGCAGGGCTCAGTCAGACGACTCCAGCTTGGCGGCTATTCTATAGTCTCCTCTCCACAGTCAACACGTGTCTGTCTCTTCCCGTAACCCCCATCCCGGCGGCGCTCCCACTCTTGACTCCTTTCTAGGATCCCCTCAGAGACTGCAGACATGATAAGAGACAAGAGATGGTCAGAGACTGCGGACATACTACAGTAGGTGGACAGAGGCTGTGGACATGATACAGGAGGTGGACAGAGACTGCGGACATACTACAGGAGGTGGAAAGAGGCTGCGGACATACTACAGGAGGTAGACAGAGGCTGCGGACATACTACAAGAGGTGGATAAAGGCTGTGGACATACTACAGGAGGTGGACAGAGGCTGTGGACATTATACAGGAGGTGGACAGAGACTGCGGACATACTACAGGAGGTGGACAGAGGCTGCGGACATACTACAGGAGGTGGACAGAGGCTGCGGACATACTACAAGAGGTGGATAGAGGCTGTGGACATGATACAGGAGGTGGACAGAGGCTACGGACATACTAAAAGAGGTGGATAGAGGATGCAGACATACCACAGGAGGTGGACAGAGACTGCGGACATACTACAGGATGTGGATAGAGGCTGCGGACATACTACAGGAGGGGGACAGAGGCTGCGGACATACTACAGGAGGTGGACAGAGGCTGCGGACATACTACCGGAGGTGGATAGAGGCTGCGGACATACTACAGGAGGTGGATAGAGGCTGCGGACATACTACAGGAGGGGGACAGAGGCTGCGGACATGATACATCCTCACAGTAGCCTCCTCCTCTGCCCACCACATATTACTTCTCCACATTATCAGTGTGCTGTGTCCTCCTGTACCCCTTTCACCTCTCCACAGGTCAGGGCAGCACAGTGCTGCCCTGACCTGTCCTGTGGAGAGATGAAAGGGAAAGGGGGCACAGGGGGAGGACACAGCACACTGATGATGTAGACTGGAGAAGTAATATGATGGTGAATAGAGCACATCATTCTCTGTCCCCTGCATATGCCATGCAGCCAGGGCCCAGGTACAGAGACTGATGTGCTCTATTCACCATCATATTACTTCTCCCGGCTCCAGTCCCAGTAATGTCCTGCTTTTACTAAGAATATTATCTCCTGCACAGCTTCACTCTCCATACCTCCGGGGCCTGTGTGTGCAGTCATGCACTGCATGACAGGACAGAGTCGCCTGGCTCAGCTGGCCGCCGTGCTCTCTCTCGATCGATTTGAAAATGGCGCTGGGCGGCGCTATTACGTTACTGCGCATGCGGCGCCCAGACGAGCGCGTACGAGCTTCCCCAAGCCCGGCTGGCTTCGGAGCGGCGCATGGGCAGCTGCGTGGTCGGCTCGCGCCCATCATTTTTACGGGCACCGGTGCCCATAATGGACTTTCACAGGCGCCCCGAAAAAGGGGTTAAATTTACAGGCTGCCCGTAAATCTACGGGTGGTTGGCAACACTGGGCATGAGAGGATGTGAGTATTGCCGCTTTATTAAAAAGGGTAACAAGGTGTGTTCCAGCAAAAACGGTAGAAGCTTTGAGATATCCACATAGATTAATTGTAACACTAGATTTCTAGTATACTTAATTACATGTGAGATGTGTCACATCCAATATGTAGGTCGCACTACACGAAGGTTGAAGGATCGGTTGTACGACCATCTATATGACATAGAAAAGAACAAATCTACCAATGTAGCTAAACATTGGAACACCATTCACCACAAAGATGTCACTAGCTTGATAATCCAAGGTGTGGAAAAGATAATGACCCCAAAGAGAGGAGGTGATTTATTCAGAACACTTTGTAAGCGCAAAGTGTTCTGGATATTTTCTTTAAACACCAGACTCCCTATGGGGTTAAACCTTGAGTGGGACGTGTCCCACTCCTATGATTAATCTCACTGTCCATGCTCTAGCTAGTTTCATTTCTGCTAAAATGCCACTATTACCACTCTTTATCTATACACTTGTTTACTAGATATTTATCATATATCTGTATAGTTTAATGTTTTTTTTTGGTAATTTTTGCAACAACCCAGCACATAGCATGTACTTACACACATCCACACACGTTTAGATTCATGTATGTAGACGTGCGAGTTTCCATTTAGTTCAGATGAATGTAACGGATTGACTAATTGTCTCAATCGTTCATCTGTTTTGAATCTTGGGACAAAAATTCTTTACATCCACTTCTTTTTTATATTTACGTTTTTAAGATTCATATCCACGTCCTTTACACTTTACATTTTTTCCCTCTTCCCTTTGTCGTTGGTTTCATGTTGGATGCTCTTTTTTTCAGTGAGGGTCCCGCTTTAAGTTTACATGTACTACCTCCCCTCCCTTTCCTCCCTTTTTTTGTTTATTTTGTGACATAAGTGTGCGCTTTATATTTTCTGTATTTTGGATTAAGGGAATGAGGGGATGGTGTTCATGGGTTCATGGGTGAATATAGATTTTTGTGCTTATAAAAAGATTTAGTTATTTCTATCTATATGTAAGTTTTTTAGGACACTTCATGCATCATGTTTTTTTATGGGATAGCTACAAGCTTTATTATTTGTTTAATATAAGGAGGTTTATTTATATTGTATTAAATATAGTGGGTTTGGTCTTATATAGATGTGCGGAGTGGGGCTGGACGCAACGGGAGACAGCATGAACACCATAGGCTTGTTCCCATTTTAAGTAGTTCTTTTTCTGCCCTGTCTTCTACTGGGTCCAACAAACGTTATTTTATACTACCGCACCCCACCATTATGCTATATACATTCTATATCCAGTTGAATACTATATCCTCAACATAGTATGTATTTTTTAACATTTTTTTGATATCTTTTGCATTATGTTGTTACGACACGATTTATATTTATTTTTATTGTTAAATCATTATGCAGTTAATATGTTGTGGATGTGATTTATGCGCATATTTATAAGACATGTTTATATCTGAGGTCTTGTCTCTATTAGTGCATTTATGTGCCGTTGTGTTTGTTTATTATAGATTGGATTACATTGTATACACATCTCATATACATTTTTTCTTTTTTTTCTCTTTTCACTTTTCCATTGTCATGATACTTCTATTCCATTCTCTATCCAGAGTATGAAAGACTTTACAAATTCATAGCTTTATACGTATTTATTTCTTCATTTATTTTAGTGTATATTTCAGTATATGTTATTTTTTATTTCTTTGCACATTTTCACATATATTTATTTATATATTAATTTTCATACGCATATATGAATATAGAAATATTTCTACATAAAAGATTTTCTTTTTAATCATGTATTTTTTGGTATTTATGTTTTATACATGTTTTACACATATTTCTATACATTTTTCACACATATGTATTGCTTTCCTTTATCTTTATTTTTTCTTTTCTTTTTTTTTCTGGCACCCTTTGCACTACATGAATTTGGGTTTTTGTTTCTTAAATTTTGGTTACACCCTACTTTGGGTTGTTAATTGCAAGCAATTAACCAATCTCTTAAACATATGACTAATAGACACCACTATAAATATATCAGATTCATTTTGTGTAGTTTAGCTATGAGTAAGCACTGACGACAGTGTGAAACGCGTCAGGTTCCCTCTTCTTGCTGTGGCATATATGTACTTTTATTGTTTTTACTGAATAAAGGCAATCTCTATTTGAGTGCGGCTGTCCAGGACTTTCCTCATGTTTATCGTTACAAGCTTTGCTGGCACCTGAGTCTTCCAGTCTGGAGGAGAGGTTTCTGATTGACCTCCTCAGAGCGGTGATTTTTTCCTACAATATCACTCCCCGCTAGGAGATGGCTGTTGCTTGCACTTATTTGTTCTGCTATCTGTGTGATGTTTTCCATTTAATTTCTAAATAAAATATTTGACCAAGAATAGTGATCCACCGTGGTGGGTGGCTTTTCAGAGAGCAGTACAAATGACAGGCATTCACTACCTGTTTTTTTTGACAGCCTAACAGGGTTTTTCAATGAGAATACTGCGCTGCAACCTTGAGCTCAGCATTCGTCTCATGGTTTTGGCGCAGCCACATTCGCTTAAGTGGGTTGCGTTCAGTGGTGGCACTGCCCATTGAATGCAGAAGGGGGTATAATCATTTCCATGGTGGCAAGCAAAGCATTATGGCTGTGGCATGTGCACAGCTAAAGCTGCCTTTGCAGATCAAACTGCATAAAAACTGCAGCTCAACTACCTAATTTTACCATCTCCTCCTCCCCTCTCCAATTGTAAATGTAAATGATGACCTTTAAGATAGAATGGTGACTAGTATCTATTTTTTCAAAGAAACAAGATAGCATTAAAACAAGCCCTCACTCATCTCTCTAGCTGAAGACACAATGGAGCAATTCACCCTTAGGCCCCTTTCACACTGGGGCAGTGGGGGCGTCGCCGCTTTACCGTCATTTTTGCGGCGGTTTTCAGCCGCTAGCGGTGCGGTTTTAACCCCCCGCTGGCGGCCGAAAAATGGTTAAAACTGCTCGCATAGCGCGGCTACAGCCGCGGTATAGCCGCGCTGCCCCATTGATTTCAATGGGCAGGAGCGGTGAAGGAGCGGTGAATACACCGCTCCTTCACCGCTCCAAAGATGCTGTTTGCAGGAGTTTTTTTTCTCTCCTGCCAGCGCCCCGCTTCAGTGTGAAAGCCCTCAGGCTTTCACACTGGAGAAACAGCAGCGGCAGTTTTAGGTCGGTTTGCAGACGCTATTTTTAGCGCAATAACGCCTGCAAACCGCCCCAGTGTGAAAGGGGCCTTACGCGCGGTTCACATCTATGCATGTTGCTTTTGAGCATTTCTGCAGTGTTTTTTGTGATGCTTGCCACGTTTTTGAGCAGCGTTTTTGCAGCGTTTTTACAGCGTTTTTGCTGCGTTTTTGCGAGGGTTTTTTTACAGTTTTTTTTTAGACTGTACACAGTCTAAAATAAAAAACAAAAAAAAAAACCGCCAAAAACGCAAAAGGCATCAAAAACGCTGCAAAAACGCTGTAAAACCGCAGCAAAAACGGTGCACTTGCGTTTTTGATGCTGGTCCATTGAATTCTATTACATGCAAAACGCTGCATTTTGCATGAAAAAAGTCCCAGACCCTTTCCAAAAACGCAGAGGTACAAAAATACATTGATGTGAACATGTTCCATAGGAACCCATGTTAAAAAATTCCCATGCATTTCTGCAAAATGCATCAAAAAACGCATTAGTGTGAATGGAGCCTTAGACACGGGAAATTTGTTTTGTGACGATTAGAAATTCAGATGAAAATGTAGTTCTTTGGAGATTCGGATGTATCTGAGTTTCGGAAACACAATAGTAAAGAATTTCAACAAATCCACATAAACAAAACAAATTATCCAAATTCGAAAATGAATTTGTATTCGAAAATGAATTCAAATTTGAAACTGTATTTGATTTGGAAAATTAATTGGAATTCGAAAATGTATTCAAAAATGGAAACATATTGCAACAAATACACTAAGGTATAAAAGTGAAATAAAATGATGATTCCCACTTAGGCTGCTTTATAGAATAGAAAATAATAGAATAAAATAGAATACAAAATAAAATAATAGAATAGCATAGAATAAAAGAGAATAGAATAGAAAATAAAAGAATACAATAGAATAAAACAGAATAGAATAGAAAAGAACACAATGGAACTAAAAAGAATACAAAAGAATAGATTAGAAAATAAAGAATAGAATAAAATAGAATAGAATAGAAAAAAAATTAGAATAGGCTAGACTAAAATAGAACAAATACAGTATAGCCTTCTTTTGAATCAATCTGAAAATAAGGAATATATGAAATAAATCTGAAAATAAGAAACAAATTCCAAAAACAAATCATTCTAATATAATGAAAATGATAAAATAAAATGATTAACTTAATGAACGAATCCAAAAGAAAACGAATTTTTCTATTGTGCACATCTCAGCCATAGAAAGAACTTTCAGAGAGCTCCTGTTATTGCAGAGAGCTTGCCACCTGCTGGCTGTAAGTGGTAAATATGACATAAAGTAAAACACATATTTAAACAATTCCCATTAATGAACTTTTTATTTTAGCGATTAGCAAATAAAAAATAATTTTACAATTTAAACTGGACCTTTCATAAACTTTACAAATCCGCACAAACATAATCCTGACATATCACAATGTATATTAGCAGTGTATATTATAATGTATATAATTCCTGGCGAGGGGGCTAGAGTTGCCCCGGCCGGGAGAACAGATCAGTGAGTACTGATTATTGTTAGCCACCAGCAATAATTGCATTAAAAATACATCAATTTGATCGATTGAGGGGAGCACCAGGGAAGCAGAGGATGGTATAAGTAAAAGTGCTTTAAGCGCCCCCCTAGACCTAAATGAGCAATGAACCCTTGCAGGGTGGGGGCAGCCCCACTATAAGTAAACATTTTTTGCCTGGAGTTTGGTCTTAACAATTACGTATACATTTTTCAAAGACGCATTATCTACGGTTCAGCAAATGACATCTACATTGTTAAACATAAGCATACATCGTGCTAGGTAAAGCAATAAATAAAGTGATAAAGAATTGGTAGAACCTTCGGTGTTAATGCTATAATATCCAAACCAGCTGCAATGCCAATGTAAGCCTACTGGCAAAACTTCAATGATAAACATAAGCATACATTGCACTAGGTAAATACATTGTATTGTCAGTACCCTGAGATTTTAAATTGCTGACCCTTCTTTCTGAAAATACCGATTTCCTGGCAGTCATGCAGAACTAATGACTTCAATGATTTGTGAGTCACTGACTAACCCAGAACAGGTATGTCTCTGAGAAAGTACTGAAGCCAATGACAGCCAGGCAGTTGGCGTCTTCCAAATTACAACATTGTTTTTAGTTTAAAGAGGAAGTAAACCGCAACCGTTTTTTTTTTTTTTGTAGCACATTTTGTGAAACTTACCTGCAAATGAAGCCCTCCACCGATGCGTTGTCACTGCTGGAGGCCGCACCCATCTTCTCCCGTCTTCCTTTCAAGGTCCGCGGACTCCGGCTGTGTGACTGGCCGAAGCCGCGTGATGTCACTCCTGCGCATGCGCATGGGAGCCGCCGGTCACGGCACAGGGCTATGAAGAAACGGCACAGGGCTATGAAGAAACGGCACAGGTGGCTGTTCCTTCAGAGCGCATGCGCCGATGATGTCATCTATATATATATATGTATTTGTGTGTGTGTGTGTAAATATATATATATATATATATATATATATATATATATATATATATATATATATATATATATATAAAATATTTTTTGGACCACACTAAGAAGTCAACTATTTGTTCAATGCAGCATCGAGTTAATAAATAAAAAAAGAGAAAACATAGGAAGCATGGGTCATTGAGAATATTTTTAAAAAGTAGATATCTGATGGTAAAGTGAGCTATGTGAGGGGTTTACTAATAACGGTGTGATCTAGCTAGATTGCCTGTTAATCCGCTGTTAAAATATATATATTTTTTAGATCATAGATCATAGATAGAGCAGTGGCCCCCAAACTGTGGCCCGGGGGCCGGATGGGGCCCTTTGCTTGCTTTTATCTGGCCCTTGGGGCACTATTCCATCCACTGACATCAACAATTGGGCATATATCCTTCCGCTGACACCAATGAAGGAGCACAATTCTTCCCTATGACATCAACAATGGGGCACAATTCCTCTCAATGACACCAACAATGGGGCACAATTCTTCCCACTGACACCAAAGATTGGGTACTATTCCTCCCACTGATGCCAACAATTGGACATTTGTCCTCCCACTGACACCAATTTAGGGACGCTATTCTCCCAATGGTACAAACAATGGGGCACAATCCCTCCCAGTGACACCAATGATGAGGCACAATTCTTCCTACTGACACCAATAATGGGGTATCATTCCTCCCATTGACACCAACAGTTGGGCATATGTCCTCCCACTGACACCAATGAAGGGGCAAAATTCCTCTTGATGACACCAACGATGGGGTACTATTCCTCCCACTGACACCAATGATGGGGCACCATTCCTCCCACTGACACCAACGATGGGGCACTATTCCTCCCACTGACACCAATGATGAGGCATTGTTTACTCCCACTGACACCAAAGACATTTTCTACTCCCACTGACCTCAGTCCGGCCCCCCACAGTCTGAAGGACTGTATACTGGCCCTTTGGAAAGTTTGGAGACCCCTGTAGTGTACATACTGCCAGAGTAACATGCAGTGCTGCACAAAGGGTCAAGGCACCTGATGATAATTTGGATCCCATTACAGAGAAAGGATAAAAGTAGTGTATTTTTAGGGAGCACATGTTTTGAGATATTAATGTTTACCTTAAAATATACTGTATTTTCAACTAAAGATTGGTGTGGGGGGAGCGGGGTAGAACCCCTGTTAGACGTTTATTGTTGTCTGTGTTTCCACCACGAAGATTCACACTCTCCAACTGGTATTAAGCACTACCTACCTAAAAAGTCATTTTGAATTGCATTTATATTACGTTCTTACTTATATTTTTGTTATTGAATTAAATGTGGAGATTTGTATATCAGCTAGTAAATTCTAGATTACCTTCTACAATGGCACTGCTTAAAGCGCCAGTAAACTGCCAGAAAAATAAATAAAAGACAATGGGCCCGCCTGCAGGTTTAAGGCATAATGTACTAGCATGGATTGCATACTAGCACATTAGGATAGACTTACCTGTACACGGAGCTCTCTAGCGCAGCGCTGTCATGGTCTACCTTCTGGGTTTGAGGGCTCCGGCTGTATGAGTGGCCAAGAGGACGTCACTCCCACGCATGCGCTGGAGCCCTCGGCCCCGGCACGGAGCTCTGAAGGTCTGGCACAATATGCCGTCTCTTCAGAGCACATGCGCCGGTGACATCACTGGCTGCATGTTGTGTGAATATATCCTAAGCAGTACAAGTTTAGGAGATAGTCACACTACCTACAGGTAAGCCTTGTTATAGGCTTACCTGTAGGTGCAAGTTTAAAAGTGGAGTTTAATTCCACTTTAACAGTTGTCAATTAGGGATTCATCTAAGGATTCATTCAGAGACAGCATGCTTGGATAGAAAATAATTACTGCTGTGCTGTCTTTTTAGATAACCCATTGTACTCTGGCAATCCTTTACCATCTATTAAATGTTTATCAGCTAACAGAGACTAGATTGATTAACTTATACAGTCATACTGCTTAACAGCTGTTGTTTGTAGTCTTCATTTGAGGTTTTAATCCGAGACAGCATGCCTCAGAACAGATAGCTACTGATGTAATGTCTCTTTAGATAACCCAAAGTGCTCTGGAAATCCTTTGACATGTATTAAATATTTATCAGCTGGCAGAGACTAGATAGATTAACCTTTTTACAATGATGCTGTTGTTTGTGGGCTTCTTCTGAGGTTTCAGTCAGAGACAGCATGCTTGAATAGAAATAACTACTGCTTTGCTGTCTCTTTAGATAACCCATGGTGCTCTGGGAATCCTTGATATGTATGAAATGGTCATTTGTAAATTATATATATATATGTATAAGCATTGACTTACTATGCAGACATTATACCATTCCAATGCCTCAACAGATGCATTAAGACAATAAAGGCTAGATTTTCATGTCATAAGTACACAAAAAAAATGCATTAAGGTATAATGCAAAGAATTGTCTAAAACAAATATTTAAAAAAACTGATAGCCACCAGCATCGACAAGATGGTGGCTAATACAGGTTCTCTTCTTCCACTTCCATTTTCGTTCGTAGTAGGTTCTGAAATAAAAAAACGGCAGACATATCAGAGGATTTATACTGTAGAACAATGCATCCTTAAAGGATAACTGTGCTTTTCTACAACTATCCTTTTTAACCATGCCCTCCCAAGTTTTAGGCTGTCCATAGATGCCTCGTTCTTTTTTTAAATTTTTTTAAAAAAAGAGAAAAAACCCCAAATGCATTGCCTCATCCACACATGCAAGGTAGATAGAGGAATCCTCTCCGCTGTGCCATTGTATTTTGACAGCAGGACTCCTCCTCAATAGGCTGCAAACGGCTGATAGACAAAAGTTTTCCAACAGTCAGTCAGCTAAATTGCAATCCATCTATGGGCAGCTTTATACTCAACTGTCCACCAGTTAGACCCACACTGTCTAACGCATGGAGAATTGCACTGCCCCCACACTTTTCTGATTAGTTCTAAATACTTTTGTGCTTTCAAGGAAAATATATCATTCATTCCTATGGAAAGGCCATCTATCATGTAATCCAATGACACCTGACCTCTTCATAGGGATACATGGGATTTGTCCACAAATGTAGAAGATTTTGAGATTGTCTGGCAGTTTTTTTTAGCAGAGGCTGAGCAGTTCTCAGTGGGCCATACAGAGTGGAATATGTCAGGACCAGGGATAGTTGTGTATAGGACATTGGAAGGGTAGAGGAGGAGTGGAATAAGACAGAAAGCTGGATGGGAAGAAGAGTGGTGGTGCAGCTGCCATCACTGTAGGGGAAGGAGGATGGTACAGGTGAAGATGATGCATTGGAAGGAGATGAGCAGTACAAATGGGAGCACTGAAGAGAAATGAGAGATGAGCAGTAAAGGTGCGGACACTGGAGGAGGTGGAGAGAGGAGAAGTACAGGTGCGGACACTGGAGAAAATGGAGAGAGGAGAAGTAAAGGTGAGGACACTGGAGAAAGTGGAGAGAGGAGAAGTACAGGTGAGGACACTGGAGAAAATGGAGAGAGGAGAAGTAAAGGTGAGGACACAGCACTGAAGGAAGTGGAGAGAGGAGAAGTACAGGTGAGGACACTGGAGAAAGTGGAGAGAGGAGAAGTAAAGGTGAGGACACAGCACTGAAGGAAGTGGAGAGAGGAGAAGTACAGGTGAGGACACTGGAGGAGGTGGAGAGAGGAGAAGTACAGGTGAGGACACTGGAGGAGGTGGAGAGAGGAGAAGTACAGGTGAGGACACTGGAGAAAATGGAGAGAGGAGAAGTAAAGGTGAGGACACAGCACTGAAGGAAGTGGAGAGAGGAGAAGTACAGGTGAGGACACTGCACTGAAGGAAGTGGAAAGAGGAGAAGTACAGGTGAGGACACTGCACTGAAGGAAGTGGAGAGAGGAGAAGTACAGGTGAGGACACTGGAGAAAATGGAGAGAGGAGAAGTAAAGGTGAGGACACAGCACTGAAGGAAGTGGAGAGAGGAGAAGTACAGGTGAGGACACTGCACTGAAGGAAGTGGAGAGAGGAGAAGTACAGGTGAGGACACTGGAGAAAATGGAGAGAGGAGAAGTAAAGGTGAGGACACTGCACTGAAGGAGGTGGAGAGAGGAGAAGTACAGGTGAGGACACTGGAGAAAATGGAGAGAGGAGAAGTAAAGGTGAGGACACAGCACTGAAGGAAGTGGAGAGAGGAGAAGTACAGGTGAGGACACTGCACTGAAGGAAGTGGAGAGAGGAGAAGTACAGCAGAGGACACTGCACTGAAGGAAGTGGAGAGAGGAGAAGTACAGGTGAGGACACTGCACTGAAGGAAGTGGAGAGAGGAGAAGTACAGGTGAGGACACTGGAGGAGGTGGAGAGAGGAGAAGTACAGGTGAGGACACTGGAGGAGGTGGAGAGAGGAGAAGTAAAGGTGAGGACACTGGAGAAAATGGAGAGAGGAGAAGTAAAGGTGAGGACATAGCACTGAAGGAAGTGGAGAGAGGAGAAGTACAGGTGAGGACACTGCACTGAAGGAAGTGGAGAGAGGAGAAGTACAGCAGAAGACACTGCACTGAAGGAAGTGGAGAGAGGAGAAGTACAGGTGAGGACACTGCACTGAAGGAAGTGGAGAGAGGAGAAGTACAGGTGAGGACACTGGAGAAAATGGAGAGAGGAGAAGTAAAGGTGAGGACACTGCACTGAAGGAGGTGGAGAGAGGAGAAGTACAGGTGAGGACACTGGAGAAAATGGAGAGAGGAGAAGTAAAGGTGAGGACACAGCACTGAAGGAAGTGGAGAGAGGAGAAGTACAGGTGAGGACACTGCACTGAAGGAAGTGGAGAGAGGAGAAGTACAGCAGAGGACACTGCACTGAAGGAAGTGGAGAGAGGAGAAGTACAGGTGAGGACACTGCACTGAAGGAAGTGGAGAGAGGAGAAGTACAGGTGAGGACACTGGAGGAGGTGGAGAGAGGAGAAGTACAGGTGAGGACACTGGAGGAGGTGGAGAGAGGAGAAGTAAAGGTGAGGACACTGGAGAAAATGGAGAGAGGAGAAGTAAAGGTGAGGACATAGCACTGAAGGAAGTGGAGAGAGGAGAAGTACAGGTGAGGACACTGCACTGAAGGAAGTGGAGAGAGGAGAAGTACAGCAGAAGACACTGCACTGAAGGAAGTGGAGAGAGGAGAAGTACAGGTGAGGACACTGCACTGAAGGAAGTGGAGAGAGGAGAAGTACAGGTGAGGACACTGGAGAAAATGGAGAGAGGAGAAGTAAAGGTGAGGACACAGCACTGAAGGAAGTGGAGAGAGGAGAAGTACAGGTGAGGACACTGCACTGAAGGAAGTGGAGAGAGGAGAAGTACAGCAGAAGACACTGCACTGAAGGAAGTGGAGAGAGGAGAAGTACAGGTGAGGACACTGCACTGAAGGAAGTGGAGAGAGGAGAAGTACAGGTGAGGACACTGGAGAAAATGGAGAGAGGAGAAGTAAAGGTGAGGACACTGCACTGAAGGAGGTGGAGAGAGGAGAAGTACAGGTGAGGACACTGGAGAAAATGGAGAGAGGAGAAGTAAAGGTGAGGACACAGCACTGAAGGAAGTGGAGAGAGGAGAAGTACAGGTGAGGACACTGCACTGAAGGAAGTGGAGAGAGGAGAAGTACAGCAGAGGACACTGCACTGAAGGAAGTGGAGAGAGGAGAAGTACAGGTGAGGACACTGGAGAAAATGGAGAGAGGAGAAGTAAAGGTGAGGACACTGCACTGAAGGAGGTGGAGAGAGGAGAAGTACAGGTGAGGACACTGCACTGAAGGAAGTGGAGAGAGGAGAAGTACAGGTGAGGACACTGCACTGAAGGAGGTGGAGAGAGGAGAAGTACAGGTGCGGACACTGAAGAAAGTGGAGAGAGGAGAAGTAAAGGTGAGGACACTGCAGGTGAAGAAGAGAATTACTACAGGTGAGGACACTAGAGGGGAAGGAGAGGAGCGGTAAAAGTTGGAAAACTGGATGGGAAGGAGATGGGTGGTACAGGTGCCATCACTGGAGGGTAAGGGGGATGGTACAGGTGAAGATGATCCAGGGGAAGGAGATAAATGATACAAATGGGAGCAATGAAGGGAAAGGGGAGAGGAGCAGTACAGGCAGGGACACTGGAAAGAAAGGAGAGAGAAGAAGTAAAGATGAGGATAGTGGAGGGGAGAAGAAGAGCAGTACAGGTAAGGACACAGCAGGGGAAGGGGAGGAGAAATAGAGTGTGATGTTGTAAGTAGAGGACATTGCATGATTTTGATAAGGAAAAGGATATTTTGAGAGGAAGATGGTGTAACTCTTTTACTTACTTTGAATACTAAGCTTTTTAGGCAAGCTTGTGGTTTTAAACTGAGCCTCACAAGTGAACTCTTTCTCATGCATCTCTCGGGTGACCTCCACAATACAGGTTACATTTGGGTTGATTCCTGACTGAAAGGTGCAGCTTTTGAATGTCACATTTGCCTTGATGGTTAAATTAACATCCAGGCAGTTGGTGCAGTTCAGTGTGCACTTGATAGTTGCATCTTCATCCTCAGAGATATTTTCTGGCAAATTCAACACAGGAACTGGAGGATTACCTAATCAAAGAAAGAGTTCCTTTGTCAGAAAATGTCACAAGATTTGGTTGGGTTTTCCATTATATAGAGCAATGGCAGAGAGAAAAGAAAGTGCTGGTCAGATTTCAAACCTGTTCACGTAAGATTGGAATTCTTTAAAGGAGTTTTCAATTTCAGATAAAAAGTGGAAAAACCCTTTAACTAGTGGGCAGGTCTCAGTGGAGGGTGTGACCCCTGGCAAAAGTTTTGTTGCTTTTATGCAGAGCTACATTAGGCCAAGGAGCAGGTTATGTATGTCATTGCTCACTTTGATTGTAAATGAAAGCTAAAATCCAGGTATGATCTTAATTGCACACTTACATTGGTCCACCTTGGATTAATGTAAGTATGCATATCTAATACCTGAGGGATCGCGCTGGAAGTGGAGAATCACTGTAGTAGTCAGCCCTACTACAGTAATAGCCATGATCTTCAGGGTCCTTTGCCCTGACACTGACCACCAGGGGCATATCTACTGCGAGGCAAACAAAGCGTTTGCTTTGGGCAGCATTTTTCAGGGGAGCGGTGCTGCCCCCCAGGCAGAAGGGACACTACGAGCAGTGGCGTCAGTGCGGGGGGTGCAGACCACACCTGGGTGACACGTACCAGAGGGGTGACACCAGAGGTGGCCACAGTCTGACCGTTCAGTGAAAGGGGAGCAAAGCGGAAGCAGGAGGCGGCAGTGGTTGGAGCCTCCAATCTCAGAAGTAGCTCACTTGGCAGAGCAGGTTCCCAGATAGGTCCCGGGCTGTGATTGTGTCTAGGCAGCCTCGCTACACACAGCTGGTAAAAAGGAGCCAGCGGGTTGCAGGAAGGTGAAAGTCCGGTGTCATTTTTTTTTTGGAGGTTGGGGATGGGAGAACCTCTTGGTGTAATATGGGGGGATAGGAAAGTCCCCCTCCCTCTCACCCCCTTTCTCTCTCACTCCCCTCTCCCTCTTTCTCCCTCCACTGCTTCTCCCCCTCTCCCCCCTCTCTTTTCCCCACCTTTTCTCACCCCCTCTCTCTCTCTCTCAACCCCCTTCTCTCTCAACCCTCTCTCTTTCTCCCCCTACCCCTTCCTCCCTCTTTCTCACCCCCTCTCTCTCTCCCACTACCTCTTCCCCCCCTTTCTCACTCCCTCTCTCTCTTACCCCCTCTCACTCTTACCCCCTCTCACTCTTACCCCCTCTCACTCGTACCCCCTCTCACTCATACCCCCTCTCTTTCACCCCTCTTCTCTCTTTCACCCCCCTTCTCTCTCTCACCCTCTATCTCTCCCCCTCTCTCTTCCCCCACCTCTTCCCCCCTCTCTCTCACCCCCTCTCTCTCCACTACCTCTGAAGAGGTGGTTCTCTAATAGGAAGAGGTGAAGCCTACAGAGGAATGGGTGGGGTTTACAGATGAAGGGGTGGATCTTAAACAGGGAGGGGCGGAACTAATTTAGATGAGGAGGCACCCCGATTTTAGTCTTCCCCAGGGCAGCACAAAACCAAAAAAAATACACCACTGCTGACCACAGTGGGTCACTGGCTCAGCACTACTGCTATTTACAGAACACCTTAATTCTTTGAATAAATACAAGATGTTCTCTGATTGGATGAGGTGGAGCTTGTGATGTCACTCTCCCTCCTCTCCACCTTGTCCAATCAGAGAATGCCTTCTATTTAAAAGTGTAGAAGTAGTGGTTCCAGTGTCGGGATGACCGCCCCAGAGCTTGCAGCTTTCAGCAAAGGCAGGGCTCATATTTGATAGCTGATCCCCGCTGAGCAGGAGGATGACAGATCAGTCTCCACTCACTGTGCTGAGACTGACCTGTCAGAGTCCCGCTGTTCTCTATGGGGAGATCGGATGAACATGGACCCCCTGTCCGTTTTCATCCGACCCCATCCGCCAGACGGATAGAAAATAGGACCACCATCCGTCTGGATTTTACGGACAGGATCGGTTTGGATAGCAGCAGATGTCAGCAGACATGTCACCGCTGACGTCTGCTGCCCCAAAGGGGTGAATGGAGTGTCCGATCAGGTCCGCCTGAAAAACTGACAGGGAGAACTGATCGGAAAGCCCATGTGAAAGGGGCCTAATGCTGTGTACACACGACCGGACTCTTCGACAGCAAAGGTTCCGACGGAACAAATCCGTTGGACAATTCGATCGTGTGTGGGCTTCATTGGACCTTTTCTGTCGAAAAATCTGACAGGCTTTAGAAATAGAACATGTCTCAAATCTTTCCGACGGACTTGAGTCCTATCGAAAAGTCTGCTCGTCTGTATGCTAGTCCGACGGACAAAAACAACGCGAGGGCAGCTATTGGCTACTGGCTATGAACTTCCTAATTCTAGTCCAGTCGTACGTCATCATGTTCGAATCAGTCGGACTTTGGTGTGATCTTGTGTGGGAAAGTCAGTTTCGTTGGAACTCTGTCAGAACTCCATCGAAAAGTCCTTCGGAGTTCAGTCCGTCGAAAAGTCCGGTCGTGTGTACACGGCATAAGAGTACTATGTGGCTGGATACACCTGCAGGACCAAGACAACACACCGGGGGGGGGGGGGGGGGGGGGGCACCAAACTAAGTGCAGCATTAATAGTGCTGAGAAATACACTACTTGTAAATCAGTCATTTACATGAGAAGAAGAGATTGCACTTTTTGTATGTAATCCGGCCATAGTAAATGCCACAAGAAAATCCTTGTTTTGTTCATTCACCTTTAACATTAAGCTGTTCAATCATGCGCTTGGTTCCCCATTGACTGTTATTATAAGCTCCTTCTTGCTGATACCAGGGACAGCAATAAACAAAAGGAAATCAGGAGATTAAGCAGCACTTTGGCCGAATGAAAACTGGCTCTGACTATTTTGCTTCAGGCAGGTTTAGAGATAAATGCAAGGGCTAAAACTGGAATAAACTGTCTACAGCCAACATTAACTTTGCTGCAGTTTTCTTGATGTACATTTGAAGTGCGATGTGTTTTAGATGTGTTTTACTTGTGTGGCCATTTTCCCAGTGGAAGATGAGCTTTGTACCAAAAAGATTTTGCATCAAAAATGTAGCAAGCACTTTTTTTTTTATACCTCTAATGCCGCGTACACACGAGCGGACTTTACGGCAGACTTTGTCCGGCGGACTATTCGACGGACTTTCCGAATGAACGGACTTGCCTACACACGATCAACCAAAGTCCGACAGATTCAGACGTGATGACGTACGACCGGACTAAAACAAGGAAGTTGATAGCCAGTAGCCAATAGCTGCCCTAGCGTTGGTTTTTGTCCGTCAGACTAGCATACAGACGAGCGGACTTTTCAACCGGACTCGAGTCCGTCGAAAAGATTTGAAACGTGTTTCATTTCTAGAAAAAACAGATATAAAAGCTGCGCTCAAAGGATGCTAAATAATGAATAAAGTTTGTGAAAAACAAAAGCAGCCAGCACCAAAGGTCTAGTCCCAAAACCTCACAATAGAAAGAAATAAAAAGGATGCGGCGCTAAAAAAATATATTATAAAACTATAAACAAGGGAAAAAGAACTTATGACAAGTCTGATCCCCACCCAAACCAATAAAATAAAATAAAGTAGGTATATACACAGAATAAGTGGTGTTGAAATATATGACAATTGAATATAGGAATGAACACTGATATCCAAAAGAATAATATATATAACAATATATGAAACAATTGAGAAAAAAAAAAAAAAAAAAAGAAAAACCCCAAGATATAAAGTCCAAAAAAATAATAATAAAAATAATCCGTGATTGAAAAAAGAAGATGTGCCAAAAAGATGCAGGTAAAGATGCAGGTGAAGAAATCTTCCGAATCTTGTCAAACACAGAGTGGATAATCAAATGCGCTTACCTGGTATTTTTTTGGACTTTATATCTTGGGGTTTTTTCTTCTTTTTTTTTTCTCAATTGTTTCATATATTTTTATATATATTATTCTTTTGGATATCAGTGTTCATTCCTATATTCAATTGTCATATATTTCAACACCACTTATTCTGTGTATATACCTACTTTATTTTATTTTATTGGTTTGGGTGGGGATCAGACTTGTCATAAGTTCTTTTTCCCTTGTTTATAGTTTCACAATATATTTTTTTAGCGCAGCATCCTTTTTATATGTTTCATTTCTAGGTCCGTCGAACTTTTGGGGAAAAAAAAGTCAGCTGGAGCCCACACACGATCGAATTGTCCGACGGACTCTGGTCCGCAGGACCAAGTATGCCGTAAAGTTCGGTCGTGTGTACGCGGCATTAGGCCGGCCATAGACAGTTTGAATCTTGGCCGGTTTAGCAGGAACCAGCCAAGATTTGAACTATGTATGGGAAGGCTGAATGTACCAAGTTGATCAATCAACCAGGCTGCTGGATTTTGCAATAATCACTGTCTTCTCCCAGCAGGGACGGCTTCCCCCGCGCCCCCCCCCCCACCCCTTAGAAAACGCGTGGGACTACCATTTATTCTGAAGCGCATTTGCGAGTGTAGGAACCACAGGGAAATCGCATAGTCAAAAAGACCATGCAATTTCCCTGCGGCCACGGTTTTGAAAAGGTGCATGCACCTTTTTTTTTATGGAAACGCAGGCACTTGAATGGGCTGCCGTGCCTGCGCAAACGTGAGCTGCAAAACTGCTAAGGTGTGAACCTAGTGTAAAGTTAGACTGTAGGCAAAAAGCTAAATACACGGCTGAAATACATATATGGGAGCTTTTTTTACCTGCCAAATATTTAGCATTTCTGTCCATCCAGCTCTGTGATTTATCGAGCTCTGCTAGATTGTACAGTCAAGCTGGTGACTTAAGTTTCCTCTACCGCACTTAAATTAGAACCTGTGCCCAGACTATGCACATGCTTTTTATATTCTCATCAAACAGGTAAAGTGTTTTAAAACAAGTCCTTATCCAGCTCTGTAGCTACAGGAGAAATTCATCTTTAGGCTGTGTGCACGCAGGCGCTTAGCAGCTCCAGGCACTTTCTGGTGCTTGGGAAGCCACATGTGCTGTGTACATCCACCAATACAAGTGAATGGCTGAACGTGGCCATGCTTGGGTAAACACTAGGGATGCACCAATACCACTTTTACAAGTACCAATACTTTTTTCAAGTAATCGCCGATACCGATACTGATTTTTTAACCACTTCAGCCCCGGAAGATTCGGCTGCTCAATGACGAGGCCATTTTTTGCGATACGGCACTGCGTCGCTTTAACTGACAATTGCGCGGTCGTGCGACGTTCTACCCAAACAAAATTTACGTCCTTTTTTCCCCACAAATAGAGCTTTCATTTGGTGGTATTTGATCACCTGTTTTTATTTTTTGCGCTATAAACAAAAGACGAGCGACAATTTTGAAAAAAACCACAATTGGGGGTCATTTACGAAAGGCAAATACACTTTGCACTGCAAGTGCACTTGGAAGTGCAGTTGCTGTAGATCTGAGGGGTAGATTTGAAATGAGTAGAAGCTCTGCTGATTTTTTCATCCAATCATGTGCAACCTAAAATGCTGTTTTTTATTTTACTTGCATTTCCCCCTCGGATCTACAGCGACTGCACTTCCAAGTGTACTTTTAGTGCAAAGTGGATTTTCCTTTTGTAAATAGCCCCCAATATCTTTTACTTTTTGCTATAATAAATATTACAAATTGTCTAAAAAATATATGTATTCTTCTACATATTTTTGGTAAAAAAAAACTCAATAAGTGTATATTGATCGGTTTGCGCAAACGTTATAGTGTCTACAAAATAGGGAATAGATTTATTGCATTTTTATTATTATTTTTTTTTTTTTACTAGTAATGGCGGCGATCTGCGATTTTTTTCGGGACTGCGATATTGAGGCGGACAAATTGGACACTTTTGACACATTTTTGCGATCGATCAATGCTATAAAAATGTACTGATTACTGTATAAATGTCACTGGCAAGGAAGGAGTTAACACTAGGGGGCGATCTGAACTGTGTTCCCTAGTGTGTGTTCTAACTGTGGGGGATGGGACTGACTATCTGTCTCCTCTCTCTTGAGAGAACTGGGATCTGTGTGTTTACAATGCAATACATCACTCCTGCGCATGCATGCGGGAGTCTTTTTCCCAGCAAGGTCTGGCAGTTCTGCTGGACCTTCAGCCGGGCCTTAACAGCGCATGCGCCGCATGACATCAGCGGCTGCATGAAAAGTAAATATCTCCTGAA
Organism: Lithobates septentrionalis; assembly: GCA_037952835.1. Taxonomy (NCBI): domain Eukaryota; kingdom Metazoa; phylum Chordata; class Amphibia; order Anura; family Ranidae; genus Lithobates; species Lithobates septentrionalis. Next base: position 906,783 of record JBBDGP010000034.1, on the reverse strand, counting down.
CCGTGCAGGTTTAGGAGATATTAATTTTACCTACAGGCAAGCCTTATTATAGGCTAAACTGTAGATAAAATTTAAAAAAAAGACTATACAACCACTTTAATGCATTTACATCCCTGACTCCATCTGATACATAAAAGCTCATGTGTCAGTGTGTGTGCTGTGTAGTGCACTGCATCTATCTTCAGTAGTGTGATTATTGTGCAGTGTTTCACCTTATGGTCATTGTGGGTGTCTGGTGAACCATGCCTTCTGATCTTTAGCAGAGACCACATCAAGCAATCAAATAATTACTGCACTAATATACAGTATCTCACAGTATCTCACAGTATCTCACAGTATCTCACAGTATCTCACAAAAGTGAGTACACCCCTCACATTTTTGTAAATATTATATCATTTCATGTGACAACACTTAAGAAATTACACTTTGCAACAATGTAAAGTAGTGAGTGTACAGTGTGTATAAGTGCCGGTTCACACTGGGGCGACTTGTCAGGCGACCTAGTCGCCTGACAAGTTGCCTCCCGTTCTGTACAATGGAACCGTTCTAATCGGAGCGACGCAAGTCGCTCCGACTTAGAAAAAGGTTCCTGTACTACTTTTGGGGCGACTTGAGGCGACTTGCATAGACTTCTATACAGAAGTCGTTTTGCAAGTCGCCGTGCATGTCGTGTGCAGGTCGCCTCGGTGAGGCGACCTGCAAGTCGTGCCGCCCCAGTGTGAACCGAGCCTAACAGTATAAATTTGCTGTCCCCTCAAAATAACTCAACACACAGCCATTAATGTCTAAACCGCTGGCAATAAAAAAAGTGAGTACACCCCTAAGTGAAAATGTCCAAATTGGGCCCAATTAGCCATTTTCCCTCCCCGGTGTCATGTGCCTCGTTAGTGTTACAAGGTTTTAGGTGTGAATGGGGAGCAGGTGTGTTAAAATTGGTGTTATGACTCTCACTCTCTCATACTTGTCACTGGATGTTCAACATGACACCTCATGGCAAAGAACTCTCTGAGGATTTGAAAAAAAGAATTGCCGCTCTACATAAAGATGGCCTAGGCTATAAGAAGATTGCCAAGACCCTGAAACTGAGCTGCAGCACGGTGTCCAAGACCATACAGCGGTTTAACAGGACAGGTTCCACTCAGAACAGGCCTCACCATGGTTAACCAAAGGAGTTGAGTCCAGAGGTTGTCTTTGGGAAATAGACATATGAGTGCTGCCAGCATTGCTGCAGAGGTTGAAGGGGTGGGGGGTCAGCCTGTCAGTGCTCAGACCATACGCCGCACACTGCATCAAATTGGTCTGCATGGCTGTCGCCCCAGAAGGAAGCCTCTTCTAAAGATGATATACAAGGAAACAGTTTGCTGAAGACAAGCAGACTAAGGACATGGGTTACTGGAACCATGTTCTGTCGTCTGATAACTTATTTGGTTCAGATGATGTCAAGCGTTTGTCGTGGCAACCAGGTGAGAAGTACAAAGACAAGTGTGTCTTGCCTACAGTCAAGCATGGTGGTGGGAGTGTCATGGTCTGGGGCTGCATGAGTGCTGCCGGCACTGGGGAGCTACAGTTCATTGAGGGAACCATGAATGCCAACATGTACTGTGACATACTGAAGCAGAGCATGATCCCCACCCTTCGGGCAGTATTTCAACATGATAACGACCCCAAACACACCTCCAAGACGACCACTGCCTTGCTAAAGAAGCTGGGGGTAAAGGTGATGGACTGGCCAAGCATGTCTCCAGACCTAAACCCTATTGAGCATCTGTGGGGCATCCTCAAATGGAAGGTAGAGGAGCGCAAGATCTCTAACATCCACCAGCTCTGTGATGTCGTCATGGAGGAGTGGAAGAGGACTCCAGTGGCAACCTGTGAAGCTCTGGTGAACTCCATGCCCAAGAGGTTTAAGGCAGTGCTGGAAAATAATGGTGGCCACACAAAATATTGACACTTTGGGCCCAATTTGGAAATTGTCTTTTAGGGGTGTACTCACTTTTGTTGCCAGCGGTTTAGACATTAATGGTTGTGTGTTGAGTTATTTTGAGGGGACAGCAAATTTACACTGTTATACAAGCTGTACACTCACTACTTTACATTGTAGCAAAGTGTCATTTCTTCAGTGTTGTCACTTGAAAAGATATAATAAAATATTTACAAAAATGTGAGGGGTGTACTCACTTTTGTGATATACTGTGTATATATATATATATATATATATATATATATATATATACTGTGTCTTCCTCGGCTGAGGAGAGAAAGTTCTCTAATCTACATGTCTTAGCACATATCTCAACCAGTGAATATATATTCTTCAATAATCCATCAATAATTACATTTAACCATATATTATAACAGGTGCATGGTATACTGAGATAGGGAAAATTGCATAAGTGAAACAAATAGTAGTAATTATTTAAGCAAAGAAAAGTCCCAGTATTTCTCTTCAGACTATAGGGAAAATTACATAAGTAAAACGAATGGTAGTAATGTATTAAACAAAGAAAAGTCCCAGTGTTTCTCTTCAGAAAATGGGTATCCAGATCCCACGTGCACAGATCTGCATCCGTAATTGAAGAAATCTCCACCAATCCGTGAATTTTACACCACCACCTTCTAAAATGAACACTCACCAAAAACAAATGAAAAAAACGCCTTGGTTTATGCCTGGGTGAAAGTGGTTGTAAACCCTTTTGTCTTATGCCCCGTACACACGATCGGACTTTCCGCCAAAAAAAAAAACGTGGATTTTTGTTCGAAGGTTGTTGGCTCAAACTTGTCTTGCATACACACGGTCACACAAATGTTGGCCAACAATTTCCGAACGTGGGAACGCGGTGACGTACAAGACGTTCGACGAGACGAGAAAAATGAAGTTCAATAGCCAGTGCAGCTCTTCTGCTTGATTCCGAGCATGCGTGAACTTTTGTGCGCCGGACTTGTGTACACACGGTCAGACTTTCTGACAACAAAGTGCCTGATGGCTCCTGCGTGTATGCATTGGAGTGATGTCACGCAGCTCCGGCCAGTCACAGAGCCAGAGTCCGCGGCCCCCAGAAGGAGGAGGGGTGAAGATGGATGCGGCCTGCACAGGGGACAACGTGGGCTTCATTTGCAGGTAAGTGTCACATACTGTAATGGGCTAGTATGCGATGAATACTAGCCCATTATGCTTTTAATTTGCAGGGTTCGCACAGAGCAAAAGAGGAAGTAAAACCCATTGGGGTTTACTTCCTCTTTAACCACTCCACTTGTGAGACTATAACTGAGGATTTCCAAATGATATGCCAGTAATCACTCCATGCATCTCCACATTAGGTGATCTCAGGATCTCATAACGGCCATCATCGTGCAACATGTATAAAATTAATTTCACCAATAAAACTAGTATAAGAACTTTGCACTCATATGTAAGGTGCCTTTAGACTGGCACTGGGTCTTTCCAGAAATACTCTTAGGGTTTGTTAAGCGCCGTTTCCTCTATAGATGCCGGCGTGCGCTCCAAGCCTCGGTATGGTGCGGGTTGGGACAGGAAGTGATGTCGGCATTACCCAGAAGCCTCTGCACATTTCGCATCCATTTATGCGTCTTCAGGAAGCCTTCCTGAAGACGACGTCACTTCCTGTCCCAACCAGCACCATACCGAGGCTTGGATCGCACACCGGCATCTATAGGCGGAACGGCGCTTAACAAACCCTAAGAGTATTGCTGGAGGGACCCAGTGCTGGTCTAAAGGCACCTTACTTGTGAGTGCAAAATTCTTATACTAGTTTTATTGATGAAATTAATTTTATACATGTTGCGCAATGATGGCTGTTTGCTTTTTATGAGATTCTGAGATGTGGAGATGTATGGAGATCGGTGCACGTGGGATCTGGATACCCATTTTCTGAAGAGAAACACTGGGACTTTTCTTTTTTTAATACATTACTACCATTCGTTTCCCTTATGTAATTTTCCCTATAGTCTGAAGAGAAATACTAGGACTTTTCTTTGCTTAAATACACACTACTATTTGTTTCACTTATGCAATTTTCCCTATCTCAGTATACCATGCACCTGTTATAATTTATGGTTAAATTTAATTATTGATGGATTATTGAAGAATATATATTCACTGTTTGAGATATGTGGTAAGACATGTATTTTTAAGGGTCAGCGCAGTAAGCCTATAACAACTGCAGTGTCCCGGGAACTTGGCTAGGACAGGTCAACACTAAATGGGAGTTTACTGGCCAGACTTCTTGGGGGTGAAGAATCGTCTACACTCTACAGGTAAGCACTTACATTAACTCCTTGTATACCCATTAACTCCTTGTCTACCAAGGTACATTTGCAAATGTCCTGGTAAGGGTTAAAGCAAGCTTGGTATTGATTGTTTCTGCCATTTTTCAGGTGTCATGTAAAAGTGATCCAGGCAGCTGTGCAGCCACTCGATCACTTTTACAGTAGGTTGAATGGCCTGGAGCTGTCCATGGTGTTTCCTGGGCTTTCTTATCCATGTGGGGAGACCATGGAACATAGCTTCAGGATGCCAAACGGGCATGGATTGGAGGACATCTGTTCGCTGATCTCCTTTGCGATGAACGGACCCAGAAGTAACATAGATTTCATCATTTCAGGGTTCAGAGCTGTCCCAAGCACAATCTGTGTTCATCACTGACAATGTAATCAATCAACAACTGCAGAGAGTGAACTTAGATACAAAATGGATAGAATGGATGTTGCAGAGATGGAATTCTGTTGTTTACATTAGGTGACCTGTTGCTCATCTGTGAAGGGTTTCAGGCCAACAAACTTGTCATACAACAAAGTTTCATCTCTGAAACATTGTATCAATTCTGTATAGAACTTCACATCTGTGGTAGCCGATTATACTGTCGGTGGTGAGCACAGGAATATCCACACACTGTAGAACCACTCGATCCCTTTTACAGTAAATTGAATGGCCTACCCCTACTCCTGGTTGGAGCTATCCATGGTGTTTGCTGGGCTTTCCCATCCCTCCAGGGAGATGGCAGTAAACGGCTCCAGGATGCTGAGCAGTGTTAATTTGGTCGACAAAAATATTTTCATCATAATTTTTATCAGCTGCATGTTTCTGGTGATGAAACCAAATGAAAATTAGCCCAGATTTACGTCAATTCATAAAAACTATGCTGAAAATCAGTTCCAATTTTTCTCAACGAAAAGAAACTGAACGAAAATGTGAGGAAGGGATGTTTACCCACATGAACTTCTGGTTTCTTTGGATCTCCGTCTGTAAAGCCTGTGGGTGTTTCCCCTCCCAGCAAGCAAGGTAGCGACTGAAGCGTGCTTAGGGGTGTGGCATGCTTAGCACTGTGCAGTATTACATGCCTCCTTAGATGACCGTCAAGAGCACTGTGCGTATTACAGGCCTCCTCAGACCACCATCCATAGCACGGTGTGCATTATAGGCCTCCTCAGACCACCATCCAGAGCACTGTGTGCATTACAGGCCTCCTCTCCTCAGAACATCCAGGCCATTGTGCAGCATTTACAGGCTTCCTCAGACCACCATACAAAATACTGTGTGCATTATAGGCCTTCTCAGACCATTGTCCAGAGCACTGTGTGCATTAGAGACCTCCTCTCCTCAGACCATCCAGGGCATTGTGCAGCATTTACAGGCCTCCTAGGACCACCGTCCAGGGCACTGTGTGCATTATAGGCCTCCTCAGACCACCGTCCAGAGCACTGTGCAGCATTTACAAGCCTCCCGACCATCCAGAGCACTGTGTGTATTACAGGCCTCTGCTCGTCAGACCATCCAGAGCATTGTGCAGCATTTACAGGCCTTCTTTAGACAACCATCCAGAGCACTGTGTGCATTATAGGCCTCTTTAGACCACTGTCCACAGCACTGTGTGCATTGCAGGCCTCCTCAGACCACCGTTCAGAGCACTGTGTGCATTACAGACCTCCTCAGACCACCGTCCAGAGCACTGTGTGCATTACAGGCCTCCTCAAACCACCGTCCAGAGCACTGTGTGCATTACAGGCCTCCTCAGACCACTGTCCAGAGCACTGTGTACATTACAGGTCTCCTCAGACAGTCCAGAGCACTGTGTACATTACAGGCCTCCTCAGACAGTTCAGAGCACTGTGCAGCAATACAGGCCTCCTCAGACCATCCAGCACACTCACTGTGCATTACAGACCTCCTCAGACAGTTACTTGAGCTGTTAGGCCCCTTTCACACATGCAGACCATTCAGGTCCACCTGTCAGTTTTTTAGGCGGACCTGAATGGGCGATCCATGCAGGTCTATGGAGCGACAGGTGTCTGCAGTGACATGTGCGCTAGCATCCGCTCCGCTGAATCCAGACGTCTGGAAGCCCTATTTTCCATCCGTCTGGCGGATCGGATGAAAACGGACAGGCGGATCCGTTTTCATCCAATTCCCATAGAGGAGAGCGGAGCTCTGACAGGTCCGTCCCTGCACAGTGAGCAGAGACGGGCCTGTCATCCGCCGGCTCAGCGGGGATCAATGGAGCAATCCCTACTGAGCAAACGGAGTCCATAAAAACGGACATGTGTATGTGAAAGGGGCCTTAAAGTTTACACTTCTGTCAAAAAAAGCAATATTCTTGTAACAAAACATTTTACTTAAAAAAAAGGTTATATAATGGCTACATCTGTGTCTGTGTCGTTTGTTCAAACCTTAACACCATAAATAATAACATGTTATTAGATTTTTTTTTACTCCAGAAGCATATTATGAGTTTGGAAATTCTACAGAAATCCTTTAATAATGCATTACAATTGAACTAAACCCATTAGATTTTAGTTGACTAAAATGTACTGGAGAATTTAGTCAACTAAAATACAACTAAAAGTAAAACCATTCAGGTAACTAAAATATGTCAAAAGACTATGACTAAAACTAAATCGAAATTTGATGCCAAAATTAATACTGATGCTGAGAGGGAGTGGATCAGCGAACATTTGTTCCTTGATCTCCTATGCGATGAACAAACTTCAAAGAAGTGACATAGATTTCCTCGTTTTCAGGTTCAGAGCTGTCATTCCCCAGCTACTGTAGACAAAGAAGCATCTAATCAAGCACAATCTGTGCTCACCACTGACATTGTAACGAATTAGCTACTACAGAGTGAACTGCTATACAGAGCTGATGCAATGGGGTTTATTTACTAAAGCTAGAAAGTGCAAAATCAGGCTCACTTCTAACCCCAGCTTGTTCAATTAAGCTTTGGTAATAAAACCTGGAAGCTCATTGGTTTCTATGCAGAAGTGAGCCTGATTTTGCACTTTCTAGCTTTAGTAAATAAACCCCATTGTGTACATAAAAGTGGGGTATGCCTGTATAGCTCTGCATAGAATTCAATCAGCTTCCAGGTTTTATTGTCAATGCTTAATTGAACAAGCTGAAGTTAGAAGCTGATTGGCTGCCATGCACAGCTGCACCAGATTCTGAGTGCTCCTGTTTTAGTAAATCAACCCCAATGATGCAGAGATGCAACTCCATTGTATACTTTAGTGATCTATTGCTCATCAGTGAAGGGTTTTACACCGGTGCAATTTGCTGTGCGATCTGACAGTTCCAAATCACATAACAACTCACACCCATTGCCGGCAATGGAACCGTTCATATCGTGTGTGATTATGTGTGTGTGTCACAGTGCCACTTTTGAGGCGAGGAAAGACGATAGCCAGCATTTTCTTGTTTACATGTGATCAGCTGTGATTGGACACAGCCTATCACATCGGTAAAGAGCCTTGTCATCTGCTTTTTACCGAGATCGGGGGTTGCGCCGTGCCCCATATGACGTCATCCCAGAATGAGAGAGCCGCCCCGAAACCCGGAACGTGGTTATTGCTTCTGGTTGAATGTACTTACTGATTTGCTGTCTTAGAATCGTATGTTGGGAAAGGCAACAAATAGAAACCGACCTTTCACACAAATTACAAACATTAGGTGTATTATTCATGACATTTGCACAAATGCTGAGAAATTCACAAAGCAGATTTTTATACATAGACCCCCTGAGTGTTTGTACTATTGTGCCTCATGCACACTGCTGCTCCTGAACTCATGTTTAGGAGCTTTTGGCGTTTTTTTTGCCAGAGCCCCTGAACTCAACTCAATAAAAGCCACCTGGGTTTATTTACTAAAACTGGAGAGTGCAAAATCTGGTGCAGCTCTGCATAGAAACCAATCAGTTTTTATTGTCAAAGCTTAATTGAACAAGCTGAAGGTAGAAGCTGATTGGCTACCATGCAGAGCTGCACTAAATTTTTAGTTCTCCAGTTTTAGTACATCAACTCCAATGCGTCCATGAACACATAGATTGATTTACTAAAGGCGGATAGACTGTGCACTTTGCAAAGTGCAGTTGCACTCTGCAAGAATGGTTTCTCCAGAGCTTAGTAAATGAGGAGAAGCTCTGCTGACTTTCATCATCCAATCATGTGCAAACAAAAATGCATTTTTTTTAAATTTTCCTTGCACGTGATTGGGCATTCTTTGCAAAGGGAATCTTTACCCCATTTATAAGCTCTGGAGCAACTGCATTGTAAAGTGCACAGTTTATTTGCCTTTAGTAAATCAATCCAAAAGGCTTTTTTAACGGGCTGCAGCGTTTAGAGGCAGTGAAAGCTCCTCTCCTAAACGTAGAAGAATTGTGTTCAGGAGAGGAGCTTTTGGCCGTAAAAAAAAAAAACGCAAAACGAACCTAAACGAGTCTAGGTGCATTTAGCACTTCAGCATTTATTCATTTCAGTGGCCAGAACAATTTAAAATTCTGGCCAATTAAATAAACTCCCAAACACGAAATGCTGCTAAACTCGCCTAAACTTGCCTAAACTAGTTTGAAAAAAATGCAGCTTAGGCGAGTTTTTAATAACGCAGATTTTCTCCTTTCAGAAGAAACAGCGTTTACAATAAACCAGTGTGCATGAAGCCTTACAGCTGTGCTTTTGTCAGTATATAAAATACAATAAGGACCAGCTTAAACACCCATCACCTAACACAAATCACACTTCAGGTTCAAAGACAAAACATTAAAACAAAAACGTTAAAAATAAACTTACTGTTGACTTTTAAAACGCAGAGAAGGAGCATGGTGGCCACGGTCCAGAACCAGGAGAACGCCATTAGACAGCGGTGTTGATCTTGGTGCAGAAAGACAACTGTTTGTCATTAAGGAGCAGCTCATGCAGGTCTTCTGCGTTCCTCAAACTTTGTCACAATAATAAAGAGGAAGCAGACAAAAAGGACTAGAAGTGTGTGACAGTGCTGGCAAGAACTGATGATCGTAGGAGAAAAAAAAGTGAAAGTACTTAATAAAAAAATGATGTTCTAATAAAAAGGGAGGGATAAGGGTGACACAGGAAGTTGAGAAAGAAGTTCTACGAAGTGTAAGCTTGTATCACCAGCTTAATGAGTCACTGAGTCAGGTGCAGTAGATCAAACATAGATAAAAATGCAAAAAAAAAAAATGTTAAATAAAAATTAATATTATTAGAAAATAAAAACATAATTCCAACATACTTAGACAAATATTTTACCTATGTATCCGTGTTTGATCTACTAGCCTTTTATTTATTACAGGTATTAACACAGCACTACATATTTACTATACATTCACTTTAGTCCCTGCCCTCGAGGAGCTTAAAATCTGCTAGGGCTAATTTAGACAGGAGCCAAGTAACCTACCAGCATGTCTTAAGGCCTGGTTCACACCTATGCATTTTTTAGTCTGTTTTCAGTTTGGCAGAAACTCACCACAGTCCATTTAACATGGCTTTCTATGGGTCATGTTCGCATCGGTGCATTTTATGGAAAGGGCCAGGGACGTTTTTTCCTGGTTTTTGGTTCCATAGACTTCAGCAGATCAAAAATATGTATTGAAAAATGCAAAATGCACCTGGAATATGCAAACTGCAACCTGCATAGGTGTGAACCAGGCCTTAGGGTGTGGGAAGAAACCCACACAGGCACAGGGAGAACATGCAAACTCCATGCAGGTAGCGCGGAGGTTGGGATGTTAACCAGTGACCTTAGTGCTTTTAGATGGAGGAGCTAACCACTTAGCCACCATGCTGCTTTTACCTCACTATATTCCACTGCAGCACACTGAAAGTTGCTATATCCTTTCTCTTTTTTGGTAGTCGTGTAAGGAGTGTGCTGTTGATGGTTAGCTGTTGGAGTCCTGTGATCCTGTACAACGGAATTAAGGATCCTGCTTCAGGCTCTAGTAGGTCCTTATGTGCTGACAACCACTGGGAGTGCAGGCAGGGAAAGAGCTTGTCTCAGCCCTGTAGAAGTCAACGAGGAAGGAAAAGAAGTCTCAAGAGCCACACATCACCCTTGTGTAAAGAGTGGTGGAAGCAACCTCAGCCTAGACTCTCTCCAGGCCACACCCCCATGGCTGGGGCGAAACATGTCAGGGGGCGTGGCCTGGATGGAGTCCAAGCTGAGGCTGCTTTTTCTTTTTACATAAGGGTGACGTGTGGCTCCTGGGACTTCTTTTCCTTCCTTATTGAATTTTGGAGTTCTAAAACAAGTAGATGTGAGGAGCTGGACTTGGATCTTATACCCACTAATCAGGAGATGTTGATTGGGCTTGATGACTATCACAAAAAGGGGACCTTCCCAAGGGGCGATGGCCTCCCAAATTGAGAAATCCAAGTAACTATTGACAAAAAGAGGGGTAGGTGGTCGTCTTAGGAGTCCGTAGTCATAACTGCTTATAACAATTTACCAAAAATAAATAAATAAAAGGTAGCCAATGTGTTTTGGGGGACTGACAATTTCCCTTCCTCAGGGCTTGATAAATGAAAATGACAAGGCCTATAGGACTCTATCCAAACATGCACTGCATGAAGATCTCCAGAACTTGTCTATTGTGACTTTCAGTGTTCCTTCCCTAACAAAACACCTCCCAGGTGTGTTTATATATAGTTCTATAGGAAGCATTGTCATTTTAACTAATTTAAAGTGTCCCCAAACCCACATCATAAAAAACTATCAATAAATGGTATATTACATTCTGTTCCTACTCACTATGAGATTCAATGGTGTGAACCTCTGCTTTGTGTGTAATAAATAAATAATGCGTATTGTGAACTGATCAATAAAAATCAATACAAATCAATAATAAGTATATAGGTTGCTGCAGCCCCCCTGTTGTGCTCCCACAATGTAACGACAATAAGGTAAGATATGGGGGTTGTGCAGCCGCACAAAAGCAAGCCAAAATAGATAATGTGACAGTGAAGGCATAAATATACAATGGTATAAGACCATATCAAAATAATCACATAAAGAATCACACATAAAGATCATTAACCCCTTACCGCCGAGCGTACGCAGATGTGCGGCCACGGCTTTCAGGGGGTTATAACGGGATGATGCCCGCAGCTGCAGGCATCATCCCAGTACCGTTTTTTAAAGCGGGCGTTCGGCTTTCCAGGTATAACAACCGACATCCCACCTTCCCGCCGCTCTTAGCGGGCCTCCCGTCCTAATGGGAGTCCCAATCCACGATGCACCACGTACGGCGCCTAGAGACAGACTGGAACGAAGCCGGAAACGGCTTCGTTCCAGTCTCTTGAATGTAAACACGGAAGTGACGTCACAATGACACTTCCGGTTTACTCGGCTGCCAAAGGCGCCGGATTTAAAAAAGAATACAGTATTCAGATTCGCCGTTTTCGGTGATCTGACTACTTTGAAGTGCAAAGGAGAGATTTGGGGTCTTTTAGACCCCCGATCCCTCCATAAAGAGTACCTGTCACCACCTATTACTGTCACAAGGGATGTTTACATTCCTTGTGACAGCAATAAAAATTATCATTTTTTTTTTTGAAAACACAATTTAATTATATAAAAATAAATAAAATAAATAAGAATTTTTTTTTTTTTTAAAGCGCCCCTGTCCCCGCGAGCTTGCTCAGCAAAGAAGACGCATACGGAAGTCGTGCCATATGTAAACGGTGTTTAAATCACACATGTGAGGTATCGCCACGATTGTCAGAGCAAGAGCAATAATTCTAGTGCTAGACCTCCTCTGTAACTCTAACCTGGTAACCGTAAAACATTTTTAAAGCGTTGCCTATGGAGATTTTTAGGTTCTGTAGTTTGTCGCCATTCCACGAGTGCGTGCAATTATAAAGCGTGACATGTTTGGTATCTATTTACTTGGCGTAACATCATCTTTCACATTATGCAAAAAAATTGGGCTAACTTTACTGTTTCATTCTTTTAAAATTCATGAAAGTGTCTTTGCCCAAAAAGTTACGTTTAAAACACCGCTGCACAAATACCGCGTGACATAAAATATTGCAACAATCGCCATTTTATTCTCTAGATTCTCTGCTAAAATATATATATATATATGTAAATACCAAATGTCAGAAATAGGCTTAGTCATGAAAGGGTTAAAGTGCAAATGCTAATGGTGAATTAAGTGAGTTCATATATAGGCTGAAAAAAAGTCCAAATTCCAAATGTGATATATGCCAGCCATCTTCTTCTAATCAGATGATATCCATGTGTATTCTTATATACTCAATACAGGCATATCCCACTTTTAAGTACACAATGGGGTTTATTTACTAAGGCTGGAAAGTGCAAAATCAGGCTCACTTCTGCATAGAAACCAATGAGCTTCTAACCCCAGCTTGTTCAATTAAGCTTTGGTAATAAAACCTGGAAGCTCATTGGTTTCTATGCAGAAGTGAGCCTGATTTTGTACTTTCCAGCTTTAGTAAATAAACCCCATTGTGTACTTAAAAGTGGGATATGCCTGTATAGTGCACTTCCACCTCTGTGCAAACTTCTGTGCTCACAGAACTTTCACCTCATAAAAGGCTCATGTAAGCCTTTGAATACTATGCCCAATGGGCTTCCAAGGTACTCCAGCAATCTAAACACCCAGGATAATGTGGTACTGGTCCCTTTAAGACGCCTGTGGTCCCTTTCAACCCCTGATATATCCACTCAGCAACGTGTTAGAATAAAGCAAATATGCCTCCCATAGTGTAAAATTGTATAAAACAACCCTTCTTGGGAGGAACGAAGAGGACGATTTGGTTGGTATTTTGAGACCAGGTCAGTGATGTAGCTGGGGGTTGACTTGTGGATGGCTTTGGGAATATATGTGTTTGCCTTTAAATATTTTTTATGTGTCAGGTCAGGCTTCTTTCCATTCAGTAGGTCATATGGAGTTTTCTTTGTTGCTTTTCCATGCAAAAAGTTTTGCAGATGAACCCCAGGAAGAACTTGGTCACGTAGTAGAGTGGTGGGAGAGTGACGGGACATATCCTAAGCAACATTTTCCTACCAGAACTGAGTCTTCCCGCTGTACCAATCAGCCCTTTAGGCTCTCCTTCCAGTTCTTCAAGCTCTCCACAGGAACACCCATCAGCATATCTCTCTGAACCAGTGAAGAAGCTGACAGTGACAGGCTCAGCGGGGCATGCTAACAGTGGAGGCATCGGGGGCCCATATGGGGACAGCCAAAGGGCTGGATGTAGCCCTAGGATCGTACTTTGACCAGAACTGATTTAATGTGTTTTTTCCCATTTTGTATGTAACTCTGTTATTTTTTAAATATAGAGCTTGCATAGACTCCTATTCGACTCCAAAAATGCATAGTGGTCATCTGGTCATTTAAGAAGAGGGGAAGCAGTTGAGTTCTTAGGGATTCAGGGTTTGTAAGTAGTTGTAAGCCACGGCACTCTGAGGTCCCCAAGTCAAGCATTCTTCTGCCATTATCACATAAAGTGAGGTTCATTCTCACTGCAACACCATTTTGTTTGGCTTTGTACGGTTCAGTTGTCTGGAGCATAATTCAATGTTTGCTCAGAATAGCTTGTGTTTTACCACTTGTCTATTCTGTGCAATTATCTGTGCAGTATTTTAGGCATATTGCCATATTTGATGTTTACTTGGGAAAGATATTGTTCTGTTTTTTCTGGAACGTCATGTTTGCCGTATAACAGTTAGAGCACAGTAGACCTTAGGTAGTCAATAATGAATGTGAGAAAAGCCCTTTGTTCCTGGAGTCTGAGTTTTCATAGCACCACAAATATCTGAGTAAATCAAGCCCAGGGCTGTCAGATCCTGTGGTTGCTACTTTTCGGTAGAGATTTCCAGCTCATTTTATCTTTAAGCAGCTGTTACATTTTGTATTTGACTACACGGGTCAATTTATTACACCACTGCAATAGTGATCTTCATCTAGGTTCTTCACAGTTCTAGGATTTCTCTCTTTAGGACATAAATACAGTTCATCTGAGATCTAGTGTGACTGTACTTCAACTGATACAGTTCCTCTGTGATTTTTCCTTTAGTTAGTATGTGTCTCACCTTTTATTTATTTAAAGCTGAACTCCAGGAATTCATCCCACCTCGTGGACTTATCTCTTTACTGGGTGCCAGGAGTGCAGCTATCACTATCACTATACTAAAGACGGTCTGACAGGAGCAATGCTGCTTTTTCAGGCAGCAGCCACTCTAATCGCACACTCCCCTCTGTTGTCCATTTACAGAAGGCTTTATATTTTGTGAACAGGTTCACATAATACAAAGCGCTCCATGATAAGGCAAGAGGAGGGGAGGGGTGGTCACAGCGGGACATAGGACTTTGCAGCTGCAGGATATGATACCCGAAGGTCTAGCATTGGCGCGCCGGAATTATTGCTATAGCTATACTCCTGCCAGTCAGTAAAAATGTAAATTGAAGAGATAAGTTCATTAGGTGGCATGCACCTTGTTGAACTTAACCCATAATGAGCCAGCACATTTTAGAAAGTGGCTGTTCAGCTTTAAGGCATTTATTTAGCACTGAGAATTTATGCCGTGCTTTGCATACTGTACGATCACATTAGTCCCTGCCATCCTTCCAGGAGAGTCACCAGGCCCTGCAAGAAAACCAGCCTTTTTCCTGGCTTCTTCCTCCAGCAAGATCTTCCTCCCGACTTTCAATCCTGGTTCAGTCTCAATCCTGGTCCTTCTAGACAAGACAAAACAGCTTCTGTAGACCATATTTTGCCTAAATCCCAGACAGGGCCGGTGCTACCACTAGGCAGACTAGGCAGCCGCCTAGGGCGCACTGCCACCTAGGGCGCAACTTCAGCTGCTGTGTACACAGCTCTCTGGTGAGGAGATGACACAGCCTTGTGTGTAGAGAAGGGTCTGAGAGGATTGACAAACACGAGAAGGGGGGAGGAGTGCGGAGACGGCGTGCCTCAGTCACTGGGGAAAGCAGAAGATTTTTGATAGAGCCGCTCTGCACCGTATGGAAGAGATCTGCGCTCCCCTCCTACCAACAATACACAGAGCAGCCTGGCCTGGAAGTGTCTTCATCGGGCAGCTCCCGACACTGACACACACACTGGTAAAGTCCTAGCTGGGGAGCTGCACATCCTGTGTATAAGGAGACATCAGAGGAGGAAAATACAGCCGACTGATGCTTATAAATGCCGCCCTATACACACCACTGACTTCTCTGCAAACTGCACTCTGTACTCACTCAGCCCCCCCAATATAGGACAGTAAACAGTTCCTGATGACCAGCGTTCAACTCAGCTCTTCCTCCTGATAACCCCGAGCTCCCTGGAATGTCCCCTCCCTTGGTCACATTGTACAGGTCACAGCACGGCAGGTTGGAAGCAGAGGATGTAGGTGAGTGCTCTCTCCTGGTACACAACATGCTGTTATTAACTGTTAAAAAAAGAAGGGGGGCACCCGTTTCTAGTGTCCGGGTAAGGGGTTATTGTGGCAACAATGTTTGATTTGTGGTTGTCAAAAAATGCTAACTGTATTGCCAAAAAGTATAAATCTATTTATTAAATCATTAAAATACAATTCATCAACATGGTGCAACAACCTTAGATTAAAAATATAGTGTAGAGTAGATTTAATTAGGTCCGATAGAACCCAATTACTGCATACATGATTTGATAATGAACTAGACAAGAAAGCCAGACGATACAGGAGACAAAAACAAATAACACACAATGAAGAACAACATCCAGACGCTTAAGGATCTTGCTAATTGTCAACTGGTAATGAGGTAATAGGTGTATTGGATGTAATTTGTTAGTGGGATATTAATATCCCGTATGATCCGAAAAAAAACGTTGGCAGCAAGAAAGATCCTATAAGGATTGGTGGGGATGGGTGGAGGAAAGAGGAGTGAAATGGTGCTACCTACTGCTGGTAAATATACCCTAATTCTATGGCTAAATGGAAATTAATAGCTTTATTGGTTAAATGGGAACAGTAGGAGTCCACAAAATTGCAATCAGTCCCATAGAGTGATATTGGATGGGTTGAAGTTGTTATATGGCAAAGTTCAATTTATAGTGACAATCCACATAGATGGTATGGCAAGAGTCACTTACACTGAAATAATAAGTATGAAGTAAAAACCTTGGTTAATGAAGGTAAGGAACTTTACCATTTGTTGCTCTACTTCATTAGAGGTTGGTCCAATGGACTTAGATCAGAGATGATAGTGCATCATAATATCCTCTTCATGAAGAGAGGACTGATTTTGGTGATGAGTGCAGCTCCGAGTGTAGCGTCAATGGCTGGAGGGATGGTGGGAGATATGAAAAGCACACCGCTAGCTTCACCTCCTTCTTAATCCAGTGCCATGACGTCCGCCCGCTGGAGCAAATCTCCCGGCTTCAAGTACATCCCAAATGGGGCATAGATCCACAGCAAGTGGGGGAGAGCGCTCAATCCTCTCAAATGCCGGATCGGGCAGATAGGTCAGACTGGCTCAGATCACCTAACGTCTGTAGCTGCCTCCTCGTAGTTCCTCTCGTCCAAACCACGGCGTCCGTGACGAGTCGGCGTTGATGACGTCAACGCGTTTCGCTAATGCCTATAGCGTAGTTTCATCTTGGACGATACCAGGGCTGGTGAAGGCGCTCCTTTATATCTTGACGGCTGCGTTCTATCACCGCCCTAATGTGTTTAAGTTTTACTATATGCAGGTCTCGAGTAAACTGATCATGCTTTAGTAATTCTGTCTTATATTATCTGTTCGCCATTTCTGAGAAATTTTTGAGCAGTCAGGAAATACCCAGAAAGGAAAGAGCTCAAATCTTTTTAATTTAATTTCAGAGTTGCTTAATATTGCTATTATGCTTCCATAGGAATATATAGTTACCATGCCTGACATAATGGAAAGGTGAGGCAAAGAAACAAGAGGAAAAGAGGTGGGACACAAACATAGGCATAAACACACTCCTTAATATGTATAGAAACAGTTAGGATGTTTAAAGTCAAGAAATGATTCCAACCGTATCGGTATATATAAGTACAAAATGATAATACACCGGTACGATTAAAGTAAAAATAGGACTGGTACATTCGTCTAAGTTGGTAAAAAAGGTTGCAAATTTAATTTGAGCATATTTACCAGCAGTAGATAGCACCATTTCACTCCTCTTTCCTCCACCCATCCCCACCAATCCTTATAGGATCTTTCTTGCTGCCAACGTTTTTTTTCGGATCATACGGGATATTAATATCCCACTAACAAATTACATCCAATACACCTATTACCTCATTACCAGTTGACAATTAGCAAGATCCTTAAGCGTCCGGACGTTGTTCTTCGTTGTGTGTTATTTGTTTTTGTCTCCTGTATCGTCTGGCTTTCTTGTCTAGTTCGTTATCAAATCATGTATGCAGTAATTGGGTTCTATCGGACCTAATTAAATCTACTCTACACTATATTTTTAATCTAAGGTTGTTGCACTATGTTGATGAATTGTATTTTAATGATTTAATAAATAGATTTATATTTTTGGCAATACAGTTAGCATTTTTTGACAACCACAAATCAAACATTGTTGCCACAGTAACCCCTTACCCGGACACTAGAACCGGGTGCCCCCCTTCTTTTTTTATATGTAAATTATGGTTACAGCAACAGTTATTATACTTAATTACTATTAGTTGGTCACTTAAACTATCTGACCACTCTCAGGTGTTACTTGTTCCAATTCCCCCTTCCCTTCAGTTTATGTTACTGTTACCTGTTACTGGAGCTGATATTAGTGCTGTGCAGGGTGGTCAATGTGTGGGCTCTCTTTATGTTTATTTTTTCTGCTGGTGACCACCCATAGAAAACACTGCCTACAAGTCAGGCTGCTGCCCACTCGTCCCTATGTATTCTCCTGGTTACTTCTGATATTAATGCAGCATTTACTAGAACTAGGCTGTATTTTCCTTCACTTGTAGCATCTTAAAGGACTCTTCTCCTCCTCTCCCTTCCACCAGCAGTCAGCGACTGCAGTAAGGAAAATAAAGCCAATAAGTTCAAGTAAATGCTGCCCCCTCCTATCCAGGGGTCTGTACACCATCTGTGCCCATTGTTAGGGGTTCCCACCATCCCCATGCTGAGTTTCCGGGTCTGTACACCCGCTGTGCCCATTATGAGGGGTTACCACCCTCCCTGTGCTGAGTTCCCGGGTCTGTACACCCGCTGTGCCCATTATGAGGGGCTCCCACCATCCCTGTGCTGAGTTCCCAGGTCTGTACACCCGCTTTGCCCATTATGAGGGGCTCCCACCATCCCTGTGCTGAGTTCCCGGGTCTGTACACCCGCTGTGCCCATTATGAGGGGCTCCCACCATCTCTGTGCTGAGTTCCCGGGTCTGTACACCCGCTGTGTCCATTATGAGAGGTTCTCACCATCCCTGTGCTGAGTTCCTGGGTCTGTACACCCGCTTTGCCCATTATGAGGGGCTCCCACCATCCCTGTGCTGAGTTCCCGGGTCTGTACACCCACTGTGCCCATTATGAGGGGTTACCACCATCCCTGTGCTGAGTTCCCGGGTCTGTACACCAGCTGTGCCCATTATGAGAGGTTCTCGCCATCCCTGTGCTGAGTTCCCAGGTCTGTGCACCCACTGTGTCCATTATGAGGGGCTCCCACCATCCCTGTGCTAAGTTCCCGGGTCTGTACACCCACTGTGCCCATTATGAGGGGCTTCAACCATCCCTGTGCTGAGTTCCTGGGTCTGTACACCCACTGTGCCCATTATGAGGGTTTACCACCATCCCTGTGCTGAGTTCCCGGGTCTGTACACCCGCTGTGCCCATTATGAGAGGTTATCGCCATCCCTGTGCTGAGTTCCCAGGTCTGTACACCCACTGTGTCCATTATGAGGGGCTCCCACCATCCCTGTGCTGAGTTCCTGGGTCTGTACACCCACTGTGCCCATTATGAGGGGTTACCACCATCCCTGTGCTGAGTTCCCGGGTCTGTACACCCGCTGTGCCCATTATGAGGGGTTACCACCATCCCTGTGCTGAGTTCCCGGTTCTGTACATCTGCTGTGCCCATTATGAGGGGTTCCCCACTGATGGTCACTGATGAGGCTGTACTGATGGTCACTGATGAGGCTGTACTGATGGTCACTGATGAGGCTGTACTGATAGGTGGCACTGATGGAGACTTATAGGTGGCACTGAGTGCCAATGGGCACTGATGGGCGGCACTAATGGGCACTGATAGGTGGCACTGATGGGCAGCACTAATGGGCACTGATGGGCAGCACTAATGGGAAGTGATAGGTGGCACTGATGGGCCTGCAGAGATCATCAGTGCCTTGATTATCTGTGCACATCCCCTGTACAGGGCCAGCTCTATCTAAGGTAGGCACCGGCCTAGAGCACACATCAGTCAGGGGCGCCATGCCAGTGCCTCCCCTCCCCCACCACCACCTCCAAGCTCCTGCATACGTATCATGCGCCGGGCTAGTGACTGACTCCACCCCAAAATGGTAGCAGTCTATAAAAAGGTGGGGTATACATGGGCAGTACAAAGAGGGTGGAGTCAGGGGCGGAGCCAGGGGGCGGCAAAAAGGGGTTTTGCCTAGGGTGTCAAAAATCCTTGCACCAGCCCTGGTTTCAGGATTTCTCTCTTTAGGACAACAGTGCCAGATATAAATACAGTTCATCTGAAATCTAGTGTGACTGTACTTCAACTGATACAGTTCCTCTGTGATTTTTCCTTTAGTTAGTATGTTTCTTACCTTTTATTTATTTAAAGCTGAACTCCAGGAATTCATCCCACCTCGTGGACTTATCTCTTTACTGGGTGCCAGGAGTGCAGCTATCACTATACGAAAGACGGTCTGACAGGAGCAATGCTGCTTTTTCAGGCAGCAGCCACTCTAATCACCCACTCCCCTCTGTTGTCCATTTACAGAAGGCTTCATATTTTGTGAACAGTTTCACATAATACAAAGTGCTCCATGATAAGGCAAGAGGAGGGGAGGGGAGGGGTGGTCACAGCGGGACATAGGACTTTGCAGCTGCAGGAATGTGATACCCGAAGGTCTAGCATCGGCGCGCCGGAATTATTGCTATAGCTACTGTATACTCCTGCCAGTCAGTAAAAATGTAAATTGAAGAGATAAGTTCATTAGGTGGCATGCACCTTGTTGAACTTAACTCACAATGAGCCAGCACATTTTAGAAAGTGGCTGTTCAGCTTTAAGGCATTTATTTAGCACTGACAATTTATGCCGTGCTTTGCATACTGTACGATCACATTAGTCCCTGCCATCCTTCCAGGAGAGTCACCAGGCCCTGCAAGAAAACCAGCCTTTTTCCTGGCTTCTTCCTCCAGCAAGATCTTCCTCCCGACTTTCAATCCTGGTTCAGTCTCAATCCTGGTCCTTCTAGACCAGACAAAACAGCTTCTGTAGATCATATTTGGCCTAAATCCCAGCCCAAACAATATGCCAGGCTCACACAGGATATTGTCCTAACAGATCAGAACATTCAGCAGTACTTCCCCAGGCAGCAGCCCAGGGGAAAAGAGAGCTCACAAGGTCCACCCCAGATATTTATATCCCCCCCCCCCTGTCCCCCAACATGCACCAGTTGTAATAAACTGCCTAATGGTTGGCTAGAGGAGATATAAATATTCATAACACAGGATCACTGTGGCATCTCATACTATTGCCAAAGGTACCGGTGGCACCTACTGGCAGGAGACAGAAACCACAGCACCACTAAGCTTAGCGGAAACCCAAATGAGCAAATAGACTATACATCAGCTTGAGCTGACTTCCACCCCGTGAAGCTAAATTTAAATAGTAACCTTTTGCTTAGGACAGGGTGGCCACACTAAGATTTGCTATTTTATTTACTTTCTGTAGATCTGTAGATCCTACCACATGTATTCTGCAGTTTCACACTTGATCATCATCTATGCTCAGGGATATAGTACTTTGCCCAGGCAAGTTTAATCTGGGCACTTGTATAGACTTCTGTGCCCTCCTCTCCTATCTGCAGCATCTTCAGCTTAATCTTCCGGGACTGGTAGTTGTGGTTTGTCAGATCAGCAATTGAAACCCTTGATGAAGTGCTGTTATCAGCCATCATATTTGGTTTTTGGTCTTTTTTTTCCCCAAGACTGTCTTGGTGTAACTCTGTATCTGCAGCAGTTTTTATAACTTTGGCTATATCTGGGTCAATAACCTGTTGGTAAGCTTCTGCAGATATGACCCTCACTTGTTAGGATTGTGCTGGACAAATAACTGACGGAGCTTTCAACTTTTTGAAATAGGCGCATAATAAGATATTTTGGTGATAAACTCTAACGAGCATGGCTCTCTGACTCTTCTTTTATGGAATTGTATTGTAAAATGTGCTGCCTGCCTTCATTTTGTAAAGTACCGCACAAACTTAATCCTGATTTGAATAATAATCCTGAATAATAATAATAATAATTTTACAACCAATCAACATCATTCCATGAGAGAACAAACATATAGAAGTGTCATCGTAACACTACCACCTAGTGGTGAAACTACTGTTATATAATGTTTGTTGCATCTCTGCCTGTATAAACAGCATGTTAACAGAGATACTTAAAACTCTCTGATATTACAAATGATAAGCAACAAATAAGATCTTTTTATCAGAACTAAATACTAATTAAAAAAAAGAAACAAATGCAGTCACCACAATAAGGACTACTAAGAAGCTATATATTATATTTTGGGCTTTGGGCTTATATACTAGAAAGGTACAGGTTCCCATGTAACAAAAAATGTGTATAGAACAGTCAAACCATGGGTGTACAAAAGAGTGTCCATAGAGTAAGACCCATTTAACACCTTCTTGCCTGGCCTATAGCAGAATGATGGCTGGGCAATGGCTTTGCCATACTGACTGGACATCATATGAGGTCCTTCGCATTGTGCCGCTCGTGACCGCTCGTGACCGCCCCAGGGGACTTTATCATGTGATCATGATCAGCTGTGTCCAATTACAGCCGGTCACATGTAAACAAATGCCGGTTATCGGCATTTCCTTTCCATAGCGCAGTCAGTGTCTGAAGAAAGGAAAGCTCATAACTGGCTTTCCAGTTACAGGGCACATTTACACTGATCATCAGTGCCCTGATCATCGGTGCAGCCTCATCAGTGCCCATCAGTGCAGCTTCATCAGTGCCAATCAGTGCCCATCAGTGAGGCTACATTGATGGGCACTGATGAGGCTGCACTGATGGACACTGATAGGCTGCATTGATGGGCACCGATGAGGCTACACTAATGGGCACTGATTGGCACTGATGAAGCTGCACTCATGGGCACTGATGAGGCTGCAGTGATGAGCAGTGCCCTGATTATCAGTGTAAATGTGCCCTGTAACTGGAAATAGCCTCATCAGTGCCAATCAGTGCAGCCTCATCAGTGCCCATCAGTGCTGCCTCATCAGTGCCCATTAATGCATCCTATCAGTGCCCATCAATGCAGACTCATCAGCGCACATCAGTGAAGAAAAAAATTACTAATTTGCAAAATCCTGTAACAGAAACAAAGAAAACGTTTTTTGTTTTTTTTGTTTCAAAATTTTCTGTCTTTTTTTCCTTTGTTTAGTAAAAAAAAACAAGTGGTGATTAAATACCACCAAAAGAAAGCTCTATTTGTGTGAAAACCACGCAATTGTGATTTAAAGCGTGACAGCGCTGAAAATTGGCCTGGTCATGAAGGTGGTGAAAGTGCCCAGTATCGAAGATGTTTAAAGACTGCCGGAAAGTGGCAGGAAGAGATTAAAGTTCTGCAGTGAATTTTAGGGAAATAAATACAAAAACAGCTCAAACCGCGGGATAGGAAGAGGCAGATTAGGAAGACTTCCTAGCAACAAGGGTTTAGGTAAGTTTAATTTTTTTTTTTTCAAATGTTTTTTAAGTACACTTACGTGAATAAGGCCAAAAACAAAAAAACATTTCCATGTAAACTCAACGTGCCTATCCCATGAATAAGTCATTCCATGACGAAACATGTCGGGGCGTGGCTGTGAGTTGTGACGTACTTGCTGTCGGCCACACAGGAGAGTAGGATACGAGCGCACGGAGGGACGGAGGTTTCCCGAGGGAGGGGTGAGAGAACATCCAGCAGTTGTACACCTCGGGTCCGCCGTGACCATTGTTATTGTCGAATCCACTGAGTTGAAGTTTGCTGTGCATTACACGGTCTGAGCTTGTTTTAGGTTTACACAATGTGAGTGCTATGTGTGAAGTTTGCATGAGTTTTAATAAATTTTCATTGCGGAATTACACTATTGGAGCATTCATTCTCTTTTATGTGGATCCATTGAACATCATCCTTGTGAGCCTCGTATGCAATATTTACCCAGGAGTGTGGTAAAGAAAGCTCGTTTAGCCTTGCATGAAAGTGCTGGCATTTCATTTTGGTGAGTGCATGTCTGGAGAGTGCGATTCACTAGCACAGTGGTGAGGTGGAAGGAGCACGGAGTTACTCATCATTTTTGACATCTATCACTGAGGAATCATTTGTGTGGGACATTTGATTGAATATTTTGTCGTCACCAGCTTTAATCACCTACAGCCTCTATCAAGGGCTGGTTCCATTCATGAACTGTTTTTGGAGTTGTTGAACTTTGCAGCATGAATTGAACTATTTGCACGATTTTTTGCTGTCACTTATGTATGTTTTTCTACCACAATTTTTATAATATAAGAGGTTCTATTTATAATATTTTTCTTGTTTGCAGGTGTTTATTTTTGTGTGGTCCGCCATTCATGTGGTGTACCATACACAGATAATTGACCCACTACTAGAGGGTGTCACCATTATATTACTAGTCACACCCTGATCAACTACATCTAGTCAATTCTTGGCTGAATAGGGGTGTGATACACGCAGATATTAGATCATACCACTGTTTGATTTTGTAATAGCACATTTCATTATGTCTCTATTTACATTTATTTTTGAGGTATGTTATTAATTTAGCTTGTTACACTCAGATCACCAATATTATTAGAGGGTGTCACCACTATTGTATACTATTGTATACTGCAAGGTATATAATCACATTATTTATTTATATTGGTGTAATTCGAATCCTATTTTTAGAGGTGTGTCACATATAGGTGATTGAGTCCTTGATAGAGGGTATCACCATCATTGCACTTTGCATATTTGTTTCACACTTATACTTATATCCTTTTGATTTTCTCCAGAGAACGTGTTTATCACCAGATGTTGTCATTTATGGTGGCATAGCTAGTTACATCTGGAGTATCTTTGAGCGCCTGCTAATTTATCCTAGGTGTCGGTGTTTGCTAGTATTCAACCGATATTTGGGATCAAATTTATTGATTATTGTTTCTGGTTATGATTTAAGTGGGCAGCTCCTCATTTCTTATTTACTAGATTATAATTTTATTAATTTTTGTCATCACTTTCACTAGTGTTTATTTAATTTCCAATAGTTTTAAAGGGGATTTTGGCGCGGTGGAGGTGTTCCTCGTGCAGAGGGTGAGAGCACTTAGGACACTTGGTTGTTACAGTGCAAAATAACTTGCATCTCAACTCAACTCATCTCAACTCTATGCAGATAAAAAAGACACAAATTAATGCAGTTCTTTATTTATTAATACATTATTAAATGTAATGTTAAACTCAATCCAAAAATAAAAAGATACAAAGAAGAGCCTATTAAAAACTATAAAAAGAAAACAGCTTTTGTTGCAAATTTCACTGTCGATCAAGAGATCTTCCCCGCAGTACTTCCTTTCTGCTCAAAGATTTCCCCAGTCTGATGTCTGCCATCATTCAAACCACTTCCTCTGAGCCTAGGCTGTCTAGGACCCAGCTCAGTCTGTGACTGGACAGTGAAGGAAGAAGCAGCACAGTGATGAGCTCTCTGCTTCTTGTCAGCACATGAACTGATTGGTCCTGTTATATAGGGACAGCTAAAGAAGACTGATATTCAGGTACTGACATTGCTTGCATTTAAAAAATACATTTACTAACCTCACCACTTCATGCGAAACTAAAAAGTTTTGGTTTTAGATACACTTCAATATATAGAATTAGGTTTGGGGTCCACCCCATACAGTGATTCTGCTAATGCTGTCATGCTTTCTTACAATGATGCCCCCAATGCTGCAGCTACCCAATTCATTTCCCTTTATTAAGATACCCACAGCTTAGACCTCCTTACCTGTAACACTAACAACCCCTCCCAGATCCAACTCTGTGGAGGCCCCTAGGCAATCCAATCCTTGGGGCCCCCCTTGCAGGTTTCTGGAGCTTTCTCTCATAACATTGAACTAAGTAGTATGCACGTTGGCCACTTGATGGAGATGACCATTACTACTGTGCATTAAACATACACTATATTACCAAAAGTGTTGGGGAGCCCAATGGCATCCCAGTCTTAGTCCATAGGGTTCAATATTGAGTTGGCCTGCCCTTTGCAGCTATAACAGCTTCAACTCTTCTGGGAAGGCTGTCCACAAGGTTTAGGAGTTTGTCTATGGGAATGTTTGAGCATTCTTCCAGAAGCACATTTGTGAGGTCAGGCACTGATGTTGGACAAGAAGGCCTGGCTCTCAGTCTCTGCTCTAATTAATCCCAAAGGTGTTCTATCAAATTGAGGTCAGGACTTTGTGCAGGCCAGTCAAGTTCCTCCACCCCAAAAAAAATTGCTCATCCATGTCTTTATGGACCTTGCTTTGTGCACTGGTCCAAATCATTTGGTGGAGGGGGGATTATGGTGTGGGGTTGTTTTTCAGGGGTTGGGCTTGGCCTCTTAGTTCCAGTGAAGGGAACTCTTAAGGTATCAGCATACCAAGACATTTTGGACAATATCATGCTGCCAACTTTGTGGGAACAGTTTGGGGATGGCCCCTTCCTGTTCCAACATGACTGTGCACACACTCCTAAACCTTGTGGACAGTCTTTTCAGAAGAGTTGAAGCTGTTATAGCTGCAAAGGGTGAATCAACTCAATATTGTGATACAGCTGATCATGATGTAAACAGGAAAAGCCGTTGACTGGCTTTAGCTAATGCCACAAATTGGAAAAAAAAATTAAACTGATAATTGGGTCCCCCTGCTAAAATCAGATAAGCAGTTATAATGTTGCAATATAAGAAAAAAAACTGCTGATAACAGCAGCAAGATCACATGAGCAGGAAATGAGATTTGTTCGTTTTCTGTACACATTGCCCCAATGTTGCCCAACTACAAGAAAGCTACATTTGATTTTTTGCAAGTTATGCTTTCTGCAAAATTAAATGAACTCCTTTCAGTGTTTTATATTTTATATCTCTCAAGGGGGAGGGGGGTTTCTCATCACTTGTGCAGGCCAGGAATGATAATTGATAGTATAATCACACTTCCAGCATGGCTTTTACTGTGTAGACAGCATAGAGGTAAAACATAATTAAAGATCACAATACTTACCTCTGCTTCAATGGTCTGACACCTGCAAGTTCCCTCACCAGGTTCTTCTGCCCCTGGCTTTTTTTTTTGGGTGCCAGTCCCTGGCCATCTTGATTGGCTGTGTGGGATCACATCACTGCCATGCATGCGCAGTTTAGTGATCCCGGCAAACAGGTGCCATGCTGGAATGTATACTAAGATGCCCATGTGCACCTCAGTGTAAATTTTTAAGGACAGATGTCTGCAGCACTTTAGATGCATGATGATAGTCAGCAAGGGGCGTGCGTACAAGGGTTGCAATTGCGACCAGGCCCCTATGATCCTGGGGGCCCGTAAGGACCCCTATACACCTGGATAGGAGGGGCAGTGGGGGCGGCATCTAGAGGAACTGATCTCCTCCATTTTCCTCCTGTAGCCTTTCAGTGGCTGCTGGAGGAAAATGGAGGGTGATTGGTTCATCTAAATGCAGCCCCGCCTCCTCTTCTATTCTCCTCCTGCTGTGAGCCAGACTTCTGTGTACTCTCCCACCCCCTTGGTCATCCCCCACAGCATTGCTGGGTTCCCCCCTCCCTTCTGAGGCTGGCAGCTGCAGGGGACTTGTCAAGATGGAGAGCGGGGAAGTGGCCGGTAAATGTGTCATTTACCCGCCCTTTCCTTGTCTTAATGAATAGAGTCAGTGATCAGTACAGATTACTGACTCTGTTCATTCATAACTGAGGCATAGCAAACTATGTTTACTATGCTTCAGTTTATGACTAAACAGGAAGTTCTGTGTTGAAATATTCCTGTGCATTCATTTTGTGCAGCTGAGGTGGCAGAGAAGGAGAATGAGGGCTGTGTCCTTATTCTCCTTTCTCCATCTCAAAGGTGAAACATCAATGGTCTGTTTAGACCCATGATCTTTCACCAAAGCCCCCCAACGGGGCTCCTATAAAATTGTATACTAGAATGATAAAATCTAAAATTGTAAAAAATAAATAAATAATAATAATAAAAAAAATAATAAACTACTGACACCAGTGGCAGAACTACTAGGGTCACAAAGGGAGGGTGGGGGCCCGGCTACGGGTCAGGGGGCCCTTTATGTTTTTTTTGCACCGAGGCCCTGAAGGTTTTATGCCTCTGCTGTCAGCAATTGCCCTCCCCCCTTATATGTGCTCTTGTATGAGGCTAATTTCACACTGTAGTCGCTCCCCGCGGGCTTTACTGTAATTTTAGCGGCACTTTTCAGCCGCTAGCGAGGCACTTTTAGCCCCCGCTAGCGAATGAAGAAAGGGTTAAATGCGCCCGTGTTGCGGCGCTGCCGAAGCGCTTTGCAGGCTGCCTATTCATTTCAATGGGCAGGGCGTTTTGCGAGCGGCGTATACACTGCTCCCAAACAGCCCCAAAGATGCTGCTTGCAGAACTTTTCAGAACGTCGCACAAGCGCACTGCCCCAGTGTGAAAAGTCACACTGAAATGAATGGGAGGCGGTTTTCAGGCGTTAGAGGCTATTTCTAGCGCCAAAATGCCTGAAAAACCGCCTCAGTGTGAAAGCAGCCTAATATGTTATGGCTAACCAATAGTCTACATAAATACAGGGAATAGCCAATATGCACAGTAGATGTCTGTATTTATGAACTAAGTTTACCAAGCCTGGTCTTGCCTTAAAGGGCATTTATTGACAATGACTCACAGCACTGTGTAGACTGTCTAGGCTACACTACAGCTATAACCCTTTAGAGCAAGATATAAACTTTGTTTCGTTTCTTGAAAAATGGAAATGAGCCACGAGAAAGTGGAAGTGTTTCCTGATGTTGTTTTACAAGTTATTTATAGTAAATACTTTTTTAATGTTAACAGTTTCTGTAGCATCAATAACATGAGAATGTAAGAAAACTCCTGATTTAAAACTGAGCTCCAGGCAAATGAAACGTGGGTGCCCACCCCCTCTGTATATTCAGGATATAAGACTAGTTATACCCACCTTACTCCATGGTCCCATGTAGGGATGGGCCGAACACCCCCCTGTTCGGTTCGCACCAGAACATGTGAACAGGCAAAATATTTGTGCGAACACGTGAACCCTGTTAAAGTCTATGGGCCACAAACATGAAAAATCAAAAGTGCTCATTTTAAAGGCTTATATGCAAGTTATTGGCAAAAAAGTGTTTGGGGACCCGGTACCTGCCCCAGGGGACATGTATCAATGCAAAAAAAAGTTTTAAAAATGGCCGTTTTATCAGGAGCAGTGATTTTAATAATCGTGCCTGGGGGGGGGGGGGGGTGTCCTTAGTATGCCTGTAAAGTAGTGCATCGTTTATAACAGTCCTGCAGGAAAATGACATTTCTAAAGGAAAAAATGTCATTCAAAACTGCGGCTGTAATGTATTGTCAGATCCTGGCAATGTAGATAAAAATCATTGAAAAAAATGGCATGGGTCCCCCCCCCCCAGTCCATTACCAGGCCCTTTGGGTCTGGTATGAATATTAAGGGGTACCCCGCACCAAAATAAAAAAATGCGTGGGGGTCCCCCCTAAATCCATACCACCCTCCAGGTCTGGTATGAATATTAAGGGGAACCCTGCGCCAAAATTAAAAAATATATGGCGTGGGGGTCCCCCCCAAATCCATACCAGACCCCTTAGGTCTGGTATAGATTTTAAGGGGAACCCCATGCCAAAACAAAAAAAATGGCGTGGGGGTCCCCCCAAAATCCATACCAGTTCTCCCAAAACACCTTATCCCCATGTTGATGGGGACAAGGGCCTCTACCCCACAACTCTTGCCCGGTGGTTGTGGGAGTCTGCGGGCAGGGGGCTTATCAGAATCTGGAAGCCCCTTTTAACAAGGGGACCCCCAGATCACAGCCCCCCCTATGTGAATGGGTATCGGGTACATTGTACCCCTACACATTCACCAAAAAAAGTGTCAAAATGTTAAAAATGACAGCAGACAGTTTTGGACAAGTCCTTTATTAAAATTTTTAAAAAAATGTCCCGCGATGTAACTTCATCTTCGATGACAGCGCAGACGACCCAAGAAAACCCCCCCAAAAAAACTGAAAAACTCCACCTCCATGGGAGGCGTCCCGCGACTGCAGGCTTTTTGCAGTGACATCTGTTATATAGCTGAGGGCATCTGACATTAAGTGACATCATGTAACGTCAGAGGGGGCGGGGTGACCCATTTAAGTCACCGTGTGGCCCCACCCTCAGGTATATAACAGCTGTCATTGCAAAAAGCCTGCAGTTGCGGGATGCCTCCCATCGATGCAGAGTTTTTCTGTTTTTTTTTTCTCGGTCATCAAAGATGAAGTTACATCGTAGGACACTTTTTTTTAAAATAAAGGACTTGTCCCAAACTGTCTCCTGTCTTTTTTATCATTTTGACACTTTTTTTGGTGAATGTGTAGGGGTACAATGTACCAGATACCCATTCACATGGGGGGGGCTGGACCTGAGGGTCCCCTTGTTAAAGGGGCCTTCCAGATTCCGATAAGCACCCTGCCCGCAGACCCCCACAACCACTGGGCAAGGGTTGTGGGGAAGAGTCTCCATCAACCTGCGGCCTGCCAGGTTGCGTTCTCAGATAAGGGCCTGGTATGGATTTTGCGGGGTACACCCACTTAATTTTTGTTTTTTATTTTGGCGCTGAGTTCCCCTTAATATCCATACCAGACCCAAAAGGCCTGGCAATGGAATGGGGGGAACTGTTTTTTTCAATGATTTTTATGTATATTGCTGGGATTTGGCAATACATCACAGCTGCGAGCAGTTTTAAATTACATTTTTTCCTTTACAAATGTAATTTTCTGCTTTCATTCATAAAACTATGTATGGCTGCTGTGTAAGCAGCCTTACATAGTGTAGGGCATGGACTTAGCCCCCCTGAGCCATGATGCCTTTGGCCAATCATGTCTCTCACAGCAGAGCGCTCTGTGATTGGCCAAAGCATGCAGGTCAGGTGAGGTCTCACGTTCATTATGGGGCATTCCTCGGGCGCTTGAATTTCCCGCAAACGACCCACCCATAATGTTCGGTATTCGGCGAACACCCGATGTTCGAGTCAAACTTACGTTCGACTCAAACATCGGGCTTATTCCTAGTCCCATGAGCTCCCCCCATGGGCTTCACTCCTCCAGTCTCTTTTTGTTGCTTTTTGCAGGGCCAAAGCAACATTCCCTAACTTTTGATCCAAGAGAAAATAACCTTAAAGCAGAGTTCTGGCCACCAAATTTTTTTTTACAGGCATCCCCTCACACTGCATTAATAATACACATAAACTATATGTGTATATGCTAATGGATAATAATCATATATATATATATTTTTTTACTTTAGCTGATCCTCTTCTGGCCGTTGCCATCATGAGTGTGGGCATATGAAGCCCAATCGCAACCTCTTCCTGGATAACCGATCGAGGGGTGTATGCTGGGTAACCAGCATGCACCTCTCGATCTTGTGCGAATGTGCGATGCTCCAGCGGCCATAGCGCCAATTGTTTATCAAGTTGCCATAACAACGGGCACCAACAGAGGAAGGTCCCGGCCCGTTATGATAGATAGATAGATAGATAGATAGATAGATAGATAGATAGATAGATAGATAGATAGATAGATAGATAGATAGATAGATAGATAGATAGATAGATAGATCACATAATTTCCAGACGGGAAATAACACGATTTTTGCACACAGTCCTCCCCACTGACTCCTGGGAAATGATGGCTCACATTTCCCAGGAGCACAGGTGAGGTAGAAAGTGATGTGCCGTGGAGCCGGAAATGGCAGATTAGGAGCCACCACCTAGCAACAGAGCACTTCTGGTAAGTAAAAAAAAAGTTTTAATTCCAAATGTACTTCATTATTAATCAAGGACTTGGAAAATGTTTAAAAAAATTCAGGGTGGAACTCCACTTTAAGAGCATTTGAGCAGAAAAGTTAAAAGAGATGCATGGAACTTTTTTTTTATAAGAATCATACTTACCTAGGTGGATGCTGCATCTGTCCCCTGGCACCTCTAACACCGAGAACAGAGCGATCAAACACCACCAATCGCTTGGTTCTCAGAGCTCCCTGAACAGAGAGCTGCTGACTGTCAGTCACAGCTCTCTGCTCTGCCCCCTCCTCGCTCACTGGAGCGCTGGGCTGTGGAGGGGGTGGGAGCGGCCAGCTCAGGCTCTCATCCTGAGGGCTGAGCCGGGTGCCGTACCAGGCATGTGGGCGGATCAAGACTGGACCAGCTCTGTAAAGTCAGCTGACAGAGGGCTACAGCCATAGGAGAAGTACAGCCAAACAAACTTTGACTGTACTTCTCCTTTAAAGAATATTCCACTAATAGAGAAAATTGCCCAACACTACAGGCTAAGAACATTCAACCAAAAGAGTAAATTATATGAGGGAGACTTCTGCACTGTAAACTAAGGGGTTAATTTAACAACTTGCGGATCGCCCACCCACAATGTACTGCGGATGGGCAACCCACACAGGCAAAGTGACGCACGCACATATCGCTGCCTGCTTCCGACACCCGCTGTTATTGTACACAGCAGGCATCCATCAGCAAGTCCCGCCCAATGATTCACGGCCTGGGACTGGCTGATCAGCTGTGTACAACAGCCTAGAGCTCTGTGCTGATAATCAACACAGAGCTCTGTACAGAGGGAGCGATCTCTCTGTTTCTTATCTCTGCAAAGCAGGGATAAGAAACAAAGTGATCTGTAGTAAAAAGCAGCACATATTACACACATTACACATTGTTAGTCACACATTTAAGCTCTTGATTGCCCTGGATGTTAACCCCTTCCCAGCCAGTGTCATTAGTGCAGTGACAGTGAATAGTACTGTATTAGCACTGATCACTGTATTTGTGTCACTTGTGATGTCAGTGGCAGTTAGTCAGTTCCCCCCAGCGTCAGTTAGTGTCAGATTGCCCATGTGCAATGGTCCTTTTGCCAATGTCATGGTCCTGTTATACGTCGCTGATCATCAGCATTAGTAGTACATAAAAAAAAATTCAGTATATTTGCCATAGTTTGTAAACACTCTAACTATAACTTTCCCGCAAATCAGGATACACTTATTGAATTTTTTTTATATATTAAAGATGAATACATTTAGGCCAAAATTTTTGAAGAAATTTTATTTATTTTTTAGATATGTTTTGTCACAGAAAGTTAAAAATATATATATTTTTTTTTTCAAAAGTGTTGCTCTTTTTTCATGTATATCACAAAAATAAATAACCCAGATGTGCTCAAATGCCACCAAAAGAAAGCTCTATTTGTGTATTGCATGAAAGCGCAATTACCAGTTAAAACAGCGCAGTCCTGAAAAAGCAAAAAATGGCCTGGTCATGAAGGGGGTAAAACCTTCCAGAGCTCAAGTGGTTGAATTAAAAAACAAACAAAAAAACAAATGGCAGAAATGTTTATCCTGGGGAAACTGCATGTACCTTTGTTTTGGGTTAATGGAGGTCAAAACAATTACTATTAGGCAATTTTCTCTCCAATGTGCCTCTAAAGTCTGACCCTGGGCTATTCCTTGCCCTTTCTCTTTAACTAGCAATTTTCTTTCCATTCCGAATGTTTTTTATTTGTAAGAATAGAGTGAATCAGGAAAATACTGCATTATGACAACTAGATGGAGCTGACGATCATAGTAAGTATTTAACTGTAATGAATGAGCTACTGCAGAGAGTGAACTGCTATACAGAATTGATTTATTGATGTTGCAAACTCTGTTGTTTGTCAAGTTTCCAGGACCCGCTGTC
Organism: Lithobates septentrionalis; assembly: GCA_037952835.1. Lineage (NCBI taxonomy): Eukaryota > Metazoa > Chordata > Amphibia > Anura > Ranidae > Lithobates > Lithobates septentrionalis. Next base: position 873,293 of record JBBDGP010000034.1, on the reverse strand, counting down.
AGCTGAAAACAGGTCACAGGAGTACAGAACAAACTGCACTCCTGTGATTCACAGGAGAAGTACAGCCAAACAAGCTTTGGCTGTACTTTTCCTTTAAATATTCCAAAATATTTACATTTAACCGCTTCAGATCCGCGCTATAGCCGAATGACAGCTACAGCGCGGACCTACTTTGCCGGGAGGGCATCAATAGACATCCTCCCGTGCTCGAGCGGCCTGCGCGACCCCCCCCCCCTCCAGGGCGCATGCAGTGCGCTTTGTGATCAGCGAGTCTATGAGACTAGCTGGATCACCGATCAGAGTAAGGGGTCGATCCCGACCCCTTACCATCCGATCAGCTGTCAGCCAATGACAGCTGATCATGTGATGTAAATAGAGCCGGTAAAAAAAAAGCCAATCACCGGCGGCTGTCAGAGGCACATCGGTCCCGATCAAGGGGAGCAGCCGCCAGCTTATCTGTGCCCACCTGTGCCACCTGCTAGTGCCACCTACCAGTGCACAACAGTGTCCTGCCTTCCAGTGCCCACCAGCGCCACCTACCAGTGCCCACAGTGCCACCCATCAGTGCCCACAGTGCCACCCATCAGTGCCCACAGTGCCACCTATCAATGTCACCAATCAGTGCCTCATCAACAGTGCTGCCCTTCAGTGTCACCTACCAGTACCCACCAGTGTCACCTACCAGTGCCAGTCAGTGACACCTATCAGTGCCCATCAGTGCCATCTATCAGTGGTGCCTATCAGTAACACCTATCAGTGCCCTTCAGTGACACTGCCTTATCTGTGCCCATCAGTGCAGCCTATCAGTGCCCACCAGTGTCGCCTCATCAGAGCATATCAATGAAGGAGAAAAATTACCTGTTTGCAAAATTTTATAACAAACTATAAAACATGATTTTTTTTTCCGAAATTTGTGTGGAAAAAATTGATAAAAATTTAATTTGGGTACAGTGTTGTATGACCGCGCAATTGTCATTCAAAGAGTGGTCTGGGCAGGAGTGGGGTTTAAATGCCCAGTAAGCAAGTGGATAATATTTCATACTCATACATTAAAATTTTTTTTTTTTAGACCACCAATAAATACAGTTGTGTGAAAAAGTGTTGGCCCCCTTCCTGGTTTTTCATTGTTTTCATTGCACGTTTGTCACACTTTAATGTTTCAGATCATCAAACAAATTTAAATATTAGTCAAAGATAACACAAGGGTCTGGTATGGATTTTGGGGGGACCCCTACGCCATTTTTAAAAAAAATTTGGAGCAGGGTTCCCCTTAATTTCCATATAAAACCCCAAGGGCTTGGTATGGATTTTAGGGGGACCCCCATGCAATTTTTTTTTACATTTTAGTTCGGGGTTCCCCTTAATATTCATACCAGACCCAAAGGGCCTGGTAATGGACCGGGGGGGATCCCATGCTCTTTTTTTCAATGAGTTTTATCAATATTGCCGAGACCCGACAATTCATTACAGCCGCGATCAGTTTTAAATGACAGTTTTTCCTTTAGAAACTTCATTTTGCTGTGGTACTGTTCTAAACATGGGAAAAATGCGCCACTTTACAGGCATACTTTAGACACCCCCAGGCACAATATGTAAAGGAATATTTCATTTTTATTGTTTTACTTTAAGCATTATTAAAATCACTGCTCCTAAAAAAACGGCCGTTTAAAAAAAAAAAAAAAATCATTGATACATGTCCCCTGGGGCAGCACCCGGGTCCCCAAACACTTTTTATGACAATTACTTTCATATAAGCCTTTAAAATTAGCACTTTTGATTTTTCATGTTAGTGTCCTATATACTTTAACGGTGTTCCGGCGGCTTTCGAATTTGCCCTGAACACCGCATATTGTTCGGTGTTCGCAGAACATCCGAACAACCAAAGTTCGGCCCGAACTTATGCTCGGGCCGAACCGTTCGCCCATCCCTACTTACTAGTTCTTAGATGTGGTGACTACATTAGTTTTCTATTTTCAGGCTTTTTATTTTCATCTGGTGAGTAACGCATTTCCAGTCCCAGAGTGACAACGCTCATTCACTGCACTGTATCTATGAAGAAGAAGCATTTTTGACCCTAGGACAGGACTACAGATCTGCATCCCCTTTTCTCCTCTGTTTGAGTTTATTACAAAACATTTTTTATTTGTTTTTTTTATTGTGTGCACCAGACAGGGCAAAACATATCCAGCAATAGAATATTGTACAGTAATAGGCTGTTACACATAAGAAAGTAGCAACATCTATTAGGAACATAGCAAATAGGATGATGTCAATATAGCAACAACTCCCCTACATTAAACTGAATTAAGATGCAACAGTGTAAAACACTAATATCGCCCCGAATCAGGTGTACACAAACAAATTTTCCAATATGACGAAGAAAACATTACATCTCAGAAGTAGGAAGACAAGAAGGCAAGAGTAAGCAGTAAAAGAACCAGAGCAGGCTCAATAGAGACAGATGGAAAATGAGAATGAAGACTTAGGGGAGGGGATCGGAGGGGGAGGAATTGAGAAAAAAGAAGGGGGGAGGGGTATTGGTAAAGCAAATGGTTAAGGACACATGCACAGTTACAGTTGTTCCACTGAGGGCGCCACAAAGTTGTTATAATCTGATGTTCCATCAGGTTAATTTCATTCACCACAGCTATCCACTGACCGATTGAAGGTGGTTCTGAGCATTTCCATTTTTGCGGTATACATATTTTATGGCATTAAGAAGGTGGCTCAAGGGGTACTTCTTATACTGACGCCTCGAAATCGGAATAAGTTGAAGTAAGCACTGCACCATCTGCAAGTGAAATGGCAGTCAGTCTAAAAACCAGTTGCCGAATAGCGTCCCAGAAGGGGCAGACAAGGGAGCATGTCCAAAATACGTGTAGTAGTGAACCATCGGGTTGTTGACATCTCCATCAGGTGGAAGGAACTAAAGAGTAAATCTTATGTAAGAGCGTGGGTACTCTATACCAGCGGATAAGGACCTTAAACCCCACCTCCTGGAACCTACTCGCAATTGAGGAGCGGTGTGCAAAATACAAAATATGTTCTTTTGAGAAGGTCCGACTCAGGTCACTTTCCCACTTCCGTAGATAGGGAGGTCGTCCTGGGGTTCAATCAGCATCACATACATTAATGACAGGCGATGACGGAGAGGAGCAGGATCTAGGTAGAGCCTCTCAAAAGCAGACACGGAGTAACTTAGAGGAGGGCACAAAATGCGAGGAGATGAGAAAGTGTCTAATCTGTGTTGCTCGCCACCTAGTCTAGAGGGGGCGACAGCATTGCTTGAATTTCCTCAATAGTGCACCATCGACCCTCAACAAGAAAATCTTGGAATCTATACCTGTTGGTCAAGAGAAATTCCATAAACCTCCTCCCCAACAGACTGGAAGGAAACTCCTGGGCACCAATAACTGGGGACAAAGGTGAGGGGGTGTGAGGGACCGTTGTGATGCAACCCGTCGTAGCTACTACTGACAAAGGGTGGGATTTCAGGGTCGCCGGCAGGGGAGAAGTCTGCCACAACAAAGTTGGAAGTGGAAAGAGTGATAGGGCCTGTTCCACCCCTACCCACTCCTTCTCTGAAAAATGCTTGGTCCAGTCTAGGGCTTTGGTTAAATGGACCTTGTAGTAATATTTAAACGGGTCAGGGAACCCTATGTCCCCCTGGTCTTTTGGTAAGATCAGGATACACGAAAATGTCTTTATTGCATTTCATTTGTATACCTTAAAAATGAATAATCACCCTGAATATGTTTTATAGAATAGTTTATTCCATGTAGAGGCTTATTGACTGAGAACAATGTTATTGAGTATAAAGAGATGGGGTTTTTTTTTTATGGTTTATTGGAAATGTTTGTGATGATGTGACGATCTTTTAATACAAATAATAAAATAGAATTGTGGAGATCATTGTGGCCAAGATGGTGGCTGTTACAGGCTCTTGTCGCTCTCCTATGTTGCCCTTTGATTCTGTAATTGAAAGGAGAAAGAAAGTGAAATGTCAGGTCATTCAACATATGTTATATTCCCTAAGGGTGAATCAACAGCTGTGCGTTAGCGTGTGGAAAAAGGCACCTTTTTCCACACAATACCACAACATAAGGCATACTTATACTGTAAATGCAGTTCAGTTTGTCACTAGTAATGTTTGTTAACCTAACATTTCATATTCCTGAAATGTGTATGTTGTACCATGTACACATGTTAAAAAGAATGCTGTTCTCTTCTGCATTGCTTCATTTGTGCGAAATACCTGGTGAACTAGCCAATCCTCCTGCTTTACTATTGCAAACTGACCATGCTGGGCATGAGAGAATATCAATCCCAATGTAGTCAGTTTTCTGGTTGTGTTGGGAGCTCAGCCTGCCTGTCCTCTAATGGCCAAGACTTGAGCTGAGACGCCCCCCCTAAAAAGCTCTTTACTGGGAAGATCAGTGTATTGCTGTTTCTCTGCCTTGCTGACATACAACACCCCCCCCCCCCCCATATATATATATATATATATATATATATATATATATAAATGTTTTGCCTTGCATTTCTATTTTAAACTGAATAGGTTGCTTTAACAGGTAAGGGGTCACATATACTTTAGATCTGAATTCTGAAAGGCAACTCAACTCAGGGATTGTAGTAGGTGCAGTTTTAGTTAGGGGTTGCAGTGGGTGCAGTTATAATTAGGGGTTGTAGTAGGTGCAAATATAATTAGGGGTTGCAGTAGGTGCAGTTAGAGTTGGGGGTTGCAGTAGGTGCAGTTAGAGTTGGGGGTTGCAGTAGGTGCAGTTAGAGTTGGGGGTTGCAATAGGTGCAGTTATAGTTGGGGGTTGCAGTAGGTGCAGTTAGAGTTGGGGGTTGCAGTAGGTGCAGTTAGAGTTGGGGGTTGCAGTAGGTGCAGTTAGAGTTGGCGCTTGTACTGCAGACATCTGTAATGAGACTAAGGTCCATGTCAGAGTAATGTTCCTCTCACTGATGGTACCAGGCTCACTAAACAGAACATTAGCTTTGTACTTCCTTTCCCACTAGCCAAAACATTGTGAAATCTCCATCGCCAATGCCGTAGTGACAAGACACACTCCAGTGGTTTCTTTCCTGCCCCATGATCCTGTCTCTGGTGAATTGCCACCAGCAACAGGTAGTAAAAAGAAATTGCACCACAACTGCAAGCCGAGTGTTTGGCTTGCAGTTGGTGTGCGCTCCTGAATGCAGGCTGAGTCAAAATGGCACAGCCATGGCATGTGTAAGCTGTAATCTTAGCATTTGGGTGGGCGGCTGTTTTCCCCACCCCCTTGTTGCCGGTGAGAAAGAGCCCTTTATGTAAAAAATATAAATGGATATTAATATTTCTAAGTAAAAATACTATAGTTGATCCAGAGACTATCCGGTTGCTTTTGGGGATCAGGAAGGATTTTTTTTTTTGTTGATGCAGATTGGACCATGCTTTATGATGGGTTTTTGCCTTTACAGGCGGTCCCCGGGTTACAAACATGATAGGGTATGTAGGTTTGTTCCTAAGTTGAATGTGTTTGGAAGTCTGAACATACATGCATCTTTTTAATTGTAGCTCCAGCCAAAAATATAATTTTTAAGGATTTACACCCCTGTAATGCCCCGTACATGCGGTCGGACTTGCCAACAGGATAACCTCCACTGGCATTTCCGACGGAAAGATTTAGAACATGTTCTCTATCTAAGTCCATCGGAAATGCCGACAGAAAAAGTCCGATGAGGCATAAACACGGTCGGAATATCCGACCAAAAGCTCCCATCGGACTTTTTCTGTCGGAAATTCCGACTGCGCGTATGCAACATGACATTTGTTTTGCTGTCTGTGTCCCTGTTCAGAAGATTTCGGCTGACTGCCGATTTTCGGATCGTTAGTACGGTGCTTTCGACAGCCGATTTGGCTTTTTCATCAGACAAAAGCTGGAAGTGCAGACTATAAATTTTTGTCGGATGTTAACTCAACGTCCAAATTTTCATTTCATCAGTACGGTTTTCGTACGGAAAAAAATTGTAAGAGCGAGACTACGCATGCTCAGAAACAAAAGAATACATACAAAACTATTCAACACATTATGTCACTTCAGACGTTGTATTCTGTTTTCGTATTGTGAGTAACCTCTTCAACATGAGACTAGCATGCCACAAAAAAACGGACGTTCACTCGTCCGAAAATCTAAGCGTGTATACGAGGCTTTACAGGAGTGAATTTTCCTTCCTAGGAGGAGATTTCTTCTCACTTCCTGTTGTCTCCCTCCATTTGTAAGTAAAAAAATTGAAAGGTCGGCAATTATGTTCACATAGATATAATGCCACATCCAGAAAATGTAAATTAAAAAAAAAAAAAAAAAACATGGGCACCCCTAAACTGACTTTTCAGGCATTGATAGCTATAAAAAAAAAAAAAAAAAGTATAATGCCCTGTACGCACGGTCCGACGAAAAATGTGTGATAGGACCTTTTGTTTTACGTCAACGCGTTCAGAATGATCGGATTTTCAGACAACTTTGTCCGACCGTGTGTATGCAAGACAAGTTTGAGCCAATATCCGTCGGAAAAAATCCTAGGATTTTGTTGTCGGAATGTCCGATCAATGTCTGACCGTGTGTACGGGGCATTAGAGAATGTTTACAGTATTACAAAATATTTATTGGACAAAACACTTTAAAAGCATAGTCATTTAGGAGAATTGGTTGGAATGTATACAAAACTGTGTAGAGAACACCAACGTAACAGCACACGGTCAAAAGTGATCCTTAAGCCCACGCGTTTCAATTAAATTCTTTCCTCAGGAGTCATTTGTAAGTCGGATGTTTGTAACTAGGGGACCGCCTGTATTTGGATCAACTAAGGATTCAGGGTTTTGTAATATGAGATGTTTTTTTATGTATTTTTTCATTTTCGGTTAATATCGATGGCTGAATGCCTTTGGTTAACATAACTATTTAACTATAAATTTCATCTACATCCTACCCAGGACCTGTCCTAGGAATTCTTTGTGAGATCATCTTAAAACAGACAGCCCTAAGGCCCCATACACACTATTAGATTTTCTGCAGATTTTTGTCTTCAGATGTACCAAAGCCATATAATATGTTGTCAACCCTTAAAGCTACTTTCACTCTGAGGCGCTTTACAGGCGCTATATCGCTAAAAATAGCACCTGCATAGTGTCTGTAAAGAGCCTCTCCTGTCTCTCCAGTGTGAAAGCCCGAGGGCTTTCACACTGGAGCGGTGCGCTTGCAGGACGGTCAAAAAAGTCCTGGAAGCCGCATCTTTGCAGCGCTGTAGGAGCGGTGTATACACCACTCCTAAAGCACCTCTACCCATTGAAAATAATGGGCAGCGCCGGCAAACCGTTGCTGCAGCGCCTCTTTGCTGGCGGTTTTAACCCTTTTCCGCTAGCGGCCAAATAGCGCTGCTGAAATGACGGTAAAGCGCCGCTAAAAATAGCGTTGCTTTACCGCCGACGCCTCGGTGTGAAAGCACGCTAATGCCGGGTACACACGGTCGGATTTTCCTGCGGGAAATGTTCGATGGGAGCTTGTCAGAAATTTTGACTGTGTGTAGGCTCCATCCGACATTTTTCGGCGAAATTTCCGACAAACAAAATTTGAGATCTGGATCTCAAATTTTCTGACAACAAAATCCGTTGTCAGAAATTCGGATCGTGTGTACACAATTCCGACGCACAAAATTCCACGCATACCATATTAAGCAGAAGAGCAGCACTGGCTATTGAACTTCATTTTTCTCAGCTCGTCGTACGTGTTGTACGTCACCACGTTCTTGATGTTCGGAATTTCCGACAAGAATTGTGTGACCAACGCGTGTATGCAAGACAAGTTTGAGGCAACATCCGAAGCAAAAAAAAAAACATGGATTTTGTTGTCGGAAAAGCCTATCGTGTGTACGGGGCATAAGAGTTTCAGTTTGTATCCAATCAGGCAGGCCTTTGCACTATATGGTTTTGGCAAATCTGAAGACAAAAATCTGCAGAAAATCTAATAGTGTGTATGGTGTCTTAAGAGTTTCCCAGTGCAAGGTTTTATTTTGACAGACAGTAGACAAACAAATGGAAGTGAAATGGAAAGTGGATTGGGCCTTTAAAGCCCAACTGAACCTTTAGTTTAAACCAGCTAAATACATTCCAGGTGCATCAAAGCCATGGCCTGAGTAGAAAAGCCTTTTCCCTGCCAGCAGCTGAAGAGTGGCTTCCTTTCTCTCTGTGCAGAAGCAGCGGTCAGGCCTATAGCTCTTCAATCAACAGAACTTATACTCCCACTGATTGGAGAGCTCTGGCTCTGACTCACTAGAGGGCGTGTCAGACCTCTTCAGAGAGTTCACTGCTTCTACAAAGGGTGCTGCTCTGCAGCATGCTGGCAGGGGACAGGCTTTTCTATTGAGGCTGTGGCTGTTTTTAACTACTTCCGGACCACCCGCCGTCGTTGTCTGTCGGCTATTTGAAGTGGAATACCGTTGTTATGGCAGCAGATAGCTGCCATAACCCCAGTATCCTTTCCACGGCGGATGGTCCTCTTTCAGATAAAAGTGGTCTCCGCAGCGCATTCACCGTGAGATAACTTTTATCGGCAGAGGGAGAGGTGCCCCCCCTCCCGCCACACTCCAGTCGTCTCCGCCGCTTACTGGAGCCGTCAGTAGTGGTGGAGACAATCGCGTCCTTTCCCCTGTGAGGCTGGATGCCAAGTGAGGGAAAGATGGCCCCCACTCGGATCCATACCATTGGATGACGGAAGCAACGTCAAACGTCACTTCCGCCCAATGGTCTTAAAGGAGAATTTTTTTTTTTTTTGTTTTTTATTGCATGTAAGTGTAAATGTCTTTTTGACCCCAGATCTCACATTCAAGAGGTCCTGTCATTCTTTTTTTTCTATTACAAGGGATGTTTACAATCCTTGTATAAGGAATAAAAGTGACCCCAATTTTTTTTTTTTAAAAGGACAGTGTAAAAATAAAGAATACAAAGTAAAATAAATAAGAAAAAAAAAAAAGTAAAGCGCCCCGTCCTGCAGAGCTCGTGTGCAGAAGCGAAAGCATACGTTAGTCGCGCCCCCATATGAAAATGGTGTTCAAATCAAACATGTGAGGTATCACCGCGATCCTTAGAGCGAGAGTAATAATTCTAGTACTAGACCTCCTCTGTAACCCAAAACTGGTAACCTGTGGAATTTGTTAAACGTCGCCTATGGAGATTTTTAAGGGTCAAAGTTTGTCGCCATTCCACGAGCGGGCGCAATTTTAGAGCATGACATGTTGAGCATCAATTTATTCGGTGTAGCATTATCTTTCACAATATAAAAAAAAATTGGGCTAACTTTACTGTTGTCCTATTTTTTAATTAAAAATAGGTGTATTTTCTCCCCAAAAAATTGCGCTTGTAAGATCGCTGCGCAAATAACGTGTTACAAAATATATATATATATATATATATATATATATATATATATATATATATATATAATGTTTGGGGGTTCTAAGTAATTTTCTAGCAAAAAAAAAAATATTAAACAGAGCTTGAAAAATAGGTCTAGCCCTATAATAAAGAAAAAGAACTTTTGTTTTTAATCATCAGCAATGTTTTTAGCTAATTTTAGTGGTAAGCTTAATTGGGCTTTAGGTTGATGACGTTACAAACATGACATGGACATAAATACCTTTTACTACGATTTTCTGTGTCATTGTGGCCGAGCCGTGCTTGTTTTCCGCTTTGCACTGATAATTGCCATCATGGATTTTCTTTGCACTCCAGATGTTAATGACGCTGTAATCAGTGTTCTGCACATCAGTTGGGGTCTCCCAGCTGAAGTTAGGTGGGGGGATGCCTTCTGCTATACATATCAGAGTCACATTGGTCCCTTCTGCTACAGACGTTGATGGTTGCACTTTGATTTGAACTATTTTGGGTTTTACTGGAAGCAAGCAATGCATAATATAATGTTAAGACTGGACTAAAACCACAATGTTTAAAATGCAAACAGCTTAACACGCAATTGAAACTTGTATATAGAATTTCCTTTACCTGTCAAAAAATAAGGGGGCAGCACAGTGGTGTAGTGGTTAGCACTCTCACCTAGTAGCGATAGGGTCGCTGGTTCAAATCCCGACCACAACACCATCTGCCTGGAGTTTGCATGTTCTCCCTGTGCCTGTGTGGGTTTCCTCTTGGTACTCTGGTTTCCTCCCACATTCCAAAGACATGCTGGTAGGTTAATCAGATCCTGTCTATAAATTGGCCCTAGTATGTGTTTGTAAGTGTGTTGGAACCCTGTGGGGTAAACGACCATGCTATATCAACATCCACTCAGAAGAAAAACCATCTGGCCTTCAGGAAGAAGCTCAAGACCCATCTCTTCTGAAGACCCAGAACGATTTTGAATTTTAAGGGAAAAATATTGGCTAATGAGTGTTTATAAGCATATATGCCTGAAGTGGTTCTTTAAAGTGGACCTTCGCCTTAATTGGCTTAAATTTTGCCCTGCTTCCTCTCCCCAATGTTTTTTATCTTTAGATATTCATTTTATTATTATTTATTTAGTTTAATGGATTTTTTTTCTCCCCTGAGTGTCCACCCTCCTTGGATCCAAGCAGAGACCTGCGACCAGGGCCGGGACAAGGGGTGGGCAGGAGGGGCGGCTATTCTGGGCACTGTGGTATCATGTGAGAGGGGGGGGGATTTGTGTTGGGAGGGGGAAGTTGGAGGGTGGCAAAGGAAAGAATAGGAGGAGAAATTAGGAGGGGTGCTAGGAATGATGATTGGGGGGGATTTGTGTTGGGAGGGGGAATGGGGGAAGAGGATTTGTGCTAGGAGGGGGGATCTGGGGGGGTTGTGCTAGAAGAGCTGATATGGTAGAAGGGGAGGGTAATTGTGCTAGATGGGATGATTTGTATTGGGGGGGGGAGAGAGGATTTGAGCTCGGAGGGGTCATTTGAGGGGTAGAGGATATGTGCTGGGAGAGGCGATTATTTTTTTTTTTTTTGGGGGGGGGGGGATGTGTGCTCTGGGGATTTGGTGAGAATTTAGGTCGGGGAGGGTGGGGGGGGGGGCAGATTTGTACTGGGAGGTAGGGGAAATTAGGCTTAGGGGGTAAGCATGCAGATTAATCCAATTTAATTTAATTTTAATCCTCTTGGGGGAATGGGGTGCAGTTTGGTATGTTTGCCCTGGGCTCTAGAGGACCTTGTCCCGGCACTGCCTGCGGCACATCTGCCTAGTGTAGGTAGGTATCCCTACACGTGTGCAAAGATAGGTTGCTATGGAGCTACCATGGTTGTGGATGAGTGGAGAATTCCCTGCACATACACAGAAGTGGCAAAGAGCTCTGCCAGGACCTGAAGGCCGGAGGTAAGGCTGGAGGGGATGGACTGAAGTTCTTCTCTAACCACTAGATGCCTGCAATCTGCATTCTAAGATTCTAAAAAATACTGAGAACTAAGAACAAACACTCATTCTGACAGATGCAGATCTCAGACTAACTGGAAACCAATCAGCTGGTTCTCGATTATTTGATCACTATGACAGCCAATCATGGTGATCATATGCAGGCTGGAGAGGTTTGCTTATCTTCTCCAGCCTGCAGATGGCACTGGTCTTCTCTCTGTGCACAAAGAAAAAATATATACTACCGTGTCTAACAAAAATGTTAAAAAGTTTAGTTAAAAGCTGTATCGCATTTTTTTCACATTTAGTTCATTTCTCAGCATAAAAGAAACTTCTCTGTAGTCATATGCGTAAAAGGAAAGTTCTTATTGGCTGCTAAGGCTTACTAAGCCCTCAGTGACCGCTGTACTAGTTGCTAAGAACTTTTACGTTAATCTAGCGTCATTGTATGTTATTAACAATTTTAACAAAATTTCCATTTACCTGCTAGCAAGAGATGTCCACGTTGTGAGTCACTGCCGTGCTCATTCTGAGACATACAGGTATACGATCCCACGTGTTCCTTAGTGACCCCCCATATTTTGACAGTACGTTTGTCCTCAGACATCTGCACATTAGGTACATTAGGTACTGGGATGCTCCAACTCAAGACAGGAGGGGGGGATCCGCTAGCTTCACAGGTTAATGTTACATTGGTGCCTTCAAGCACCTGTGTGGATGGCTCAATGTCAAAATGTGATATCTTAGGCTTTACTGGGGAAAAAGCATTTTATACAAACATGTTCAGTTATTCATTCATTTAAAGTAGAGCATCATCTTTCTAAAAAAATTAAAACTGTAGGGCAGTAAAAGTAATATAAAAGCAAATAATATCATTTGTTTTGCTTCAGCATACAGCATTGAGTTTAGATGTAACCTTTGAGCATAGCAATACGTATTCAAATATTACTTGTTGACATTGTGTCTATAGTTGGCTGTAGTTGTTAGTGAATCCTTGTGTAGACACACCATACTATGTACTGTACCTATACTTTCCCCATAGCAAAAAGCAAAATCTCCTAGCGCTGCTCCACTTACTAAGGGAGTACTAGCTAAATCAGCCTTTCCTTTGGCAACCTCTTGCCTCTGTAGTTCTGGCAATAACTCATAATTTGGAATTTTCCACTCTCAGTGATAATTATCACCAGGACCAGGGGTCAAGTCCTGAGAAAAAGTGTGGGAACTCACCCAAGATTCCCCCACCTCAAAAATAAAAAAAAGTGTGTGTGTGTGTGTGTGTGTATATATTAGGGGAGGCCAAAAAGTTCTTACCCTCATCATGATCTAGATGTGTTAGGGATCTGGAATTTTGCAGGTTTATAGGTGGATATCTTGGTAATATGCATGCCAATTTTTGTTTTTGTAGGTCGTTGTGAATTATAGTTAGAGCCAAGAGAAATGGAGTAGGTGTCATGCCGGACAAAGTTAAATACCGAACCGTGATTAGGTTTCTCCATTTTCAAGTGAAATCTGCCCAAATAATCCATGAAGAGATGTCAGCTGTGTATGGACCATGGAAGAAAGCTGGGTAGATCTATATCATCCATGGAAACATGCTTCATCACCAACCCCCAAAAAGGCTAAGGTGCAACATTCATCCATTAATCACGGCTCAGTATTCAAGTTTGTCTGGCATGACACCTACTACATTTCTGTTGGTTCTAACTATAATTCACCACAACCTACAAAAGCATGCATATTACCAAGATATCCACCAATAAACCTGCAAAATTTCAGATTCCTAGCACATCTAGGCCATGGTGAGGGTAAAAACTTATTTGCCTCCCATCGTATATATAATACATACTCTTTTTTTAACAAGACAGTGCAACATTTATTGTAAAGTGCCAGTTTACGTGGACACCTCCAAAAAAAACCAAATAAATATAGAACAGATGTAACAACAAAATAGTTTTAACCTGTATGCTATACTAACAAAAAAAACACCACAATGTGTGATAATGGTTCAATAGCAGGGAATTTCTAAACCAAATAGTGTATAAAACGCTGACTCACTGTGCCCATGATTGCAGCCTCACTGTGCCCATCAATGCAGCCTCACTGTGCCCATCAATGCAGCCTCACTGTGCCCATCAATGCAGCCTCACTGTGCCCATCAATGAAGCCTCACTGTGCCCATCAATGCAGCCTCACTTTTGCCCATCAAATGCAGACTCACTTTTGCCCATCAAATGCAGACTCACCTGTGCCCAGGGCCGCCATTAGAAATTTTGGGGCCCCTTACACAGTTTTAGGCCTGGCCCCCCCCCCCCGGACCTGACCATCAATATTCCCCAGGGCCCGCCCACTGGCAGTTCCACTGAGTCCCATCCCATGTCCTCCTCTTTCAGTCTCATCTCCCTAATCCCATGTCCTTCTCCTCCTCCTCCTCCAGTCCCATCTCCTCCATCCCACATCCTCCTCCTCCAGTCCCATCTCCTCCATCCCACATCCTCCTCCTCCTCCAGTCCCATCTCCTTCATCCCACATCCTCCTCCTCCTCCAGTCCAATCTCCTCCATCCCACATCCTCCTCCTCCAGTCCCATTTCCTCCATCCCACATCCTCCTTCTCCTCCTGTCCCATCTCCTTTATCTCATGTCCTCCTCCAGTCCCATCTCCTTCTCCTCCTCCAGTCCATGTCCTTATTCTCCTCCAGTCCCATCTCCTCCATCTCATGTGCTTATTCTCCTCCAGTCTCATCTCCTCCTCCTCCAGTCCCATCTCCTCCATACCACATCCTCCTCCTTCAGTCCCATCTCCTTCATCCCACATACTCCTCCTCCTCCAGTCCCATCTCCTTCATCCCACATCCTCCTCCGGTCCCATCTCCTCCATCCCACATCCTCCTTCTCCTCTGGTCCCATCTCCTCCATCCCATGTCCTCATCCAGTCCCATCTCCTTCTCCTCCTCCAGTCCCATTTTCTTCTCCTTCTCCAGTCCCATGTCCTTATCCTCCTCCAGTCCCATCTCCTCCATCCCATGTCCTTATTCTCCTCCAGTCTCATCTCCTCCAGTCCCATATCCTCCATTCCACATGCTCCTCCTCCTCCAGTCCCATCTCCTCCCTCCCATGTCCTTATTCTCCTCCAGTCTCATCTCCTCCTCCTCCAGTCACATCTCCTCCATCCCACATCCTCCTCTTCTTCTAGTCCCATCTCCTCCATCCCAAATCCTCCTCCTCCTCTAGTCCCGTCTCCTCCATCCCATGTCCTCCTCCTCCAGTCCCTTCTCCTCCATCCTGGGACTCCGGTTCTGGTGGCAACTGTCTCCAAGGGCATTTCTCTCTCACTACCTGTTGCGCCTATGTGACCTCACAATGGTACACAAATGGTAGAAAAAAAGGAATGTGGTTTTAACTCTTCCATAATTTAGCCAAAATGGAAAAAAAAGTGCATGCTTTATATATATACTTTTTATACATACCGTATATACTCGAGTATAAGTCGTTCCGAGTATAAGTCGAGGCCCTAATTTACCACAAAAAAAATGGGAAAAACTTATTGACTCGAGTATAAGACGAGGGTGAGAAATGCACAGCTACTGTAAGTGGTAAAGGGGGTCAACAATGCCCATTTGCAGCATCACTGTGCCCATTTGCATGCCTCACTGTGCCCATTTGCAGCCATAGGTCCCCTGAACTTCAAACTTGGTAGTTAAGGGTTCCTAGATGCCCCCTAGCTGCAGCCAAAATTTGGGGTCTCTGAACCCAAAGGGTCCCGAAATGACATTGCTGCAGATGGACACAGTTGACCAAATTTGGGGCCCTGTATCTTGGGGCCACTTAGTGCTAAGAACCCCAAATTTGGTGTGCAAACCCAGTGGAACTAGCACCATAAAATTTCCAAAGCTGGGGTTACTAGCACCAAGTGGCCCTGAGATACAGGGCCCCAAAAATCAGTTCAGAAAATGTCAAGCACTTTTCTGCAGCAGAAAATGACATTTTCTGAACCGATTTTGGGGCCCCGTATCTCGGGGCCACTTAGTGCTAGGAACTTCAGCTTTGGATATGTTGTGGTGCCAGTTTTACTGGGTTTGCACACCAAATTTGGGGTTCCTAGCACCAAGTGGCCCTGAGATACGGGGCCCCAAATTCGGTTCGGAAAATGACATTTTTCATTTTTTCCTGCAGAAAAGTGCTTGACTCGAGTATAAGTCGAGGGGGGCACTTTCAGCACAAAAAAATGTGCTGAAAAATTCGACTTATACTCGAGTATATACGGTAACTAGAACATCTAATAGGGTTATATCATTGCATGAGATTTCCCCTCCTAATATTTATTTTTATATATATATATATATATATATATATATATATATATATATATATATATATATATATATAAACCATTGCTGGCTATATTCCCACAGGGAGATTCCCTCACTTCCTGTTCTGGTGACATCAAGACAGAAAGTGAGGGGAAATCTCCTGCAATGACATAACCCTGTTAGATGTTCTAGTTATGTATCATACTAAAGTATATATAAATCAAGCACTTTTTTCTCCATTTTGGCCAAATTATGATTTTTTTCCCCTCATCTGTGTCCCACGGGGTGCAGGAAACAAATTGCTTGATTCCCCCATTAACACAGACAGTGTTGATGGGGGAAACCCTGCTGTGGAGCCATTGTATTCTCCAAGTGGGGGGGGGGGGGGGAACCGCCCCTGCCAGGAGAACACAGTAATTATTGCCAGTGGCTACAAGAGCTGCTAGTGATAATCGTATGTAAAATCTGACAGGCTGGTCGTACTCAAGTTGACTGATCGATTACCTTGGGTACATTCAGCCTGCCCATACATAGTTTGAATCTCAGCCAGTCTCTGCTAAACAGCATTCAAACCATCTATGGCCGGCCTTATTTGCACTCTAGCTGCAATCTTCACAGGGGCCGATCCAGTTTTACTCAGCAAGGGATCTGTCCGTGGATTCCTTGCTGAGCTGAGTGGGCAACTGACAGATCTGTGTCTGCTCATGCCGTCTGTTTACACCCAACTGACCTCTGACCAGATGGAGGGGAATGGGGGCCCTTCCGTCTTTTCTTTTTGCCAGATCAGATCGGAGGCAGGCGGGTGTAAACGAACACATTTCCATTTAAATGCCTCCTGCTGCCTCCTCAGCCAATGAGCAACTGAAAGGCTGCTAAGTCGCCCCTCATACCATCTCCCGAGTCCCAGCCGTGCCAGTTTACTATGCTTAGCCTATGGCCGCGTCTCTCCTGCAGACCTGCACTATCTCTTTTCCGGCTCCTCTCTCCTGCACACTTCCTGGTTGCCGCCGGGCCCCTGCAGACACTCGGGCCCGGTACATGTGTATCGGCTGTGTACCCCCCTGATGGCGGCCCTGCCTGTGCCCATCAATGCAGCCTCACTGTGCTCATCAACGCAGCCTCACTGTGCTCATCAACGCAGCCTCACTGTGCTCATCAACGCAGCCTCACTGTGCTCATCAACGCAGCCTCACTCTGCCCATCAACGCAGCCTCACTCTGCCCATCAACGCAGCCTCACTGTGCCCATCATCAATGCAGCCTCACTGTGCCCATCATTGCAGACTCACTGTGCCCATCAATGCAGCCTCTTTGTGCCCATCAATGCAGACTCACTCTGCCCATCAAATGTAGACTCACCTGTGCCTCAAGTCTACACAGCATGGATCTCCTGCTGTGTCACGGAACTAGGGTCTGCAATGTTCAGTGGCTGGCAACTGTAACAAAGTCCTGTCTCCTAAACCGGTGGCGGCTCCTGTGATAGACAGAACACTGATCCAATGCCAGGAAATTTAATCAGTGTTCCGTCTATCACAGGAGCCAGTCTAGGAGGCAGGACTTTGTTACAGTGGCCAGCCACCGAACATTGCCGTGTGTGAGGTACACAAGAGGTGGAGGAGGGAGGGAAGGACTCTGCACCTGAGCCTCCCAGGATCGGCCCTGGGTGCTGCTGCAGCCACATCACAAAGCAGCCCCTGGGCAGGCAGCCTCCTGGGAAATTTCCCTGTATCCCGGTAGGGATGCTAACGGGAACAGCGTTCGTGCTGTGGAAAAAGTACAGGAACACCATTCCCATGCGTTCCTGCAGCACTCGAGCCCACACCGGTGTAGCGCCTACCCCACATTTCCGGGGGTCTGGTGGTGACCCCCAGAGACAGAGAGGGCCGACATTCCTCCTCAGGGTGCAGGTTACTAGGCATAGTGGGTGATGTACAAGGTAAAAAGATGGGCGCCAGTCACTTTTATGCTTGAACAAAGAGAAGTTTATTTCTCACATAAAGGAAAATGTGGGAGAGAGATGATGGGGCCCAGGACACCCGTAGTCAAAAATAGTAACGATCAGCAGACAGGCAGACTCCTTAGACAAAGGGTGACAAAAGGCAGACAGCAGTACAGGAAAAGAGCCTTTAAGCTGAACCAGCACATCTGTACTTTGTAGAATAGGCTGTCTCCTATAGTAACTGAACTTAACTCACGACACCATATGCAGATTCCTTTGGATGAGTTCTTTATTGAAGTCCTCCCAGCCACTTGATAGTCCCCAGCTCACGAAGAGTCAACGCTGGTGCCTTCTTAGAACTCCATCCCTCTGAGTATTGCCTCCAGGTAGTGAGCAGGCTCTCCCTTGCAGAACCTTGACCACATGGTTAGGCCTCAGGCTGTTCCTCACACACCCACCCAGACCTAGATCACCTGACTCTCTTCAAATAAATACCCTTTCCCAGCATGCATAGCAGCCAGTCTGATTGGCTGAGAAAATGTATGTTTATCCATAACCTGAATTCATTGTAGCTCATACTTATGTCAAAGGCAACAGTGCCACCCACTGACAAAACGGAGAAGCCACAGCTGAAACAGAATTAGGGGAAAACCCATTTAATACAAAAAAACTACAAATTACCCAGGCTAGCTACCACCCAGCATAGCTAAATTTACCTGTAACCCTGTTTAAGGATGAGGGTGCTACACCAGGACAAATAAAGAGGGAGAATCTCCCTTTTGCAAATTTTTGATCTGGCTGTAACAGATCACGATTTGTATTTCCAAAGTGGTTTGGCAATCAGGCAAGGCCTGAAATCTGTAACCGGTGTTGGTGAAAGGTGTGCCAGACTTCCCCATGCAGCAGCAAAGTTTCGTATTAAGTATAGAAAGTTTACCTGCAAGATTCAGTATTTGGGTCCTATTGTGCGTCCCGTGCTTGTTTTCTACTATACATTGGTAATTTCCTAGATGACTCATTTGCAGACTCTTGATGGTAACAGTTCGGTTATCAGCCGAAAACTGTAGGCCAGAGGGAGGCGTTTTCCAGCTGTAAGTTGGATCGGGAACGCCGTCAGCCTCACAAGTTATCTCCACCTTATCTCCTTCTCCATGTAAAGGTGGGCTCAGTTTTATGCTTGATACTTTGGGTTCATCTGAAATAAATTCATTAAATAACATAAGTGTAGAATTAGCTGTATATGGAAAGACAAAAGAGTAGATGTTTGATCGCCAGTACAATAAATATCCCCATTACAGTTAAAACCAACTGCTTAGTCACTTGTTATCAAACAGGAAGAGAAATATTGATTTAAAGGGTTAATCACCTTTACTGACCTTTGCCAAAAGCATCCCTATGTATTCCTGTACCCTCAGTACTTTATATGCAGTGCTCATTTTTGCAAACGAATGCTTACTTTTTAAGCTGCCCATTCCATTGCTGTCCCCTCTCTATCCTGCAGATGGGAGTACATACCAAGTGTTGGATGCGTGGTCCCAGAAACCTGCGAACATGCTTCATTCCCTATGCACTCATGCACAGTTTGCTCTTTTTTGCAGCTCAGCATTCTACGAGAGCGGTATAGAGCGATACCACCTGCCATTTGCAGAACAGAGAGTGAAGGGCACTGGAATAAGTACCATAAAAAGTAGGAATTCTTTTAGGCCTCATTCAGACATGGCATACTTAAGCGTACATTAAAGGGCCATGTGTTGCATGCATAGGATGAATAGGTGTTTTGTGCATCCCCAACCAGGCAGTATCATTCGGGTCTATTTGGGCGCAGCTGCTGCACAGACACAGCCACTGCTCCCAATTTGACATCAGCGTGAGTGTGAATGTATGTCCCCAAATGCAGTTTGAGTTTGGGGACACACACCTGCAAGGATGTCAGATTGGGAGAACTGGCTGTGTCCATGCAGCCACTGCATTCCAATATACATGTATGGGACTGCCTGCACATAAATAAATGGAACACCTGTGCATTCTGTGCGGGCAAATACAGCCCTTTACATGGAAGTACATCTGTGTGAACAAAAACTTACAAAACAGCATACTGCATATTAATGTACTATATATTAATGTGGGGGGGGGGGGGGGGGTTGTTCTGTGATCAGTGGGTGTAGAAAATGTTCCAACATTAGTGGAAATAAACAATGCCTTGGACTTGGTGGTCAATGGGCGTTATTAAAACTTACATAGCATCTGTGGTCAGTAGGGAGAGAAATGGTTCCCATTATTGATGTCAGTGGAAGGAATAGTGGCCCATTGTTGGTGTCAGTGGAAGGAATAGTGGCCCATTGTTGGTGTCAGTGGAAGGAATAGTGCCCTCATTACTGGTGTCAGTGGAAGGAATTGTGCCCTCATTACTGGTGTCAGTGGGAGGAATAGTGCCCCATCATTGGTGTCTGAAAACAATAGGGCCTCATCATAGTTGTCAGTGGAAGGAATAGTGGACCATAAATGGTGTCAGTGGAAGGAATAGTGCCCCATTGTTGGTGTCAGGGAAAAGAATAGCGCCCCATTGTTAGTGTCAGTGGGAGGAATAGTATCTCATCATTGGTGACACTAAGATAAATAGTGTTCCATTATTTATATTAGTGGGAGGACTAGTACCCCATCATTGGTGTCAGAAGGAGTGCCACATTATTGGTGTCAGTGGGAGGAATAGTGCCCCAATATTGGTGTCAGTAGGGGGGAACAGTGCCCCATTGTTGATGTCAGTGGGAGGAATTATAACCCACTGTCATACCTCCCAACATTTTGAGATGGGAATGAGGGACAGCTACTAGCAAATGTATGTAGGCATAGGGCACGCCCCCTGACACACCCCCTTAAAGGAGAATTAACCCAAAAAAGTTAATTAAATCCACAAGGGCTTTTTTTTTACCACTACTATTCCTTTTATATTGGCTTTTAAAAGTTACAAATGCTGCAATTTCGAAATTGGATGAAAAGTTTAGCGCTGGAAAACACTTTTTGAAAGATAAAAAGTGCATTTTATATACAAATATATAGATCAGACCGAAATGACGGACAAATGAGGAGGAAAAAGGAACAGAGGGACTTTGTTCCAAATTAGGGACAGTCCCTCGAAATCAGGGACAGTTGAAAGCTATGCCCACTGTTGGTGTCAGTGGAATGAATGGTACCTTATCATTGGTGTCAGTGAGAATAACACTCCAAGGGTTGGATAAAGGCAAACAAAGGGTTGCATTCAGTCCACATGCTGCAATTTGAAGTCCACTGCTGTAATGCATAGGGATGCTTTTGGTAAACATCAGGTAAAGATGCCCTAAACCTTTAATAGTACAAACAGGGCCACCTCTGCCCTCACCTCTGTTGTATGGATTTTTTCATTCTTTCCCCAGTGTGAACAGCACATACAGACATCATTAGGGGACGGGGGAAAGAGTGGCCCCACCTACTGCTTTGCCCAAGTTTTCAGCAGAAATCAGAATAGAGTAAATATTAAGGGAGGGCGCCTTGTTTTTAAAAAAGTATTTTCACCTTTCACTTTTTTATTTCTTTTTTTAACTTTATTTAAGGGTCACAAAAAGACACTTCATTTTAATCCATGCACTGCAGCAGGCTGCAACACGCTGTGGTGTGGTGACATACAATGCAGACATGCTACATGCTAAAAGTTTATACAGTGCACCACATCACACTTCAACACAGCCTTATGCCCCGTACACATGGTCGGATTTTCCGATGGAAAATGTCCGATCGGAGCGCGTTGTCGGAAATTCCGACCCTGTGTGGGCTCCATCGGACATTTTCCATCGGATTTTCCGACACACAAAGTTGGAGAGCAGGAGATAAAATTTTCCAACAACAAAATCCGTTGTCGGAAATTCCGATCGTGTGTACACAAATCCAACGGACAAAGTGCCACGCATGCTCAGATTAAATAAAGAGATGAAAGCTATTGGCCACTGCCCCATTTATAGTCCCGACGTACGTGTTTTACGTCACCGCGTTCAGAATGATCGGATTTTCCGACAACTTTGTGTGACCGTGTGTATGCAAGACAAGTTTGAGCCAACATCCGTCGGAAAAAATCCTAGGATTTTGTTGTCGGAATGTCCGAACAAAGTCCAACCGTGTGTACGCCCTATTATGCCAAATAATAGATTTCTATGTGCCCTTGCGTTGAGCCTGCGTTGATCTCTGCAGATGCACTGCGTAATGGACATGGCATGAACGAGTCCTAACACGTCTACCTATAGCCTCTACAAAAAGATAAAATATAATTCTACATAATTTCACAGGACAATATTTTTTATAGTGTCAGAGCATTAGGCCCGAATATTAAGGGCTGCCAGGGATGGTTTCCATTGATTTTAATCCCAGCTCCAAGAAAAAATGTCAGACAAATCTAAGATAGTGATAAAAATGCTAATATAAATTGTAATAAAATGATACAGTTTTCCTTTTTAACCACTTTAGCCCCCCGGAAGATTTGGCTGCTCAATGACCAGGCCATTTTTTGCGATTCGGCACTGCGTCGCTTTAACTGACAATTGCGCGGTCGTGCGGCACTGTATCCAAACAAAATTGACGTCCTTTTTTTCCCACAAATAGAGCTTTCTTTTGGTGGTATTTGATCATCTCTTTTGGTGGTATTTTATGCGCTATAAACAAAAAAATAGCGACAATTTTGAAAAAAAAACACAATATTTTGTACTTTTTGTTATAATAAATATCCCCATTTTTTTTAAAAAAAGCTAATTTTTTCCTCAGTTTAGGCCGATATGTATTCTTCTATATATTTTTGATAATAAGAATCGCAATGAGCATATATTGATTGGTTTGCGCAAAAGTTATTGCGTCTACAATATAGGGGATAGATTTATGGCATTTTAATTATTATTATTTTTTTTACCAGTAATGGCGGCGATCTGCGATTTTTATCGGGACTGCGACATTATGGCGGACACATCGGACACTTTTGACACATTTTTGGGACGATTGACAATTATACAGCGATCACTGTGTAAATGTCACTGGCAGGGAAGGGGTTAACACTAGAGGGCGATCAAGGGGTAACTGTGTTCTAACTGTGGGGGGGTGGGACTGACTATATTTGATGACAGATCGTGGTTCCTAGCTATTGGGGACTCACGATCTGCCTCTCCTCTCCTCACAGAACAGGGATTTGTGTGTATACACACACACACACACACACACATGTCCCTATTCTGCCTTTCGTGCCCAGGACCACGCATGGCCGGCGGTCATCACCACGAGCATCGGCACCCCCGCAGTGCAGTGCAGCGAGCAGCATGCGCGCCTGCTATCCCGCTTAAAGAAGCCGACGTACAGCTACGATGGCTCGCGGGATCGTGCCGACCTGCCACAGTATCGCAATTATCACAAAAAAAAATTCACAAAATTGCAATAAGTGTATATTGATTGGTTTGTGCAAAAGTTATAGTGTCTACAAACTATGGGAAAGATTTATGACATTTTTATTATTACTATTTTTTTTTTACTAGTAATGGCGGTGATCTGTGATTTTAGGCGGTACTGCGACATTGCGGCAGACGGATCATACACTTTTGACATATTTTTGGGACCATTGACATTTATACGGTGATCAGTGCTCTAAAAATGCACTGATTACTGTGTAAATGTCATTGGTAGGGAAGGGGTTAACACTAGGGGGCGATCAAGGGGTTAATTGTGTTCCCTAGTTAGTGTTTCTAACTGTATGGGGATAGGACTGACGGAGGGAGGAGACATATCACTGTTCCTACTTACAAGGAACCAAACGATATGTCTCCTCTCCCCTGACAGAATAGGGATTTCTGTGTTTAAATCCCCGTGCTGGCTCTCGTGCCCGCGATCGCGGGTGGCCAGGGACAATCGCACTCGCCGGCCACGCACATCGGGTCCCCCACCGCGGCGAGGGCACACCTCCTGCGGCTCTTAAAGGATATAAAGTACCCATACATTGTTTTGCGCAGCCGTGCCATTCTGCCGATGTATATCGGCATGAGCCGGTCGGCAAGTGGTTAAAATGTGCTCTCCGTCATTCAGGCTTTTAACTCTATGCCGCCATCTACTGGCGATCTAATAGAAATACGTTTCACTTTCTCCATGAACAGAACAATAATCCTGGACTGCTGGATCTGGAAATGTACCTGATTTTGACATCCCTTACATAGTCATATGGCATATAAACAGACAGAGGTTTGTAAAGAAAGCTCCAGTGTGGTCATATGATATATAAACAGATAGAGCTTTGTAAACAAACCTCCAATGTAGTCATATGGTATATAAACAAACAGGTTTGTAAAAAAGCTCCAGTGTGGTAAAATGGTATAAAAACAGACAGAGGGTTATACATAGGCGTGCGCAGGGGGTGTGCCGGGTGTGCCTGGACACACCCTAATCACCCTGTGTGGCGCAGATTCTTTCTGCTATTTCACCAAAGCCCCCCAGTGGAGCTCCTAATTTTTTTTTTTTTTAAATTAATAAAAAAGTAAAAATAATTAAAATAAAAAAACTACTGACACCATCCACTGCCCTACTGACAAGTCCAATGCTCTACTGACACCATCCACTGCTCTACTAACACCGTCCATGTTTTCAAAAATTTGGGGTGCACACCCTAATGCAATAGGCTGCGCACACCTATGGGGTTATAAAAAATAAATCCTCCAGTGTGGTCACATGGTATATAAACAAACCTCCAGTGTGCTCACATGACATCATATACTGTGTAGTGAGGGCGAGGGGGCGCCATGTTGTTTTTACTTGATGCTGCATGATATATGATGTCATGTATGATGTCATGTGACCACACTGGAGCTTCTTTTATAAGACATCCTGGCCTTTCCATTCTTAAAGTATATCTAAGGATGAATCTTTTTTTTTTATATTAGTTTTGGATGGAGTGACACCCATCAGGTTCTTAGTGCTGTCTGTGCCCCTGTTATGGAGATTCATCCTAATTGTCCTCTTTACCAGTATTACTGAGACTGAAATAATAGAAGATCCCAAATTGTGTTATCACCAAAACATGAGTAGAGGAGAAATCTTCCAATGAGGACACTAATTCCAGTCACCCTGGTGACAACCTGGGATTCCCTCACTTTGGTGGGATTTCATTCCACTTCCTTTTTTGGCTGTGGGACAGGAAGTGAAGGGAAATCACCACAATGGGACAACAATGGCAAGAAACTGGCAGCAGTTATAAGCTTCTATTGATCTATCCATAAAAAATATTGCCTATTGTATTCAGGGCCGTCTTTAATTTTGATTGGGCCCTGGGCAAACATTTTCTTGGCCCCCCCCCCCCCCCCCTCCATTCTGAGACATACAAAAAATAGCAGGTAGACTCAAAATCAGTTTACTGCAGCAGATCACGCAGCGATTGCAATTGTTTGCCAGAGGTTACAGCCTATCATTACTGCTCAATGACTGGTTTCTAGAGGTTACAACACATAATTTCTGCTTGCCGATTGGTTGCTAGAGGTTAATGTACATTATTAGCGCTCACTAATTGGTTGCTAGGGGTTACAGCACATCATTAGCACTTACTGATTGGTTGGTAGAGATTAAAGCAGATCACTACTGTTTGCTGATTGGTTGCTAGAGGTTCATGCACATCATTACCTCTCACTGAGCAGTGGAGCAATCCCAAATAATTGAGCAAGTAAAGGGGCACATTAATACACATACTACAGGAGAGGTTCAGAGACTGGGGACATACTGCAGGAGACAACAGAGACTGTGGACATACTGCAGGAGACAATCAGAGACTGCGGACATACTGCAGGAGACAATCAGAGACTGCGGACATACTGCAGGAGACAATCAGAGACTGCGGACATACTGCAGGAGACAATCAGAGACTGCGGACATACTGCAGGAGACAATCAGAGACTGCGGACATACTGCAGGAGACAATCAGAGACTGCGGACATACTGCAGGAGACAATCAGAGACTGCGGACATACTGCAGGAGACAATCAGAGACTGCGGACATACTGCAGGAGACAATCAGAGACTGCGGACATACTGCAGGAGACAATCAGAGACTGCGGACATACTGCAGGAGACAATCAGAGACTGCGGACATACTGCAGGAGACAATCAGAGACTGCGGACATACTGCAGGAGACAATCAGAGACTGCGGACATACTGCAGGAGACAATCAGAGACTGCGGACATACTGCAGGAGACAACAGAGACTGCGGACATACTGCAGGAGACAATCGGAGACTACGGACATACTGCAGGAGACAATCGGAGACTGCGGACATACTGCAGGAGACAATCGGAGACTGCGGACATACTGCAGGAGACAATCAGAGACTGCGGACATACTGCAGGAGATTACCAGAGACTGCGAACATACTGCAGGAGACAATCAGAGACTGCGGACATACTGCAGGAGACAATCAGAGACTGCGGACATACTGCAGGAGACAATCAGAGACTGCGGACATACTGCAGGAGACAATCAGAGGCTGCGGACATACTGCAGGAGACAATCAGAGACTGCGGACATACTGCAGGAGACAATCAGAGACTGCGGACATACTGCAGGAGACAATCAGAGACTGCGGACATACTGCAGGAGACAATCAGAGACTGCGGACATACTGCAGGAGACAATCAGAGGCTGCGGACATACTGCAGGAGACAATCAGAGACTGCGGACATACTGCAGGAGACAATCAGAGACTGCGGACATACTGCAGGAGACAATCAGAGACTGCGGACATACTGCAGGAGACAATCAGAGACTGCGGACATACTGCAGGAGACAATCAGAGACTGCGGACATACTGCAGGAGATTACCAGAGACTGCGGACATACTGCAGGAGACAATCAGAGACTGCGGACATACTGCAGGAGACAACAGAGACTGCGGACATACTGCAGGAGACAATCGGAGACTACGGACATACTGCAGGAGACAATCAAAGACTACGGACATACTGCAGGAGACAATCGGAGACTGCGGACATACTGCAGGAGACAATCAGAGACTGCAGGCATTATACAGGGGATGGTCAGAGAACTTTCAGCAATGCACAGCTTTACAGTTAAATAACACAGCTCAGGGTTTAAACAGTCAGGCATTCTATGGGTGTAAGGACATACCTGGCCAGCCAAACTCACTACATACATTCAGGACTGTGGGCGGGGTTTCCACTCTCTGCTCTCACTAAAGCAGCTGGGAGCTCCACTGATGCTTTGTTGGGTGGGCCCACATCACCCATGAATTGTCGCCCTGATGACAGCTTTGCAGAGCGCACAGAGGACATGGGAGGATGTATTCCGCGCTGGCCAGCTGAGAGGGGCGGGGCCGGGAGCTCCACTGACGCTCTGACCCCGCCCACGTGCAGCCTGTGCACTGTGTATAGAGCGCCTGTAGTGAGAGCGTCATTGGAGCTCCCGGCCCCGCCCCCGGACCTCTGTATTCACCAGCCAGTATAGAGGGGGCGGGGCCGGAAGCTCCACTGACACTCGCACTCCGATCACTGGCTCTCAACACAGAAGCTCTTTTCCGAGTACACAGGCTGTACGTGGGCGGGGTCAGAGCGTCAGTGGAGCTCCCGGCCCCGCCCCCTCTCAGCTGGCTAACGAGGAATACATCCTCCCGTGTCCTCTGTGCGCTCTGCAAAGCTGTCATCGGGGCCCCAATTCACAGCTAGCGCGGGCCCCCCAACAAAGATTGGGCCCGGGGCAAGTGCCCCGTTTGCCCTGCGCTAAAGACGGCCCTGATTGTATTGCATAACCTTTATTGCTTAGCAGATACTTACACTCTACAGACACGTTTACCATCTTTCTATCCTTGTCAAAGTTCCAAGCAACGCAGGTGTACATCCCCGTCATATTTCTCATTGCTGTGAATTTCTCCTCAACCCTATAGGTGGTGGTGTTTTTCGCACAGGTCACTTTTGGTGGGGGGTACCCTGTGGCCCTGCAGTAGAAGCTGTGCTCCTTTCCCTCAATCCACACCAACTTGTCAGGACAGTCTGTGATCTTAGGCTCAACTGGAAGACAATGCCAAGAGATGAGAATGGTCGGTGATAATGGCAAAATGCAGGAATATGCAGAGCAATATTTAAGTATAACACAGCCATAGACCCAACTGAATAATAATAATACCATTTCATCATCAAGTGTAACTAAACCCAACAACAAAAATTATTATTATTATTCAGAATTTATACAGCTGCCAACAGTTTGCACAAAATAAATGACATATATTCCAGCGTACCAATCCTTAGATGTGGTGGCTGTATTAGTTTTCTTCTAGACTAAGTACATTTTCTGCAAGTACAGAAAAATAACCCTTCGAAAAATCCACTGAGCTGTGCATTGAATTGACACCTCAAACAACGTTATCAACTTTGCCAGTTCTCTCTGTGAACTATAGGACATCCTCTCTCCATATAATGGGGATAGAGGAGAGGGGGGGAGGTGTTCTGTAGTTCTAACAGCCTGTCCTAGGATGACAATGCTTCTCCTCTATAGAGACAGTACAGCGAGTGAGCAGTGTCATTCTAGGGCAGGAATTGTATCACTCTCAGGATCACCAGATGAGAATAAAGGAATAAAAAACCTGAAAAAAAGAAAACAAATTCAGCCATCATCCAAATATTGGGCCGAACACTAAAGACGCTCAGCTCCAGCCAAGGTTTTGTTCAATGATAGCACACTGCTCACTCCCACCCAGAGGGGGATCAAAAGAACTCCCCCTTCATCGGGGCTACAATAAAACCATAAACAGTGCATCCGGAAAGTATTCACAGCGCTTCACTTTTTCCACACTTTTTTATGTTACAGCCTTATTACAAAATGGCTTAAATTAATTATTTTCCTCAAAATTCCACAAACAATACCCCATAATGACAACGTGAAAGAAGTTTGTTTGAAATCTTTGCAAATTCATTAAAAATATAAAATGAAAAAATCCCATGTACATAAGTATTCACAGCCTTTGCCAAGATACTCACAATTAAGAACAGGTGCATCCTGTTTCCACTGATCATTCTTGAAATGTTTTTACTTGGAGTCCACCTGTGGTAAATTCAGTTGATTGGACATGATTTGGAAAGTCAGACACCTGTCTATATAAGGTCCCACAGTTAACAGTGCGTGTCAGAGCTCAAACCAAGCCATTAAGTGCAAGGAATTGTCTGAAGACCTCCGAGACAGGATTGTACTGAGGCCCAGATCTGGGGAAGGGCACAGAAACATTTCTGCAGAAGTGTGGGACCAGCAGGACTCTTCCTAGAGCGGCCCGCCTGGCCAAACTAAGAGATTGAGGGAGAAGGGCCTTAGTCGGAGAGGTGGCCAAAAACCCGATGGTCGCTCTGGCAGAGCTCCAGCATTTCTCTGTGGAGAGAGGAGAACCTTCAAGAAGAACAACCATCTCAATCAGGCCTGTATGGTAGAGTGGCAGACAGAAGCCACTCCAGTAAAAGGCACATGAAGGACTCTCAGACCATGAGAAACAAAATTCTCTGGTCTGATGAAACAAAGATTGAAGTCTATGGCCTGAATGGCAAGTGTCATGTCTGAAGGAAACCAGGTTCTGCTCATCCACTGGCCAATACCATCCCTACAGTGAAGCATGGTGGTGGCAGCATCATGCTGTGGGGATGTTTTTCAGTGGCAGAGACAGGGAGACTATTCAGGATCGATGGAAGGATGAATGCAGCAATGTACTGAAACATTGTTGCTGAATATCTGCTCCAGAGAGCTCTAGACCTCAGACTGGGGCGAAGGCTCATCTTCGAACAGGACAACAACCCTAAGCATACAGCCAAGATAACAAAGGAGTGGCTACGGGGCAACTCTGTGAATGTCCTTCAGTGGCTCACTCAGAGCCCAGACTTGAACCTGATTGAACATCTCTGGAGAGATCTGAAAATGGCTGTGCACCGACGCTCCCCATCCAAGCTGATGGAGCTTGAGATGTCCTGCAAAGAAGAATGGGAGAAACTGCCCAATAATAGGTGTCCCAAGCTTGTAGCATCATACTCAAAAAGGGGCTGTAATTGGGGCCAAAGGTGCTTCAAAGTATTGAGCAAAGGATGTGAATACTTATGTACATGGGATTTTTTTTCATTTTTGATAAATTTGCAAAGATTTAAAACAAATTTCTTTCACGTTGCCATTATGAGGTATTGTTTGTAGAATTTTGAGGAAATTAATGAATTTAATCAGTTTTAGAATAAGGCTGTAACATAAAGTGAGGAAAAAGGGAAGTGCTGTGAATACTTTCTGGATGCACTGTATAATATAAAAATAATTGTGACTGATAAAGTTATGAGCCAAACTTCATGGATAACATACATATACATGTGCATGCATATACTGTATGTGTATCCACAAATACCTGCATATTTACAAACCTGCATACATGTAATGAACTGAAGATGAAAAGATGAGGGAATATCAAATATTAAATGATAAGGTGCAATGAGATCATTTTCAAAATTAATAATATCAGATTCTACATGGTTACATGGTTAGTAGATGCCATTGTGCCATTATATATATATATATATATATATATATATATATATATATATATATATATATATATATATATCTGAGATATTACACATGAAAACAAACAATTCAATATAATAAACTAAAAAAAAACTAAAAGAAACACAACAAAGCCCTAAAACAGTCAAAGAAAAAAAAAAGTTCTACATATATAAGTGCATGTCTAAAACTGAAAAAAAAAATACATACGTAAAATGTTAAAATGGTACACTAAAAAATGCTGCACTTGGAAGCTATCCCAAAAAATGCATCTGAAGGCTATGCCAAAGAAATGCCCATAAACACTGTATGTGGACAAGTCCATGTTACAAGCTCAGGGAGAAGGAAGTTGCTACCATTTTGAAGACCCTTAAAGACTTTTCAGTGATTTGGAACATGAGTAAGACATGAGAGTGGCTTATGCAATACATTTTGTCTGGAGCTGAATGTATTCTGTGTGCAGGGCTGCTGTTAGAAATCATGGGGCCCCATACAGCCTACCTGACAGCCCCCACCCCCCGGCCAGAGGACATAGATTTATCAGCCCCATTCTCTGTAGCCTTGGCTGCACAGATGAATGAATTGGAAGTACTCTGAGGATTCTTGCTCATTCACAAACTTAAGCATAGTAAACACAGTTTACTATGCTTCAGTGATGAATAGATACAGGAGTGATTGGTACTGATCACTCACTGTGTTCATTCAGAAAAGGAAGGGACCAAAAATAATATATTTACCAGCCTCTTCCCCGCTCTCCATCTTGAAACATCCCCCTGTGTGCCTGCAGCAGCTGCTGGCAGGAGAGGAGGAAAGCCGACAGCAATGCGTGGGAAAGGGACACACAGGGGGGCCCAGACAGCAGATGGAAGGAGCGTATGTGCTAGAACCAATCCCCCTGCAGTGATCCCAGAGGGAGAAAGAGGAGGAGAAGCTGGCAGCGCTGCAGGGGGAGGCAGAAGAGGATTGGTGTCTGCAATGAGACAGTACAGCAGGCCCTACTGCTCAGCAGGTGCCCGGCCCCCCTTTTGAACTGATGGGGCTTGGGCCCAGTACAGGAGGGCTGGCTATACTGCCTTATCAGTGGCCCTGTCTGGGTGGCCCGTTATTTGGTTGGTGGATTACAGTGGAGGAGGAGCGGACTCCCAACCGGCTGATTGCAGGGAATCAGGGGGGATACAGGCTGGAGGATACACTGTGAGCAGTGAAAGGGGTTGGGTTCATCTAATGCAGCCAACACATTTAACTATTCAGGACTGACATGTTACACCCCTTACTGTCCAAGCTATTTTTCAGTTTTCAGTGCTCTGATAGTTTGACTGACAATTACTCAGGCATAAAACACTGTATCCAAATGAATATGTATACTTTTTGGACACAGACAGAGCTTTGTTTTGGCAATATTTAAAAACCATTTAGATTTTCGTTGTATTTTTCACTGATGAAAAAACAACCTGTTTGGCTTACAACATGTACACATTAGATAATGCAAAGACAGAACAAACCAGGGGCGTTGCTAGGTCTGCAAAAGATCTGGAGCTAGAGCCCATAGCAGCGGTCACCAACCGGAAGGGGGTGGGGGGCATGCCGGTGGTAAGCAATTTTTTGTGGGCAAAGGCTGGTGTTGGCGTTTCAATCATCATGGCACCATGGTTGATATGGTGTCAGAGTGATCGAAGTGCATTGTTTCTATTGTTACATTCTAATATATAATGAAGTAGTTCAAGTCACCATAATGCAGAATCAGTGGGAGCCCTGAGCGTGTCACTTGCCACATCTCCTGGCACCAGATGCATCATGTCCCTTGCCACTGTCGCCTGTCACCAGATGCAGCTTTTTAACTTGCCACCGTCACCTGCCACTAGATGTGAATTGTCACATGCCATATCGCCTGCCACCAGATGTGGATTGTCACTTGCCACATCACCTGCCACCATTTGCAGATTGCCACATCACATGCCACCATTTGCAGATTGTCACTTGCCACGTCACCTGCCACCATTTACAGATTGTCACTTGCCACCATTTGCAGATTGTCACTTGCCACCATTTGCAGATTGTCACTTGCCACCATTTGCAGATTGTCACTTGCCACGTCACTTGCCACCATTTGCAGATTATCACTTGCCACGTCACTTGCCACCATCTGCAGATTGTCACTTTCCAGCATTTGCAGATTGTCACAGTATTTAGTGAGGGCAGGAGAGCGGAGATGCGGGGCAGGCAGTGAGAGATGATGTAATCTCTCTGCTCCCAGCCGCACCTCCATTGAAGAGGACCGTGCTGTGAGGGCGGAAGAGCGCAGATGTGTGCCGGGCAGTGAAAGATGATGTAATCTCTCTGCTCCCAGCCGCACCTCCATTGAAGAGGACCGTGCTGTGAGGGCGGAAGAGCGCAGATGTGTGCCGGGCAGTGAAAGATGATGTCATCTCCCTGCTCCCCGCCGCACATCGCTCCCACATTGAAGTGGCCTGGCTGTGAGGGCATAAAAGTGGTGGAGTGGGCGGAGAGAGATTATGTCATCTCTGCTCATCCGTCCGCTCGTCTCTCTCCTCCACCACTAATGGAGCCCGCCTGCCTCAGCCGCAGCCGCGACCCCGCAGCAAGAGACTCTGGGCCATGGGCTCCAGATTCGGGGCTCCAGCCTCGATAGCCACCTCCTGGTGACGCCTATGGAACAAACCATCCTGAAATGGCCCCTTTTTTGAAAGGGGAAACCCCCAAGATGAACTCATTTTTTTACCACAATTTTTGTGAAATGCACTTTTAAAAGAACAGCAGGTGCATTACTGGTAGAATAATCAGGTGAAATACAATAAAAAAAGAAAAGAAATGCAGTCACCGCATATAAGGACTTGCAGTTCTGCTAGCCAAGTGTCACAAAATCTCTGCAAGTTTGGTAGGTAACAGACAGTTCAATTTTTGACAATATACAATACAAATGTGATGTCTGTGCTATAGGAGATGGAGACTGAATACATGTTACATGAGACTGCTAGAGATCAAAACCTAATTATTCTTACAAATGCCCCCTCCCTCCTCCTAACACCTATTCTGACTATCTTGTATAAGAAAGATGTAAAGTGAGGGTATTTGATCCCCTGCTGATTTTGTACGTTTGCCCACTGACAAAGAAATGATCAGTCCATAATTTTAATGGTTGGTTTATTTTAACAGAATAACAGACAGAATAAGAACAAAATACAGAAAAACGAATTTCAAAAAAGTTTTAAATTGATTTGCATTTTAATGAGTGAAATAATTATTTGACCCCTTCACAAAACATGACTTGGTGACAAAGCCCTTGTTGGCAATCACAGAGGTCAGACGTTTCTTGTAGTTGGCCATTAGGTTTGCACACATCTCAGGAGGGATTTTGTCCCACTCCTCTTTGCAGATCCTCTCCAAAGTCATTAAGGTTTTAAGGCTGATGTTTGGTAACTTAAACTTTCAACTCCCTCCACATATTTTTTATGGGGTTAAGGTCTGGAGACTGGCTAGGCCACTCCAGAACCTTAATGTGCTTCTTATTGAGCCACTCATTTGTTGCCTTGGTCGTGTGTTTTGGGTCATTGTCATGCTGGAATACCCATCTACAACCCATTTTCAATGCCCTGGCTGAGGGAAGGAGGTTCTCGCCCAAGATTTGACGGTACATGGCCCTGTCCATCGTCCTTTTGATGCTGTGAAGTTGTCCTGTCCCCTTAGCAGAAAAACACCCCCAAAGCATAATGTTTCCACCTCCATGTTTAACGGTGGGGATGGTGTTCTTGTGGTCATAGGCAGCATTCCTCCTCCTCCAAACACGGCGAGTTAAGTTGATGCCAAAGAGCTTGATTTTGGTCTCTTCTGACCACAACATTTTCACCCAGTTCTCCTCTGAATCATTCAGATGTTCATTAGCAAACTTCAGACAGGCCTGTACATGTGCTTTCTTAAACAGGGGGACCTTGCAGGTGCTGCAGGATTTCAGTCCTTCATGGCGTAGTGTGTTACCAATTCTTTTCTTTGTGACTATGGTCCCAGCTGCCATGAGATCGACAAGATTCTCCCGTCTAAATTCTAAGCTAATTCCTCACCGTTCTCATGATCACTGAAACTCTATGAGGTGAGACCTTGCATGGAGCCCCAGACCGAGGGAGAATGACAGTTTTTTTGTGTTTCTTCTATTTGCGAAAAATCGCACCAACTGTTGTTACCCTCTCACCAAGGTGCTTGGCAATAGGCTTGTAGCCCATTCCAGCCTTTTGTAGATCTACAATCTTGTCCCTAACATTCTTGGACAGCTCTTTGGTCTTGGCCATGGTGGAGAGATTGGAATCTGATTGATGGCTTCTGTGGACAGGTGTCTTTTATACAGGTAACAAGCTGAGATTAAGAGCACTCCCTTTAAGAGAGTGCTCCTAATCTCAGCTCGTTACCTGTATAAAAGACACCTGG
This sequence comes from Lithobates septentrionalis, assembly GCA_037952835.1. NCBI lineage: Eukaryota > Metazoa > Chordata > Amphibia > Anura > Ranidae > Lithobates > Lithobates septentrionalis. The sequence continues at coordinate 838,640 of JBBDGP010000034.1, read as the reverse complement.
GAGCCAGAAATCTTGCTGGAGTGATAGGGGTTCAAATACTTATTTCACTAATTAAAATGCAAATCAATTTATAACTTTTTTGAAATGTGATTTTCTGGATATTTTTGTTGTTATTCTGTCTCTCACTGTTAAAATAAACCTACCATTAAAATTATAGACTGATCATTTGTCAGTGGGCAAACGTACAAAAGCAGCAGGGAATCAAATACTTTTTTCCCTCACTGTATATACTTTACTTAACTATTTTCAGGCAGCTCTGGTACCAGTCACATGATTCGGCTCACCTGTGTCGGACAGCAACAGCTACAGGGGAGAGGAGCGAGCGCTGACAATGGATGGGCAATAGGAGCCAAAGAGGGATGTCACCGCTCCCAGGCATTACCAACTGTCAAGTCTCTCTTCTCTCCCATAAAGCCGGAGGTGGCTGACACAGGGGAGATCACATGACCAGACCACAGTGGCCTGAAAATAGGTAAGTATACAGATCTTTCTTACACAGATTATTCAGCATAGGTGTTAGGGGGGAGAGAGAGCATTTTTAACCACTTACGGACCGCCCGCCTCAGTTTTACGTCGGCTGTTTGAAGGAGGATATCGTTGTTATGGCAGCAGCTACCTGCCATAACCCCAGTATCCTCTCCTTCAGCAGGCGGTTCGCAACAAAATAAAAGTGGTCTCTGCGGCGGATTCACCACGAGATCACTTTTAATTGGTGGCAGGAGAGGTGCCCCCCCCCTCTTGCCGCGATCCTGTGCCCTCTGCCGCTTATCGGAGCCGTTGGCAGCGGCGGAGGCAATCGCGTCTTGTCACTTTTGGTGCATGGAGACAAGTGAGGGGAAGTTGGCCCACACTGAAGGGCGGAGACGACGTCAAAACGTCACGTCCGCCCACAGCTCTTAAAGGGGCAATTATTTTTTTTTCATTTTTTTTTTAACTGACTTTTTTTTTTTATTGCATTTTAGTGTAAATATGAGATCTGAGGTCTTTTTGACCCCAGATCTCATATTTAAGAGGTCCTGTCATGCTTTTTTGCTAATACAAGGGATGTTTACATTCCTTGTACAGTAATAGGAATAAAAGTGACAATTTTTTTTTTTGTAAACTGTGTAAAAATAAAAAATAAAAAGTAAAATAAATAAGAAAAAAAGAAAATTTTAAACGCGCCCCACCGAGCTCGCGTGGAGAAGTGAACGCATATGTGAGTAGCGCCCGCATACGTAAACGGTGTTCAAACCACACATGTGAGGTATCGCCACGATCTGTAGAGCGAGAGCAATAATTCTTGCCCTAGAACTCCTCTGTAACTCAAAACATGCAACCTGTAGAATTTTTTAAATGTCGCCTATGGAGATTTTTAAGGGTAAAAGTTTGTCGCCATTCCACGAGCGGGTGCAATTTTGAAGCGTGACATGTTGGGTATCAATGTTACTCATGCGTAACATTATCTTTTACAATATAAAAAACTGTTGTCTAATTTTTTAATTCAAAAAAGTGTATTCTTTCCAAAAAAAAGTGCACTTTTAAAACCTCTGCACAAATACGGTGTGACAGAAAGTATTGCAACGACCGCCATTTTATTCTCTAGGGTGTTAGAAAAAAAAAGTATAATGTTTGGGGGTTCTAAGTAATTTTCTAGCAAAAAAAACAGTTTTTAACTTGTAAACAACAAATCTCAGAAAGAGGCTCGGTCCTTAAGTGGTTAAGAGAAGTTAGGTTTTGCCTGAAATTCCAGCAATGGGAGCCAATGGCTCCTGCTGCTATCAATCTGTCTAATGATGAAAGAGACAGCGGCTGGAGCCGCTGCTCTCATGCACATCGCTGGATGGGATGGGCTCAGATAAGAATAAGGGGAGGTCTGGGGGGAGCTGCAGCACAGAAGACTTTTCATCTTAATGCATTAAATACATTAACCGCATGCCGACCAGCCGCCGCAGTTGTACTGCGGCAACATGGCTCGGCTGCGCGAATCGCCTATCATAATACGTCGGCCCCCTGCTCGCCCACGGAGCTGATGCGAGTGCCCAGAGGTCGCGATCACTGCCAGGCTCCCGCGATCGCTCGGGGCACACCGAGAATCGGGATCTGAGTGTGTAAACTTTCCAGTTCTCTGAGGGGAGAACAGACAAATAGTCTGTTCATACAGAGTATGAACAGCGATCTGTCATCTCCCCTGCACAGTCCCCTCCCCCTTCAGTTAGAACATGTACTAGGATACACTTAACCCCTTCACTGCCCCCTAGTAGTTAACCCCTTCACTGTCAGTGACATTTTTACAGTAATCAATGCAATTTTATAGCATTGATCGCTGTAAAAATACCAATGGTCCCAAAAATGGGTCAAAATTGTCCGATGTGTCCGCCATAATGTCGCAGGCCCGATAAAAATCGCAGATTGCCGCCATTACTGTATTGTTTTTTTATATATTTTTTGGGAATATTTATTATAGCAAAAAGTAAAAAATATTGCGTTTTTTTTTTTTTAAATTATCGCTCTTTTTTTGTTTGTTTGGGTGCAACGTCGCACAACCGCGCAATTGTCAGTTAAAGGGACGCAGTGCCGAATCGCAAAAAGTGCTCTGGTCTTTGGCCAGTCATATGGTCCGGGGTTTAAGTGGTTAAAGTGGAACTTCAGTCATTTTTTCAACTTTCCATCTATTAAATCTTCTGCCCTTGTTGTTTTAACTTTGGATAGTAAAACATTTTTTTCTGCCAGTAAATACCTTATACAGCCCACTTCCTGTTTCTTGTCTGGTCATTAGCCTAGGCTTATGACATAATGCACAGCTCTTTCTCTCACTCTTGTGAGAGTTTACCAAGAAGGGAGGGGGGGATGAGTCATAAGAGGGTGGATGAGAGCTGCAGAGCTGGATGTGTGCTTCTGTGTGTCTGTTTAAATCCAGGAAGTGAACGGGCAGCAGTTTCAGCTGCCCACATTTAACATGGATGCAGCCAAACTCAGTGGAGGGAGATATTTCTGCAGCATACAGTGCCTTGTATTCAGTAGTATTCACCCCCCTTACCACATCTTACCACTGGGATTTTTGCCCATTCCTCCTTGCAAAAGTGCTCCAGCTCCTTCAAGTTGGATGGTTTGCGCTTGTGAACAGCAATCTTTAAAGCGGGGGTCCACCTATCTATCGTTTTTTTTTTTTTGAGTTCATTCACAAACTTTTCTTCTCAGCATTACATACTCACATATTGTGTGTAATATGTCCGCCTGTGTCAGATTTCGTCGGAAAGAATAACTTATATTATTCACTGCAGGCGGTTTCCATCTTCATTGTGGGCATTTGAAGCCCACAAGCATTTATTTCCTGGATGTGGTGAATGCTGTGCTCCCAGCATTCACCGCTCGTTCCCGCACATGCTCAGTGACATCCTGGGAAGTCTGAGACTAGCTCCCAGGTGTCTGGGAGAGGCTAGAAACACGCCTACTCCCACGGGAGGAGAACCAGGAAGTGCAAAGAAGAATAGAAAAATAAAAGGTAATTACGGCGATTTAAATTTTTTTAAACGGCATGTCAGCATCTAGGCAAGGAAGAGAATACATACAGATATTGTTCAAAATTTGGGTGGAACCCCGCTTTAAGTCTGACCACAGATTTTCTATTGGATTGAGGTCTGGGCTTTGACTAGGCCATTCCAACACATTTACATGTTTCCCCTTAACCACCTCAATACTAGGCACTTTCGCCCCCTTCCTTCCCAGACCAATTTTCAGCTTTCAGCGCTCTCGCACTTTTAATGACAATTACTCGGTCATGCTACACTGTACCCAAATGAAATTTTTATCATTTTGTTCGCACAAATAGAGCTTTCTTTTGGTGGTATTTATTCACGACTCCATTTTTTTTTTTTTGCGATATAAGCGCAAAAATAGTGGAAATTTGGAAAAAAAAACAATATTTTCTTTTTTCTGTTTTAAAAGAAATCCAGTAAAATCGAATTTTGTCATAAATTTAAGCTAAAATGTATTCTGCTACATGTTTTTGATAAAAAAAATCCTGTTAAGTGTATAATAATTGGTTTGTGTGATCACGGACATATGTACGCAAATGATCATGTACAGATGTGTGCAGGTGATCACGTACATATGTGTGCAGATTACCATTGGGACATGTGATTTTAGTGTGACATATGTGGGGGACAGCTTTTTTTTATTATTTGGGGACATGTGTTTTGGGGACATGTGTGTTTTACATTATGTGGGGACATGTGTGTGTTTTACATTATGTGGGGACATGTGTGTGTTTTACCTGTATGTATTTACATGTGTGTTGACACTAGGTTGGTGATCAGTGAGTAAAAAGCTGTAAAAAACAGCTCATACTCACTGATCATCAGCCGGCTGCAGCGATCCCCTCTCCTCTCCTCCTCAGCGACAACTTCCGTGTGAGGAGAGGAGAGCTGATCGCCTAGCAACCGGCTGTGTTTACATCACATGACGGCTGTGATTGGACACGGCCGTCATGTGATCAGGAGGGCCAATCACAGAGTCCTCCTGCCGATCCGAGATGCGCCGTGTCCGGGGGACACGAGCGCATCGGGATCGCGCCGCTGCGCGGGCACGCGCGTGCGCGATCCCGCTCCTTCTGAGGGACGTTCCTGAACGTCCACTCAGAAGGAGGGAGCGCCCACCCGGCCGTTTATGTACATTGGCCGGGTGGGAAGTAGTTAAACCACTCAAGTGTTGCTGTAGCGGTGTGTTTGGGGTCATTGTCCTGTTGGAAGGTGAACCTCCGTCCTAGCCTCAAATCACACACAGAGTGGTACAGGTTTTGCTCAAGAATATCCCTGTATTTAGCACCATCCATCTTTCCCTCAACTCTGACCAGTTTCCCAGTCCCGACTGCTGAAAAACATCCCCACAGCATGATGCTGTGATGTGTTGGGTTTGCGCCAGACATAGCATTTTCTTTGATGGCCAAAAAGTTCAATTTTAGTCTCATCAGACCAGAGCACCTTCTTCCATACATTTTTGGAGTCTCCCACATGTCTTTTCGCAAACTAAAAACGTGCCATTTTGTTTTTTGCTGAAAGTAATGGCTTTCTTCTGGCCACTCTGCCATAAAGCCCAACTCTATGGAGCGTACGGCTTATTGTCGTCCTATGTACAGATACTCCAGTCTCTGCTGTGGAACTCTGCAGCTCCTCCAGGGTTACCTTAGGTCTCTGTGCTGCCTCTCTGATTAATGCCCTCCTTGCCCGGTCCATGAGTTTTGGTGTCTGGTCGTCTCTTGGCAGGTTTGCTGTTGTGCCATCTTCTTTCCATTTGGTTATGATAGATTTGATGGTGCTCCTAGGGATCATCAAAGATTTGGATATTTTTTTATAACCTAACACTGACTTGTCCTTCTCAACAACATTGTCCCTTACTTGTTTGGAGAGTTCCTTGGTCTTCATGGCAGTGTTTGGTTAGTGGTGCCTCTTGCTTAGGTGTTGCAGCCTCTGGGGCCTTTCAAAAAGGTGTGTATATGTAATGACAGATCATGTGACACTTATGCCCTGTACACACGGTCGGACATTCCGACAACAAAACCCATGGATTTTTTCCGACGGATGTTGGCTCAAACTTGTCTTGCATACACACGGTCACACAAAGTTGTCGGAAAATCCAATCGTTCTGAACGCGGTGATGTAAAACACGTACGTCGGGCATATAAACGTGGCAGTAGCCAATAACTTTCGTCTCTTAATTTATTCTGAGCATGCGTGGCAAATTGTGAGTCGGATTTGTGTACACACGAATTTCCGACAACGGATTTTGTTTTCGGAAAATTTTATAGCCTGCTCTCAATCTTTGTGTGTCGGAAATTCCTATGGAAAATGTGTGATGGAGCCTACACACGGTCGGAATTTACGACAACAAGGTTCTATCACACATTTTCCATCGGAGAATCCTATCGTGTGTACGGGGCATTGGATTGCACACAGGTCATTTCACTAATTATGTGACTTCTGAAGGTAATTGGTTGCACCAGAGCTTTTTATGGGCTTCATAACAAAGGGGGTGAATACATACATACATGACAATTATCAGTTTTTTATTTCTGAAAAATAGTTTTATGTATATATTTTTCTAATTTTACTTCACCAACTTAGACTATTGTGTTCTGATCTATCACATATAATTCAGATTAAAAAAACATTGAACTAAAGGCTGTAATGTAACTAACAAAATAGGTAAAAAGCCAAGGGCGTGAATACTTTTGCAAGGCACTGTATGTGGCAAGTACATAATCACAATATACATAAAATAATATGCAAAGTGGTTGGAGGGAAGCTTCAGAATGGCAAAAATGTTTTTATTACAAATTATGTGAGCAGACTGCAGTTCCTCTTTAAGGTGAAAAACCTTGAGCCTTTAGAACCATTTTAAAGTGATTGTAAAGTCTAGTTTTTTTTTTTCGCCCTATAAAAATAACAAACATGTTATACTTACCTGCTCTGTGCAGTGGATTTGCACAGAGTAGCCCAGATCCTCCTCTTCTCAGGTGCCTCTTCTGTGATCCTGGCCCCTCCCCCCTGTTCAGTGTCCCCACAGCAAGCAGCTTGCTATGGCGGCACCCAAGCCGAGTCACAGCTCCCTGTGTCCATTCAGACAGGGAGCCCCGTTCACTCTCTCTCCTGATTGGCTAGCTGACTTTGATTGACAGCAGTGGCAGCCAATGGCGCCACTGCTGTGTCTCAGCCAATCAGGGAGGGAGAATCTTGGACGGCTGAGCCACTCATGGAAGCTGAGGGGGGCTGCTGCACACAGAAGGCTTTTTATCTTAATGCAAACAATGAGCCCATTGGGAAAAAGAAAAGCCCATTGGAATCCATGTGCCCGGTGCCCTGCGTGTAAATTAGGGGCCGGGGGCACATGGATTAGGGGGGTGGCAACCCTGTGCTCCGTAAGGACGGGCCGCTGCTGCCAAGGGGGCTGCATGAGGGCTGTAGGTTGGACATCTGGGATGTAAAAAAGATATAAAGCTGCAACTGTATGGAGATGAAGATCATACTCACTTTGAATGTTCATCTTTTCAGGCAGGCTTTGGGTTTTAAACTCAGCCTCACAGGTGAACTCCATCTCATGCATCTCTCGGGTGACCTCCACAGTACAGGTGACATTTGGGTAGTTTCCTTTTTTAGGGGTGCAATCTTTGATCGTTGTGTTACCCTTGATGACAAGTTTAACATCTGGGTAGTCATTGTAGGGTAAAGTGCATGTAATGGACGTGTCCTCATCTTCAATGATATTCTCTTCGAAATGCAAAACAGGAATTGGCAGACTACCTGAAAGGACAAAATGTTCCATTATAAGAATGTATCATTGGTTCCATTCATTCAACACAGTAAAGACTAGTGGTTCAAGGCTTATACAAAGTTTTCTGGGGTACAAATAATGTATTCTGACTGGACCTTCTGGCAAAGTGCTTTAATAGTTTATTAAAGTTTATGTTAAACCAATCACTAAAATCTTGCAGAAACGTAAAGAGGAAGTAAACCCTGATGGGTTTTACTTCCTCTTTTGCGCCGTACGAATCCTGCAAATTGAAAGCATAATGGGCTAGTATGCATCGCATAATGGCATGATCTGCATAATGCCATCTTTTAGATTTTGCCAAAAAAGGGGTATTATATTGTGTTTGTGTACATTTAAAATTCATTAAAATTCATGTCATTTACCGTATTTTGTGTTCGAACAGTAGCAAATTTTGCATTCGAAAAAACGCTGCGCAAATATTGTGTAAAAAAAATAACTTAAAAAAATTATAAAACACACCATTTTATTCTCTAGGCTCTCTTCTAAATATATATAATATTATATACACACACATATAGAGAGCCTAGAGAATAAAATGGTGTGTTTTATAATTTTATATATATATATATATACATACATACATACATACAGTGGGGCGGAAAGTATTCAGACCAACTTAAATTTTTCACTCTTTGTTATATTGCAGCCATTTGCTAAAATCATTTAAGTTCATTTTTTTCCTCATTAATGTACACACAGCACCCCATATTGACAGAAAAACACAGAATTGTTGACATTTTTTGCAGATTTATTAAAAAAGAAAAACTGAAATATCACATGGTCCTAAGTATTCAGACCCTTTGCTCAGTATTTAGTAGAAGCACCCTTTTGATCTAATACAGTCCTGGAGTTGTTGTGAAGCCACTCCTTCGTTATTTTAGCTGTGTGTTTAGGGTCATTGTCTTGTTGGAAGGTAAACCTTCGGCCCAGTCTGAGGTCCTGAGCACTCTGGAGAAGGTTTTTCATCCAGGATATCCCTGTACTTGGCCGCATTCATCTTTCTCTCGATTGCAACTAGTCGTCCTGTCCCTGCAGCTGAAAAACACCCCCACAGCATGATGCTGCCACCACCATGCTTCACTGTTGGGACTGTATTGGACAGGTGATGAGCAGTGCCTGGTTTTCTCCACACATACCGCTTAGAATTAAGGCCAAAAAGTTCTATCTTGGTCTCATCAGACAAGAGAATCTTATTTCTCAACATCTTGGAGTCCTTCAGGTGTTTTTTAGAAAACTCCATGCAGGCTTTCATGTGTCTTGCACTGAGGAGAGGCTTCTGTCAGGCCACTCTGCCATAAAGCCCCGACTGGTGGAGGGCTGCAGTGATGGTTGACTTTCTACAACTTTCTCCCATCTCCCAACTGCATCTCTGGAGCTCAGCCACAGTGATCTTTGGGTTCTTCTTTACCTCTCTCACCAAGGCTCTTCTCCCCCGATAGCTCAGTTTGGCTGGATTGCCAGCTCTAGGAAGGGTTCTGGTTGTCGTCTTCCATTTAAGGATTATGGAGGCCACTGTGCTCTTAGGAACCTTAATTGCAGCAGAAATTTTTTTGTAACCTTGGCCAGATCTGTGCCTTGCCACAATTCTGTCTCTGAGCTCTTCAGGCAGTTCCTTTGACCTTATTTGCTCTGACATGCACTGTGAGCTGTAAGGTCTTATATAGACAGGTGTGTGGCTTTCCTAATCAAGTCCAATCAGTATAATCAAACACAGCTGGACTCAAATGAAGCTGTAGAACAGGGATATGCAATTAGCGGACCTCCAGCTGTTGCAGAACTACAAGTCCCATGAGGCATAGCAAGATTCTGACAGCCACAAGCATGACACAGGCAGGCAGAGGCATGATGGGACTTGTAGTTTTGCAACAGCTGGTGGTCCGCTAATTGCATATCTCTGGTGTAGAACCATCTCAAGGATGATCAGAAGAAATGGACAGCACCTGAGTTAAATATATGAGTGTCACAGCAAAGGGTCTGAATACTTAGGACCATGTGATATTTCAGTTTTTCTTTTTAATCAATCTGCAAAAATGTCAACAATTCTGTGTTTTTCTATTAATATGGGGTCTGAATACTTTCCGTCCCCACTGTGTGTATATATATATATATATATATATATATATATATATAAAATGTTTGAGGAGTTCTATATAATTATTTAGCAAAAAAAAAATGATTTTTAAATTTAAACTAAAAGTGTCAGAAAAGGCCTGGTCTTCTGATTCCCACAGGTAATGCCCCTTTAAATAACGGCCCAAACAAACTGTTTACTGCACTAACGGGTACGCTTACTGGGCGTGCTGTATTAACTGAATGTAGCCTCAACTACATACAGCGCTGTGTTCTAGAAGTGGGTCAACGACTTTCCATCTCATTCCCTAGAGCGGGGCTATAATCTACGGTATTTACAAAAGGTCTGACAAAAGTAAAAAAAATTACTTTTTTTCTAATGACCAGTGTTCGTTTTAAAACAAGTGTTCCTGTAGATTTACAGTGCCTTGAAAAAGTATTCATACCCCTTGAAATTTTCTACATTTTGTCATGTTACAACCAAAAAGGTCAATGTATTTTATTGGGATTTTATGTGATAGACCAACACAAAGTGGCACATAATTGTGAAGTGGGAGGAAAATGATAAATGGTTTTCCAATTTTTTTACAAATAAATATCTAAAAAAAAAGTGTAGTGTGCATTTGTATTCAGCCCCAATTGTCTTCAGAAGTCCCGTAATCTGTAAATAGAGTCCACCTGTGTGTAATTTAATTTCAGTATAAACACAGCTGTTCTGTGAAGCCCTCAGAGGTTTGTTAGAGAACCTTAGTGAACAAATAGCATTATGAAGGCCAAGGAATACACCAGACAGGTCAGGGATAAAGTTGTGGAGAAGTTTAATTCAGGGTTAGGTTAAAAAAAAATATCCCATGCTTTGAACATCTCAAGGACACTGTTCAATCCGTCATCCGAAAATGGAAAGAGTATGGCACATACTGGACAATCTTAGAAGAAAACCTGTTAGAATCTGCAAAAGACTGGAGACTGGGGTGGAGGTTCACCTTCCAGGAGGACAACGACCCTAAACATACAGCCAGAGCTACAATGGAATGGTTTAGATCAAAGCATATTCATGTGTTAGAATGGCCCAGTCAAAGTCCAGACCTAAATCCAATTGAGAATCAATCAAGACTTGAAAATTGCTGTTCACAGACGCTCTCCATCCAATCTGACAGAGCTTGAGATATTTTGCAAAGAAGAATGGGCAAAAATGTCACTCTCTAGATGTGCAAAGCTGGTAGAGACATCCCCAAAACGACTTGCAGCTGTAATTGCAGTGAAAGGTGAATCTAAAAAGTATTGACTCCTTCCACTTCACAATTATCTGCCACTTTGTGTTGGTCTATCACATAAAGTCCCAATAAAATCCATTTACATTTTTGATTGTAATATGACAAAATGTGGAAAGTTTCAAGGGGTATGAATACTTTTCAAGGCACTGTAAACGGTACATTTTATGCTATATTTTCGTCTGTGTATACTGACACTAAAATTTTGGGGGTTTTTTTGCAAAAGAATAATAAAGCTATTAGGAAATGAAATTATATATATATACACACACACACACACATACATTTTTGAGCTTTTTTTGTATATATAAACAAAACAAAAAAGTTTAAATTATAATGGTAAATAAATAACATCAAAAGATTAGCAGAAAAATAGCAGCTAAGAAGCAAGGAAGACATTTTTTTTATTTATTAGTCTTTTTTTTTTTACTCGCAAGGTTAAGCCTAAACTGAATTTAAAAAAAACCTATTCTACACTGACCCAAAAACATTTTAATCTTCCGGTGTAGCTGGGGTTAATAGTACCCAGGAACCTGCCATATGCACTCATCAAGTGTGCCGACATGCCAACCTTTTCTGCCCACCTCCTCCATTCATAAAAGCTGTACTTCCATCAATTAAAAATCTATTTCTTTCTTTCTTTCTTTCTTTCTTTCTTTCTTTCTTTCTTTCTTTCTTTCTTTCTTTCTTTCTTTCTTTCCTTCCTTCCTTCCTTCCTTCCTTCCTTCCATCACATAGACAGATTAAATAGAGGGAAAGACTGGAGTTTGACTTTAACAAACCAAGCTTCCAATGATGCAGGAAAAGTTTTCTTCAGTGAAAGTCGGTGTGAAATGTGTTTGCCAGGAAGTCTGTGTTGATAGATATAATATCAATTGCTTACAATATTTAGCTAAGACAATCATGCAGTAATACATAATCAAGTGTGGATGTTTTTCCATGCTCACAATTAAATACCATTGTTTTATTTTATTTTCAGGAAATAACTTATTTATGCATCTGGTTTAAGGATTTGGCAAGTTCCCTATGAGCGGTTTAGTTTGCGTTCCTATTATAAATTAGTTATGGCATTTTGTTATTGCTATAAATAAGCAGGGCTACATTCTCCCATGCAAAATCTGGACATGTTTAAAGCTCACCACACACTTTACAATCTGACTGTACAATCTCCTATGCCAACGACTATGTGGTATGAGGGACAACCTGATTGAATACAGATTGATTGAGTAGTTTGGGTAGGTCCTGATATTACATTGTTTTGGTAAATCTAAAGTGGATTGTGGAAAGATTATAACTCGTATTTTCTAAAGGCGAAGTTCCAGCCCCCTATAGGTCATCAGTTTAGTGTTACGGAGGAAGTCTTGTGTTAGAATTATTGCTCTCACTCCGGCATGTGTGGCGATGTGTAACATATAAATCGCAATCAACGTTTTCACACGTTCAGACCGACGCATGCGTTTACGTTTGTACGTGTGTATTGGTGGGGGTGGGGGGGGGGGCCGTAAAAAATATTTGTGGGGGATTTTATGTGCTTGGGTGAAACTATTTTTTTGCAAAAAAACAAAACTTTTTTTTACTTAAAAGGGTTGTAAACCCTTGTGTTTTTTCACCCTAAAGGGGTTATAAACCCATGTGTTTTTTCACCTTAACGCATCCTATGCTGTGACCGGCCCCCCAGCCCCCCGTTTTACTTACCAGAGCCCTGCATTTCTGTTGGCGGAGACGCGCTCTCCCTCTCTCCACGGGGTCCTGGCTCTTGATTGGATAGATTGATAGCAGTGCAGCCATTGGCTCCTACTGCTGTCAATAAAATCCAATGATGTAGGCGCCGGGCGGCGGGGCCAAATGCTGGACTTGGAAGCGCGCCCGCAAGGTAACCCCCCCAGGAGATCTCCTAGGGGGTTATCTGATGTGGGGAGGAGCCGCCAGGGGACCCCAGAAGACGAGGTTCGGAGCCACTCTGTGCAAATCCAGCTGCACAGTGGAGGTAAGTATGACACGTTCGTTATTTTAAAAAAAACAAAAACGAACCCTTACAATCACTTTAATGCATCCTATGCATTAAGGTGAAAAAACGCCATGCTCTTCCTCTCTGCCCGGGGTTCTTGGCTCTTGATTGGATAGATCCAATTGGACATTGGCTCCCGCTGCTGTCAATCAAATCCAATGACGCGGGTGGCGGGGGGGTGGGGCCGAGTCTGGCATTCTGTGTATATAGATGCAAAGGCTGGACTGGGGAGCACGCAAGGTAACCCCCCAGGAGAGCGCTTCTCCTAGGGGCTTTACCGATGCGAGGAGGAGCCGCGAGCGCTGCCGGGGGACCCCAGAAGACGAGGTTCAGAGCCACACTGTGCAAAACTAACTGCACAGTGAAGGCAAGTATGAAATGTTTGTTATTTAAAAAAAAAACAAAAAAACGAAGGTTTAGTGTCACTTTAACTTTTTTTGACCCAGAAGTGACATCATAGACGTCGCTTTCTGGGTCACAAGAAGGGGAGGAGAGTGGACATGTGTCTTCTCCTTCCCCTCCAGCCGCCGTCACCCCCCATGTCAATCCCGGGCCTGCAGATAGGAAAGCGGAACCCTGAAAACATGGCGGGGCGTGGTGGCGTCACCAGATTGTGTGTGAAACCCCTGTTGTTGGACCTGCCAGCAAAAGGATTTAAGTAGCATGGCTTCCCTTTAAAAAAAAAATACTTGCGCTGCAGCAGCACTTAATTATAAATGGATTTGCACATACTGTACACTTTTCATCTTAATCTCTCTTTAAGTCCCACAATTACCTGTTGATCGTGGACATGAAATCCACCTAATGCAACTTCTTGTGATATGGAGACAACAATGCTGCAGTGTGCATGTGTAGGCTGTGTGTAGGGCAGGGCTTAAGGCACCCTAGCGGGGACACTGTATAACTGCACTCGCTAATACTTAAACTTTAGGCAGAAGCTGTAGTCATGTGAAATCAACATTAATTTTTGACTCCTGGCATAGAAGCGAGCAGTACACTTGTGCAATCAACTCCTTGTAATCCGTGGCTATACTTCTCACACTGTTCACACTAAGCACTTTGGACACAACTTCTGTTAAAGAACGCAACTCCCTCCGGTGGGCAGCATTCTAGAGCCAGTACCGCAGAGCTTGTACCGGTCCCCACCAGCTCAACAGTCCCATCACCTCACTCCCAATAACAATGTTCTGTATGTTACTTTTGGACACACTTCTCCAAAGTTCTCCTCTTGATGCTTCACTACATCACCTGTGACTCCCAGGCTAGGTCCCCAACTACTCTGTGCCGCGAGGTCGGTCCCTGTATGTGGGGAACCAGTCGCTAGTTAAGAAGCCAAGCATAACAACCCTTCACTATACCACAGTATGTGTCACCTCTTCTATGTCACCTGGTTCCTGGCTGGTTGGCTACATTAGCAAGTGACACAAATATGGTAGTCCTTAGCAACGGCAATATAGCCTCCTCTGGATGGCATTCTGCTTATTTGACTCTTGTACTGTATCTTCTCTAACTTTTTCAGTTCCCTGTTCTTTTGATAAGCCATGCATGCACCCCTTTAGTGGGTTCAGACCAGGCAAAACAGATAACAGAACAAATAAAGATTTTTTTCCAAGGTAGTTGCAGGTAACAAGTAACAGTTCTCAAAGACACACACACTTTCCTATACCAAGCTCTCTAGTGCCCCTGCATAGTGCCCCACAAGGTGGTTATACCATAGACAGACAGCAAAGTCCATAAAGAATACTTCTCAAGGCAAGAGTCCATAAATAGGCAGTAAATCCACAAGAATTAATAATAATCCTTAACAGAGTCCAGTTAGGGTAGCACAAGACCAGATAAGTTCAAAAATTCCAGACCCCACTTGGAACCCCCCCGACTGGGCTGCCACCAAGGGGCGGTTCAGGCTGACAGCATGTCAGCTACATCTTGGGCAACTGACCTGTCCATTCTCCTATGGCACTAATGAGCCCCTATTTATATGGTATGACCTGCAGCGGTTGGTAACCCTCATGAAAAAAGCAGGAAAACCTTTCCAGCAGCGTTAACCTTCCCTTCTCAGGAGCCACAGACTCAGATCAACCTAAGGACACAGTGTAACAGTTATACATTGTAACAATTTGCAATATAGTTGGCCTGGTTAACCTCAGAGCATGAACACATTAGAAATAACTAGAACCCTCTTGGAAGAACCTGCTTGCACTACAGTGGAAGAGACGATGCTGCAGGGGATGTGGCTATCAACATTGTAACTGCTGATTCACAAGCCTGTAGCTTGCCAATTAGCACCTGGTTACATCTACTCCTGATAAAAAGAGGATAAGACTGTACCAGAGAGGGGACAGTCAAAGGTGCCACAAGAGTGAGCCACAGGGATATAGTAATCAAATAATGAATAGAAAGCACAAAAATCCAATTAATTACAAAATGTATTGATAAAAAGTCCAAACAAAAAAGATAATCCTCCACCTTCCACCATCCCAAAAAGACAATGCTGTCTATATCAAAAACCGTCTAGAAGCCATCCATGCATCCGCATACCCACACATCGAATCATGCAACATATCACTAGGAATGGAAAGCTGGGGTAGACTAGCCAACGCTAGCAAAGGAGCCCTGTAGATTCAATGACCAGAGAGTAGCAGTCAATGAATGCAATTGCTCAAGTGTTTGGAGGGCTACAGGCCAAGACTGGATAAAATGAACATCATAATTGCAAAACAGTCTCTTAGGTACTGCCGTGATGAATGATTGCTGGTGCCGATGACTGTGTAAGTTGCATAATGAAAGAAGATCGCAGGTTGCCAATGGCAAATAGCGGTCGTCATCGACCCGTGAACACAGTACATGGGCAGCTATGCATATACAGAGTAGACAAACGATGTCCTATGCAGACAGGGGAAACATTATGGACAGCAATGATGGTGGCATATTTATGTATCTGAGTATCAGCTTGGAGGCTCAGTGAATCCACCGAAATCCTACTGCCAGTGAAGTGAATCCAGACTCCCGTCAGTTTTCTTTGTGGCACAGCATGGCAATCTTCATAAGGAGCACCAGGTGTATCTGTAGGCAGCTCGGGTAAGTCTGTAGCTAGATGCTGCTTCATGTTCCCGGTGCTGCAGTTAGAACCACGCCATATCGGCCATATTGCCATAGAAGCAAAGGGATGTAACAGGTGGCGTCAGACGCACAGGGGCATGACGTCAACATGTTTCGCTGGGAGTCCCCAGCTTCTTCTACTCCTAAACCCTGCTTTCTGGATTGGCAGCACTGCCTCTGTTGCTGAACCCCTCCCACTGTGAGCTTTGGTGTCTAGGGGATGAGCATGTGAGACACAAATGAATGAGGGTTTGGTTCAATGAGGGAAGGTAAGGGAAGTTTTGTGTCTACTTTATGAGGCTTGTGCAGCACATGCTAACTGGATTTGGTACTTGTTTGGACTGTCATACAGGAGTGTTTAATTGACCTTTTTTGCATACTTGGTTTTTGAGATATTGGTTCTGCTGCAGATAAAATCCCATATAAGCTTTAACATATTAAAATGTAAAAGATATCTTAAATCATTTTACATTTGCAGCTTTCATTAAAATACTATCTGGTGATCCTGCCATGAAAGTCCTTGTTCAGGCACTCCCTACAGCAACAAACATTCTTCCTCTATGCAAAGTGTCCTCTGATTGGACAAGGTAGAGATTGTCATGTCACTGCCCTACCTGGACAATCAGATAGTACTTTGCATCAATTGAGAAAATGCAGTTTTCTCTGAATGGCCCCCTTTCCGAATGAGCCAATTTCTGTGTTCACTAAGCAGCAGGGTACAAACTCTGCCTATGACCTAGGGGTGGTGCATACTACAGTAATTTCCAGCTTCCACAAGGATCAGTAGGTATGTCGATGCATACTTACATTGGTCTAAGCTGGACCAATGTAACTATACAAAGTATACCTTAGTATGTTTAGATGGGACTTTTCAGGCATTCTGCTTATACACACAAACACACACGTAAATCAAAAAAATGTCATTGACTAGAAACATGTTAAAACAACATGGATGCAAATAAAAACAATATATATAAGGATCATGATAATGATCAGAGCATGTTGGGTACAATTCTCTTCACTCTAACCCATTTCGAATAGACTATTGTTTCCTCAGTGGAACAAGAAGCTGTAAGAGACCCAAGTGATCATGGTAAACATATGGACAAAATCATTTCTATGCTGAAAGTCCACCTGGAAACCCCCCCAAGATAAAAACTCCAAGGAGTGCCTTCCTCAGCAGGACCCAAAGCACCACTTCTTCTATATGGGTTCTGCTTGGAATTAGTACAAGATTTCCTTGAAATGATGACCAACACACACTTAAAATAATGACCCGATAAGGAGTTAGATTCCTGCACAGTTCTACTTAGAAGAAAGGCCAGTGGCAGGTAACAGGTCTTAACATACCCAGTACTCTAGACTGGTGGAAGAGATAACAGACAGAGGCTGAGCCTATCATAGACACTCATCTGGGGAAATCTCAGTTTGAACAGTCACTTAAAGTATGGCCCTTCTAATGGATCACATGAGTGTAGTTTGTTCTGCACTCTTGTGACACATTGTCAGCTGTCACTCTGCCATTCCAAGCTGGGGAAAGATCCCGAATTGACAGTTGAGCCGCTGGGACACTGATCCAACTGCTCACTTCCCTCCACAGCTCCAGTGAGCTTCAGTGTGCTCCAGTGAGCGCTGGAGGGGCAGAGCAGAGAGCTGCGACTGTCAGTCACCAGCAGAGCAGAGGGGAGAACTGAGCGATCAGCTGTGTTTGATCACTCAGTTATCAGTGCAGAGGCGGCGAGGGACAGATGCAACATTGGATCGATCCAACTAAGTGACTATATGTGAGAGAATGCATTAACCTCTTCTGGACTGCCCATCGCATATATGCTGCGGCAGGGTGGCCCGGCTGCGTGAAATCATGTACCTCTATGTGATTTTGTGCATGAGGTCTGGCGCGCGCCCAAGTGCTGCCTTTGACACGCTCCCGCTGTGATTGGACATAGTGGGAGCCAATCAGCGGGTCCGGCGGCTGCGATGGCCACCAGCCACCTAAGATCCTTCAGAGGAAAGGCAGAACGGTGCTCTGCCTATGTAAAACAAGGCTGACCGCCGTTCTGCCTGAAAGGAAAATGGAGATCTTGTCTTTCTGCTAAGCAGAAAGACAGATGTCTATTTTCCTTTAGTCAAAGCACTCCCCCTACAGTTAGACCCCTTTCACACTGAAGCGTTTTACAGGCGCTTTAGCGCTAAAAATAGCGCCTGTAAAGCGCCTGAAAAAAGCCTCATCTGCAACCCCAGTGTGAAAGCCAGAGTGCTTTCACACTGGGGCGCTGTGCTAGCAGGACGTCAAAAAAGGTCCTTCTTTGAGGCGCTTTAGGCCTGCTCCTACAGCGCCCCTGGCTATTGAAATCAATAGGCAGTGCCACCAAAGCGCCTGCAAAGTGCTGCGGCAGCGGCTCTTTGCGGGCGCTTTTAACCCTTTATTCAGCCGCTAGCGGGGGTTAAAAGCGCCCCACCAACACCTGAAAAGCGCAGCAAAAACGACGGTAAAGCGCCGCTAAAACTAGCAGCGATTTAACGCCGACGCCCGGGCGCTAGCAGTGTGAAAGCACACATAGGGAACACATTTAACCCTTTGATTGCCCCTGATGTTAACCCCTTCCCTGCCAGTGTCATTTTTTACAGTGACAGTGCATTTTTTTAGCACTGATCACTGTATTGGTGTCCCCAAAAAGTGTCACTTAGTGTCAGATTTGTCCCGCTAAAAATGCGTAAGCCCTGTAGTATTTTGTACCACACCTGAATGAATACATTTATTCATGACAGAAGATCAAACTGACGGCTTTCTTTTATCTACATCCTTTAATCATGTACCTGGGTTAATGCAGTTAAACATTAAGAATCAAGTGGACATTAGGGTTCAGTATCCGTATTTTTCGGGGTGTGATTCTTTTTATTGTTAGTGTTTCTGTGAGCCAATTTCATATACACTAAAAGCACCAGTGCCAAAAGGACGGACATGTATTTGGCCTAATCAGTGCCCAAACTATAACTTTAGGTTAGGGTAACAAATTTATTGAGCTTTAATAACACACATAGGTAGTTTCCCATCTGTGTGCTTCTCGGCACATTTTATTGTCTATTTCCTGTTTGATAACAGAACCAGCCACACTGAAAAGGCAGGAAATCAAAAAGCAGCTGATGTAGAGCTTAGGAAACCGCACCAGTCCTAGGCATTGGGCATTGTGGGTGGAGGAGACTGGTGATATGGAAAATGCTGACACGTCACTTGAAATAGATGGCAGTAAGAACATTTTTATTTTGCGTTATAATATTTTTCACAGCTAAAAAATAAATCTATAAAAATGGTGTTATACATATTTTTTAGCTGTGAAAAATATTATAAAAATATTTTTATTTCTGTTTAACCACTTCAGCTCCAGAAGGTTTACCCCTTCAAAACCAGGCCATTTTTTGCGATATGGCACTGCGTTACTTTTACTGACAATTGCGCGGTCGTGTGAAGCTGTACCCAAATAAAATTGATGTCTTTTTTTTCCCACAAATAGAGCTTTCTTTTGGTGGTGTTTGATCACCTTTGTGGGTTTTTATTTTTTGCGTTATAAACAAAAAAATATTGACAATTTTGAAAAAAAATATATAAATATTGTATATATATTATATAAGTAATTTTTTTTTTACTTTTTGTTATAAACATATCCAATAAAAAAAAACGTAAAACATTAAATTTCTTCATCAATTTAGGCCAATATGTATTCTGCTACATATTTTTGGTTAAAAGAAATCTCAATAAGTTTATACTGCACAAAAGTTATAGCGTCTACAAACTATGGGATATTTCTATGGATTTTTTATATATTTAATTATTTAATTTTTTTTACTAGTAATGGTGGCGATCAGCGACTTATAGCGGGACTCTAAGTGACACTATTGACACTTTTTTTGGGACCAGTGACACCAATACAGTGATCAGTGCTAAAAAATATGCACTTTCACTGTACTAATGACACTTGCAGGAAAGGGGTTATCAGCAGGGGCGATCAAAGGGTTAAATGTGTCCCTAGGGCGTGCTTTCTAACTGTGGGGGAGGTGCTTTAATTGTGGGAAGACAGAGATCTGTGTTCCTGCTTAGCTGAAACATGGGATCTCTTTCTTCCCTTGTCACAGAACGACAATCTGCCTTGTTTACATAGGCAGTCCACCGCTCTGCCTCTGTCGGGTCCGCCGAACCTGCTGATTGGCTTCTGCTGTGTCCAATCACAGTGTGTGCACCCTGTAAAAAAAAAGTTTATTTTGTAAAAAAATATATATATATATTTTATAAAAGGCGCTTAGAGGTCTACATATTTCAAAAAAGTGTTGCTGTGTGAATGCATCAAGCATTCACACAGCTGTCAATGTGTGTAATTTCCTAGGAATATCAGCTCCGTCTAGTGGCCATATTGTAGTATTTTTCTGATTGAAGTATATCAGGAAAATACAGCATTATGGCCACTAGATGGAGCTGACGATCATAGGAAGTAAACATTGCACACATTATGGTGAAAATTCGTAATGGCTGTGTGAATGCTTCAGGTAATTTTCTTTTTTCTAAATAGACCGCTTGAAGTTTATCTAAGCTTACAATCTGGCACCATGCCTCACTGTATACATTTTCTTAAGCTAAGCATCCTTTTATGACGGATACTTTCAGTTTGTTGGGCTGCCTATCATATCTGCAGGAGGCATGTGCAGAACTCACAGAAAGCCGAATGGGCACCTGAAGGATCTCATACAGCAGACTGACAACACTGCTGCCGACTGTGAAGCAGTGGCTTAGTGTTGTCAGCCAAAAAGTGCTGTTACTGGTAGGATCTCCTCAACTCTATGGCTGCACAGTACAAAAAGGAAAGTCCCAAAGGATCTCTATGCTGACTAATACTCTTTCCAGAGTCTAAAAGTTGCACATAGTAGCACTTCATGATTGGGGGCCATCTACTTAGCCACAAGATCACCGGTTGCCTCCTTTCAATGTCCACCAAGCTCTAGGACTACTGGAATTTTTCCCACCAGCTTTCTTCTTGCTCTCTCCAGTGAGCTTCTCCAGACCTAACTTGATCCCTGGACTCAAGCTTGTAAATAGGCCCTCCAGCTAAGCCTAGATGGGATCTCAGTGTCTTCCTAATGGATTCTTCTAGAAATCTGCCGCATGGGCAGAGCCCCTACACAGGGGTCTCCTCCACCAGGACTGGACCCAGGAACTCTGCCCCTGCTGCTCAGGTCTCAGACTATTTATGGTCTCTCTCTCTCCATCACCTGGACACAGCTCCCCAGGGATTGGCTGGAATTCCATAAATATTCAGGCTGCATTCCCTGTTCTTCCTCCCACCACGATTCTAGAAGACAAGGGAAAGTAACAGAGCAGAAGCCTGTGAGAATCCAAGCAGCCCTAATTAATTAAAGCAGGGTTCCGCACAATATCCAGCAGCCCAGCAGCCAACTCTACTTCTTAGAGAGTGCTACACCTGAGGTATTTCATGAAAATACAGCATTATAGCCACTAGATGGAGATGATGATCATTAAGAAATAAACAAAGTAGACAGTGATAGCTATTTAAAAACAAAGCCATGTGATTGTCATGTCATAGCGGTTTGGTTTCCACCTACTAGTCTGCCTGGGCAGCTGTCAGTGGCAGTACAAGCAGGGAATGAGCATTGTTCATCTCACAGTACAATATAGAATAATGTCACCTCTGCATGAGACATGGTATGTATAAGGAAAGGCTATTCTACACATTGCAGATGCTAAGCAGTGAAATAATGATTTGAAAAATAAAACTGAACAAAAAACAAAATGGTTGCTTCCCTTTTATTTATTTTTTTAAACTCCCCCTTGTTCTACAAAAACAATCAATATTCATCTACTACTTAATGGTCATGTAATCTATTTTTCATGAAATTGTTCCTAATGTCGTGTACATACGGGCGGATTTTTCAGCATCAAAGGTCCAACGGTCTTTCCGACTGACTTTGGACGGACTTTTGACGGACTTCCGAAAGACTTTCGAACGAACGAACTTGGCTACACACGATGACACCAAAGTCCGACGGATTCGTACGTTAAGACGTACGACCAGACTAAAGTAAGGAAGTTGGTAGCCAGTAGCCAATAGCTGCCCTAGCGTGGGTTTTCGTCCGTCGGACTAGCATACAGACGAATGGATTTTTCGACCGGACTCGAATCCGTTGGAAAGATTTGAAACATGTTTCAAATCTAAAGTCCGTCTGATTTTCGCCCGAAAAGGTCCGTCGGAAGTCCGATGAAGCCCACACACGGTCGGATTGTCCGACGGATTCGTTCCGGCGGACGAGTTCAGTCGAAAAATCCGCCTGTGTGTACACAGCATTAGGCTCCTTTCACACTTGTAAGACGTCAAAGTAGTGTGACTTCCATTGCGTGTTTACAGTGTGACTTTGATGCAGCTTTTGGTGTGAATTTGATCTTATTTTACATTCTCAAAGTCACATCAAATATCAGATCAAAGTAGTGCAGGAACCTTCAGTGCCATGTTTCCCCGAAGATAAGACCGGGTCTTATATTAATTTTGGCTACAAGTCTTTGTTATTTACGGTATGTACAATAATCCACATTTATTCAAATACGGGCATGTCATTTTCTTCTGAAAAAAAATAAATATATCTATATATCTCCTGATCCTGTAAAGCGTGATAGACACCATAGTGCTTGTGCTGTGTCATTTACTCTTCTCTATGTTCTAAAAAACCTGAAACAAAACAATAAAATGTTTTTTTTAAAAGTTCCTGTGTCCCCTGTCTTCTCTCCCTGTCTCCTCCTGTCAGCTCAGGAGTCAGCATTATTAAGTTCTGTAATCCCAAAACCTTTGTTAAAGTCCTTGTAAACTTATGTAATCCGTTCTGTAAAAAGATGATATAATGTGCATTGTGTCTCCTTATGTAACTTTATTGTGGAAAATACCTTATTTACAGCGCTCACGTGACCCGCCGGAGCTCTTCTTCCCCACTCTGAATACTGCAGAGGGAGGGGCCGAGATCCCTGCTCATGTCAACCCCGCTCCGATCATTGCAGAGAGAGGGGCTGCTGACATCAGCCAGGAGGAAAGGAGATCTCCAGCGGCTCACGTGAGCACCCACGGTGCTGTAAATAAGGTATTTTTCACAATAAAGTTACACAAGGAGAGACACTGCACATTATATAATCTTTTACAAAATGGATTACATGTTTTTACAAGGACTTTAACTAGGACTTATTTTTAAGGTAGGGCTGCAGCCGTCCCTGAAAATCACGCTAGGTCTTATTTTCGGGGTAGGACTTACCAGGTAGTATCAGTAGGAAAGGCTCTTATAGACATACATTGAATTCCACATGTGCTGCGACTTGGGGGCTTACAAGTTGGGTCCCAAGTCAAAGAAGTGTGAAAGGAGCCTTAGGCCTCTTTCACATGGACGATCCGTATGTCCGTTTTTCATCCTTCCGTTTTCGGATGAAAAACGGACATACATTCATCCCTATGGAGCGTCGGATGTCAGCGGTGACATGTCCGCTGACATCCGACCCGCTCCGATCCGAAAAGTTTAAGGAGGAAAAACCTACTTTTCTATCCGTTTTCGGATCGGATCGGATGACGACGGACACTACGGACCGTCATCATCCGATCCCCCCATAGGGGAGAGCGGCGCTCTGACAGGTCCGTCGCTGCACAGCGTGCAGCGATGCACCTGTCATCTTCCTGCTCAGCGGGGATCGGCGGAGCTATCCCCGCTGAGCAAGCGGATGTTCACGGGGCGGATCATGACTGATCTGCCCCGTGTGAAAGAGGCCTTATTGTGTTTTTATGCCTCCTTGTAACTTTCTCCGTAAGCTCTGACTGTCATTTTCTCAAGATTTTTTTTTATTTTAATTTTTAAACCAGTGTTTAGCGTCACCTAAGTACCTTTGCAGCCTTATTACATAAACACAACTCCACCTAAACATACTGTATTGTTTTATTTTGGATAGTGCAGGGAAATTATATTGTTATTAGTAGACTGCAATATATAACTTTTTCTTTTTTTAATTTAGGTAAGTTTTAAACATACCTCTATATGTGAGGTTCCTCCTGCAGAAATCTTTTAACAATCTTATGATTATGTAAGCGAATTGGGTGGCTTTCCTTTTTAAATATGGTAAAGTGAACACTCTAGTAAGCAGTAATAAGACATCAACAATCACCTTTTACTGTTCCACCTAAAGTGATGAAAGGTGAAGTCCGATTGTTCGCTAAGGGTTCCTCAATTTTACACTAATGCCCCGTACACACGGTCGGATTTTCCGATGGAAAATGTCCGATTGGAGCGTGTTGTCGGAAATTCCGACCGTGTGTGGACTCCATCGGACATTTTCCATCGGATTTTCCGACACACAAAGTTTGAGAGCAGGATATAAAATTTTCCGACAACAAAATCCGTTGTCGGAAATTCCGATCGTGTGTACACAAATCCGACGGACAAAGTGCCACGCATGCTCAGAATAAATAAAGAGATGAAAGCTATTGGCCACTGTCCCGTTTATAGTCCCGACGTACGTGTTTTACGTCACCGCGTTTAGAACGATCGGATTTTCCGACAACTTTGTGTGACCGTGTGTATGCAAGACAAGTTTGAGCCAACATCCGTCGGAAAAAATCCTAGGATTTTGTTGTCGGAATGTCCGAACAAAGTCCGACCGTGTGTACGGGGCAATACAGTTAAAAAAAAAGGTCCACCCACAAATGATAATTTAGATTTACCATATATATTTAGGAAAAAGTTAACTTAAAAAATTCTAGGCATAAATAAAGAGTAATTTTAATACAATGAAATGCAATTAAAATTGTTAAAGGGGGCTTCCAGATTCCAAAAAGGCCACTGCCCCCAAACTCCCACAACCATCAGCCAGGGTTGTGGGGATGAGGCCCCCCCATGTTGAGGGCATATGGCCTGGTATGGCTCAGGAGAGGGCGCTCGCTTTTTCTACTCTTTCCTGACCTGCCAGGCTGCATGCTCGGATAAGGGTCTAAAATGGATTTTTTGGGGGGACCCCAATACATTTTTTTTCTTTGGCGTGGGGTTCCCCTTAGAATCCATACCAGACCCGAAGGACCTGGTATTGACTGGGGGGACGACCCCACACAGTTTTTTTTTCCAGAATTTTCTATTGCCGGCATTGTTTTTTTTTACATTTCAGCTGCCAGTGTGGAAGGCAGCTTTTCAGTTGTTAAGCCGTCAGTTGTTAAGGATGCGGTGGCCGGCTTCCCGGTCTGCTGCATAACGACCGGCTATTTTTCACACACAATTAGAATCGGTCGTTCATTTTTTGACCAATCCAAATTCCAATCGTTCAAAAAATGTGGAATTCGTTAGAAAATTAAAATGAAATTAAACAAAAACTAAACAAAATTTAACGAATTCCGAAACCACACTAAACGAATTCTGAAACTAAACAAAATTAGTAACTTAACGAATATATAAGGAGAAAAACAAAACTAATTTTTCCCTTCTGCACATGTCTATTACGCATTACGCATTATGTTGCATTCTCTGCATCAAAGTAAGAACCCTTCTGTGATCAGCCCCCCCCCCCCGTTCCCCCTAAATACTTACCTGAGCCTGATCCCAATCCAGCTCTGTACCCAAGAGCAGCAGCTCTCTCTACTCTCTCTTTCCTCACAGGACCTGGAGGCAGAAGCGGACGCCATTGGCTCCTGCTGCTGTCAATCACAGCCTGTGAGGAGAAAGCAGGGGGTGGGGCCAAGCTGCGCTGTGTGTGTCAAGGGACACACAGAGCATGGCTTGGGAGTGAGCCCACATGAGCAGCTTGCTATGGGGGCACTCGGAAAGGGGGAGGAGCCAGGAGCGACCCAAGAAAAGGAGGATCAGGGCTATTCTGTGCAAAACAATTGCACAAAGCAGGTAAGTATAACATGTTTATTATTTAAAAAAATAAGTTTACCTTTACAATCACTTTAACCAATGCAGAGAGGTCCACCCCACACTGCATGGGTTAAATGCTCATACAAAAAGAACGGAATGAGAAAAAATTTCCAAACGAAGTATTCTTCAGAAAGGATTCATAAGTAAATGGGACCAACAATTTTTATTAATTATCCATATAAAAAATTAAGACAGCATTTCTATATAGTGTAATTTAGTAACCCTCCAAAAACATTTAATTTAAAATTAAGACAACAAAGGATCTTAAAAAGAGACACCGGTGTCTATCACAATCAGCCACACTGTTTGACACTCCATGCACGCAGGTTGACAGAGAATTGAGGACTCTGATCCGGACATTAGTTGGTTTAGAAAATAATAGATTATCATAATACACACTCCGAAGAGTGATTCAAGGTATAGCCAGAAAGGTCTTGCAGACACTCCAGGATCAGCTGGCCACTTTAAAGAAAGAATTATCCAAGTATAAGCGGAATGGTTCTGCTGGATCTTCACTTGGGCAAAGTCTGTTGGCTGAAGCTACCATATACAGCAGGGTTCATCTATGAGCCGTGAGGATCAGCAGAAGAGTAATTTAGTAGATATGGAACGTGGTGAGTTAGATAGGGAATGGCACAGGTCAAGGAAACAAAAACAGGTGATAGTAGCAGTAAAATCACTTGGGTAGGAGTTATTACAGCTCACCGTTTTGACGTCTTGACCAAGCAGTCCTTCATCCCTTTGTATAGACTTCACCAAAGCTATCCGGATATTTCAGGGAGAGACCATAGGCAGGTTATCAATCAAGTAGTAACTCTCTTCACAAGATTCCGCTGGCCGGTTTACATTGATAAGTGTCCTTTTGAAGTTTTTGTTACATTCCTTGCAGAGTCCGTGTACTATGCCAATTCACGTCAGCCCAATTGGATCCACTATGTGGCTGAGTATAACAGCCAAGCAGAGCCAAGCAGAGCGGAGTAACAGGTGGATGGATGGAGATTCATCATGGCGCCATCGTGTAGGCGGATAGACTGGAAACAGAAGTCTGTCTTGCTTACATGTTTCGCTTGTACACCAAGCTTCCTCAGAGCATGCGCAGTTTAAGGAGTGTCCTTAAGTAATAAGGAATTTAGTTAGATAACTTGGAATCACGGTGGGAGAACTCCGTTTGGACTGCGGCTAATTAGACAGCATACATCACAACACACAAACATAACAAGCACCCCGTGCAGCTACCCTGTGCCAGAATATTTCCGCAAAACCAATTTTGGCAGATTCATTAGTCTCATATGTCATCAGTTCTATTAAATACCGGACAGCAACTAGATATTCCCCCCAGCCAGTATAATAGCAAAAATAGAGGTGAAACTTAAACAAACTTAAAAAAGAAAGGTAGATGGCTACTGTTTACATTACTTAATGTGTATGGGTTATTTAGGTGTGTGTAAGCTGTGACTGTTCCAGACACACCCCTGAGACCCTAGCTACTGGGACCAACCTTGGATGGGCTAAAGTGTCCCCCCTTGGGGTTTTTTCCAAAAAAAACCCTCCCCCTCTCTTTTTCTTACATGGGTTAAATGCTCGGCTAGGGGGGAAAGCAATAGGTAAAATTACTTACCTTATTGTTTACTCTCACAGGCTTCCTTTGTGTGTCTGGTCCCCCAAGACACTTTGCTAATTGGCTGGTGAAGGCTCTCTGACGTCATCATGTACAATGCAGGTCTAATAGTCCTGCATTGTACGGGAAGTTGGAAAGGGCCTTTCCACATTCCAGAGCATCGAGCAGCACAGAAGAGGAATATGGTAAGTATTTGTACTTATTTCTTTTCCCCCAGCCAAAGAAGCATTTAACCCATGCAGTACGGTGTTGACTCCAACGCATGAGTAATTTTAACTACAGCTCCAAGTTGGATTTTATGTGCAGATCAATGGGAAAATCTCTGATTTACACATAAGCACAGACAGTAATACATCAGAATGTTTTTAGGATGTGTTTATGAATGAGGTCAATATAAAATATGAAGGAGCTGCTCTTGTTGCTCCTGATACACAGAACAGGAATCAGCTGTCCAACGGACACTACGTCCTGAAGACTTCCTTTGGAGAGACACTTTCCCAAAGCAATCTATGGGATTGGCGAGTCCTCAGCCCCCATCCTCATTGCAAAATCCAAGGCAGGCGCCTCCCCTGCCTCTGCACCAGCCTGGCCCTGATACCAACCATAAATGTAATATTACTCCTAGATGAAATCTTCCTTTGACTAAGCTTGTGTTTAGCTTAGACCTTGGTTACAATATTTGTGTTCAACAAATCCCAGATACATTATTTATTTCCTACTTTACACTAAGAAGACAAAAGCTTCTATAAGCACGAGGAGGTGGTTAAGCGATATATTTGTCATTCTTTAGCTGTGAACGCCCATACACTACCTTAATGGTGCATCATCCATGGCAAAAAGTCATTATAGCTGTATGGTTCTTCACAGCTTGTTTGATATAAAAGAAAGAATTGTAGCCATATAGAAAATGCCATGTGACGCATGCAGGGCATTGTACTATTTAATTTTGCAAATGTCATCCCAATTTTATTTAATTGCCTTTTACTGGCTTAGGTCCCCATTCAAGAACTGGCTCCTGCCAAGCTGTCCGGCTGCAGAATGGTATTACAGAAGCTGGTCTGGGAAGAGGGATTTAGGAAAACTCCATCTGTGATGATGGTGAGGTCTGACAAACCCCAAATTGTGCGGAGAGAATGAGAAAGGATGTGAACACCCTGCCACCCTAATGCCGCGTACACACGATCGGACATTCCGACAACAAAACTGTGGATTTTTTTTCCGAAGGATGTTGGCTCAAACTTGTCTTGTATACACACGGTCACACAAATGTCATCGGAAATTCCGATCAGCAAGAACGCGGTGACGTACAACACGTACGACGAGCCGAGAAAAATGAAGTTCAATAGCCAGTGCGGCTCTTCTGCTTGATTCCGAGCATGTGTGGACTTTTGTGCGTCGGAATTGTGTACACACGATCGGAATTTGAAAACTTGTTGTTGGAAAATTTGAGAACCAGCTCTCAAACATTTGTTGTCGGAAATTCCGACAGCAAATGTCCGATGGAACCTACACATGGTAGGTTCCGACAACAAGCTCACATCGAACATTTGTTGTTGGAAATTCCGATCGTGTGTACGGGGCATATGGCCTCACGATACTCCTGTTTCAGCATCTACGTTTTCAGATGGGGTTTTTTTTTAATGTATTTGCACGCATTTTCGTGCATATGCGTTTGCGCAATTTTTTCGCAAATTCGCATACACACGCGAAAATGTATTCTCGCGTTTTTTTTCTGTACAATATGTAAATGGACATTTGCGCACATTTGCGCACATGAAGTGTATATTACTGACCAAAAATGCTGATTTTTCTATTTTTTTTTTTTTTTACTGAAGAATACACGGCACTTGTTTACCCTAGCCTGTGCGCATAGGCATATTGCAATTAATGGGCTGTATTTCAGCTCAGTTAAAAATAAAAAAAAAGAAGTACTGAGCTTTTTCAAGCTGCAGAGTGCAAGACGTCTTAGTTTAAAAAAAACTCAAATGTCTATATTTAAGCACACTTGACGGGAAAAAAAAAACAGAAATGCAGAGACATCATAAACCTTAAAGTGCAACTTTAGGAACATACTGTTTTCAGACTTTTGCTTGGTCCAAATAAGTTACAGTGTCTTGAAAAAGTATTCATACCCCTTGATATTTTCCACATTTTGTCATGTTACAACCAAAAATGTAAATGTATTTTATTGGGATTTTATATGATGGCACATAATTGTGAAGTAGAAGGAAAATGATAAATGGTTTTCCAAATTTTTTACAAATAAATATGTGAAAAGTGTGGCATGCATTTGTGTTCAGCCCCCCCTCTGTCAATACTTTGTCAATACTTTGTAGAACCCTCTTTCGCTGCAATTACAGCTGCAAGTCTTGCAAGGGGATGGCTCTGCCAGCTTTGCACATCTAGAGAGTGACATTTTTGCCCTTCTTCTTCTTCTTCTGTCCAAAATAGCTCAAGCTCTGTCAGATTGTCAGCCCCCCCTTCTCTATCAGCCCACCCTTCTCTGTTATCCCCCCTCCCCCTCTGTCAGCACCCCCTCTCTGTTAGCCCACCCCTCTCTGTTAGTCCCCCCTCTGTCAGCCACCCCTCTCTTACAGCCCATCCTTCTCTGTCAGCCACAGCAGGGTGCACCATGCCAGCCAGCCACCCACTGACCCACAGCATTGAGCCAGGCCAGCCACCCACAGCAGGTTGCACCATGCTAGCCACCCAATGACCCACAGCAGGGAGCCAGGCCAGCCACCCACAGCAGGTTGCACAGTGCCAGCCACCCACTGACCCACAGCAGGGAGCCAGGCCAGCCACCCGCAGCACAGCGCACAATGCCAGCTGGCCAGCCTCCTGCAGCAGCTTGCACCATGCCAGCCACCCACCCACTGACTCACAGGGAGCCAGGCCAGCCACCCGCAGCAGGGTGCCAGCCAGCCACCTACAGTGACCCACCCACAGCACGTTCAGGGTGCCAGCCAGCCACCCAGGGTGACCCACCCTCACCAGGAAACCGGCCAGCCACAACAGGGTACCAGCCAGCCACACACAGGAGCCAGCCAGCCACAGTGACCCATCCACAGCAGGGCCAGGGTGCCAGCCAGCCACCCATGGTGACCCACCCACACCAGGGAGCCAGCCACCCACAGGGGCTAGTCACAGAGGACGCAGGAGCCAGCCAGCCACAGAGGATGTGGGAGCCAGCCACAGCTACAGTACCCTATAGTTAAGGTAAGAGGAGTGCTTCACAGTGCCAATTTTATTTTTACTTTGTGAGAGCTTTGGGCAGGGGTGAGAGTCATGGTACAAGGAGGGGGTCCCATGAGGACCAGAGTGAAAGAAGGTGTTCACTGTACACTCTGTTAGGAAGAGGAACCCTCCAGGTCCCATTATACACCTTTTCAGTCTCTAATGGGACCTGGAGGAGACTCTTTCTTACAGACTCTCTAAAGGACACTGAAAGGGCCTGTGTTAGAGAGACCCCCTCTAGGTCACATTAGACCCTTTTGAAGTCTCCAATGGGTCTTGGAGGGGGTCTCTCTCTAACAGAGACTTTCTAATGGACACTGTTAGAGAGAGACCACCCTCCAGGTCCCATTATACTCTGTTGTGGGCTGCACTGATAGGGCTGCACTGATGGGGCTGCACGGGCAGGGCAGGTCTTAAACAGGAGGGGGTGTGGCCTTGACAGGAAGGGGTGGGTCATATTTAAATTAGTGGATACACAAGTTTAGTCAGGACTAGGGCAGCACAAAACCTAAATACACCACTGGGATAGAGAGCGTCTATGAACAGCAATTTTCAAGTCTTGCCACAGATTCTAAATTGGATTTAGGTCTGGACTTTGACTGGACCATTCTAACACATGAATATGCTTTGGTCTAAACTATTCCATTGTAGCTCTTGCTGTATGTTTAGGGTCGTTGTCCTGCTGAAAGGTGAACCTTTGCTTCAGTCTCAAGTCTTTTGCAGATGCTAACAGTTTTTTTTCTAAGATTGCCCTGTATTTGGCTCCATCCATCTTCCCATCAACTCTGACCAGCTTCCCTGTCCCTGCTAAAGAAAAGCATCCCCACATCATGATGCTGCCACCACCATGTTTCATGGTGGGGATGGTGTGTTCAGGGTGATGTGCAGTGTTAGTTTTCCACCACACATAGCATTTTGCTTTTAGACCAAAAAGTTCGAATTTGGTCTCATCTGACCAGAGCACCTTCTTCCACATGTTTGCTGTGTCCCCCACGTGGCTTCTCGCAAACTGCAAACAGGACTTCTTTTGGCTTTCTTTCAACAATGGCTTTCTTCTTGCCACTCTTCCATAAAGGCCAGATTTGCGGAGTACATGACTAATAGTTGTCCTGTGGATAGATTCTCCCACCTGAGCTGTGAATCTCTGCAGCTCCTCCAGAGTTACCATGGGCCTCTTGGCTGCTTCTCTGATTAATGTTCTCTTTGCCCGGTCTGTCATTTTAGGTGGACGGCCATGTCTTGGTAGGTTTGCAGTTGTGCCTTCATTTTCCATTTTCGGATTATGGATTGAACAGTGCTCCGTGAGATGTTCAAAGCTTGGGATATCTTCATAGGTGTGCGCAGACCATGGCATTAGGGTGTGCACCCAAAGCTCAAACACACACACGTGTGTGTGTGTAATTTTATATATATATATTCAGTAGAGCAGTGGACGGTGTCAGTAGGGATGAGATTGATGTCAGTAGTTTATTTTTATTATTATTTTTTCATAACTTTTTTAACATTTTTTTCTATTTTTTACAATTTTATTAAATAATAAATTATTATTATTATTATTATTATATATAATTTCTTAGGAGCTCCATTGGGGGCTTTGGTTTGATATCAGAGGTCTAAACAGACCCCTGATATCTCACTTTTAAGACAGATTCCCCAGTCCCTTCTTCTGCAGCCAAACAGCAGGGGGAATCTGTGCAGCACACCCTTATTAGGGTGTGCCCAGGCACACCTGGCACACCCTGTGCGCACGCCTATGGATATCTTTTTATAACCTAACTCGGCTTTAAATTTCTCCACAACCAAATCCCTGACATGTCTGGTGTATTCCTTGGCCTTCATGATATTGTTTGTTCACTAAGGTTATCTATTGTTCACACAGGTGGACTCTATTTACTAATTAGGTGACTTCTGAAGACAATTGGTTCTACTAGATTTTAGTTAGGGGTATCAGAGTAAAGGGGGCTGAATGCATATTGCATAAATGCATTATGCATACCACACTTTTCAGATATTTATTTGTAAAAAATGTTGAAAATCGCTTATCATTCCACTTCACAATTATGTGCCACTTTGTGTTGGTCTACCACATTAAATCCCAATAAAATACATTTACACTTTTGGTTGTAACATGACAAAATGTGGAAAATGTCAGGGGGTATATATAATTTTTCAAGGCTCTGTACCTGTAATGCTATTTACAGTATATTAGGTCCTAATGGCTGCTGGTTTTGGTACATCTGTAGACTGTGATCTTCTTGTGCTGTGGCTGACAGTTCCAGCTATAGTACAGTGAAGGATCGTGTGATTTACTCTCCCTTTTCTTTACCCTCATCCATTCATAAAACTTTTTGTATTCTGTTCATAGAATACAAAGTGTTCTGGGAAGGGAAAAGTGGAAAGGAGGTGAGAGGAGGGATGGGCAAATGACAGGACCTCCCCTTGTCCAATCACAGAATGTCTTGTGCCCTGTGAACAGTATTCAAAATGCTTTATGAATGAATGGAGATGAACAACACAATCCTTCACTGTACTAAAGCTGGCAGTCTCACCCGTAGCGCAAGAAGATCACAGCTGACAGTTGTATCTCCAATGAATAAAACTAGGATTTGTGAACAACAATTGATCCATGCTTAACCTCTTGGTGCCACCCACGTGCATATATGCGGCCACTCAGTGGGTGGGCCTTAAAGCCAGGCAGTCGCATATAAGCGGCCCTGTTAAAACAACCTACCACGCTGAGAGTGCGTTCCCTGCATGCTCCCAGGATAGTAGCGTGCAGGGATCGGTAAGCTCCTGATGCATTCTTGTGATTGGGAGCTATCTGACAGGCAATCACAGCCGTCACATGACCCTACTGCCTGCCTCTACCTCCCGGTTTTTAGAACTCTTAAAGGGCTGGGAGGTGGTCGGCGTGACAGGGTTAATTAAGTTACCTACAAGCAGGAGTTCAAAAGTGCTCAAAAGACAAACAGTAAATACAAATAAATATAAATGAATGCAGCAATATCATTAACAAAGTGCACCTAATAATAAAATGTAAATTAAAGTCCATTTGCTATATTTTCCTCATCAATAATCCGAAACTAGATCTTGTATCATATCCAGTAAATCCAGACCAGGGGCGTACTGACCATTGAGCCACTCGGGCACTGCCCGGGGGCCCTGGACCACTAGGGGGCCCCATCAGGATTGCCAGCCTCAGTAAAACCAGGGACAGTATATATAAATCTGTGTTTTTTTTTACATCTGTCTGTGTATACTGTTTGTACATGTATGTGTATACTGTGTGATTGTATACTGTGTGTGTGTATACTGTGTGGCCCCATAATCTCTGATTGCCTGGGGGCCCCATAATCTCCTATTGC
The DNA here is from genome assembly GCA_037952835.1 of Lithobates septentrionalis. Taxonomy (NCBI): domain Eukaryota; kingdom Metazoa; phylum Chordata; class Amphibia; order Anura; family Ranidae; genus Lithobates; species Lithobates septentrionalis. Next base: position 804,731 of record JBBDGP010000034.1, on the reverse strand, counting down.
CCGGGGCCCCCATGAGTTATCAGTCCGCCCCTGATCCAGACTCAACATTAGCAGCATTAGAGGTAACTTATTTGGACCAGGCAAAAGTCCGATCCAGTTGCAGCGTGTTCCCAAAATTGCTGCATGCATGACTTTGGTGTGGATGTGGTGCGATTTGAGCCTGTTCAGAATGAATGGGCTCAAATTGCACCACACTAAATCACTTGTGAATTGTATAGGAATGCAGTGCAGTTCCTGTGCAATTCATAGTGTGAACTAGGACAGAGTGCAAGTTTATTAAACGTCAGCAGTTACAGTATTGGTACCTGCTGACTTTTACATTTTTGTACAAATTCCCAAAGTTCCTCATTTAAATAAAAAAAGATACCATTAAGACACCAAACATGACTATATTACAAGGTTCAGAAGCCTAATAGGACACATTAGACCTCGTAGGAGAAATACACATCAGATATACAGTATCTCACAAAAGTGAGTACACCCCTCATATTTTTGTAAATATTTTATTCTATCTTTTCATGTGACAACACTGAAGAAATGACACTTTGCTACAATGTAAAGTAGTGAGTGTACAGCTTGTATAACAGTGTAAAATTTGCCGTCCCCTCAAAATAACTCAACACACAGCCATTGATGTCTAAACTGCTGGCAACAAAACTGAGTACACCCCTAAATGAAACTGTCCAAATGTCCAATTAGCCATTCCTCTCCCCCCCCCCCCCCGGGTGTCATGTGACTCGTTAGTGTTACAAGGTCTCAGGTGTGAATGGGGAGCAGGTGTGTTAAATTTGGTGTTATCACTCTCACTCTCTCATACTGGTCACTGGAAGTTCAACATGGTACCTCACGTCAAAGAACTCTCTGAGGGTCTGAATAAAAGAATTGTTGCTCTACATGAAGATGAGATAGGCTATAAGAAGATTGCCAAGACCCTGAAAATGAGCTGCAACACGGTGGCCAAGACCATACAGCACTTTAACAGGACAGGTTCCACTCAGAACAGGCCTCGCCATAGTCAACCAAAGAAGTTGAATGCACGTGCTCAGCATTATATCCAGAGGTTGTCTTTGGGAAATAGACGTATGAGTGCTGCCAGTATTGCTGCAGAGGTTGAAGGGGCGGGGGGTCAGCCTGTCAGTGCTCACTCGTGCCACTCTGTACTCCTGCACCTCCTGTCCACACTATCAGGGGCCCCAAGTCAGAGGTGTAAGAGAGGCCTTCCTCATCAGATCAGGCTCTGCTACCAAATAAGTAATATCAGCTCTGCATCGCTCACTGCTATATTGTTTTAATAGAAATAAAAGAAAAATAGTGCAATAAATATTTACCAAAAAGGTATTAAAAAAGTATTAAAGCAACAGTAATAGAAAATAATTTAAAGGTGAAACATACTTAGGTCCACATGGTCTTTGACACAATGTAGAGTTCGGATCATTTACAGATAAGGTCCATGTGATGTTGCAAGAGTCACTGGCCCTCCTAGAGTAAAGCCTGGTATACACGATGAGATTATCGCACGAATAATCGTCCGTTTTGTGTTGCATGCTAGTCTAATATCAAAAATGAAGAGGTTACTCAACGTATGAAAATTCTCGTACGACAGAATACAACTTCGGAAGTGACGTAATGTGTTGAATTGTTTTGTAATGTATTCTTTAGGTTCTGAGCATGCGTAGTCTTGCTCTTACAATTTTTTTCGGACGAAAACTGTACTAGTTAAACGAAAATCAGATGTTGCCCTCACTTAATAACTATAAATAAATAAATATTTTATAGCATGCGCCTTCAGGTTTTGTACTAAGGATCAGATAATCGGCCGGTCGTACAAAATTTTACTCCTGGTTTTCTTATCATGTGCACGGACCTTAACTCTCAGTAACCTTTAGGAGTTCTGATAGTAAGATGAGAGCCGCCAGCTGCTCCTGCAGCTACCTTTTCTTGACTTCCCAACAAGGTGTTTAAACCTTTTTAATTTACTGTTGCTTTTGCTGACTTTCTAAAATCTATTTCTGTATATGTCTTGCAACCATTTTTATTTTCATTAAAACTATATTTAAAAATCATTACGTTGAATCTCTGAATGCTCTAATTAGAAAATTGGGGAACTCTGCTTTTCTGAAGAAACTATGGTGGTGTGAAAATCTGTTACCTTAATGTCTGGGCATGGCGGCTAGTGATGCAGACTTTTTTTAAGGGTCAGAATCGCCACAGTGGATGCTGTGAACAGCGTGTGTTTGCTTTAAAATGTGTGGTGGTGGCTACAGTGTGTTTAAAAGAGTTAACTGCTCAGTTTATTTATGACATGCATTTATATAGCAATAACAATTTATGCAACGTTTCACATACTGTACTGCAGCTGTTTTGTGTGTGACTGCTCAGTGTGCACACATGTGGAAAATTTCCCTTTTAAGAGTTCATTTCTATTTACAGGTTTAACAGATTTTTTTATTTTATATAAAAAAAAAAATATTACAAGCTTTGATGGCCCTACCAACTAGATAATATTTAGAAAATTTTACTAGTTACATCTACACCGCTTGCCAACCAGCCCCAGTCATTATACTGCGACAGGTTGGCACGGCTGCGCAAATCGCCATAGGTGTACTTTGGCCACTTTAAGAGCAATAGAGAGTGCGACGCTGGAGCTGATGCACGTGGCCGGCGGCCGCGAATCCACGATCGCTCCACAGAAAGCCAGAACGGGGACCTGTGTATGTAAACAAACAGATCCCCGTTCTGACAGGGAAGTAGATAGAGATCTGCTGCTCCTAGTGATTAGGAACAGTGATCTCTCTCCTCCTCCAGTCAGTCCACTCCCCCCACAGTTAGAAACACCTCCCCTTGATCGCCCCCTAGTGTTAACCCCTTCCATGCATTTATACAGTAATCAGTGGCTATTTTTTAGCTCTGATTGCTGTATAAATACCACTGGTCCCAAAAAAGTGTCCGATCTGTCTGCCACAATGTCTCAGTCCCGTGGACCATGACACTCCCACCACCATGCTTGACTGTAGGCAAGACACACTTGTCTTGTACTCCTCACCTGGTTGCCGCCACACACACTTGACACCATCTGAACCAAATACGTTTATCTTGGTCTCATCAGACCACAAGACATGGTTCCAGTAATCCATGTCCTTAGTCTGCTTGTCTTCAGCAAACTGTTTGCGGCCTTTCTTGTGCATCATCTTTAGAAGAGGCTTCCTTCTGGGACGACAGTCATGCAGACCAATTTGATGCAGTGTGCGATGTATGGTCTGAGCACTGACAGGCTGACCCCCCACTCCTTCAACCTCTGCAGCAATGCTGGCAGCACTCATACGTCTATTTCCCAAAGGCAACCTCTGGATATAACGCTGAGCACGTTCACTCAACTTCTTTGGTTGACCATGGTGAGGCCTGTTCTGAGTGGAACCTGTCCTGGTAAACCGCTGTATGGTCTTAGCGACCGTGTTGCAGCTCAGGGTTTTGGCAATCTTCTTATAGCCTAGACCATCTTCATGTAGAGCAACAATTCTTTTTTTCAGATCCTCAGAGAGTTCTTTGCCATGAGGTGCCATGTTGAACTTCCAGTGACCAGTATGAGAGAGTGAGAGCGATAACACCAAATTTAACACACCTGCTCCCCATTCACACCTGAGACCTTGTAACACTAACGAGTCACATGACACCGGGGAGGGAAAATGACTAATTGGGCCCAATTTGGCCATTTTCACTTAGGGATGTACTCACTTTTGTTGCCAGCGGTTTAGACATTAATGGCTGTGTGTTGAGATATTTTGAGGGGACAGCAAATTTACACTGTTATACAAGCTGCACATTTACTACTTTACATTGTAGCAAAGTGTCATTTCTTCAGTGTTGTCACATGAAAAGATATAATAAAATATTTACAAAAATATGAGGGGTGTACTCACTTTTGTGAGATACTGTATGTATAAATCCTGTATAATAATAATGACAATCACAAGGATCCTTCTCTCTCTCTGGTCTGGACTCAAAGTGTCCCTGGGACTTGGATGTTTCCCTCCAGACTCAGGCAGACAGTCTCTTCAGTGAAGCCTCCAGACTGGATTCTTAATGAAACCCCTCTTTAAGCTCCCAAAGAATTTGCAGAAGAATAGGCACCCCAGATATACACAGCTGGGACTTCAATGAGACTAGCAGAATGTTCAGCGGGGCTGCCTAGAAGGACAGTAGCCTTTCTGGCTGGACTTCAATCTGCAGGGCTGTCCAATGCATCCTAATGCATGTCAATGGGCCCTTAATGGGGACTGCATGATTTATATACATTTCTGGAGCATAAAAGTTGATTACATCAAAATAGGTACTTTGAGGCTTCACATACTTTTGTCTAATCTTTAAGGCTACTTAACAATGTTGTTTTCTTTTTACAGTTCCTGTTTCTGGTAGTCATGTGCACTTGTTGCAGGTTTATTCCTACATTGTATGCACCTTTAAAAATGGAATGCACATTTTTTTATTTAGACAGATACATTTGGTTGCTGGAGCATAAATCCCACTGCAAACCACACTTTAGTCAATTCAGTGCATAAGAAGAAGTCTGTGCATGTAGGTGCACCATGGATGGGTAGTGTGTTTGTGAGTACAGCGGAACCTTGGATTACGAGCATAATCCGTTCCAGGAGAATGCTTGTAATCCAAAGCACTCGTTTATCAAAAGAAGTCAATAAAAAAAGAAGATAATTTGTTCCGCATTGACTTCTATTACATGCAATACCGCATATGGGCAGAGGTGGGGGGGCACCGGAGAGCCTTGGAAATAATCGGGGACAGCTCGGCTGAACTCGGAAAACCTCGGTAAAGCTTGGAAAACCTCGGAAACGGAGTATTTCCGAGTGGCTCCGAACCATTCCGAGTGTCCCCGGCGCCCCCTCACCTCTGGCCAAATGCGGTACTGCACACCCCATTAGCTTAAATTCTGCTCGTTTTGCGAGACAACACTCGTACACCGAGTCAGAATTTAAAAAAAAAAGTTGCTCATCTTTCAAAATGCTCGTTAACCGCGTTACTCGTGTAGCGCTGGTAGATTTGTGATCTACCATCTGGTAGGTAAATTTAGTGAATTGCTCATTATAGGAAGTTAGATTTGCCTCTGTTCCAGCTTGGCTGACGTTGCGTGTGGTTCCACATTGTGCCAGTGGGTGTCGTTGTCACCATCGGCAGGTGTTGGAAAAGCAACCTGTTAAAGCGGATGAGTGCTCCTCTGTCCCGGAGACAACTCGGTGGAGGTGGTCCTCCGAGTTGCATTCTGGGAGAGGGTATTTATAGGACAGACGCCATGTTTTGGGGTTCGTTTTCAGCCACCTGCTGGCCCTCTTGGCCGACAGGTATGTGTTAGAGTACCACCTCGTGGTCCTCCGTTCCGGAGGCCCGCGTCACTGTGGCGTGTGGGTGGGCCCAGAAGCCTGTCTGGGGCCTACCACAGCGGCCGAGGAATGGTCCTGAGCTGTCATTCCAGAGTAAAAAAGCTGGACAACCGAGAAGATCCCAGGGGAGGACCCGTCATGGAAGGATCATGCAGAGTGCTGGTCTGGAGAGGGGCCTGGTGACTCGGTTGGAGGACGTATCCTAAAGTGATCCTACAGCATAGTACTGCCAGGTTGGCTTAGAGGTCCAAGTACTGTGTCTGACATTCATCGTGAACCAATACATCCTGTGGCAGAGGATCGTACAGGTTTATTTCAAGCAAGTCTGTGGCAGAGACTTTTGTTCGTGCTACGTACTGGCTGCTAGGCAAGTGAGAGAGGCTTATCCAGGCGAGCAAAGATCGTGTCCCACAAAGAAGGGGATTGCATTCAATTACAGTATTCAACCTTAAAGGATGTTCTAAAGAAATCTAAAGAAAGGTATTTGAGCTTCCCTGCAGTTTTCCTCCTGCCTCTTTCCTGCTACTTCCTTCGTTACTTGGTTCAATAAAGCATTGAAAACGTACTCAAGTGTTGGTGCTTATATCATCCAGAGGTAAACTCAACAGAACCCTAGACCTGGTGCCGGTGAAACAGAAGTATCGAGAGTGCAGGTAACAGCCCGCTTAAACCAGCAGCTCCACAGAGAGTTAGTGCTACAAAGGTTCCACTGTATAAAGCTGGCCATATGTGGATTGAATTTTGGACAATTTCTGCTGCATTGGATTACATTTATTCCATGGATGATCTTGTTGGCCACACATCCAGATTTTTTAATTGATTTATGCTGAAGGAGCAGGGCGGAAAATTCTCTGCTGCACAGTGCCTGCAGTAACTGTTTGGGTATTCTGACAGCTGCAGGTGCTGTAGCTGTCAGAATACAATAGTCAGCACTGCAAATCCATCCATCCATCTTCATTGTTTATCATGGATTGGGGAATTGGCAGATTTCTCTCTTTCAGCCTGCGGGACTCAACAAGACAAATCTTACCTTGTATGGCCAGCTTGTTCGAGAATGCACCAGCATAAGCGCATATCATTTATTAAATCAGACTCTCTTTCTCTCCCTAAAATATAACATTTTATACATACAGTATATATTTTCACACCAATCAGCCATAACTTTATGACCACTGACATGTAAAGTGAATACATTGATTATCTAGTTACAATGGCATCTGAAAGTGGGTAGGATTATTAGGCAGCAAGTGAACATGTTGTCCCTGAAGTCGATGTGTTGAAAGCAGAAAAAAACTGGTCAAGCGTTAGGATTTGAGCGACTTTAACGAGGACTGAATTGTAATGGCTAGACCACTGGGTCAGAGCAACTCCAAGGCTGCAGCTCTTGTGGGATATTCCTGTTCTGGTGTGGTCCATGATAGGAAAACTGGCAAACTGGCAACAGGATCATGGGCGGTCAAGGCTCATTGATGCATGTGGGGAGCGAAGGCTGACCTGTGTAGACCATTCCAATAGTAGCGCTACTGTCGTTCAAATTGCTGATAAAGTTAATGTTGGTTCCTATAGAAAGGTGTCAGAACGCACGGTGCATCCCAGTTTGTTGTGTATGGGGCTGCGTAGCCTCAGACCAGTCAGGGTGCCCATGCTAACCAGTGCCCACAGCCTAAAGTGCCTACATGTGAACATCAGAACTAGATCACAAAGCAATAGAAGAAGGTGGTTTGGTCTGATAAATTCAAGAAAACTTTGAGGAACACAACAACGAGTTTGAGGTGTTGGTTTGGCCTTCAAATTGTCAAGATCTCAATCCAATTGAGCATCTGTGGGATGTGGTGGAAAAACAAGTTCGATCCATGGAGGCGCCACCTCGCAACTTACAGGACTTAAAAGATCTGCTACTGACAGCTTGGTGCCAGGTACCTGAGCACACATTCACACACTTATTATGATTGTTTTTTTACCATGCAACGGGACAGCAGATCACACAAGAAATAGACTTGGATGTGACCGAGGAGGTAGTCCATTTCCGCCTGTGTGAATGTCTGCTGAAGATACATTCCCTTAATAAATTACTATATAAGTAGAAGCGCTGGTGGTGGTCTCAATGCTACATCCACACTGTGTTGGGTCATGTTTTGTGTACACAAGTACATACTCTCACATTCATCCACAATGCATTTATGTCCAAAGTCAACATAAAGCGAAACACAACACTAAAGTATTCTCACTCACACCCAGCTAACTCTTTTAAAGGCATTTAGTTAAAAAAAAAAATGAGGCTTACCGTACACTTGTGAAACGCTGAAAACAAATATGTTGGCCAGGGTCCAGAGAACGCAGAGCTCCATTGGGCAGCAGTGATAATCTCAGTGCAGCAAAGACGAATGATTTTTAAGGAAAGTTTGTAAAGCTCTCTCACTTATCGCAAACTTTGTGGAAACAATAGAGGGAAGGAAGTTGATTGGTAATAAGGTGGACTGGGAATTTTTTTTACCCTGAGTGAGATGAGAATGTTGAAGTTCTGGATAGAGTCGGTGAGAGCTAGAGTGAAGATGGGCAAAGTATTCTAATAAGACAAACAGAGGTTATGATGGCGTGGGAGGGATAAGAGTGGTACGAGAACTAGAGAATGATGTTATAGATAGGAAGTGAAATCTGCACTGAGTGGAGTAAGGGGGCTGTCATCGCTGGAAATGCAAAGTGTCTGGCTGTCCCTGACTTCACTGAACCAATTACAAAGTCATAACCCCTGATCTGCAGACTTGTTCAAAGTCAGTGGGATTGATTTACTAAAGGCAAATAGACTGTGCGCTTTTTTAACCACTTGCTTACTGGGCACTTAAACCCCCCTCCTGCCCAGACCAATCTTCAGCTTTCAGCACTGACGCACTTTGAATGACAATTGCGCGGTCATACAACACTGTACCCAAATGAAATTTTTATCATTTTTTTCCCCACAAATAGAGCTTTCTTTTGGTGGTATTTAATCATAGCTGGGATTTTTTTTTTTTTTGCTAAACAGACAAAAAAAGATGGAAAATTTTGAAAAAAAAAAATCATGTTTCATAGTTTGTTATAAAATTTTGCAAACAGGTAATTTTTCTCCTTCATTGATATGCGCTGATGAGGCGGCACTGGTGGGCACTGATAGGCTGCACTGATGGGCACGGATAGGCACAGTTAAGGCGGCACTGATAGGCACAGTTAAGGCGGCACTGATAGGCACAGATAAGGCGCCACTGATGGGGACAGATAAGGCGGTACTGATGGGCACAGATAAGGCGGCACTGATGGGTGGCATTGATGGGTGGCACTGATAGGTACCACTGATAGGTGGCACTGATGGGCGGCACTGATGGGCACTGGTAGGTGACACTGATGGGCACTGATAGGTGGCACTAATGTGCAGCACTATTGTTGAGGCACTGATCGTGGGCACTGATAGGTGACACTGTGGGCACTGATGGATGGCGCTGGTGGGCACTGGTAGGCGGCACTGCTGCCTATTGCTAGGTGGCACTGGCAGGGGGGACAGGTGGACACTGAGGATCTGCAGCAGCTCGCCGTGATCTGGACTGATGTCCCTCTCACGGCCGCCGGTGATCAGCTTTTTTTTTCCTCCTCACGCTGTCAGCGTGAGGAGAAAAAATAGCCGATTACCGGCTCTGTTGACATCACATGATCAGCTGTCATTGGCTGACAGCTGATCACGTGGTAAGGGATCGGGATCGACCCCTTACTCCAATCTTTGAATAGGCGAGTATCATAGACTCGCTGATCACAGAGCGCGCCATGCGCGCCCTGCAGGGTGCGCGCAGGCCGCTTGTGCACGGGACGACGCCATTGGACGTTGTCCCAGCAAAGCAGGTCCGCGCTGTAGCCGTCATTCGGCTATAGCGCAGATCTGAAGCGGTTAATATCATTGGGCATTCTTTGCAAAGTGAAGCATCACCTCATTTACTAAGCTCTGGAGAAAAGTCCCCTGAAGTGGGCAATTGCAAAGTGAACAGTCTATTTGCCGTTAGTAAATTAATTGAACCACTGCATCAACATAACAGCTAGTGAACTAGTATTTTTTTTAGAAGGGGAAGTTGCATAGGTGTGCGCAGCCTATTGCCATAGGACGTGCACCTCAAAGCAAAGCTCAAACACACAAATGTGTGTGTGTATACTGTATATATAGAAAAAACGACGGGATGCATTCTCCAATGCAAAAATGTATTTTTATTGAATTGCTCTTCAAAGCATAACAATGTGATGCATGCTACTGTACAGTTACAAGCATACCATGCTCTTCATGGAGCACAAAGCCTAAAGAAGAGCATGGTATGCTCATAACTGTACAGTAGCATGCATCACATTGTTATGCCTTGAAGAGCAATTAGATAAAAATACATTTTTGCATTGGAGAACGCGTCACGTCGTTTTTTCTATTGGATATTGATGGAAAATTGGGAGCCCACCCTGACACTGAACTCCTGAAAAATAGAGGAACAGAGGAAGTAACCCACCCTATTTTTTGTATATATATATATATATATATATATATATATATATATATATATATATATATATATATATACATTCAGTGGGTAAAATAAGTATTTAACACGTTGCAATTTTTGTTCACCACATGTCGGTAACAAACCATGCAATCTATAAAGAGACCAAAACAAATAATTTCAGAAATGTAGTTATGTGTAATAATATTGAATGACACAGGGAAAAAGTACTGAACACGCTAACTGAAATTTATTTAAAGCAATAGTAAATCTTGCTTGGTCATTTTTACCTACAGGTAAGCCTATAATAAGTCTTTTAACTGTAGGTAAAATGAATATCTCCTAAAGGAGAAAGTAACCCTGCATTCACCCAGTGACATCACTGGCGCATGCGCTCTGAAAGTCTGGCATACCTTGCTGGAACTTCAGAGCTTCGTGCCAAAACCAAGGGCTCCTGCGTGCATGTGCAGGAGTGGCATCATCACGGCTCCGGCCAATCACATAGTTGGAGCTGGCAAATCCGAAAGAAAGACAGGGGGAACATGTCAGCCCTTTCAGAGGTGACTTTACTTCGCTGGAGGGCTTCGCTCCAAGGTGAGTATTTCATAATGTACTAGTATGTGATACATACTAGCACATTATGCCACTGCCTTGCAGGGTTTTTTTTTTCTAACATCCGCTTTAATACTTTATACAAAATCCTTTGTTGATAATGACAGCTTCAAAGCACCTTCTGAATGGAGAAACTAATCGCATTCATTGCTCAGGTGTGATTTTGGCCTATTCTTTCACATAAACAGTCTTCAAATCTTGAAGGTTCTGTGGGCCTCTTCTATGAACTCTCATCTTTAGTGCTTTCAATAGATTTTCTATTGGATTCAAGTCAGGTGATTGACTGAGCTATCCTAGCAGCTTTATTTTCTTTCTTTGAAACCAATCATGACGTCACTTCCTGTTTACTCGGCTGCCAATGGCGCCGGTTTTAAAAAAATATACAGTATTCAGAATCGCCAAAAACGGCGATCTGAATACTTTGAAATGCAAAGGAGGGATCGGGGGTCCTGGGTCATCTTCAGTGACTGTTGGCCCTTTGATCTTATGCAGTCAAACTCGTCAATTATCCTGGCAGCCGTTGCTCTCTTTGAGGCTTGTTATCAAACATTCCAATCTTTACTCCACCCGCCTGGGGCATGAATCGACACCCCGCTGGGTCAACTTTCAACTTCCAACTTTAGTCACCTGGTTGTATCAACCAGAAAGAAAACTCCAGAAATATGATATTAAACCATGTTGCCTTCCAACATATGCAGCTTTATGCCTAAACGGCACATATCACCCTTCTTCAGACATGGCCCCTATGGAACAGTCCATAACTGTCTTGCGCTTTCCAACATGTGCACTTTCCAACATGTGCTTTAGAAACAGTTCCTATGGAACAGTCCATAACTGTCTTAACGTGTTGTGCTTCTCAACATGTGCTGCTTTGCCATTGAGTAACACACCACTATCATTCCTTAGCGACAGCTTCCATGTCACCATTCTGTGTCTTCTCCTTTCCGGTATCTTCATGACAGGGTGCAATACAGGCAAGGGATGTCCATTTACTCACCATTCACCAGCACACACTCTGAGCAACATATTAACCAGCTTTCAGATACAGAACCTCGAGGAGGGCCTTACTCACCCATATTACTAACCTAAAATACACATATGTCACACTATACCATCACACAAATCAACGTATTACCATTATATGCATATATATGTGACCCACCAAATTAAGCATCCCACTACCAACCTCCCATAACTCTTTACTGTAGATACAGGTCGGGATTAGGCAGGCTTGCTCACAATGGCCTTTCCTACCGCAATTTTGGCACGTCAGCGGTATTTCAGGGCTCTGAATTGGCAGCAAAGCCTCTAACTACGAAGAGACCTTACCGTCAATTTGTCCCTCAACTTGCATAGATAAATGGGAGACCCTTCTATATAAATATCGAGTCCAACAACACCTATATCACTGAAACAATGACAAACCCACAAAATTCCATCCCTGTGCCTGGATTTCAGAGACCATGCCCAGGGTATACCATGCACCCCTACCTATTGTTAGGTTCAAGGAACACCCTAGTTCTATGACTAACGTTACATTGGTATCCTTTAGGACAAAGAAACAAACTCATCCCAAATAATACCCAGGTGCTTCCTTCCCAGCAATGATCTCTCCATCCAGAACACAGTGAAATATCTTCCCAACATTTCTCATTCACCACCGTGTATTGATCTGGCATATCAAGAACATCATGGTCAAGCTCCAGACAGAAGAAAATATCAACCTGCCTCCAGCTTCCATCCTCTCTGATCACATGTGGGTCATTTAGTCTCAGATGCATCAAGGTAGAACCCCCAGTCAGTAAGCCCATTGACACCACCAAATATACAGACTGAGTCTGCACTTCTGTATATGGGATCAATGAGGCAGCATAACACCTTTCACAATCCAAACTAGCACAGCCCATTTAGGCATACGACCACTTTGGATTAGTGTAAGCGACGTGTTTTTGCAAAGTCTTATTGAGCTGTGATGCTAACTCATAAGGCCACTGCCCCTCATACAGAGACTGTATAATCAGCTTGAAGTTAGTTGATACCTCCGCCTGCCCCTGTGTGCACGCTAGAGCCCATGACAAATTTCTGTCTTGTACCACCTCACTCTCTACCAACCTCTCAACATGGTGGACAAAATCCTGAGCCACTTTAACCTGGGTATTTATGTGAGTTTGGTGAATGTTATTAAGGATGCCACCAATCTCTGTGAGTAATAAAGCCCTGCTTATTGTCTGAAGCTATGGCTGAGAGTTTGTTCCTCAGGATACTGATGTCCACTCTATTAACAACACCCATCTCAGCTCCTATTCCCCCCCAATATAGTGCTGAACACATCTTTCCTCTTTTGGTTACTCCTCAGAAATAAGCGTCCTGAATGAACCTCATTCTGTGTCCGCACATCTCTGGGAGTAAGCCACTGGTACAATGACCCACTTGATTCAGTGTATACTCAGCACATATAGGGTAATACGTTTTTATCAACCACTGTGAGATGTTGAAGCGCCATGTGGTGAAGGCATATTGTACCTTGGTAGCCAACGTCTGTTCCCCTTTCTCTAATGGAGCATGCTTCTGTGTAGTCACTGGCATTACCTGTGCAAGATTCCAACCTCTCAGGTGAGACATCAACCAGGTGTATCTCCCCCATATGCAGGTCTGGTGTCCCACTTATCTAGTAACCGAGAACCTCTGGGTAGGACTGCTAAGAATGAGACACCACCCCCACAAAAGAAATTTTCACCCCATTGATGTGTCACCTGGCCAACAGACATCTTACATATGCATAAGTGCCAGTCTCCTGGGTGCCTGCACCATATTAAATCAGTTATGTCAATACATGTCACACATTAAAAACATTTCCTTCTTTCAATTCCTCCCTTCAAAAAAAAAACCAAAAAAAACCCATAATTTACATTTCTTGTTCTGAAGGACTGGATAGGCTATATTTCTTTCCCAACCTCCAACCTATTGCACTTGTATTCACAGATGACAGGAAAGACTCTGGCAAAATGTTTCACAAGTCTTGTTGATGGGCACAGTCTTTCAGATTCGGCATTAGCACAAAATCTTTATTCCTCCTGCCCGGAGCATGAATCAACACCCTGCTGGGTCAACTTTCAACTTCCAACTTAAGTCACCTGGTTGTATCAACCAGAAAGAAGACTCCAGAAATATGATATTAAACCATGTTGCCTTCCAACAGACGGTGTCAATAGGGCAGTGGACTGGTGTCAGTAGAGCAGTGGACATCTTCCGTAGGGCATTGGACAGTGTCAGTAAGGCAGTGGATAGTATCAGTAGAGCAGTGGGTGGTGTCAGTAGGGCAGAGGTTGGTGTCAGTAGGACAGTGGATGGTGTCAGTGAGTAGAGCCTTGGATGGTGTCAGTAGGACAGTGGACGGTGTCCAATTGTTAAACTTACCTATAGCAGCCCCCTTTGCCATAAGTCAAGCAGGCCTACCAGTGCCCGGTTGCCCCCAGGACCTATACATAATGCCATAGTATCTGGCTACCACACCAAGGCATGTATGAACTGAGCAAATGCAAAAATAACTTAATAGCTCTAAAAGTTTCTTCTTTTCCGATTGTGATTGATTGTGAGACAATATGTCAAAATGTGAGACGAATAATTTTCTATTGATATCCAACATTCATATATACCAGTATCATTTGAAAATACACTTATTTGATGATAAATACATTTATCATTAATCCAATTCACACTACCAAAAATTCCTTTATGAATTATATTAGTTAGTACTGTGAAGAAAGCTATCCAAAAATTGACCATTCCTTTTCCAAGTTAACAATGAACTTTGAGGTAAATATATTTCTGTACTACATATCAAGTGCAAACTATCTTTGTCTTCAATAATTTTTAGACTGTGGAGACACGTTACTTTCTGGAACAATCATATCTACCACAGTAATACTAATTTTAACCCTTATTTGAGCTCTTTTTCTTGTTAATTTAAAATCCCATATTCTTACAATGTCTCCTTTTCCATCTCCTATTATATTTAAATGTTCTGGATCTAATATTTTTACAAAACTTTGTAATAGGTAATAAAACTGCTCTATGGGATAAAGTAATTTCCCAGATCTTATCATATTATTAGTAACATCTCCAGACCAAATTGTTGAATCAATACCTTTTACAAATACTGACCAGAAACCCCTTTCCATTATATTACATTCAAAAGTTCCAGTTCTGTTGTTTAGTCTATAAGATCCCTGCATTTTAACAAAATTTGTTTTAGATTCTATTTTAACTTTGATTTCAACATTATTACTATGAATGAAATACAATTGCATACAGCGATCATATCCCTGTCCTACGCATACATATCCAAACAAATCTTCAGCTGTATTGATATTAGTATATCTAAATTTATCACTTTTGTCATTTGTATTAATATCAATGTCTTTATCACTTTTGTCCTCTGTATTGATATCAGTGTCTTCATCATTTTCTTCATCTGTATTAATATCAATGTCCTTATCACTTTTGTCATCTGTATTGCTATCAATAACTTGCTCGCTTTTGTTATCTATAGTGATATCAATGTCTACATCTCTTTTGTTTCTGAATAATGTAATGTCTTTGTTGTGTAATCTACAATCCTGTTAGCCTCTGCATAGCTGGAACAGTTTGTGATATATTTTAAACACAGATAAAATTGTCACTAGAGAAAGGATGAATCCTGTAAAGATGATGATGATGATGATAAGTCTTCTCTCTCTAAAACCTTTCTTTTTTGTGTTGTCATCTTTTCTTCTTTTTGGAATCCATGATTCCTCCAGGTTAGATTTTTATAAATCATTCCGACTTTTCCTTATGCGCTGATCTCAAATAACCGTCTTTTAAAACTTCTGATTTCCACTCAAAATTTTCAGGTCTTCGCAATCATCAATCGATTGATTTTTATTTTAGGTTCGTTCAATATTTCCGAAGTTCATTTCTGTACTTCACTTTCTCCCCTCTGATCAAAGGAAGGAAGTGGTAAAAAAACTTCCGCCAAATTGATTCTGGCTGGCTCGCCAAAGTAAAAATAACTTAATAGCTGTAAAAGATTCTTCTTTTTCGATGATTGATTGTGAGACAAATTTCTGAATTATATGATTGAGTGTTTATTTCCACACAAAAATTACAAAAATTCTTACAAACGGTTGTACATTCACATTCAAGATAAATATTGTTTCAAATAAGTTAAAACATATGAAGATAGAGTTGTTTGTTTCAAAAAATAGTTCATGACGTGTTCAAAGATGGCTGCTGTGACCTTTGTTCTGAAAGCAGCTGTATCAAAACACTGTATGCTGTAGATATGTTTGCTGTGTGTTGGAAGAAGTGTGTAAGAGACATTTCTTCATGCTGTTCTTCCCTTATATAAAATTGCTCTCTTTGTTAGATTTTGCGCCAAAAATTACACCCTCCCATATTACTCCCTTTCCTCTCCCTTCCCGACCCCTCTAAGGGTGGGGGCTAAGACTAGTAATGTAATATGAACAGCATATCTAAATAACTCCAGACACAGGAAGTGGGGGATGATTATGTCTGCCACAAGCTTACTATATCCATAGTTTCTTAAAACAAGATATCAGTACCATAGGAATTCCTTTATGAAAATATAATCAGTTCTATCAATCAAAAATGATTTGACAGCTTTTTGAAATTGATAACACAGTTCCAATGTCACCATCTGTAGGTGATTAACTCAAAAGACTTCACATATACACTATTTTACAGGGGATTTCATAACCTCAGTTATATATTTTTTAAACCGAATTAGATATAAAGAATATAACAGCAAAGCAAACAGGTACTTGCGGTTGGCAGACAGGCAGAGTGCTTCAGACAATAGTCTATATCCGGTCTGAGGTTGTCTATGAGAGAATCCAATCTAGCAGAGCAGGGCAGACAAACAGAGAGCTTGAAACGCGTATAACAAATGCAATATCACAAGCGTGAGACTGCAGGCTTGGTTGGCTTAAATCAGATTTAGTCTTTACCCAGAGACCGACCACATGAATCACCTTGCAGGTGGACAGGCAAAGAGAATGTATCACAACCAAAACCAGGATAAGACCAGCAGCTGTGAAGCTCTGACAAGGGGTTCCCGGACCCCTTGGAGCAGGTTTGTAAGGGTTCTGGCGATGGAAGTTACATACAAGTCTGTTGGAACAGATGCAGCTGGGACCAAAGGATTTTCCTCAGAACCAAAGCCCTTCCAGGCCACAGATACTGGGCAGAATTCCTTACTTTCCTGGAGTCCAGAATACCTTCTTCATATACTTGCTGTTCATTGACCATGAGTGGAGGCTGAGATATAAAAATGGTATCCTTCTAAAGAGGATTTAGAAGAGAAACATGGAAGACATTAGGGATGCTCATTGAGGCAGGAATTTTAATTCTAAAGGATACTGGGCTAACCTGGTAAATAACTTTGGACACAGCTGATCAGATGGTTAAGGGCCGCTGTGATTGGCCCTTTACCTTAATCAGCTGTGGCCAAAGGACACAGCGGTCACAAAGTGCAACCGGGAGGCGTGTTCTGGGAAGATGTCCATGGCCCCCTCCCAGAACTAGAGTAGCCATCTTTCGGCTATGGTACGGCATTGAGGTGGTCCTGGCCTACCCTTTCAGATTGATATAGAAGAGGCTGGGACTTCAATTGTCAGGAAATGCGGCATGGCGGAATATTCCATCTACATTCAAAAATCATTAAATAGTCCCCTTTCTACCTCTGGCACCCTGCTGAACAAATGAGGCCCCAGGTGCTCAGGCCTCTGCTGCAGAGTGCGGCATTACTACACTGGTTTCCAGAGGATGGGAGTCTTCTCTCTGCCTCTGGGCCCCCCTGCTGAATTGGCAGGGCCGGGCCTGATACAGGTCTGATGCTACCCCCTTGCTGGTAATATTTTAAGGGGGTTTCTCCAGTTAGAAATTCTTTGTTAGTCTCCCAGTCAGTTGATGTGGTTGTGGCCATTAGGTCTTACAAGGGATACAGGGCAGTTTAGGAGGTATTTATTGCTGCTCAAAACTTTTTTTTAAGTCTTACAAAAGAGCTTCTTGGAAGTGCCTGGATAGCTCAGTCGGTAGAGCATCAGACTTTTAATCTGAGGGTCCAGGGTTCAAGTCCCTGTTCAGGCGAAGCTTTTATAACATGCATTTCATAGTACAGAATAATGTAATGAGCTAGATAAAAATGCATCTTCAACTTGGAACGTCTCATTAGAAACCACACTTGTGACATGATTACTAAACTACATTGATGTTATCTGGGAGCAGGCCGACAAACAGGAAGAATTACTTTGAGATGACACAGCTCTGCAGAATGGATGCCAAATGAGCTGCTACAGAAAACCTACTGTCATTGCTATATCAGTCACAAATTATTTTCATGATAACACTATGTGCTCTTGAAGAACCTAGTTTTAACTAGATGCAGAAAAGCTTTTAATTGTGTCACCTTTTGTTTTTTTCACAGGCAATCATGATACACCTAAATGTGTTTACACCACTTCTTCATAAGCATTTGTATATGCTAATTATGCTAGTTCATTTTTTTCACTGAAAATTTAGTTTTCTTAAACATATGGGCAAATATTTTTGGACAAGCCAAATTGGCTGTAATATGTTGTGTATCACTTCTCTGCGCCCAGATACATAGTCCATACCGTTCATTTTAGTCCATGAGCTTGAAAAATGCTAAAATTGGCCTGGCCGCAAAACGCTTGAATAAAGTGATGTAGCACCCTGATGTTTAGGCAGGGTTGCTAGTAAATTTACCTGCCAAGTGATAGTTGCCTTGGCCAATAGATAGGAGGTCAATTTTCCACCCTAATTCTGGAATTTCTGCGTTTCTCACTTCTGTCACTAGATGGCTGGGTATCTGGTGGCATTAGATAAGACAAGGGCATTGCAAGGACAGATTAGGAATAGATGGGGTGTCTCAGCCAATGGGCAGGGATTTTCTTAGGTCCCTTGGCCTGCTGGGAGAGCCTATTTATTTGGGTGAGGTCAGGTGATCGGGGTTCTGTGCCAACTGGACGGCTGTCTGGGTGGACGTGTGTTGTGCTGCCCAGGGCTGCTAGGCCGGAGCCTGAGGCCTATCCCGGGGACATCTGGAAGCTAGGCTGTCTGAGGGCCTATCCAGAAGCAAGAGAACAGTGTAGAGTAGGGATTGCGGCTTGCAGTCAAACAGAAGTAATGGTCCTGCCGACCGGAGAACCTGTGTTGGTCGGAGGTAGAGGGGAAGCTGTCACCACTAAGGGACCATCCACCTTATTGCCAGGGACCATTGTGAGTAGCTGAAGCAAGTACCGGAGCAGTATTCTCACCAACCGGGGACGGTGAAGAATTGGGAAACTTCAGCAGATGTCAAGCCAGGGACCGAGCAGGCCAGTGGGGTGACGCTGGAGGAATATTTGTGAGTGCCAAGCTAGGGACCCAGCAGGGATGTGAGGGGGACGCTTGAGGAAGATAGTGAGAAGATTGGAAGAGCTCAGTAGACCCAGTAGCAGTGGATAAGTGGGTCTAAGTCATAGACTGGGAGCTCAGTTGAGTGAAGATCTAAAAAGGAGATTGTGGAGGAAGTGAAAGAGTTCATTGCAACCTTTGTTAGAAACTGTTCAAGATTGTTGCCATAGGAGACAGCGTGTCTACACATGCAGATGTGGTGTCAGGCTGTGTGCCTTTCCCTGCATGGCTGTCTACCTATAGACGTCTCAGAGTCTGCTAATCAACATTGTAACTACTAAAGGGTGCACTGGCCCTAACCCTCTGTCCCACAGTTCTGTTTAAGAGAAAATAAATCTCTTTGCATTCCAGAAGTGTCTGGCACCCAATAATGTACCTTACATTGCACCCACCATGACTTGTAACCCACTCTATACGGAAGGATGTCAGCTGTCCTTAACTCCGGAGGTCACCATTAGACCTGGAGAGGCCCTGGACTTGGCTACAGTGATATTAACTCTAGGTTAACATTGATGCGATTTGGCATGCAATTTGACATTGGGAGAGGGATTAGAACATCTGTCAGTTTTTATTGCGGTCTATGCCCCCATTAGGCCCCTTTCACACTGAGGCGATGGGGGCGTCGGCGGTAAAACAGCGCTATTTTTAGCGCTGTTTTACCGTCGTTTTTGCGGCTGTATTCGGCCGCTAGCGGTGCGGTTTTAACCCCCGCTGGCGGCCAAAAAAGGGTTAAACCCGCTCGTACAGCGCGGCTATAGCCGCGGTATTGCCGCGGTATAGCCTCGCTGTCCCATTGATTTCAATGGGCAGGAGCAGTTTAGGAGCGGTGAACACACCGCTCCTTTACCGCTCCAAAGATGCGGCTCGCAGGATTTTTTTTACCGTCCTGCCAGCGCACCGCTTCAGTGTGAAAGCCCTCGGGCTTTCACACTGAACAAACAGCGGAGGTTGTTTAGGGGCGGTTTGCAGGCGGTATTTTTAGCGCAATAACGCCTGCAAAATGCCCCAGTGTGAAAGGGGCCTTAGGGAGATTCAACCTGTCTATTTGTACTGTTGACTGTTATCATCGGAAGAGAAAGTAAATGAAAATCACAAATTTTGGGTTGACACTGGAATAGTATTAGAGGGGGATCCTTCCAACGGGGATACTAGTTCTAGTAACAACCAGTGACTCCTTCACTTTTGAGGGATTTCCTCTCACTTCCTGTTTTGGCCATGGGACAGGAAGTGAAGGGAAATCTCCCCAATGGGACACAGATGGTGAAAAAAATAGTTCCTTTACGCTATCCAAAAACAGAAAAAAAAAGTTTTGCCTTTAGTCCTACTTTAGTCATAGTGATATGCTTAAAGATTGAGTGCAGTTGTGTTCTTTACAGCATGTGGTTTTTACTATCCACTTAAGAACACATTATAAAAAGCAGTTATCGGGGTCATGGAGGGTGGATGTATTATGCAACATGCAGACATGACAGAGGATGAAGCACGCCATACATAGGGCAGGAATGCTATACCTTTCAGCAGGACCATACAGTTGTTTTCCTTTATAAATCTGGAAAGATTCCAAAAAGGGCAGGCATGTAATACTTGGCAGATGTTTCTGTATTTTTGCAGCATCCTTTGCTAAGTTCCCAGGATGGTTTGCTTTTGTTGCCTAACATCTCCCCCTCATGAACCTTCGATCTCATCCCTTTTAAAGGGTCATGCTTTTCAGCTTCTCCAAGCACGAGCACTTATAGTAGATCCAAGCTCAATAATTAAAACCTCATGTAAAGATGTAAAATACACCATTTAATGCAGCTCTGTATTCATTAATACATCTGTAAGTTTATTTTTAGTTTTTTATATGCAACTAGTGCAAATAAAATTAGATTTCATATAAGCATACCTCCCAACTGTAACTGATTTGAAGGGACTGCCCCCATATTGGAACCAAATCCCTCTGTCCCCCATTACTCCTGTGTCCCTTTCCCTGGTCTGAGATATAGACCTCTACAAAAAAATACACTTTAGGAGTGTATTAATAAAAAAAAATGCTAATGATCCTGCAAAACTACATGAACATTCATAATGTGAGAAAGGGGACCACATTGATTGTTACTAAGCTATTTTCTATGCAAGTTTAATGTTAATGATTCAACAAGAATTAAGTGGATCAGGAAAATACCACAATCTGGCCAATAGATGGGGCTGGCGATCATAGTAAATAAGTATTTTTCTTCCTATGATCATGAGCCTAATCTAGTGGCCAAAGAGGGTGGTAAGGACATGCATAGTGTCCCACAACATTTTGCTGGATTCCACCACAAATCCACCACGGGCCTTACTGTATGGGTAATCGAACAAATCCCCAAGTCATATACTCCAGCCGAACGTTTCAAAAAGCTCTGTGCAAGGGAAACGTTTTGGATTTACAATCTCGATGTCCTCTCGCCTGGGGGCTTGAATGAGGGTATCGAGATTGCCACCATACTATAGATATATATTGCTTATATTTGCTTATACACATCTTTAGCATGTCAATATTCACAATTTGTATTCTTATCATTTTTACTACAGGTTGTATACACACTAGCATATCTATAATTGTGGGGGTGGCGGGTCCATATGTCAGTAAGTATATCCCATCCCATTCCCCGTCCCTCCACCCGCCTTCTTCCCCTACCCCCCCCCCCCTCTCTCCTGTCTCTTCTCCCTTCTTCCCCTTTCCCCCCTCTCTCTCCCCCCTCCCCCTCCCCCCCCCCTTTTTTTTGTTCCTCCCCCCCCCCCCCTCTTCCCCCCCCCCTTTCCCCCCCAACACCCCCCCCTCCCCTTTTCCCTTTCCATTCCACCCCTCCCCTCCCATTATTTCCCCTGTGGACTGTGTTCACCGTTAATTATATTAATGGTGTCCATTAATATTCATGTTCTCATAATCACCAATTTTATATTTCCTGTGTATCCTATATATTTTTTATTATACATTTTTTATCTTGTATTCACATATTATTTTTAAAGTAACATCTTGTTTTTTAATAGATATATATGTATGTTTTTATTCATGGTTCACGCTAGATGTTTATGTACCAGGTTTTATCTTGCCCGTGGATATGTACTTGTGTTTACTTTTATACATATCTGTATATGTACATGTTTCCTATATATGCATATATGTATACCTTATGCTATTGTCCTTTTAAAACTTCCTTCATTAACTTCCAGTCTATTTATTTTTTAATTTGTGCTCCACTTCCATATGTATTGTGTTTAGTATTGCCTCTAGTTGTAGTGTATCGCTTATTATCCTTAGCCCCGCCCCCTCCAAGACTACAAAAATGACTGCCATAACATCCGCCCCTCATGCTTGAGAAAGGAGTGCTGCTATTCTTGTCATCAATAGCGCGCAGACTCGGAAACGCGTCGCATAGCTGTGACGTCACGGCCCGGCGCCGCGCTGTGCTTGCCCTCCAGGCCTCGTTTTGGCTCCCTACACGGCCGCTACTATTCCATCCACGGAGCCGTACGAGCCTCACCACACACTGCAGCACGCCCGGCGATCGGCTTTGGCGTCCTCTTAACCCCCTCCTTGGAACCCGCAGACAGTTGGTCTGTGTCATTTTAACCCATCTCAACCCGGAGGTGCCATCTGGAGACCTGAGGGAGCCCCTGCTGTGTCCAGCTACCACTATCCATCCTCGCCAGGATCCGATGTGGGATCAGCACTGCACGGACTTGCTGAGACTTGTGGTCCTCCAGCTTTTCCTCTGCTCAGAGACGTACCGGAACGCAACATTACAGTCTTCCATGTGAGTGGATATTGTTTGTTGAAATAAATGATTATTGATATATACTCAGAGGCGCCCCTTTTCCTTGTTTATCTTCTTTAGCCTATTGGACCTCCCTTCTGGTCTTTTCTTGGTGGCAGCCCTGACTGACTTCCTCTTGTATATATTTATATATACCCATCCTGCCATTGGACTATTTAGGAACAGTTATTTGAGGTATACCTGCATTGCGCCTTTTTTACTTGTCTTCTAATCTAGTGGCCACAAAGTGGTTTCTCCTAAATCACTCCTCTCTTTATGAATGAATAACATTCAACCTAGAGAGAAAATAGTCTAATAACATTTGAATTTGCCTCCATTTGCATGAAAGGAATGTACATGCAGTTTTGCCTGAAGAATAGCTCAACAAATCTTTTATAAATTCCCCCCTATGTAACTGATCTAAACTTCTTATATGAGCCTTACATTTTTTAATATTCTTATTTCGATGTCGTGGGTAATTATGTGTTGGTTTAATCATTTATTTTTTAGCATGCTCTGTTCTGGGGGTGTGGCAGAGGGCGTTTCGCATGCCTGCATACAATGTGCTAAAGCTTTCTCCCTTTGCCATCTCAAAAAGTTGAGAGCTATGGGTATAAAGTGTCTTGAAAAAGTATTCATACCCCTTGAAATTTTCCACATTTTGTCATGTTACAACTAAAAACGTAAATGTATTTTATTGGGATTTTATGTGATAAACCAACACAAAGTGGCACGTAATTGTGAAGTGGAAGGAAAATGATAATTGTTTTTTAATTTTTTTACAAATAAATATGTAAAAAGTGTGGTGTGCATTTGTATTCAGCCCCCTTTACTCTGATACCTCTAATTAAAATCTAGTGGAGCCAATTCCCTTCAGAAGTCACCTAATTAGTAAATAGAGTCCACCTGTGTGTAATTTAATCTCCAAATAAATACAGCTGTTCTGTGAAGCCCTCGGAGGTTTGCTAGAGAATCTTAGAGAACAAACAGCATCATAAAGGCCAAGGAACACACCAGACAGGTCAGCGAAAAAGTTGTGGAAAGTTTAAAGCAGGGTTAGGTTATAAAAAAATATCCCAAGTTTTGAACATCTCACGGAGCACTGTTCAATCCATCATCTGAAAATGGCAGGCCGGGCAAGGAGAACATTAATCAGAGAAGCAGCCAAGAGGCCCATGGTAACTTTGGAGGAGCTGCAGAGATCCACAGCTCAGGTGGGGGAATCTGTTCACAGGACAACTATTAGTCGTGCTCTCCACAAATCTGGCCTTTATGGAGGAGTGGCAAGAAGAAAGTCATAAGAAGTCCTGTTTGTAGTTTGCGAGAAGCCATGTGGAGGACACAGCAAACGTGGAAGAAGGTTCTCTGGTCAGATGAGACTAAAATTGAACTTTTTGGCCTAAAAGCAAAACGCTATGTGTGGCCAAAAAAAACTAACATTGCACATCACCCTGAACACACCATCCCCACCATGAAACATGGTGGTGGCAGCATCATCTTGTAGGGATGCTTTTCTTCAGCAGGGATAGGGAAGCTGGTCAGAGTTGATGGGAAGATGGATGGAGCCAAATACAGAGAAATCTTAAAATAAAACCTGTTATAGTCTGCAAAAGACTTGAGACTGGGGCAGAGGTTTACCTTCCAACAGGACAATGACCCTAAACATACAGCCAGAGCTACAATGGAATGGTTTAGATCAAAGCTTATTCATGTGTTAAGCCTCGTACACATGATTGGATTTTCCGCAGACAAAACCTCAGGCTTTTGTCCGAAGGCGTGTGCCTGGATTTTGTCTTGCAAACAAAAACGGCAAGGAATTGTCGGCCAACAAACACAGCTCTTTAGCGCCACCCTTTGGGCCCCTTCTGCTAATTTCGTGTTAGTAGAAGTTTGGTGAGTGTTGATTCGCGCTTTTCACTTCGCATTTTTCATTTAGCGCTCTTCAGTTTGCGCTTTTTATTGCGTGCTTTTCAGTTCGTTTCTGAACGGCCGTTCGTCAACCAGACATGTTGCGGAATCGGAGGAGATAACATGTTATTTATTTTTGCCCTTGGAGTTATTGCTTTGACCCAAGTCCAGTCCAGGAACAGGAGGAGGAGGAGTTCTTGGACCAAAAATTGGTTGCTTTATTAATCGTGACCAATTATGTCATATGCCTTTGCTGTGGGAGCTCAAGGAATAATACGGATGATTTTCGGATTTATCTCCGGATAATTCATCACCAACTCTTGGCATTGTTGACCCACTATATTTAGAAGCAGGACACATGCACAAGGATTTTATTTTATTTTTTGGTTGAATAATAATGATTTGATTTGTTACATTTTCTATATTTTTGGATGCATAGAATGCAGTTTTTGGTTAAGTTCTATTGGCAGATAGCATGTCTAATTTTGTTTTCTTTTTTTAATGAAAAAAAAATTGTGGAGAATAATACTTGGCTATGTATTTTACTTCAAATGACAGTTTGGAAGTAGGCAGTAGACATGTGCGATTAGTTTCGTACGATTCGGAAATTCGTACGAATTTCTGAAAATTCGTACATTCGTAAGGATCCGAAACACAAATTTTTATGCATACGAATTTTGTACGAAATTTCGTTTACGAACTTTGGATAAATTTAACGAACTTTCGTTATTATTATGAAAAGTTAATAAAACTAAAAGTTAAAGGAAGTCAGCACAGCACAGGGATGGTGGGAGCCCCTCATAATGATAAATTTATCATAAGGAACTTTCGTTATTGTTATGAAAAGTTTACGAACCTAACCAAAATTCGTATTTCGTATGAATCCAAATTGAATTTCGGACACGAATTACGAATTAATTTTAATACGAAACGGAACAGAACGAAACAAAACAAATTTATTGATGGTGCACATGTCTAGTAGGCAGTTACATTTTAAAAAATACAATGTAAAATTAACAAGGGACACCAACATAGTTGTATCTTTGACCTTAAAAACTACGTGATAATGGTGTTGTGGTAACTTGCCCCCCCCCCAAAAAAAAGCATAAAAATATTGTTCTTGATATCACTAGAAAAAAAAAAGCCTTTGAAAATTTGTTTGCAACAACTCCATCAGTATCACCAGCAAAGCAGCTTCATTATTATCCCATTAAAGAAGAAGAGAATTGTGCGCTGCATTTGGAGATTTCATAATTTGCCACGTCACGAATGTTAATTCTCCATTACAAACGCTGGTTTACAAGACCGAGCGCTTCTGGCTCGTCCTTGCTTCCGAGCATGCGTGTTTATACTTTGGACTTTTGTCCGATGGACTTGTGTACACACGCTCGGAAAATCCGACAACAGACATTTGTTTGTGGAAAATTTTAAAACCTGCCATCCAACATTTGTCCGCGGAAAATCCAACAACAATTGTCCGATCGAGCATACACACGGTTGGATTTTCCGCCAACAGCCTGTCATCACACAATTCCCGTTGGAAAATCTGATCGTGTGCATGTGGCTTTAGAATGGCCCAGTCAAAGTCCAGACCCAAATCCAATTGAGAATCTGTGGCAAGATTTGAAAATTGTTGTTCACAGACGCTCTCCATCCAATCTGACAGGGCTTGAGCTACATTGCAAAGAAGAATGAGCAAAAATGTAACTCTCTAGATGTGCAAAGCTGGTAGAGACATCCCCAAAAAGACTTGTAATTGCAGTGAAAGGAGGTTCTACAAAATATTGACTCGGGGGGCTGAATACAAATGCACACCACACTTTTCACATATTTATTTATCAATTACCACCAAAAGAAAGCTCTATTTGTGGGGAAAACAATTATAAAAATTTTGTTTGGGTACAGTGTTGCATGACCACGCAATTGTCATTCAAAATGCGACAGTGCCGAAAGCCCATAATAGTATATGTATCTCATAGTAATTATTAAGCGATCTACCTTAAATGATAATATATTGGACTTACTGGCTGGGTCTAGGTACAAGATAAAACCACACAGGGGCCATATGATCCACATCAGAGGGCAGATACTGTATATGGGGAGCTAGACAAGAAGAATTGATACTGGTAGTAGTGTGCAAAAATATTTAGCTGTGGTTCAGAAATACTCTGGAATCTGGATGATGAAAAAATGATTGACAATTGGATTACAAGATAGTAAATTTAAATAAGAGTACTTCTAACTGTGAAGCACTACTCAAAATAATAACTGAGATGCAAAAAAGATGAACCAATACTGCACACCTAGATAAAACGCCACAAAGCAGCTTGGGACAGTGTCATTGATAATTTGCATACCTGATATCTCTCTGCAATGTGTACAAGCCCACGTGTCTCTGGCAAAATGGCCGCCGGGACTGTCAGCTTAATATGCCTCCTATAGCGGACGCTATGATTGCACTGCGCATACGCCGCATTCACAGGCATTCAAAGACTTAGAGAAAAAAATTTAAAACTCAATATCAGAGAATGGTTACAATGGTTACAATGGTTACAATTTGAAGACTCTGAGAACAGGAGCAGAAGGAATCATTTACGAATAAAAGGGATCTCAGAAAATGTGGCTGCTGCAGAGTTAAGGGAAACAGTGCTGGGCATTTTTAACAAATTATTGGATATTTCCCATGATACTCAGATTGAGTTAGACCGTGTGCATAGGATCCCTACATTCCATAACTCTGCCCAGAAAACTCCCAGAGATGTCCTTTGCAGAGTACATTTTTATAAAACAAAAGAAGAGATGATGAGAGCGGCATGGCGAAAGAACCCAGTGGAATTTAATAAGCAGGAAATACAAGTTTACTCAGATCTATGCCGACAGAACAAGGATAGGCGACGGTTGCTGAGACCATTATTTGAACCACATGCTGTCTAAAGGGGCGACATATAGATGGGTATACCCAATTTACCTGATAATTAAAAAGGAGGAAGGCACGTTTAACTTACATGACCCAGAGCAACTACCTGAACTGTTTCAGTTCCTGGGGTCAGAAGCCTTTGAGATGCCTAATTGGATAGACTTACCAACAGTAGGGGAAAAAGGAATGCCTCAGCAAAGGGAACAGCAGAAGTGGGTGCCAACCCAGACGGTGTAAATCATGGAACCAAAAGGCTTGGCAGACAAATGGACTGATTCTCCCACAGCAGATGGAGAGAATTTTTCTTCTTTTTTTGTTTTTTCCCCCTTTTCTTCTCTTCTCTTTTTTTTTAATGTTTTTGGATGTTTTTTTGGATATTTTGGAAAATCTAGATACAAGAGATAAGAACAGAGAGGGGTTTATCCCTCTAGGACATGGGATGGATGTCCCTCCCCCCATTGGTTTGTTTTTTTTTTGTGTTAGAAATTGTGGAGGTGATTTGTTGTTTGGGGGTGGGTTTTTTTTTCTTTTCTTTTTGTTTTTCAAACACAGCTGGACTCAAATGAAGGTGTAGAACCATCTTAAGGATGATGAGAAGAAACGTTATTGATGTTTTTTTTTTTTTAGGGGGCACAGCACACAAAGTCACGGCAACCTGCCTGTTTTTTTTTCCCCCTCTGCCCCTTCTTCTCCTCTCTCTCAGATTTAGCTGACTATAGAAATGACTAGGATAACTTTCACATCTTATAATGTTAAGGGATTAAATATCCCAGAGAAACGGATAAGACTGATGGCAGAATTAGGAAGACTTAAATTCCAAATCATCTTTTTACAGGAGACACATTTTAAAAGGGATAAAATCCCATGGCGTAGAAACCATTGTTTCCCGACTGTATATCATAGTACATCGCAGACTTCGAAATCTTGTGGGGTGTCTATTATAATAGCAAGACAGATGCCATGGAAGGAATAAGGGGTAATAACTGATGAGGGGGGACGTCTCCTTATAGTGAAGGGAACCTTGGGTCTTCAAAAAGTTACGCTGGTAAATCTATACTTGCCAAACGAAGATCAAGCAAACACCTTAGAGTTTTACTTGCAGACAGTGCAACAACACAAAGAGGGAATTGTGGTGTTGGGGGGTGACCTCAACATGGCCCTAGACCCAATCTGGGATTCATCAAAAGGATCATCTTATCTCTCATATGACAAACTGAGGAAACCGAAAAAAATTATGCAGGAACTGCAGTTGATAGATAGTTGGAGGACAGTCCACGCACAGGACAGAGATTACACATTTTTTTCGGCAAAGCATGAGACTTATTCCAGAACTGACTATATTTTTGTCTCTCAAAGCATAATTACATCCTTAATAGAAGCAGCGATTGGATCGTTTACTATCAGACCATGCTATAACAAGCTGTACGCTAGAAATGGGGGAAGCGGATTCTAGAGAGTGGCATTGGAAGATCAATGAAACGCTCCTTAACGAGAGTAAGTATAAAGGGAAACTAAACCAAGAACTGGATTCTTTTTTTACAATAAATGAAACAGGGGAAACAACACCTTTCTGTATATGGGAGACACATAAATGCGTCAAGACAGGTATGTTTATCTCCATGGGGGCACATAGGAAACGGAAACTGAATGAACAGATTAACTCGCTGGTCAAATGTATTGGATAATTAGAAGTAGTACATAAAAAGATCTCAGGCACAAGCAATAGAACATGAACTAGCGGGCTTACGTGAAAAGCTAAATCTCCAGTTAA
The DNA here is from genome assembly GCA_037952835.1 of Lithobates septentrionalis. Classification (NCBI taxonomy): domain Eukaryota; kingdom Metazoa; phylum Chordata; class Amphibia; order Anura; family Ranidae; genus Lithobates; species Lithobates septentrionalis. Next base: position 775,371 of record JBBDGP010000034.1, on the reverse strand, counting down.
TAGAAAGAGCAAAAGCCAAATTAACCCGAGGGAGATGTACATTTTACAAATTTGGGAATAAACCAGGGAGAATGTTAGCAAATGCCTTTTGAGAAACCACTACTCGAAATCACATTGCACAAATTAAAATGCAGAGAGACGAAACGGTTAATACCCCACAGAGATTCGCACAGGCGTTTAAGGAATATTATGAGAGCTTATATCAGTTAGAAAGGAAATCTACTCCAATTAATGCCCAAAAGAAATGCGACGCAGCCAGGGAATATAATAAAAAGACAGAAATGCCAAAATTGACAGAGGAGATAGCTAGAGAACTCGACATACCAATTACAATAGAGGAATTTATGAGGGCATTAAAATTACTGAAAATGAGCAAAGCACCGGACCCAGATGGGTACACCCTGTCGCTACACCCTGTCGCACTATAAAATATTTGCTGAGAAACTGGCTCTGAGATTCATAGCAGCCTATAACTCATTACGTGAAGGGAAGCAAATTCCAACAGAAACACTACTGGCACATATAGCAGTTATTCCGAAAGAAGGGAAGGATCCCTCCCAATGTCCTAGTAGTTACTGTCCTATCTCATTGCTGAATGTGGACCTTAAAGTGTTCACAAAGATTTTAGCCATGAGATTGGTAGATTACATCCCGGGCTTAATACATCCAGACCAGGTGGGGTTCACCCCTGGGAGAGAAGGAAGAGAAAATACACAGCGATCGGTGAACACGATCTACCTTACACAAAGGCAGAAGAGATCATTGGTGATAGTTTCTGCTAATGCGGAAAAGGCCTTTGATAGGGTAGATTGGATCTTTTTAAAGGCGGTATTACAACACATAGGTCTAGGAGATGGGATGCTGAGATGGATTTCTAATTTATACTCAAAACCAAGCGCCAGGGTAAAGATAGACGATCGAATCTCTGAGCCTTTTTCTATTCAAAACGGAATGCGACAGGGGTGCCCCTCTTTTACCCGTAATTTTCATTTTGACAATAGAACCTTTTTGGAGGAAAATACGGGCAAATATAAATATTAAGGGGATAAAAATAAAAGAAGAAGAACAGAAACTGGTGGCTTATGCCAACGATTTAATTTTTTTTGTAACCTCCCCAGTTGTATCCCTTCCATCCCTGTTGATGGAGCTACGTGAATATGGGAAATATCTAACTTCCAAGTAAACTATGGGAAATCGGAAGCAATGGGGATAGAAATAAATACGCCCCTTTTACAGCTGATAACCACACAATTTGATTTTAGATGGACTAATTCCTACATAAACTACCTAGGGACGAAAATTTCTAAGAATTTAAATGAGCTTTTTGAGCTTAATTACATACCAATGGCAAGACAGATTAAACGTGATCTCCAGAGATGGGACAAGGAAATTTTTACATGGTTCGGGAGAACAAATATTAAGATGAATGGGATGCCTAGACTTCTGTATTTAATACAGACCCTGCCAATTAAGATTTCTCCAAGTCAAGATTTTTGAAGTTTATGTGGGCTGGAGGGGCAGCAAGAGTACGCAGAACTATACTATCACTTCCTAAAGGAAAAGGTGGGATAGGGTTTCCTGACCCAATAAGATATCAGGAAGCCTCACACTTAGCCAGAGTGGTGGAGTGGTGTGGGCTTAAAAATAAGAAACCCTGGATACAGATAGAACAAGCAGCAATAGATATCCCATTGGAGGGTCTAGTATGGATACCAGAAGCCGAGGTGTCAGCAGAAGTGAGGAAACATCCAACAATAGGCGCTACTTTGCGGAAGACTAAAAAGATATTTAAAAAGAACGCCTATTTTGAGATACCGTAGCCCGCTGCTCCCGATCCTGGGTACACTGGCGTTTCAGCTGGGAATGACGGACCCTAGGTTCGGAGCAATACGATGTAGAGGCATCAGCAGGATCTTTCATTTTTCAGTGGATAATCGTCTAATGACAAAAAAAGAGATTGAAAAAGAAATAACACCCGAATTAGATTTTTTCAGAATGATGCAACTAGAAGCCTTTATTAGATCTAAATTAAATGTTCATGCAGAAGTGAGGGCATTGACTGCGTTCGAGGAGACATGCTTGAAAGGAGAGTCAATAAAAACATGTTGTCTTATTTTTATATATTACATTAACTGGATTAGAGACATCTCAGGAACTTACTTTCCTACAGGCGTGGGAGAGAGATCTAGAGATGTCATTCTCTCCAGAAGGGCAGGATTCTGCTATTTAATCAAAAGGCATCAGTAGCAAGTAGATACCAGGAGGGGGGATACAAAATTCTCACTAGATGGTATAGAACACCAAATCTATTACATCGGATCTACCCCCAAATGTCAGATGTTTGTTGGAGATGCCACGAAGCAGAGGGTACAATATTACATATTTTTTGGGAATGTCCAAAAATTAGAGACTTCTAGGAAATGGTTGCTGAAACCATCAAAACAATAAACAGGAACCTCTGAGACAGACCGGCAACTTTTTTGTTGCTGGATATTCCTATATCAGTGGAAAAATTCAAAAACTCTCTGCTGAGACATCTTCTAACGGCAGCTAGGGCGTGTATTCCTGTCCTGTGGAAAAGAGACAGTCCTCCAACTAGAGCACAATGGCTTGCTAGAATTGCAGAAATTCAACAAATGGAAAACCTTACTTTGGCAATGAAAGATCAAGATGAGTGATACAGGAGGACATGGGCTCCTTATCTAGCGTATAGGGAGGGATCTGAATGACATGTAGAAGGAAAAGAAAAAAGGGTATCTGGTGGAGAGGAGAAGGTGGATAAGGTAGGGGGGGGGGGGGGGGGGGGTTATTAATCCCTGTCCTCCCTTGTTCCTATCCCTTTTTTTTTTTTTTTTGTCGATTTTGGGTTATGGGGTAGATGATAATTTAGATAAGGGAGGGGGGTAAAATAGAAAAAGGAGAAATCACATGAAATTAAAGAGCAAATCAAAGGTATTACAGGATACTTAGATGGATAGAACTACTTAGGATGCTTTAGTGTAGATATTGTACGATTGTAATGAATTGTATTGTGGAATATATGAAAAAATAAAGAATTTATAAAAAAAAAAAAAAAAAAGCACCCGGCGTCCGTATGGTCACCAAGGGCCCGCTGCTGTCAATCAAATCCAATGATGCGGGAGGCGGGGCCGGGTCCTGCTGTCTGTCAATGGACGCAGCAGCAGGACACGGGAGCGCACCCGCACGAGTTCCCTCAGGAAAAGCGCTTCTCCGTCAGGGCACTCGAGAAGAGAAGGAGCCAGGAGCGCCACATAGGGACCCCAGAAGAGGAGGATCGGGGCCACTCTGTGCAAAACCCTTCCACAGAGGAGGTAAGTATGACATGTTTGTTATTTAAAAAAAAAACACAACCCCTTCAATTTGTGAGAGTTATAATCAGTGGTGGCCTGTGCATTGTGGGCGCATGGGCACCACCCCTCCTATGACTGCTGCCGCTCCCCTATCCATGTGCCAGCCCCTTTCAGGATGCCGGACACATGGTCTTCCTATGGTGGAGGTCCAGAGGCTCTAATAGGCTTTAAAAAAGGGTGGGCACGGGGAGCAGAGAGTGCGCCCCTATCCTAACCAATTATATGACCATAGCGAATTAATTTTCTCTATTTTTCAAACTACAGTGCCTCCCCGCCAATCAGGAGGCAGGTCAGTGAGACCTGTTTCCCGATTGGCCAAAGTGCCAGGCATTCCTATTGGATACCTAGTGGTGCTTTGGCAAGCGGAGGAAGCATGAGGAGCGGACACCTCCACCGCCGTTGCTGCCTGCACTGTGGAGGAGAGTGGAACCAGAGCAGGATCCTCTCAACAGCCCAGTAAGTGCAGTTCCACCAGTGCCAGTTCTGCGAGCCGCATGCGTGGGGGGGTTGGTTGGTGCTGCCAATGCCGCAAGCCACCCACCCATGGGTGGAGGGGGTGGTGGGTGCTGCCAATGCCACCAGTGCCATAAGCCACGCGCGGGGGGGGGATTGGTTGTACTGCCAGTCCCGCGTGCCGGGGGGTTTAATGCTTCCCTATATACCGTATCTGTAAAGCTGCCCTATATACCATATCTGTAATGCTGACCTATATACCCTATCTGTAATGCTGACCTATATACCCTATCTGTAATGCTGACCTATATACCCTATCTGTAATGCTGACCTATATACCCTATCTGTAATGCTGACCTATATACGCTATCTGTATTGCTGAGCTATATACCCTGATCTGTGAGGCTGAGCTATATACTCTGTCCTGTGATTCTGGGGCTGTATATTTTGTCCTGTGATGCTGAGCTGTATACACCTGACACTATGGGTGGAATACAGGGGATGGAGTGGGTGGATTATATAAGCGGTGGGGCTTATGAGAAGTGGGAGTGGTCAAAAAGGAAGGGCAGGGTCTGGCGCCTCCCCATTCCTAAAACTACACCAGCCGCCACTGGTTATAATAATATCATATGCGTAATGCAAAGAACATATAACTCAACTACAAGAGAAAGTAAAATATATTCCTACATTTATAATTCCTTAACAGTAAAATATTTAGGATCGTTTCACTGATTGCAATGGCAGATATTACTATCTAATATCACTCATGGGGATAGAGAGAGGAAAGCTAAATACACAAAAAAGGCTTGAAACTTAATGTTTCATTTAGGCCCAGAAATGTGGTGGCCCTCAGGGAGTGAATCCAACAGTCCCTGAAGAAGCTCGCAAGGGTGAAACATGTCAGGATTAATCAATACCGTACCTCTATAATATGAGTACCATAAGAAATTGGGTCACGTGTATAAGTTTTTATATGGCTATACTATTTTAATTCATTGTGAAATAAATATTGAAGTTTTTAAGGAAATGTGTGTCCCTTAAATAAGCTGCATCTGAAAAGTCCCATTCAAATGCATTTCTTCTGGATATTATTAGAGATGTGGTGCTATAGCTGAATGGTGATCTATCCACACAAACTTACATGGTTCCTCTATGGTTTCCAGGATCCCTTGGGAAGCTATCCAATTGGATGCTGCCACCCCACGGGACTCTAGCAGCCATCTTGAAGAGGCAAAGCCTATTTAAGATCCTGGCTCCCAGGCTTGGCGTGCATTTCACGTGTGGGTAGTGTAGAGACATGCCAACCATCTGAGAGGGACAGTGATTAGCTGCAGGGAGAGGTTCCAGATGAGTAGGGAATAGTAGGATAGGGACATAGCCATCCTTCTGGAGACCTTTCCCATATTGGCTTGAACCGGCCAGGCCGCATCCCACCCCTCAAGACAGACGCTGTTGGCACATCTCAGATCTGCTCTGCTACACATGCCTTCCCGACAGGTTTGTTGTGAATTACTGGATTCTGCAATAATACAAGTTCTGTTCTCTACAATCAGACTCTGTGTGTTTACTGCCCCGGCACCAAACTGCACCTCCCCACATACTTCCTCAATTACCTATCACTACAGTATTCTGGGGCAGAGCCACCTAGTGGCAGACTAGTTAATTGCACCTGCTTACAAGTAAGCCAGCTGGTGGGAGTTGCATATAGATATGAAGTTGCCAAAAAAAAGTCTGGAGACGATCGTCAACATTGAAATAAAAAAAAACAGAAGAAAAAATTGTGAAAGCTCCTTTTTTTTGAAAACATGATATACGCTGTTTTTTTTTTAAACTGAATGCCATCCAGTTGGAGTTTAGATCTACTTTAACTGGTGTTACTTGTATGTTAGCCTAGATTTTAGCCCTATGGTATGTATCTACAGAGCAGTAAGAATTCTCCAGGAGTCCTGTGCATTGTTATGAAGAACAATCAACACAAAGAAATACAGAATAACAGGAAATTGTCGAATGACTTTACTGTTCTTTCTCACCGCAATTATTATTCAGATTTCTAGTGAACAAGGCTGCACCTGCCTATGCTTGTCAAAACAACACAAGACTTAATGCTGTCTTCCAGAGACACTAACACCCTCAAGTCATAAGACATAAGTCTGTAAAATGTACTTTTTTTAATTAATTTTTTTACATTTTTATTTATAGTTACATTTTTTTTTTCAGGCAATAGGTACAGGAACTCCCCCAACCTACCTCCGAGCACCATCTCTTGGTTCCAACCCCCACCCACATCTCAGTACCGCCCCAGAGCCAAGTATTATTTTATGGTGCTAAGTAATTTGAATGGAATATGTTAATGACCCCCTGCAGCCCGCAGCAATAGACCCAGGGGCCCTTGACCCCTCTCTCCTTGCCACTTCCTATATTCAGTGGATAGAATCATGCATAGCATGAAAAAAAAAAGATAACGAATGCAGCCACCAAATTTAACTATTTGGGGCCGGCATGTTTACACCCCTTCCTCTCCTGGTCATTTTTTATGCTGAATTCACACTACTTGCCGGAGCCATTCACCACTATGGCAGGTCTCCCTTGCCAGCTTCGGTAGGGGGCACTGTGCAGGGCTACTGACATTCTTGCTAAAATGCAATGCCCACGGTATTATGTTTTGCAGCCATGGCAGAACTTATACCCCCATCAAACAAGATCCTTTCAAGTGAATAGTGGCACAGGGGCAATATCTGCACCCCCACTGTAAGCAGCTGGTACCGATCGCTCACTGTTGTTATTCAGAATGGTGAGCCCACTGCTCACCATCCTGAAACAACCTGCCTGTGTGCCCTCAGCAGCTGCCAGCGGGAGAGGAGGGAGGGAAAAAGCAGCACTGCAGGGGAAAGGGGGTGCAGATACTATAACCATTGCTTCTGCAGTGCAGCTGGAGAAAAAAAAAAGAGAAGCCTGCAGCACTGCACAAGAGTCACAAGTGTCAGTAATAAGGCAACACTGCTGGCCCTCCTACTTGGCAGGTGCCCGGGCCCCCCTTTTGAACTGATGGGGCCCGGGCCCAGTACAAGAGGCTGGCCGTACTGCCTTATCAGTGGCCCTGGCAGTGTGGTGCCTGATTCAGTGTTTAGTACAAACTTTACTTGAAGTATACAAAAAACATACACTTCATTCAAGTCAATATACAGCAGTGCAATGTGCTGCGTTGCTGTAAATTGTGGTGAGATTTGGCACGGTGCACTGTGATTATTGTAGTGCTAGGCTGCGTTGCAGTGTAAACAGACAAGATATTTGGGGGGGCACACTCTAAAAAATGCATTAAAGATGGTGCAGCCATAAGACCATACAGTAGAAGAAAATATTACAGCGCACACATGCAAAAAATACATTTACCTCAAGCAAGGCTAGTTTAAAACACCTAAACATTTCTAAAAAACATTATCAAAAAATATGGGGATTTGGTCACACCATATTGCTATATGGTGCTAAGCCCACTTACTGCGACAAAGTACCCCATAATCAGTGGGTCCTACACTATCCATGGAGTGGGAGAACCTGCATCTCTGAACCATGAGAGCATTGCACTCTTCTAAATGGGAGCAGTGTAAACAGGACACATAGGAACTGTTTCCTTTTTTTCCTTGCAGTGATAAATGTTTTACCATGCGGTAAAACATCTGTCTTCGCATGTATTGCGAATTCACCCATAATGCTGTGATAGTTTGACTGACAATTACTCCAGCATGAAACACTGTACCCAAATGAATGAGATGAAATGAAAAAATGAGATGATTAGTGTATTTTAACTGCATGTTGCCCGCCCACCGTCAAATGACGGCGGAGCGGTGCAGCTCTTATTCTGGGACGACGTCATATGGCAGCTCACGCCGTGTTGCTAGGACACGGCGTGACCCCGATCTGTCCGCGGCTCTTTAACCATGTGATCGGCTGTGTGACATGTAGGAATGTAATCAGGGCACTGATCATCAGTGCCCTGATTACAATAGTGAAATACAATGTCACAAAACAGTGCCCACCAATTCCAGCATATAGTGCCCACCAGTGGCAGCAGTTAGTGCCCACCACTGCCCACAAGTGCCACCAATCTGTGCCCATTAGCCATGCCAGTCAGTGCTGGCAATCAGTGCCGCCTATCAGTGCTGCCCATCACTGTTGTCCATCAATGCCCATCACTGTTGTCCATCAATGCCCATCAGTGTTGCCCATCAGTGCCACCCATCAATGCCCATCAGTGTCCATATGTACCGCCTATCCATGCCCACCAGTGCCGCCTATCAGTACCACCTAACAGTACCCATCAGTGCCGCCTGTCAGTGCTCATCAGTGCCACATATCAGTGCCACCTATCAGGGCCCATAAGTGCGGCATTTTAGTGCCTCCTCATCAGTGCCGCCTCAACAGTACCCATAAGTGCCACCTCATCAATGCCCACCAGTTCAGCCTATCAGTGCCCATCAGTACCGCCTCATCAGCACACATCAGTAAAGGTGAAAAATTACTTACAGTTACAAAATTCACTGACAGAAAAAAAGTAAAAAACATTTATTTTTTTCAAAATTTTTGGTCTTTTTTTTTTTGTAAAAAATAAAAAACCCAGCAGTGATTAAATACCACCAAAATAAAGCTCTATTTGTGTGAAGAAAATGATAAAAAATGTGTTTGGGTACAGTGTAGCATGATCGCGCAATTGTCATTCAAAGTACGACAGCGCTGAAAGCTGAAAAATGGCCTGGGCCGTAAGGGGGTGTTAGTGCCTGGTAGGCGAGTGGTTAAATCGGGGTTCTGGGGCATGAAAAAAAAATACCCCAAACCTTTGCTAAGACAGGAACCAGGGATGTTCAGTCTGGGGAGGCAGGTGAGGCAGTGTATTATTATGCTTTATGTTATAAGATAATAATTTATTATTTATCCATTTACTGTGAAATTACTGGTTGGAAGTTATAACTTCAAACTTCAGTAATTTGTCCGTTAAGCCACCTGCTTGAGTACAGTTTTTAAAAAATATAGTAGATTACCTTAAAAACAATCTAAAATAATTATTTGTATATTATTTATGGTAATTAAACCCTTAAACCCAGGCCAGTTCTGACACTTCTCTCCTACGTGTAAAAATCATAATTTTTTTGCTAGAAAATTACTCAGAACCCCCAAACATTATATATATTGTTTTAGCAGACACCCTAAGGGAATAAAATGGTGGTCATTGAAACTATTTATGTTACAAAGTATTTGCGCAGCAATTTTTCAAATGTGTTTTTTAAAAAAAAAAACAGTTTCATGAATTAAAAAAAAAAAACATTAAAGATAACCAGATTTTTTTGGATAATGTGAAATATGATGTTACGCAGAGTAAATAGATACCTAACATGTCATGCTTTAAAATTGTTTACACTCGTGGTATGGCGCCAAACTTCAGTACTTAAAAATCTCCATAGGCAACGCTTTACATTTTTTTTTACAGATTACATGTTTAGAGATACAGAGGAGATCTAGTGCTAGAATTATTGCTCTCACTCTAACGATCACGGCATATGTAACCTGTGTGTATCTGGCTCTGATACTAGCCGGTGCCTCACCAACCACTGACCTCACCGCACATCCCTGAGAGGAACTTACCGCTTAATTAACCACTTCAGCCCCGGAAGATTTGGCTGCTGAATGACCAGGCCATTTTTTGCGATTCGGCACTGCGTCGCTTTAACTGACAATTGCGCGATCGTGCAACACTGCACCCAAACAAAATTGACGTCCTTTTTCCCCACAAATAGATCTTTCTTTTGGTGGCATTTGATCATCTCTGCAATTTTTATTTTTTGATCTATAAACAAAAAAAGCGACAATTTTGAGAAAAAAAAAAACACAATATTTTGTACTTTTTGCTATAATAAAAAACCCCTTTTTTTAAAAAAAAAAAAGCTAATTTTTTTCTCATTTTAGGCCAATATGTATTCTTCTACATATTTTTTGGTAAAAAAAAAAAAAAATCACAATAAGCGTATATTGATTGGTTTGCGCAAAAGTTATAGCGTCTACAAAATAGGGGATAGATTTATAGCATTATTTTTTTTTTACTAGTAACGGCGGTGATCTGCGATTTTTATCGGGACTGCGACATTATGGCGGACACATCGGACACTTTTGACACATTTTTGGGACCAAAATGTACATGAACACGCAGTGTTAAACACCAAAATAAGCATTTTTACGCTCCTGACATATAGGTCCAGCGTAGATAGTCATATTTTAATATGCCTGTGTGCATAAAGACTTGGGCACGATCACAGTAATATACAAATAATAAATCTTAGCTCCTGAAGTAAACACATATTCCTACTAGGCAGTTATAAGACACAATGTGAAATTCTCTGGACACAAGCCAGGAAATCCGTAGAAAGTACATATTTCCTCTGCTTGAGAGCTTGTCAGTATGGTTTACTTATGAATTGACCATTAAATCAACAATTTCCTTTACCAATGTTTAAAGAAAACTAGTTAGGAAGCAGTGACTGAGAAAAAAAACCTTTGCTCCAGCCCGTCACCTAATTTCCAGGTATTCCCCCACCGCGCATAGTCATCTTACCACGTTTCTTTGCAGCGCTACCTCCAGAGGAGCCGCTGGTTAACCACTTTGCATCCGGGCCAATCCAATTCTGGCATTTCTCCCTTACTTGTAAAAATCATCATTTTTTTTGCTAAAAATTTACTCAGAACCCCCAAACATTTATATATATATATATATATATATATATATATATATATATATATATATATATATATATATATATATATATATATATATATACACATATACACAGTGAGAGAAAAAAGTATTTGATCCCCTGCTGATTTTGTACGCTTGCCCACTGACAAAGAAATGATCAGTCTATAATTTTAATGGTGGGTTTATTTTAGCAGTGAGACAGAATAACAGCAAAAATATCCAGAAAAATGCATTTCAAAAAAGTTATAAATTGATTTTCATTTTAATAAAGGAAATAAGTATTTGACCCCTTCGCAAAACATGACTTAGTACTTGGTGGAGAAACCGTTGTTGGCAATCACAGGGGTCAGACGTTTCTTGTAGTTGGACACCAGGCTTGCACACATCTCAGGAGGGATTTTGTCCCACTCCTCTCCAAGTCATTAAGGTTTTGAGGCTGACGTTTGGTAACTTGAACCATCAGCTCCTTCCACAAATCTTCTATGGGATGAAGGTCTGGAGATTGGCTAGGCCACTCCAGGACCTTAATGTGCGTCTTCGAGCCACTTCTTTGTTGCCTTGGCCATGTGTTTTGGGTCATTGTCATGCTGAAATACCCATCTACGACTTATTTTCAATGTCCTGGCTGAGGGTGATGTGGTGAAGTTGTCCTGTCCCCTTAGCAGAAAAACACCCCAAAGCATAATGTTTCCACCTCCATGTTTGATGGTGGGGATGGGGTTCTTGGGGTCATAGGCAGCATTCCTCCTCCTCCAAACACAGTGAGTTGAGGCTAGAGAGCTTGATTTTGATCTCATCTGACCACAACACTTTTGCCCAGTTCTCCTTTAAATAATTCAGGTGTTCATTAGCAAACTATAGAAGGGCCTGTACATGTGCTTTCTTGAGTAGGGGGACCTTGCGGGCGCTGCAGGATTTCAGTCCTTTGCGGCATAGTGTGTTACCAATTGTTTTCTTGGTGACTATGGTCCCAGCTGCCTTGAGATCAAGGAAAAGACTCTCCCGTGTAGTTCTGGGCTGATTCCTCACCGTTCTCGTGATCATTGGAACTCCACGAGGTTTGATCTTGCATGGAGCCCCAGACCGAGGGAGATTGTCAAGTTATTTTGTGTTTCTTCCATTTGACAATAATCGCACCAACAGTTGTCACACTCTTACCAAGCTGCTTGGCGATGGTCTTGTAGCTCATTCCAGCCTTGTGTAGGTCTAAAATCTTGTCCCTAACATCCTTTGACAGCTTTTTGGTCTTGGCCATGGTGGAGAGATTGGAATTTGATTGATTGAATGCTTCTGTGGACAGATGTCTTTTATACAGGTAACAAGCTGTGATTAGCAGCAATCCCTTTAAGAGAGTGCGCCTAATCTCAGCTTGTTACCTGTATAAAAGACACCTGGGAGCCAGAAATCTTGCTGATTAACCACTTGCTTACTGGGCACTTAAACCCCCCTTCTGTCCAGACCAATTTTCAGCTTTTAGCGCTGTCGCATTTTGAATGACAATTGCGCGGTCATACAACACTGTACCCAAATGAAAATTTTATCATTTTTTCCCCACAAATAGAGCTTTCTTTTGATGGTATTTGATCACCTCTGCGCTTTTTAGTTTTTGTTAAAAAAATTGAAAAAGACAGAATTAAAAAAAAAAAAAATTATATATTTTTTATATTTTGTTATAAAATTTTGCAAACAGGTAATTTTTCTCCTTCGTTGATGTACGCTGATGAGGCGGCACTGATGGGCACCGATAGGTGGCAGTGATGGGCATGGATGGGTGGCGGTGATGGGCACTGATGGGTGGCAGTTATGGGCACTGATTGGGCACTGATTGATGGCAGCACTGCTAGGTGGCACTGATTGGCACCACTGGTGGGCATTGATAGGTGGCACTTGTGGGCATTGATAGGTGGCAATTGTGGGCATTGATAGGTGGCACTTGTGGGCACTGTGGGCACTGGCAGGTGGCAATGACAGATGGCATTCGTTGGCACAGATGAGGCATATGTGCCTCCTTCCGCTTCGGAACCGATGTCCCATTGACATAAGCCGGTGATCAGCTTTTTTTTCCTCCTCACGCTGTCAGCGTGAGGAGAAAACGAAAACGATCACCGAGGTTTTGTTTACATCATGTGATCAGCTCTCATTGGCTGACAGCTGATCACATGGTAAGGGGCTGGGACCGGCCCCTTACTCGGATCTGTGATCATCCGAGTCTCCCTGACTCGGTGAATACAGCGCGCAACACCGCGCGCCCTGCAGGGTGCGCGTGGTGCGCGTGCACAGGGGAGGACATCCCATGACAGCCTCCCGGAAATTGAGGTCCGCGCTGTAGCCGTCATTCGGCTATGGCCCGGACCTCAAGTGGTTAATAGGAGATCAAATACTTATTTTACTCATTAAGATGCAAATCAATTTATAACTTTTTTGAAATGCGTATTTCTGGATATTTTTGTTGTTATTCTGTCTCTCACTGTTAAAATAAACCTACTATTAAAATTATAGACTGATCATTTCTTTATTAGTGGGCAAACATACAAAATCAGCAGGGATCAAATATATATTTTAGCAAAGACCCTAGAGAATAAAATGGCGCTCGTTGCAATTTGTTTATGTCACACGGTATTTGCGCAGCAATTTGTCAAGCGCAATTTTTTGATGTTATGCCAAGTAAATAGATACCAAACATGTCACGCTTTAGAATTGCGCACATTCATGGAATGGTACAATACTATAGTCCTTAAAAATCTCCATAGTTGACGCTTTAACATTTTTTACAGGTTACAAGTTTAAGGTTACAAAGGAGGTCTAGTGCTAGAATTGTTGCTCTTGCTCTAACATTTCCGGCGATACCTCACATGTGTGGTCCGAATGTTGTTTACGTATACGTTTGCTCAGGACTTTTTTTCTCAGAGAATAGGTGCTGGAACTCCCACCTACTGAGTCACTTCTTGTCTCTGCCCCCTACCCACCTCCGAGCAATATCTCTTGGTTCCACCCCCTACCCACCTTCTAGCACCATCTCCTTCAGAGAATACAGAGCCAAGTATGATTATGTCATGCTATGCTAAAGTAATTTGTATGGAAATTGGAAAGGATAAAAAGAAAAGCAGTACAATAGATCCCCTGCAGCCAGCAGCAATATACCCCCCTGCAACAATAGACTCCCCAGCAACATAGGACCCCTGCAACAAAATATCATCTCAGCAACAATAGACCCCAGCAGCAAGACCAGATCTCCCAGTGGCCAGCATCAATAGACTCTCCAGCAGCAAGAAACAATAGACCCCTCCTTTAACAGTAGATCCTTTCCAGCAGCAGTTGACCCCCCAGCTACATAAACTCCCCCCAGCAACAACAGATCCCCCACCAGCAACATTAGACCTCCCCAGCAACAATAGGCCACCACACAAAACAGATCCCCTCCAGCAACAATAGATCTCCCAGCAGTCAGCATCAGCAGACCCTCCAGCACACCCCAGCACCCCTTGCCATTAGATACAATCAGTGCTGGAGGTGCCGGAACTGCGTTCCCCCGTGTTCCCGCTGAAAAAAAAACCTGTGTTTGCTTCTGCATGCGAACACGAGGGGACAGGAGCGCTTTAAAAACATTTTTTTTTTTTTTTCACACCATTTTTTTATTATTTTTTTTTATCACTTTTATTCCCATTACAAGAAAAGTAAGCATCCCTAATAGGAATAAGGTGTGACAGGTCCTCTTTATGGAGACAACTGGAGTCAATAAGATCCCAGATATCTCCTCTACCCTGGAAAGCATGAGATCAAAAAAAAAACAAAACATCGATCTCTGCTTTCCAGGGTAAAAAACTGGCAGTGTTTACATCGCTGCTAGAATGGCTTTTACAAGATAGGAAATCGCTGGCTGAAAACAAAGATAGCTGGATGATGCCTGTAGCCAGGCATCATTCAGATATCACCACTTCAACCTAAAGACGTTATCTGACAGCCTTCTGGTGGGAAGTGGTTAAGATTAGGGATGAGCCCGATGTTCAAGTCGAACGCAAGTTCGACTCGAACATTGGATGTTCGCCGCAAATTCGAAAGCCACGGAACACCGTTAAAGTCTATGGGACATTAACATGAAAAACCAAAAGTGCTCATGCTAAAGGCTTATATGCAATTTATTGCCATAAAAAGTGTTTGGGGTCCCGGATCCTGCCCCAGGGGACATGTATCAATGCAAAAAGAAAAAGTTTTAAAAAGAGAACAATACCACAGCAAAATTACATTTTTAAAGGACAAAATTAATTTAAAACTGAACGCGGCTGTAATGAATTGTCAGGTCTCGGCAATATAGATAAGACTCTTTAAAAAAAAACGGCATGGGTTCCCCTCCTAGTCCATTACTGGGCCCTTTGAGTCTGGTATGAATATTAAGGGGATATTAAGGGGAACCCCGAAACCAAAAAAAAGAAAATTGCGTGGGGGTCCCCCCAAAATCCGTAACAGGCCCTTTAGGTCTTGTATGGATATTAAGGGGAACCCTGCGCCAAATTTAAAAAAAAATAGTGTGGGGTCCCCCCAAAATCGATACCAGACCCTTATCCGAGCATGCAACCTGGCAGGCCACAGGAAAAGAGGGGGGGACAAGAGAGCGCCCCCCCTCCTGAACCGTACCAGGCCACATGCCCTCAACATGGGGAGGGTGCTTTGGAGTAGCCCCCAAAAGCACCATGTCCCCATGTTGATGGGGACAAGGGCCTCATCCCCACAACCCTTGCACTGTGGTTGTGGGGGTCTGCGGGTGGGGGGCTTATCGGAATCTGGAAGCCCCCTTTCACAAGGGGACCCCCAGATCCCGGCCTCCCTCCTATGTGAATTGGTAACGGGTACATTGTACCCCTACTATTTCACCAAAAAAAAAAAAGTGGCAAGAATAGTAAAAAAGACAGGAGACACTTTAGGACAAGTCCTTTATTAAAAAATAAAAAAATAATTTTCTGTATTCAACTAATTAACGCAATTGATGGCCTAGCCATGCCTACAGTTTGAACCCAATAGGGGTAGGCTGGTACAGACTATCAATTACTGTATTTGTATAAGAATATTCTTAAAAACTATTGCAAAGAAGTTAGTCACAATTACTATCGTGACAATGTCAATCTGTATTGTTAAGAAAATTCCTTCAATAAAAATCTATTGTTAAAAAAAAAAAAAAAAAAAAAAATGTCCCACGATGTAGATCCATCTCACGCCGCCAACGAGCCGAAAAAAAAAAAGAGCCGCAACAGCTCCGTCTTCTTCTCGGTGACAGGTTTTATATAGCTGAGGGCGGGGCCCCCGGGGACGTAAACGGGTGACCCCGCCCCCCTCTGACGCCACGTGACAGGGTCATCTTACTTGGATATTGCTACCGCATTAATGAACGTTATCTGCATGTTGAATTATCTTGCTTTGTTTGCACAATTTTTAAATATTTGAAGCACTGGTGCTTTTGATTGCAATATCCAGTAGGGTACTATTGATTTTTATGTCTTTTATATTTATTTGTTATTTGCACATTCAATTGAACTTCACTGATGAATTTGATCTGTAGATATGGCATTTTTCCTTTTTATCTATTTATTCTGCTTTGTATGCACATTTTTAATTATGTGCAGCACTGGTGTTTTCAGTTGTAATATCCAGTATTGCTTATTTATTATTATTTGCTTATTATTGCTTATTGTTTGTACAGTCATCTGAACCTCTTGCAGCACTGGGGTTTTGATTTAGTACCCAATAGGTATTTTTGTATTATGTATTTTTACTATTTGTTTTATTGAATTAGGGATAGCGCCACACTTTATTTTTAGTAAGTGTGGGGACACATTATAGTGTTGGCAACTGGCTCTTTTTTGTCATTTATATTAGCTGGTATTGGTTAGCGCATAAGTAATCATATTCTCTTTATCCACTGCCCTACTGACACCTTCCACTGCCCTACTAAGACCGCCCACTGCCACCGCCCCCTGCCCTACTGACACCGCCCACTGCCCTACTGAAACCGCCCACTGCTCGACTGACACCGCCCACTGCTCGACTGACACATTTATATTTTTACAGTGACATTTTTTAAAGTTTTCCTTACTGCTTAGTTAAGCCTTGCTGGATCATTTCTTAAACAAAGGCGCTGAACCCCAGTGATCTTTGATCTATTTCATGTTGTTAAGGTAGTTGTCTACCCCTGCTCTAGGGTATTCAAAAGATTTTGGAGAAACTGTCCACATTTTGACATACCTTTCCAATTCTTTTCAATTACCCTCTCAATATGTAAATAAAGATCTGAAATAATTGTTTAGCAACTTGGAGTATCTTGGCACTTGGTGGAGGTGGCAGGTGGTAGTGGGGGTAGTGTGGGTCCCCAGGTCAACTTGTGCTTAGGGGCCCACAAGCTTCAGGCTATGCCTCTGACTCACAGGATATCTATATTCGATTCTCTAATCACAGTGGTATCCTACTATGCTCCTAACAAAACTCCTCATTCCTCTCCCACTTATTACAGGTAATTGATACTCATAAAACAGGCACACTTTTAATCTGTGGAGATTCAAATCAAGTCCTTTTTCCTTGTTCAGATAAATCCCCAACTCCTATTGCATCTAGTTCTCAATCTCGTAAGTTCCAACAACTTCAACAAGCACTCTTTATTAGATTCTTGGCATGAAATCAATCCTGCTGGACACCAATTTACTTTTTATTCTTACCCTAATAAATCATTTTCACGTATGGATCACATTTTGATGTCAATAGGCATGACCCCTGAACTCCTTTCTTCATCTATTATCCCTTTTACATGGACTGACCACTGTGCTGTACTTTCAACTTTCACTTCTCTAATACCCAAAACACAAGATTCTACATGGCATATTAATGATTCAATCCTATCTCATCTATCACACTTCTCTGATCTAGAAATAGCCATAAAAGATTAGCTGGCCAATAATGAGACCCCTGATATATCCCCACTGACGTGAGTAGCGCCCGCATATGAAAATGGTCTTCAAACCACGCACATGAGGTATCGCCACGATCGGTAGAGGGAGAGCAATAATTCTAGCTCTAGACCTCCTCTGTAACTCAAAACATGCAACCTATAGATTTTTTTTTTAAACGTCGCCTATGGAGATTTTTAGGGGTAAAAGTTTGTTGCCATTCCACGAGCGGGCGCAATTTTAAAGCGTGACATGTTGGGTATCAATTTACTTGGCGTAAGATTATCTTTCACAATATAAAAAAAAATTGGGCTAACTTTACTGTTGTCTTATTTTTTAATTCAAAAAAGTGCGCTTGTAAGACCGCTGCGCAAATACGGTGTGACAGGAAGTTTTGCAACGACCGCCATTTTATTCTCTAGAGTGTTAGAAAAAAAAAAAAGTATAATGTTTGGGGGTTCGAAATAATTTTCTAGCAACAAAGAAAAACTGTTTTTAACTAAACAACAAATCTCAAAAAGAGACTCGGTCCTTAAGTGGTTAATCTTGCCAATACCGGAGCCAGAATTTTTGTGAACACCCAGGGGGGCTGTGGCTAACCCGAAGGGCAAGGCCACAAACTGAAAATGATGCCCCTCTACCTCAAACCGCAGAAACTTCTGATGAGAGAGGCAAATTAGCACATGCAGATACGCATCCTCAATGTCTATTGATGCTAGAAATTCTTTTCCCTTTAGAGCGGAAACGACTGACCGGATTGACTCCATACGAAAAGAGCAAATGTTTAGAAACTGATTCAGAATTTTGAGATCTAGAATGGGTCTCACATCTCCATTTGTTTTTGGCACCGTGAAAAGATTTGAATAGAAACCCACAAACTGCTCTTCTGTCGGTACTTCTACAATTACAGCTTGTGACCGCAACAACAGGTCCTTGGGAACACTTGACTTTAGAAATCGAGATGGTGTAAACTCACGGAACTCTAGTTTGTAGCCTAGAGATACTATGGAATTGACCCATCTGTCCTGATCCCCTTTCCCCAGGCCTTTGAAAACTTCAGAAGCCTTCCCCCCACCCGAATGAGTGGGGGCACCCCTTCATGAGGAGGACTTAGGACCTTGTTTGGCAGGCCTCTGAACCCAGCGCTTTTTCTGCCCCTGTCCATGCCCTTGAGGCTTACCTCTTGAACCAGATGGCGGAGGCCGTCGAAACTGCCTGGAGGTTGAGGTACCCAGTGGCGGGGAACTAAAAACCTTAAATGAAGGACGCCTATTTTTTCTTTTAAAAGGTAAAAGTGCACTCTTACCACCTGAAATTTTTTGGAATCCAAATCATCTCCGAACAAACACTCCCCATGAAAGGGAAAACCTGTCAACAGCTTTTTGTAAGGCAATTCTGCTGACCAATTCTTTAACCATAGAATTCTTCGCATGTGCACAGACAAGAGAGCAAAGCGTGACACTTGCTGAATAGAATCCTTTGCTGAATAGAATCCTTAAGAGCATCAACTGCGAAGGTCCACCAACTAGCGGGCAGCTTCCCCTTGAGCAGGAACACTCTTAATGATTAGTTTAAACTGGTCCTTCAAGGACTGACAAACTCCTATAGCTGCTACTGCAGGTTGTGCTACTGAGCCAGATTTGGAAAAGGAAGCTCTAAGTAAAGATTCCAGCTTTTTATCAGCCGGATCTTTAAAAACCTGGGCATTTAGTCACAGAGGAAATAGCAGCATCAACTGCTGGCATACTCCATCTTTTTGTGATTTTTTCCTCCATCGGATACAAAAGTGATTTTTTTTTAGGAGGGATAAAAACTCTATCCGGAAGATCCAAGTCTGCATATACTAACTGCTCCGGCAGCGGGTGCAAAGGATAAGCATGAGAACTCTGCAGAGGATGCAAAGAACCTAAAGAGGAAAAGGAGGCTTCAGAAACCTCTTCTGGGGGCAATTTAAATCCGGAAGAGACCAACTCCGTAAGGGATTGAACTAACAATCTTTGGGATTGAGAAGCTGAAAAAGGCTCCTCAGAGATAGATTCTTCGGATGAGGAGTCATCTGCTTTACCCTCTTCCCGGTCATCCAGAAGTACTTCTATATCCTCTGCCCATTCCTGTTCCAGCACAGGAAGATCAGGAGAGGGAGAAGGAGATCTTTTGCGCTTTTTTCCAGTTTCCAATCATGCCAGCTATTTTGCCTTCCAAACCAGCTAATGCTGATGCCAAATCGTCCTTAGTGACGTATGTTGAGGCTGAAGCATTGGAAGTAGCCACTATGCCTGACAATGGCTCAGATTGACAAATCGCCTCTGGCCTCTCAGGGGAGGACAGAACTGCGGAAGCATGACTAGGATCCTCAGACCCTGACAGCGGTGCCCTTGTGCCTCTTCCTGCTTTGTTCCCCCTACCCTTCTTTCGGGAAGACATTGCTTCAAGCAAAAAAATTTTAGGTACTCACGATATGTGTACCCAATCCACTGCTGAGCAGTAGTCAAGCTAAATTGCTGCTATCACAGCTCAGCCTAATAACCAGCAGCCGTGTCTTTAGATGCCTGTATCCATACCCCCACAGTGCTTACAGGCCCCAGCAGCAGCCTGCTCTGTGTCCATCCAGCAGCCACCGGACTTTCAGCCGAAAGAAACTTTATAGCCACCGAGCTGTGCCAACCGCATTCTAGGCCACGCCTCCTCATGTCCCCTGCAATCCTTATTAGAGCTTGCTCCCGCGCGTCAGACGAAGTGGTCACTCTCACCAGGAGGAAATGCTGGAGGTGCGGGGTGAAGAGGGTGACATGGCAGTAGAGGAGCAGCATCAGATGGACACTGTGATGCTACCCGCCTCCCCAGAAAAACAGAGAGCCACAGGGGAGCCTAAGAAAAAAAGCATTCCTTAATGCCAGAGAACACTCAGGTGTGTGAATAACGTCCCAGTACCCTCTAGTGGCGAAATACAGGCAAGACATGCCGCTACTAAAAAAACCTTTAAAGTGAACCCATATCTGTTCTGTTTCTGTTTTTGGGGTTTTTCTTTTTCAAAGTTACCATTCCCGCCGCAGGATACTGCTGGAATATCTCAGCCAGATCCAATCTTAACCCATCACGGTGGGTCAGGTCTCTTGTGGACCTTCAAGGACCAGGTCCCCCTTGAACTTTGGGGTCCACACCCTTTGACCTGTACAGCACCCTGCCGGGACAGCCTTTGGCTTCTTTGTCTGTCTAAGGGTCCCGATCCCAGGGTCCAGTGCCCAAAGAGGCGCATTACAGGCAAAACCTTGCTTCTTCCTCGAAGCTCAGGTACCATTCATCTTGGCCTTCTTTGCTACATCGAATGGATCCGAATGCATAGCCCCTTGATCCTGACAGGACCTTCCACCGGGACCAATCATAGCATAGAGCACTAATTCACCGTGACCATCACCCTGAAGACACTGGCGAAAAAACTGAGGTACTTCCTGTATGGAAGGGGTTATATAGAGGGGGACTTCCTATATTTTGGGTGTGTCCATTCACCTATAGGTGGCATATAACCCAGATAGTAAATACTATAGCTGCTCTGTGTCCCGTGATGTACGATAAAGAAATATCTTTAACACCTCATATTTTACAACAAGCGCAAACATCCCTCTCTTTCTCATGGTCCACTTCATGCCTTCTTTACCTAGAGATAACTCTCACACCCAATCTGACATTTTCACCGCCAATTATCCTCCAATTTTCTCTACCATTATCTTGGATAGGTAAAATTAACATTATAAAAGATGGCTATACTGCCAAAAATTCTTTATCTTTTTCGAGTTTTACCTATCCCTGTTCCACCATACTTTCTCAGAATACTACAACGTAAGGCATTAACTTTCGTTTTGGGCTCCTTGAAACCACATCTGCCCAAACACACTCTTTACCTTCCAAAGCCCAAAGCGGGACTAGGATTTCCTAATTTTACCACGTATCACCAGGCAGCTAAATTTGCCCATATCCCTAAATATCACGCAAAGCATGAAATTTCACTTTGGGTTGCACTGGAATCAATAGATTGCGACTCACTTTCAATAACCAAACTCATATGGTCCAATTCCTCTGACTGTAAAAAAACTCAATAATCCTATAACTAAACATACACTAGCCGTTTGGGATAAATTTAAATTAGTAAATGGGCTACAATCTCCCAATATACCACTTTTATCATTTCTTAAAAATCCACTTTTCTATCCTGCATGGTCTTCCCCTAAATCTTTTAAAGCATGGACCTCCACTAATCTAACCCAACTCTGAACTAGCATCCGCTACTTCATTCAAAACTTTCCCTGATTTATGTGAAAGTCACACACTCGATATCTTCAGATTAAAACATTTTTTATGCCCTATATACAAGGAAGAATTAATTTAGATAAATGAACACGCTTTAAAAATATATGTAAACGTGACCCACACACTAAAGGGACTTATTTCAACTCTTAACACTCATCTTATTACTAAACCCAACTCAGACCCACCATCATATGTGGCTCAGTGGGAGATGGATCATGGGTTTTCGTTAGAAGCAGTCGATTGGGATAATATTTGAATCACAACTAAGTCATTCTCACAAAATATAGCTGCCTTAGAGACAAATTACAAAGTACTCACGCGGTGGTATTTGGTCACTGTCAGAATTGCGGAATATGCTCAAAATTACTCTCCATCTTGTTTTCGTGGCTGTGGTGATCTTGGATCACATCTCCATACTTGGTGGGATTGCCCAGTAGCAAAAAAATTCTGGAAAGATGTATTTCTTATGAATTCAACACTGTTTGAAATCCCTATCAATCCTGATCCTACAATAGCACTTTTAAACTTAAAACCGGCCACTCTCTCCTACCGCCAATTCAAACTCCTATTACAGATCACTACAGCCGCAAAACAAACAATTGCCAAAGCTTTGCCTTCCAATTTTGATGCTTCCCTACTAAGACCTTGGCAATCTCAATTTATACTTCCATTCTCTGCATTCATGGTATGTGTTCATTACCATGTACTACCTCAGGGACCACTACTACTTCTCATGTCTTTAGCCAAGTCCCGGGTCCCCTTTGGTCTAAAGAGAACCTATAGAGTTAGGGACAGCCAGGGCCGGTGCACCCACTAGGCGAATTAGGCAGCCGCCTAGGGCGCACTGCTGCCTAGGGGCACATCTGACCCTTGCCTCCCCCTTCTTGTCGCCCCCCCAAGCTCCTGGCAGAGCCGCTGATAGGGGACCCAGACAGCAAGGAGTTCGGTGCGGCAGGCGTGCGGGTGGTAGCCTTGCTTGCAGTGCGGTGTGCAGCTTCTCCCCTCTCCCTCCCATCGGCTTTCACACATGCTGGAGGGAGAGGGACGTCTGTGTAACAGGGCAGGCAGCCAATAGCGCTGCTCTTCTGAGTGGGAGGGCGTGACTGCTAAGTTGCTCCGCCTCCCACTACCTCCTTAGCCAATCAGATTGCCCAGCCCGCCACATTTGACTAGAAGATGCTAGTGGCTAGAGCAGGGCGGGATGGAGAGGATCCGACATACCTGAGTATGATGAAGAAGGTATGAGATCAAACATGTCACAATGCATTGCTGGCTGCAGACATTGATCAGTGTGTTCTCCTTCTCCCATCCTGTGTGTAGAATATGCGGTGATCTCCCCTCCTCTTCTCACACTGCTTGTTATCTGTGTTTTTATTTACACTGAACACAGGACAGGAGAATGATGATTAGACTTCTGCAAGACTCTGCAACTTCAGCTCTTTCTATAGCTATATAGGCCATCTAGGATTTGTTTGACCTTTTATTTGTTATCTTTGAAGGCATTATCTGGTCAGGCTGGGAGAAGCTTCTCAGACCTGTTAACCATTTACTGTCCTCCTGTGCTTGAGAAATGACTTTTGTTTTTTTGGCACATTGTTATATCTTGTAAACTCCTGTTTACACAGTGCAGTGATCAATGTATTTCCACACTGGTCACTGCTAGCCTAGGAAACACTTGTACCATGTCCGCAGTCTCTGATCATCTCCTGTACTATGTCTGCAGTCTCTGATCATCTCCTGTACCATCTCTGCAGTCTCTGATCATCTCCTGTACCATGTCCGCAGTCTCTGATCATCTCCTGTACCATCTCTGCAGTCTCTGATCATCTCCTGTACCATGTCCGCAGTCTCTGATCATCTCCTGTACCATCTCTGCAGTCTCTGATCATCTCCTGTACTATGTCTGCAGTCTCTGATCATCTCCTGTACCATGTCTGCAGTCTCTGACCATCTCCTGTACCATGTCTGCAGTCTCTGACCATCTCCTGTATCATGTCTGCAGTCTCTGATCATCTCCTGTAGTATGTCTGCAGTCTCTGATCATCTCCTGTACTATGTCTGCAGTCTCTGATCATCTCCTGTAT
This sequence comes from Lithobates septentrionalis, assembly GCA_037952835.1. Lineage (NCBI taxonomy): Eukaryota > Metazoa > Chordata > Amphibia > Anura > Ranidae > Lithobates > Lithobates septentrionalis. Next base: position 751,490 of record JBBDGP010000034.1, on the reverse strand, counting down.
TATGTCTGCAGTCTCTGATCATCTCCTGTATCATGTCTGCAGTCTCTGACCATCTCCTGTATCATGTCTGCAGTCTCTGATCATCTCCTGTAGTATGTCTGCAGTCTCTGATCATCTCCTGTATCATGTCTGCAGTCTCTGATCATCTCCTGTACCATGTCTGCAGTCTCTGATCATCTCCTGTACCATATCTGCAGTCTCTGATCATCTCCTGTATTATGTCTGCAGTCTCTGACCATCTCCTGTATTATGTCTGCAGTCTCTGATCATCTCCTGTACTATGTCTGCAGTCTTTGATCATCTCCTGTATTATGTCTGCAGTCTCTGATCATCTCCTGTATCATGTCTGCAGTCTCTGATCATCTCCTGTACCATGTCTGCAGTCTCTGACCATCTCCTGTATCATGTCTGCAGTCTCTGATCATCTCCTGTACTATGTCTGCAGTCTCTGATCATCTCCTGTATTATGTCTGCAGTCTCTGACCATCTCCTGTATCATGTCTGCAGTCTCTGATCATCTCCTGTAGTATGTCTGCAGTCTCTGATCATCTCCTGTACTATGTCTGCAGTCTCTGATCATCTCCTGTAGTATGTCTGCAGTCTCTGATCATCCCCTGTACCATATCTGCAGTCTCTGATCATCTCCTGTACTATATCTGCAGTCTCTGATCATCTCCTGTACTATATCTGCAGTCTCTGACCATCTCCTGTACTATGTCTGCAGTCTCTGATCATCCCCTGTAGTATTTCTGCAATAAAGGAGGGCTACAGGCATGGTAGGTGGTGAGGGAAGAGGGCTGTGGGTGCAGTGGGTGGTAAGGCAAGGGAGGCTGCAGGCACAGTAGATGATGAGGAAAGGAGTCCCAGGTGCAGTGGGTGGTGATGGAAAGAGATGCCTAGGCACAAGTGATGGTTAAGGCGGGGCTGTAGAGAAAATTTTAATGTATCATATGGGGCAAGGGGCTTCATGATCCAGAGCCCACCAAAATCCTCAGCACCAGGCCCATGATGCTCCTAATCCAGGCCAAACGGCCAGGGTCGCAAAAGTCGCACTTGCAATCAGGCCCTGGTGTTCACAGTGAAATAATTAGAAAGTGCACAGATTGTCACACAATACACACTGGGATCTGTGATCAAAGAGTGTGTTGTGCTATTATTTAATGACACTGCACAAAGCCATTCAGTGTGTTTTTTTTTTTGTTGTTGTTTTTTTTTTTTGGGGGGGGGGGGGGGGGGGCGCAAGTTGCTGGTCTTGCCTAGGGTGCAAAATAGTCTAGCACCGGCCCTGGGGACAGCTGACATACTTCCATGTACAGTGGGTTACGAGGCATGGTGGGTGTGATGCAAAATAGATTCATGGGCGCCAGACACTTCTTGAATGCAAAGAGATTGATTGTCACTTAAACAGAACTGTGGGAGAGAGGGCATTAGGGCCAGGACACTCTTTAGTAGTTGCAATGTTAATTGGCAAACTCTGAGACTTCTATAGGTAGAAAGCTATGCAGGGAAAGGCACCCCAGGTGGGACACCACATCTGCATGTGTAGGCACACTGTCTCCTATGGCAACAATCTTGAACAGTTCCTAACAAAGGTTACAATGAACTATTTCACTTCCTCCACAATCTCCTTTTTAGATCTTCACTCGACTGAGCTCCCAGTCTCTCTCACTAGACTTGCTGATCCACTGCCACTGGATTTCCTGAGCTCTTCCAACATTCTTGCTCTGTATCTTCCTCAAGCGTCACCCCTGCATCCCTGCTGGGTCCCTAGCTTGGCATCCAAGATACTTCTCAAGCGTCACCCCACTGGCCTGCTCGGTTCCTAGCTTGACACATAAGGCTGCTCTGCAAGCGTCACTCCACTGGCTGGGTCCCTGGCTTGACACCTGCTGAAGATTCCCAGTTTTTCACCGTCCCCGGTTGGTGAGAATACTGCTCTGGTACTTGCTTCAGCTACTTATGGTGGTCCCTGGTAATAAGGTGGATGGCCCCTTAGTGGTGACAGCTTCCCCTCTACCTCCGACCATGACAGATTCTCTGGACGGCAGAACCGTCACTTCTGGTTGGACTGCAAGCTGCAATCCCAACTCTACGCTGGTCTCTTGCTTCTGGATAGGCCTCTGGCCTAGCAGCCCGGGGCAGTACAAAACATGTCCACCCAGACAGCCGCCCAGGTGGCAAAGAACCCCGATTACCTGACCTCCCCCAAATAAATAGGCTCTTCCAGCAGGCCAAGGGGCCCAAGAAGATCCCTGCCTATGGGCTGAGACACCCCATCTATTCCTAATCTGTCCTTGCAATGCCCTTGTCTTATCCAATGCCACCAGATACCCGGCCATCTAGTGACAGAAGAGAGAAGTGCAGCAATTCCAGAATTAGGGTGAAATCAATTGATCTCCTATCAATTGGTAAAGGCAACTATACCTGGCAGGTAAATTTACTAGCAACCCTGCCTAAACATCAGGGTGCTACATCCATAGTTCAAATATGTAGTAAAAGATTTTAGATAAATAATTTAAAAAAAATTATTTTTTTATTTAAAAACTATACTCTTGATAATAATTAAGATCTTTTTTTTTTATCTGAGGTCATCTTATATTAACCTCATCTAAGTTGGTCAAAAGATTACGTCATACATAGTATGAGTAGTTAGATCCATGCTAAAACTGCTTTAGTTAAACTACTTTTAGTTTATGTTGGCACTACAACTCAATATTATTACCATATATATGATCTTTTCTTTTCCTGCCACCATATGTACTTATGCTAATTGTTAAAATTCAATAAACAAATTTGACAAGAAAAAATTATTTCAAATACATTTGGGTATAGTGTTATATGACTGAGTAGATGTCAGTCAAAGTATCACAGTGTTAAAAAAAAAACAAAAAACAACAGCCTGGACAGGAAGGGGATTTAACATACCAGTCTACAAACGATTAGACATGTGAAATAATAAGTAGGTTAGGTGTCGCCATCGGCCTAATGTTACGAAAACCTTGGTAGCTCAGATGGTAGAGCACCGGATAGTAGAGCTTCTGTAACCATGCCTAATACAGATCTACCAGTGGTTAGTGAGGGTAGCATGTGGTGACATGGTCTATTTAATGCCTCATATGATTATTTTACCTAAATAAAACAAAAAGGAAAAAAGAAGATAGTTTAAGTAATATGGAATTCCAAGCTTGCCATGTGAGATTGTTTGTAGTAAGGTAGGTGTGGTGAGATAAGAAAGAACATAATTTAATACTTACAGTACATGTCAGAATATTGCAGACATCACTACTAAGGAATTTGTAACGGGAGGAAAATGGTATTTGGTTTTTACTGATCTGAAAGACTGTAATGTAATATCTGTACACCATGAGCCTGGCACAACTACATAAGATAACATACATACCTTAAAGGGCCCCAGTATCAAAATGTCTTTGTAAGCCGACTTGTGGTTAAGAAACAGTAAAAGTAGGAGGTTGAGCTGTGGTTTTACCACCCCTTGAATGTCCCCCCCCCCAATACCTAACACAATGGGCAGAGGGAGTTGCAAAAATACTGTGGCAACGATGCTTTGTTTCATGATTGCAGCAAAAATCATACCCTGTGTGATGTTCTGCGGGATGTACCCTCACTGAGCATGATCTATTCAAGTTATTGGGGCCGCTCTGCATCTGGATGCAATGCATGCAGTTGCTGTGTGGTGGTGCGGGCTTACAGTATTGAATGCAGAGGGCCATAAACGCAGGTACCATTCGGACCCGTCCAGCTGCAGCCTACTATAGACTTTGATATACTGCCAGAAACAGGGCCGGGGCGTACTTGCACCTAGATGGCCTCATGTGCAAGGGGCCTTAAAGTGGTTGTTGCAGTCATTTTTTCGAAAAATTAAAAGTCAGCAGTTACAAAAGCTGTAGGACACTTACCTGTCCCAGGATCATCTGGCCAGTTCCTTCACTGGGCTTTGGCCCCCGGCGCTGGCATACTAACTGTGGGCAGCTGGCTTAACAGCTGACTGTCCACTGCACTATCTGAAAGCTTTCTGGGACCTGTGATGTGTCCCAGAAGGGCTTCGGGGGAAAGAGGAGGGTGCTGAACCTACGCTTAGATCACCGTGGTGATCCGATTGAAAGTAGGAAAGCAGGTACCTGTCAAAACCAGGTACCTGCTCCCCCCTAAATAAAATAAAGTGGCAAATGTGAAATAGGAGAGGGTGAGGAAGAGGAAGCGCAGAACTTCAACTTTTGTGTGAAGTTCTGCTTTAAATGAAATATGGAGCATTTAAAATTAGATTTTTTTTTTTTTATTGTCACATTTATGATTTCCAGGCCATTTTTAGCTCTTTGTTGAAAAAAATCTTGGTGTCAACAGAGCTCAAAAGTCCAAGCAAAGTTTACCCCAGGGGCGACGGACACTTAAGTAATTTGGTAACCGGTCACGGGCCGCAATGAAATGAAATGAAATTGTTCAGAATTGAAATTTTTTTTTTTTAATAATTGAGAGGATCGATTTCTGTATACAGTGAGGGAAAAAGTATTTGATCCCCTGCTGATTTTGTACGTTTGCCCACTGACAAAGAATTGACCAGTCTATAATTTTATTGGTATGTTTATTTTAACAGTGAGAGAGAGAATAACAACAGAAATATCCAGAAAAATGCATTTAAAAAAAAGTTATGAATTGATTTGCATTTTAATGAGTGAAATAAGTATCAACCAGCAATATTTCTGGCTCCCTGGTACCTTCTATACAGGTAATTAATTAGCTGAGATTAGGAGCACTCTCTTAACGGGAGTGCTCCTAATCTCAGCTTGTTACCTGTATAAAAGACACCTGCCACAAAAGCAATAAATCAGATTCCGATCTCTCCACCATGGCCAAGACCAAAGAGCTGTCCAAGGATATCAGGGACAAGATTGTAGATCTACACAAGGCTGAAATGGGCTACAAGACCATCGCCAAGCAGCTTGGTGAGAGGGTGACAACAGTTGGTATGATTATTTGCAATGGAAGAAACACAAAATAACTGTCAATCTTCCTCGGTCTGGGACTCCATGCATGATCTGGAGTTTCAATGATCATTAAAACAGTGAGGAATCAGTCCAGAACTACATGGGAGAATCTTGTCAATAATCTCAAAGCAGCTGGGACCATAGTCACCAAGAAAACAATTGGTAACACACTACGTCGTGAAGGACTGAAATCCTGCAGGGCCCGCAAGGTCCCCCTGCTCAAGAAAGCACATGTACAGGCCTGTCTGAAGTTTTTTAACGAACATCTGAATGATTCAGAGGAGAACTGGGTGAAAGTGTTGTGGTCAGATGAGACCAAAATCAAGCTCTTTGGCACCAACTCGACCCATCGTGTTAGGAGAAGGAGGAATGCTGCCTATGACTCCAAGAACACCATCCCCACTGTAGAATATGGAGGTGGAAACATTATGCTTTGGGGTGTTTTTCTGCTAAGGGAACAGGACAACTTACCGGTAACTGCATCAAAGGGACGATGGACAGGGCCATGTACCATCAAATCTTGTGTGAGCACCTTCTTCCCTCAGCCAGGGCATTGAAAATTGGTCATGGATGGGTATTCCAGCATGACAAAGACCTAAAACACACGACCAAGGCAACAATGGAGTAACTCAAGAAGAAGCACCTGGAGTTGCCTAGATTAAGGTCCTGGATTTGCCTAGCGAGTCCCTAATCCCAAAGAAAATATGTGGAGGGAGCTGAAGAATCTCCCACTGTTAAAATAAATCTACCATTAAAATTATAGACTGATCATTTTTTTTTCAGTGGACAAATGTACAAAACCAGCAGGGGATCAAATACTTTTTTCCCTCACTGTATTCCACCCCCACTGCCCCTCCTGTCCAAGTGTAAAACAGAATGTGACATGGAGGCCACACAGGCCCCTTGGAGCATGGGTTGCCATTGCGACCACTAACAACACGCCAGTGGTTGGAGCCGAGGGTGTAGTAAAAACAAGTCTCAACTATGGGGTTTTACCTCTTCCCTAAACCTCAAATGTAAATGAGCCCTTACTGTCCTGAGTCCCTATAAAGCTGCTTTCACACTGATACCCTGCGGTTTACCCACACTGCACCTGCGGTTTTCCTGTGGGTTAGCTGCACTTTGCAATAGACTTTTTGAAAGCGTACCAAAACTCCTGCATTTAGTTTCAGACCAAGGCCTACATCAGAGGGCTCCAAAGGCCACGAGTTGAGCACCCCTGGTTTACACATTCTACTGCAAAAAAAAGTTTAGACACACATGTAAATGAGTCAGAGCAGTGACTCTTCATCCTCTTCCCTTCTTCCTTTCAAAGTGTTCCTTTGCAGGGCTTGTTTGACAAGTTTTAGAAGCTACTTTGCTCCTGCCAAGAGGAAAGGGTTTACAAGAGCCGCAGTGTGCATGTACCCGGAAGGTTAAATCTTCAGCTTTATACCCAGTGGGAACATACTGTAACCTTGGCTCGAAACTTCTGATCCCTGCTAGAACAACTACTGAGTGAATTCCTTGTGACCCAGTGTTGTCTTAAAGTGAACTTGTCACTGGTTGGCTTTTGCAAGAATTTGAATATTTAATCTAAATTTATCACAAATGTGTACACGCTTGTGCAAACTAGGATTTATAAAAGAGCCCTGTAGCTAACAGGAATATATACAACGACAAGGCTCTTTGATTATACTTGCACTGCAGCCTATTTGTGAATGCAAACCAAGAGAGCTTAACCCCATGCCGACCAACCGCTGCAGTTGTACAGCGGCAGGACGGCACAGCTGGGCGAAACAACGTTATGTAACGTCGCTTTGCCCTGTGGCCGCTAGGGGGCGCGCGCACCCCGCCCGCCCCCCCCCCCGCGCTGGCCCCCCGAGCTGATGCGAGTGCCCGGCGGTCGCCGCTGACACACGGAGAACCAGGATCTGTGTGTGTAAACACACAGTTTATGGTTCTCTGAGGGGAGAACAGACAGATCGAGTATGAACAGCGATCTGTTATCTCCCCTGCATGGCCACATCCCCCCTTCAGTTAGAACACACACTAGGGAACACATTAACCCCTTGATCGCCCCCTAGTGTTAACCCCTTCCCTGCCAGTGCCATTTTTACAGTAATCGATGCATTTTTATAGCATTGATCAAGGTATTAATGCCGATGGTCAAAATGTGTCAAAATTGTCCGACGTGTCCGCCATAATGTCGCAGTCCCGATAAAAATCGCAGATCACCGCCATCACTAGTAAAAAAAAAAAGAACAATAAAAATGTCATAAAGCTATCATCTATTTTGTAGACGCTATAACTTTTGCGCAAACCAATCAATATACGCTTATTGTGATTTTTTTTACCAAAAATATTTAGAAGAATACGTATCGGCCTAAACTGAGGAAAAAAATTTTTTTTATATATTTTTGAGGGATATTTATTATAGCAAAAAGCAAAAAATAGTGCATTTTTTTCAAAATTGTCGCTCTTTTTTTGTTTATAGCGCAAAAAATAAAAACCGCAGAGGTGCTCAAATACCACCAAAAGAAAGCTCTATTTGTGGGGGGAAAAGGACGTCAATTTTGTTTGGGTGTAACATTGCACGACCACGCAATTGTCAGTTAAAACGATGCAGTGCCGAATCGCAAATAGTGCTCTGGTCAGGAAGGGAGTAAAATCTTCCGGGCCTTAAGCAGTTAAAGTGGTTGTAAACAATCACCGTGTAAAACAACCCATTCAGTTTAAAGTAGAAATGAAAGGTAAAACACTTTTGTATAGATATAAAAAAAAAATTATAAATACCTTTTTTCCCCTTTTTTTTAGTGATCACATTCCCTCAGTTCTCAGCTGCATAAGAGTTGGAGGGAGGAGAAGCGGCAGAACACTGAGCTTCCCAGTGAATGGCTGTGCAGCGGGGGCATTTCCAGTCTGATCATTGGAGGAGAGCAGGCCGAGTTCCCAGCATAGCTAGAGAACTGACCACAGTGTGCTCTTATGCTTAGTGTGGTTAGTTTTTAATAGGATAACAGAGCAACTGGTAGGAACACCAGGGATTTTACACAAAGGAAGCAATATAAATAGAACAGGATACTTTCCCATACAAGTACATGGTACAGCAGCCACATATAAGGAATATGAAGTGTTGGGGTAACAAACACTTTAACCACCTAAGTGTAAAAGTTTAATGGAAATTAAAGTGTTAAAAACAATGTGCACTCACTCTGTGTAAAAGGAGAATAGGGCTTGTCATCGTGCTGAGAGAGGAATCCCCTAGAACCATAGAAGACTGCAGAGTTAGGCAGGGAATCAGTTGGACGTTGCAGAGTTAGGCAGGGAAGAGGCTGGACATTGCAGTGCTAGGCAGGGAAGCAGCTGGGCATTACAGAGTTAGGCAGTGAAGCAGCTGGGCATTGGAGAGTTAGGCAGGGAAGCGACTGGGCATTGCAGAGTTAGGCAGGGAAGCGGCTGGACATTGCAGGGTTAGGCAGGGAAGCGGCTGGGCATTGCAGAGTTAGGCAGGGAAGCGGCTGGACATTGCAGGGTTAGGCAGGGAAGCTGCTGGACATTGCAGGGTTAGGCAGGGAAGTGGCTGGACATTGCAGAGTTAGGCAGAGAAGCGGCTGGGCATTGCGTAGTTAGGCAGGGAAGCGGCTGGACATTGCAGAGTTAGGCAGGGAAGAGGCTGGGCATTGCAGAGTCAGGCAGGGAAGAGGCTGGACATTGCAGAGTTAGGCAGGGAAGAGGCTTGAAATGACAGAGTTAGGTATGGAAGAGGCTGGACATTGCAGAGTTAGGCAGGGAATCGGCTGGGCATTGCATAGTTAGGCAGGGAATCGGCTGGACATTGCAGAGTAATGCAGGGAAGAGGCTGGACATTGCAGACTTAGGCAGGGAAGAGGCTGGACATTGCAGACTTAGGCAGGGAAGAGGCTGGACATTGCAGACTTAGGCAGGGAAGTGGCTGGGCATTGCAGAGGTAGGCAGTGAAGCGGCTGGGCATTGCATAGTTAGGCAGGGAAGAGGCTGGGCAATGCAGAGTTAGGCAGGGAAGAGGCTGGGCATTGCAGAGTTAGGCAGGGAAGTGGCTGGGCATTGCAGAGTTAGGCAGGGAAGAGGCTTGAAATGACAGAGTTAGGCATGGAAGCGGCTGGACATTGCAGAGTTAGTCAGGGAAGAGGCTGGACATTGCAGAGTTAGGCAGGGAAGCGGCTGGGCATTGCATAGTTAGGCAGGGAATCGACTGGACATTGCAGACTTAGGCAGGGAAGTGGCTGGGCATTGCAGAGTTAGGCAGGGAAGCAGCTGGACATTGCAGAGTTAGGCAGGGAAGCAGCTGGACATTGCAGAGTAAGGCAGGGAAGAAGCTGGACATTGCAACGTCAGGCAGGGAAGAGGATGGACATTGCAGAGTCAGGCAGGGAAGAGGATGGACATTGCAGAGTCAGGCAGGGAAGAGGCTTGAAATTACAGAGTTAGGCAGGGAAGAGGCTGGGCATTGCAGAGTTAGAAAGGGAAGCGGCTGGACGTTGCAGTTAGGCAGGGAAGCTGGCGGTGCAGGGAGAGCTGCTACAGAGCTTTCATTGTAAACCGCAAACAACTAGGCGGCCTCAAGGTGGTTGTAGCCGGTGCCGGCTGTAGAGGCAGTTCAATTCCCGGCTCCAATGGCTTCCCTCAGCTTCCCTCAGCTGGCCGTGACCTCAAGACATTTAGGGGGCATGGCTACGTGTTTCAGGGCAATAAGACTGCCCTTTTCTCAAGCCAGTCATTTTTTCATCCATTTATTTATTTCCGTACCCTGGGTATGTTCCCTTGTTCCCCCTCCTCTTTGGTGCTAGTTAGTACCGTCCATAGCTAGACAACCTCTGCCTCTTACTTTAATGTTCAGTTTAGTTTCACTTTCCAAGTAGAGACAGGGCTTAGGACAGTCACTGTCTTCATACACCTAAAAAGACCAGAAAACACCTCCTGCACTGCACCTGTCTGCGTTCAACTTCTGTGTCTTATCAAAAGAGTTAAGCTGCCTGTGGATTGTGCCAATCAGCAAGTGGCCATACTGTCAGCACAAACTCAGTCTAATAGATATGTCATTGCACATATTGAAACAGAACAGTGATGGAAGACAGTAGGATACATTTATCTACTCTGCTGCACAGTAAGGCAAAGCTAAGCAGTGAAACTTAGGTTTCAAAACAGATTTTCTACAAGGTTACAGCTCCGTCACCAAATCACAAACTGTTAGTTAACCATGCAGCCATCCCTGGACTACATTGAGACGGGAAGTGGCTGCTAAGAGGATGTGGGAGATCAGCAGATCTAAGAAATACGTTTTTTAAAAAAGTGTCAATTACAGGAAGCGGTACGCCAAAATGTAAAGAATAAACCGGCGTTCTTAGAAAGGTCCGAATTCAGTCTTCCGCTAATGCTGAATCTCGCAGAATGAAAATAGCTTGATTGGCTTTATTTAGCTGATGTTAACCCTTTCTTACCCTGTAAGCAGGAGGTGGATTGGCTGCTATGATCCCGGTAGCTGAGAAGAGAGAAACAAGGCTGATGTTCTGATCGAGAAGAAAGGTCCTAAAAAAAATGGTAACAAAGGAAAACATGCCCAGGCGGAAACATTTAGCTTTGTTTTGTAAAACAAATAATAAAAGACAGCGCATTGTAAATTGTATTTAATTTCTGCAACACTGGAGATAGAAATTGAACTTTGTAATATTGCCCATGACTATGGATAGGTTTAGACATATGGCAAAATTCTACTTTTTTTTTTTTTTTTTTACATTTCTTCAGTTTCCTCCTGGTTTCTGCCCAAAATGATGTCATGTGTCCCGGGAGTCTTCATGGGCATTTTTATTATCTCATCTGGACTAGAGGAAGAGGGTTTTCTCAGCTAAGCCCACCCTCCTATCCGCATGCCGGAGCTAAGGGATGGATTCCAGGAAGTAAGATCTACATGAATCATCTGCCTTTATTTAGGATGGCCATGGAAGTGATTTCTCAACAAAATAAACAGGGTGGATAAAAATCAATGATTTTAACCACTTCAAGACCGCCGCACGACGACATACGTCCAAACTTTGAACGGGGATATCGTTGTTATGGCAGCAGCTAGCTGCCATAACCCCGGTATCCCCGCTTTTCGTGCGGCGGTCGGCTGTCAGATAAAAGTGGTCCCTGCGGCGGATTCGCCGCGAGATCACTTCTATCGGTGGCGGGAGAGGGGCCCCCTCCCTCCCGCCACGATCCGGTGCCCTCCGCCGCTTACCGGAGCCGTCGGTAGCGGCGGAGGCGATCGCGTCCTTCCCTGTGGTGTGTCTGGAGACGAGTGAGGCTAAGATGGCGCCCACTCGTCTCCAATACACTGCTGTGTATTGGAGACGAGCATCCCTCAGCATCCCTCATTAAACTGTGCACTGTAAACGAATTGGATATTTTAAAAAAAAAATTCTCAGCACCTACTGTATATCTGCTGTATTCATTTTTCACTTCCTCCTCCCTGGCCGCGGCCCATCGCATCATTTCCTGTTTGCAATGCCTTCTGGGAAGGGGCGGCAAGTTCCTCTGACACTGCCGTTGCTATAGAAACCTGACCTGAAACCTATTACACTGCTTGTGCTGCACTGAGCATGTGCGAGATCTGCAAGGATGAGATCCAGGAAGAAATACAGTCTGGCTTCAGATGCCCACACTTAAGATGGCCACGGCCTGCTGTAAGTTTATAAAATAACAAACTACTGCTATAAACTAACAAAACAGACCTTAGTTTACAGACTAACTTTACTAGAATACATTAAGCTTGTGTATTATAGGGGTATTTTTATTTAAAGAGTATAATTTCGGCCGGAACACCACTTTAAAGGCACATTTTTTCAAATGTCATTTTTCTAAATGACTTTTTTTTTTTTTAAATTGCATTTTAGTGTAAATATGAGATCTCAGGTCTTTTTGACCCCAGATCTCATATTTAAGAGGACCTGTCATGCTTTTTTCTATTACAAGGGATGTTTACATTCCTTGTAATAGGAATAAAAGTGACACCATTTTTTTTTTTTAAAAAAACAGTGTAAAAATAAATAAAATATTGTAAAATAAATAATACAAATAAAAAATTTTTTTTTTAAAAACCCCCCTGTCCCGAAGAGCTCGCGCGCAGAAGCGAACGCATACGCGAGTCGCGCCCGCATATGAAAACGGTGGTCAAACCACACATGTGAGGTATCGCCGCGACCGGTAGAGCGAGAGCAATAATTCTAGCCCTAGACCTCCTCTCTACCGCAAAATATGCAACCTGTAGAATTTTTTAAACGTCGCCCATGGAGATTTTTGAGGGTAAAAGTTTGATGCCATTCCACGAGCTGGCGCAATTTTCAAGCGTGACATGTTGGGTATCAATTTACTTGGCGTAACATTATATTTCACAATATAAAAAAAAAAATTGGGCTAACTTTACTGTTGTCTTATTTTTTTATTCAAAAAAGTGATTTTTTTCCAAAAAAAGTGCACTTTTAAGACCGCTGCGCAAATATGGTGCAAAAAAAAGTATTGCAATGACCGCCATTTTATTCTCTAGGGTGTTAGAAGAAAAACCATATATAATGTTTGGGGGTTCTAAGTAATTTTCTAGCAGAAAAACCTGTTTTAAACATGTAAACACCTAAAATCCAAAACGAGGCTGGTCCTTAAGTGGTTAATTAAACAAACAAAAAAAAATTTAAAAAATCTGATTTTTTTTATTTAAATCAGATTTTTTAAATTTAAATCAGATTTTTTTAAAATTGAAATCAGATTTTTTTGATTTTTATCAAATTAATGTTAATAAAATGCTTTTGGAGTACAAATCTAAAGACAGTTTTCTATTTAAGATACAATATTAATTTCATTTATTCAGCATGAAATGGAGCTTAGTTATGCAGCATGAGGCTGTATACAGGCAGTCCCCGAGTTACGAACGACTCCTATTTATGAACGGCCTCAAACGCCGGCCACTTGTGCTCACGCTGGACACATCCCATACTGCAGTACTACATGTGCTGCATGGCCAGAAGAGCCCCAGATAACATAACAAGCGCCCGGAACATCCCACATCCATGCACAGGTGGTCATTACACTTAGGAATGCAGTGTTCCAACCAGAAGTTACACTTACAAATGCAGTGTTGTGACTTACGAACAACTTCGACTTTACGAACAAACCTACAGTCCCTATTGTGTTCGTAACTCGGGGACTTCCTATATTCTGCAATATTTACATTTTTGGTAAACTCATTCAATGACTCCAAGCTCTGCAAGCAGAGATAACATGCACTGCACTGATGCTTTCGCACAACTTGACAGTAACCATGAGATAAAACAAAGTTCAGGAATATTTCTTTATCCCATTGTTTTGCAAATCTATGTACACTACAAACTGTATGATTGAATCGGTTCTGATATCGCTGTTTTACTAACCTGACAGCTTATTATTCTAAATAGGAAACCTTCATTTTGTTTGTAAATATTAAAAATTCTAACTACCAGCAGGAATAAGTGCTTACATTTAAAGAGAACCTGTCATTTCAGATCCATCATGGCAGCGCCTGTTGTTTAAGTTAAGTAGTTAAATTAATTTCTTGTCAGGAGTAGCTACTGTAGTTAATGATCATCCGCATCACCAGCCGTCCCATTAAAGTAAATGGGACTGTCGGTGATTCAACAGCACGTCAGAGGAGGAGCTGCTGCAGGACAGAGATGACAGTTGCTCTTTAAAATTACGATTTAAATCAAGTCTTTTTTACTAGTTACTTAAATCATGATGTAAATCGTGATTTAAATCAACTTGATTTAAATCAAATCCACCCTGAAAATAAAGCATGGAGACAAGGATGGATGGGAGAGTCAGGGCCATCTTCAACGCAGGGCAAAAGGGGGAGCTGCCCAGGGCCCAATCATTGTTGTAGGGCTCAAAGCAGCTGCTCCTTGAGCCCACGCTGCCCACAAATCAGGGGCCCCCATCATGGAGCATCGGCAACCGGGACCCGGGTACACGGAAGGCAGGCAGTGCCGCTGTGTTGTACCCATTTTCTCCAGCCAGCAGGGAGGGGTCAAGGCCAGGAGCTCCACTGATGCTCTGACCCCACCCCATGCAGCTTGCGTGCTCGGGACTCAGGAGGCCATGGGGGAGGAGCTGAAATCCGAGGTGGTGGCGTCGAGAGCCCGCGGATGGTGAGCCCAGAAAGCCAGGAGTCCAAGAGCGGGTAGGTGACAATCCTCTCCATAGCGCCAAATTGTATCCAAAAGCACTTGGGACTTACTGCACTTGGCTTAGTGTTTATCACATGAGATTGTCTGACCTCCCCCCCAAAAAAAAGAAATAACATTGCATTAAATTAAACCTGCTCGGAGATGTATAAGAACAAAAAGTTTGTATTAATAACAGCCACAAGGCCATAGATTTGGCTTTCAGTGCATGCAGACCCCCTGTCACTGGGGGATATGTCTATTCAAGGCTCCATGCACTATATTAGGCATATTATGATCAACAAGTACATTGCTTACCATTGACCTTGTGACCAGCAAGTGAATTTTGTCTGCATGCGCTGAAAGCCAAATTGCTGACCTTGTGGCTGTTATAAATAAAAACTTCTTGTTCTTATACATCTCCAAGCAGGTTTGATTTAATACAATGTAATTCTTTTTTTATGGAGGACAATCTCATGTGAGAATTGAAAAACTAAGCCAAGTGCAGTAAGTCCGAAACGCTTTTGGATAATTATTGGTTATGACCTCTACCCATCTCTCTAGGTTGTTATACCCTGAGTAGCTCTGGACAATTACTTGGTCTTTTGGAGTCCTGAAATATTAATCTATTATTACAGAACGTAACACCAGATTAATATTATGCTCCCCATATAGACCTGCCTGTGGACTGTTTCTAAACCCCAACCTGACCTGACCTGTGGCTGTTCTGATCACCAGTTCCCAGGGTGTCAAATTGGTGGCCCTCCAGCTGTTGCAGAACTACAAGTCCCATCATGCCTCTGCCTGTGGGAGTCATGATTCTAACTCTCAGTCTTGCAATGCCCCATGGGACTTGTAGTTCTGAAACAGCTGGAGGGCCGCCAGTTTGACTCCTGTTAGATAGAGCATTGCACACATAGTGAAACACAACACTACTTGATGGACTTGTATAATTCCACCTGCTGAACAGGCCTTTTTCTGACACTTGTTATTTACAAGTAAAATCAGTAGTTTTTGCTTTGAAAGTTAGTTAGAACCCCCAAATATATACACTACCGTTCAAAAGTTTGGGGTCACCCAAACAATTTTGTGTTTTCCATGAAAAGTCACACTTATTCACCACCATACATTGTGAAATGAATACAAAATAGAGTCAAGACATTGACAAGGTTAGAAATAATGATTTGTATTTGAAATAACATTGTTTTTACATCAAACTTTGCTTTCATCAAAGAATCCTCCTTTTGCAGCAATTACAGCATTGCACACCTTTGGCATTCTAGCTGTTAATTTATTGAGGTAAGCTGGAGAAATTGCACCCCACGCTTCTAGAAGCAGCTCCCACAAGTTGGATTGGTTGGATGGGCACTTCTGGCGTACCATACGGTCAAGCTGCTCCCACAACAGCTCAATGGGGTTCAGATCTGGTGACTGTGCTGGCCACTCCATTACCGATAGAATACCAGCTGCCTGCTTCTGCTGTAAATAGTTCTTGCACAATTTGGAGGTGTGTTTAGGGTCATTGTCCTGTTGTAGGATGAAATTGGCTTCAATCAAGCGCTGTCCACTGGGTATGGCATGGCGTTGCAAAATGGAGTGATAGCCTTCCTTATTCAGAATCCCTTTTACCCTGTACAAAGCTCCCACCTTACCAGCACCAAAGCAACCCCAGACCATCACATTACCTCCACCATGCTTAACAGATGGCGTCAGGCATTCTTCCAGCATCTTTTCATTTGTTCTGCGTCTCACAAACGTTCTTCTTTGTGATCCAAACACCTCAAACTTGGATTCATCCATCCACAACACTTTTTTCCAGTCTTCCTCTGTCCAATGTCTGTGTTCTTTTGCCCATCTTAATCTTTTTCTTTTATTGGCCAGTCTCAGATATGGCTTTTTCTTTGCCACTCTGCCCTGAAGCCCAAAATCCCGCAGCCGCCTCTTCACTGTAGATGTTGACACTAGTGTTTTGCGGGTACTATTTAATGAAGATGCCAGTTGGGGACCTGTGAGGCGTCTGTTTCTCAAACTAGAGACTCTAATGTGCTTATCTTCTTGCTTAGTTGTGCAACGCGGCCTCCCACTTCTTTTTCTACTCTGGTTAGAGCCTGTTTGTGCTGTCCTCTGAAGGGAGTAGTACACACCGTTGTAGGAAATCTTCAATTTCTTTGCAATTTCTCGCATGGAATAGCCTTCATTTCTAAGAACAAGAATAGACTGTCAAGTTTCAGATGAAAGTTCTCTTTTTCTGGCCATTTTGAGCGTTTAATTGACCCCACAAATGTGATGCTCCAGAAACTCAATCTGCTCACAGGAAGGTCAGTTTTGTAGCTTCTGGAAGGAGCTAGACTGTTTTTAGATGTGTGAACATGATTGCACAAGGGTTTGCTAATCATCAATTAGCCTTCTGAGCCAATGAGCAAACACATTGTACCATTAGAACACTGGAGTGATAGTTGCTGGAAATGGGCCTCTATACACCTATGTAGATATTGCACCAAAAACTAGACATTTGCAGTTAGAATAGTCATTTACCACATTAGCAATGTATAGAGTATATTTGTTTAAAGTTAGGACTAGTTTAAAGTTAGCTTCATTTAAAAGTACAGTGCTTTTCCTTCAAAAATAAGGACATTTCAATGTGACCCCAAACTTTTGAACGGTAGTGTATATTTTATTTTTTTTATTTTTTTATTTTTTAGGAGAGACCCTAGAGAATAAAATGGTCGTTGCAATTTTTTATGTCACACTGTTTTTGCGCAACGGTTTTTCAAACTTAATTTTTTTGGAAAAAATACACTTAAATAAAAAAAAAAAAAACGTAATATATGCCCCAATTTTTTTGTATAATATGAAAGATGATGTCACACCGAGTAAATAGATACCTAACATGTCATGGTTTAAAATTGCGTGCGCTCTTAGAATGGCGCCATACTCTGGTACTTAAAAATCTCCATTGGGTACCCTTTAAAAATTTCTACAGGTTACCAGTTTAGAGTTACAGAGAATGTCTAGAGCTAGAATTATTGCTGTCGCTCAGATGTTTATGGCCATACCTCACATGTGTGGCGCGAATACTGTTTACATATGTGGGTGTGACCTACACGATCACCACTGCACACAAGCACACAGGGGCGGGGGGCGCTTTAAAAAAGTTTTTTTTTTTTTTTTTTGAATTTTATAACTTTTTCAAACGTAAAAAAAAAATTTTGATCACTTTTAATGCTATCGCAAGGAATGTAAGCATCCCTTGTGATAACAATACAGCATGACAGGTCCTCTTTATGGAGAGATCTGGCCCCTGGGCCGCAGTTTGGAGACCACTGGGCTTCCTCACTCTACTAAAACTTTTAAAACTTTTTTTTTTTTTATCTTTAGCTTAAAAAAAAATGGCCTTATTTAAATGTGGCTGGAACCGGAAGTGACGTCATGACCTAGGGCATAGAGATGAGCGGAGGCCATCTTTCCTGCACTCATCTCTGTGCCCAGCCTCCACCAGTGCCAGATCGGTTTTTAGACTTCCCGATCCAGCAGGTAAGCCCCAAAACCACAGGAAAGCACTTCTAAAACCACCCTCCCGCCTATTATAAAAGTGACCCAGCGGCGAATCCGCCACTCGGGGCACTTTTATGAGCAGGACCGGCGCATTATGACAGGCTCACCTGTAAACAGAGCCCTCCTGCACTGTGCTGTCACGGCTCCCCTTAGCCCTCGGCACATCCCTCTTCTCCCAGTCTTCATTCCAGGTTCTCTATCTTTGGCTGCATGAATAGCTGGGCTGCGGTGACATGAATCTTTCTTACACAGGAGTCACAGCACCATGGCACACAGAGCAGCCCGTAAATGTAATGTGAGCTGTGCATGCGTGGCTCAGATCACATTATCGCTGACAAGCCAGGGGGGACAATTTTTTAATAAAGTTTTTTTTGAGATAAGTCTATGTATTTTTGCTTTTTGGGATGTTGGGGTGGAGAGTGAAATTGCAATGGGGGGAGGGGGGGCAGGAAAATGTTTGCCCACGGTCCGATCAAGATTAAAGACGGCCCTGGGGTGAGTTTGCCTTGAATGTTAAAAATGTATTAAAGTGGTGTTCCGGCCGAAATGATACTTTTTAAATAAAAATACCCCTATAATACACAAGCTTAATGTATTCTAGTAACGTTAGTCTGTAAACTAAGGTCTGTTTTGTTAGTTTATAGCAGTAGTTTGTTATTTTATAAACTTACAGCAGGCCGTGGCCATCTTAAGTGTGGGCATCTGAAGCCAGACTGTATTTCTTCCTGGATCTCATCCTTGCAGATCTCGCACATGCTCAGTGCAGCACAAGCAGTGTAATAGGTTTCAGGTCAGGTTTCCACAGCAACAACAGTGTCAGAGGAAGTTGCCGCCCCTTCCCAGAAGGTATTGCAAACAGGAAATGATACGATGGGCCACGGCCAGGGAGCAGGAAGTGAAAAATGAATACAGCAGATATACAGTAGGTGCTGAGAATTTTTTTTAAAAAATATCCAATTCGTTTACAGTGCACAGTTTAGTGAGGAATGCTGAAGAGTTGTAAAAGTGGGTGGAACTCCACTTTAACCTCCCAGCGTACACATAGCTCCCAACTGTCCCTGATTTCGAGGTACTGTCCCCCATTTTGAACAAAGTCCTCTTTCCTCCTCATTTGTCCCTCGTTTTGGTCTGATCTATATAATTGTGTATAAAATGCACTTTTTATCTTTCAAAACGTTTTTCTCAGTGCTAAGCCTTTCATCCAAATTCTAAATTGCTGCATTTGTAAATTTGAAAAGCCAATATAAAAGGAATAGTAGTGGTAAAAAAAAGCACTTGCGAATTTAATTAACCTTTTTTTTTTTGGTTAATTCTCCTTTAAGGGGGTGTGGCAGGGGGCGTGTCTTATGCCTACATACATTTGCTAGTAGGCGTCCCTCATTCCCATCTCAAAATGTTGGGAGGTATGAATACCTTATACAGTATATAAATGCTCTGGATGACAATTTGTAATACTAGGATCATAACTGCAGCTGCTGCCATGACCCTGGCATCAAAATTTTCAGCCGATGATCATCTTTACTGTAAAAGTGATCCGATCGCTGTACAGCTGCCTGATCACTGTTACAGGGCTCGGAAGGGCTGCCACCTGATGCCATTCTGAGGCTCTCCCGTTCCACCAAAGAGCCTGGGACTGATACCTTTGTTCCTCCCCCTACTCTGTGACGAAAGATCCCGGAAGTGACAAGGATTTGGTCACTTCCAGTTTTGTTTACCTGGCCGTTAGCAGCCAGGAAGGCAGCCATTCAAACTGATCTGTGTTTTATCAGTTGCCTTGAAGGGCAGAGGAGGGATCAGGGGTCTTTTATTTTTATTTATTTTTTACAAGCATTTGTATACCACTGACAATGTATGAAGCGCTGTCCATATAGTCTAGGTTCTCATCTATGCGGATGCATTTTTCAGGCACGTTTTGCAGTGCATTTTGCGTTTTTAAAATCACTTTTTTTATGCATTTTTGCATGCAGTTTTCATGCATTTCGTGTTTTTTCCGTTTTTTTTCTCTTTAAAAGCACTGTGAACACACTTTATATAGCTGGTTTCTAAGGAGGGGGCCGGGAAGCCGGCTGTCGCATCCCTAGCAACCGATGAGTCATCAGCTGCCAGCGTGGTTATGACGTCACAAGGGGTGGGCGACGGTGATGTCATTGGATGGCCACGCCCCATGGCTATATAAGAGGTGCCACACAGCGGGCGACAAAACACAATGGAGGAAGACAGCCACAAAAGAAGAGCGGCTTTTTTTTTTTTTTTTTTTTTTTTTTTTTTAGCGGGTAACCGGCAGGGAGGAAGAAGACAGCTTGGGGAGAAGACAGCACCAGGAAGAGACAGCAGCGGGAGAAGATGGCACCGGGAGAGGCGACGTTGCACCCAAACAAAATTGGCATTCTTTTTTTCTCACAAATAGAGCTTTCTTTTGGTGGTATTTGATCATTTCTGCGGGTTTTATTTTTTGCGCTGTAAACAAAAAAAAAGCAACAATTTTGAATAAAATGCATTTTGTACTTTTTGCTATAATAAATATCCCCTCAAAAAATATATAAAAAAATGATTTTTTTCCTCAGTTCAGTGCATTCTTCTACATATTTTTGGTAAAAAAAAAAAATCGCAATAAGCGTATATTTATTGGTTTGCGCAAAAGTTATAGCGTCTACAAAATAGTATCAGTAATGGCGGCGATCTGTGATTTTTATCGGGACTGCGACATTATGGCGGACACATTGGACAATTTTGACACTATTTTGGGACCATTGTCATTTATACAGCGATCAGTGCTATAAAAATGCATTGATTACTGTGCAAATAACACTGGCAGTGAAGGGGTTAACCACTAGGGGCGATGAAGGGTTTAAGTGTGTCCTAGGGAGTGATTCTAACTGTGGGGGGGGTGGGCTGTAAGTCACATGACAGCGATCACTGCTCCCGATGACAGGGAGCTGTGATCTCTGTCATGGCACAAGCCAGAACGGGGAAGTGCCTTGTTTACATAGGCACTTCCCCGTTCTGAGGCTCCAGGACACGATCGCCAGGAGACCGGCGGACATTAGGTCCGCTGGTCCCACGGTCATGCGCGCCTGCTATCCCTCTTAAAGGGGACATACAGGTAGCCCCATTTGCCCACCGCTGCCATTGTGCCAGCGTATATCGGCGTGCAGCGGTCGGCAAGTGGTTAATAAGGGACTTGTCAAAAACCATTTTGTTTTGTTTTTTACATTTCACTGCTTTTTGAGGTGAATAGGTAGGGACACGATATCCACGATATCCACTCACATAGGGGGGGCCGGGATCTGGGGGCCCCCAGATTCGGATAAGCCCCCCGCTTAAAGACCTCGACAACCGCCGGCCAGGGTTGTCGGGAAAAGGCCCTTGTCCCCATCAACATGGGGGCAAGGTGCTCTGGGGGGGCCCCCCAAAGCACCCACCCCCCATGTTGAGGGTATGCGGCCTGGTATGGTCAATCCCCTCCATTAGCTGACCTGCCAGGCGACATGCTCAGGTAAGGCTTTGGCATGGACCTGGGGGGGACCCCACACCATTTTTTTCGCAATTTTCTTTTTGCCGGCAATTTTTTTTTTTTTTACATTCTTACATTCATTTACATTACACTCATCGGTTGTTAAGGCCAGCTTCCTGGCCCCCTGCTTAGCAACCAGCTATATACAGTGTTCAAATAAAAACCGCAAAATGCAAAACACTTCAAAAATTGCATCACAAACACAACACTTGCGTTTCTGGTGTGGTTCCATTGAAGTCTATTACCCACAATTCACAGGTAAAAGTCCTTGACCCTTTCCAAAAGCGCACCGGCCGCAAAACGCATAGATGTGAACTTGTACCATAGGAAAAAATCATGTTAAATGGACTGTACTGCGTTTCTGCAAACTACAAAACGCACTAAAAAAACGCATAAGTGTGAACCTAGGGACACTGTATATTGCACATTCACATCAGTCCCCGCATTCAAGTAGCTTACAGTGCATCCCTATAGAGAAGATTTTCTCTAATTTTCTGTTCTGCATGAGGAAATGAAGGAATATCTCCCCAATAAAGACACAAAAAAGAATAAACACCCAAGGGAGGGTTTAGGGCAGGACTGGGAGGAATTGCGCTCCATCGTTGGTGTCAGTGGGAAGAATAATGCCCCATCATTGGTGTCAGTGGGAGGAATAGTGCCCCATAGTTGGAATCAGTGGAAAGAATAGTGCCCCATCGTTGGTGTCAGTGGGAGGAATAGTGCCCCATCACATTGGTATCAGTGGGAGGAATAGTGCCCCATCATTGGTGTCAGTGGGAGGAATAGTGCCCCATCGTTGGTATCAATGGGAGGAATAGTGCCCCATCACATTGGTATCAGTGGGAGGAATAGTGCCCCATCATTGGTGTCAGTGGGAGGAATAGTGCCCCATCAATGGTATCAATGGGAGGAATAGTGCCCTTTTGCTGGTATCAGTGGAAGGAATAGTGCCCCATTATTGGTTTCAATGATGGATGTGAATAATAGTGCCCCATTGTTGGTGTCAGTGGGAGGAATTGTGCCCCATCATTGGTGTCAGTGGGGGGAATAGTGCGTCATGATTGGTGTCAGTGGGAGAAATAATGCCCCATCATTGGTGTCAGTGAAAGGAATAGTGCTTCGTATTGTGGGAAGAATAGTGCCGCAAGGGCCAGATAAAGGCTAGCAAAGGGCCACATCTGGCCCCTTGGCCGCAGTTTGAAGACCACTGGGCTTCCTCACTCTACTAGATAATGTTATTTTATTGGTGTCTGTGCCCCAGTTTGGTAGATTTCCTCCATTGCCTGTTCTTTCTCATTAAGTATTGATGAAACCCTCAAATGGTGACAGAAACAGCCATTAAAAAGTCTCAAAGGTTCTTACCCCAACCCACTCTAATTAACATTCAAATAAAAGTTTTGACATAAGTTGCGTTTTCATAAAAAAATGGATCAGTCTGTTATGTACTGTATTTTTAATTTTATGATTCAGCTTTTTAAGACTCGGAAAAAAATTCCCCTAAACTTTCCATTCTTTTTTCCTGAGTGTTGGTAGACATCTTACAATCTGCTTCCTGCTTATACAATACTCACCGGTCACACTTTCCAGTGTTCTACCAGCCATGACAACTAAGAGGCCAAATTCATTTCAGCCACACCTAGGATTTTCAGCTGAGATTAATATAGCCTTTTCTTGTTTAGCCACGGAAAAGGGTTAGGACTTCTGTCAGGTGATGTTTCCTGTCTCTCTGTTGAAAATACTTTTCTGTCAAGTTTTAAATGCTGTCTGTGTTCCATACAGGAGGAGATTTGTCTTCACTTCCCGTTCTCCCTGTCTATCATCTGCCTCCAGAAAAGGAAATGAGGAAGCTACGTGGTCACAGGCAGTAATAGAATCCTGACGGAGGTTCTAACCCTTTGTAGTTGCCAGTACTATGGTTGCCACCTCATCCCTTTAAACCTGAACACATATTAAAGCGGTTGTATACCCGCAATTTTTTTTTTTTTAACCCTGTAAAGCAAAAGGCATAATGAGCTAGTATGCACCGCATACTAGCTCATTATGAAATACTTACCTTAGAACGAGGCGTCGGTATCTTACCTGGTCCACGCCGAGGGAGCTGTCATGTTGCCTCGGCGTGTCTTCCGGGTATCGCGGTTCCAGCGCTGTGAGTGGCTGGAGCCGCGATGTCATCACTCCCGCGCATGCGCGCGGGAGATTTCTTACTCGGCAAGGTCCGGCAGCTGCCGGGCTTCAGCCGAGAATCCCCTGTGCGCATGCGCCGCTGCAGTCAGCGGCGCATAGCAAGGGGAATATCTCCTAAACCGTAAAGGTTTAGGAGATATTTTTTTTACCTACAGGTAAGCCTTATTATAGGCTTACCTGTAGGTAAAAGTCAAAATAAAGACTATACAACCGCTTTAATTACACAAGTTTTGTGGCTGATTAAGGTGGTAATTAAACTCACTTGGTGCCTTATCTGCATTTAATTAGCCTCAGAACCTGTGTAATTCAAAGGTGTTCAGGTTTAAAGGGATGAGGTGGCAACTCTAGCCCGTACCCCTGTTGGGGTGTTTCACTTCCTATTCTGCTTGAAACTTGTCAAATACACAGGAAGTGGGGAGATTTTCTTTCATTACCTGTCATGTAAAATAGATAAGTAAAGGAAAATCCATCAAATGGGGAAGCTGATTTGAAGCTGAAGCTACATTTCTTACAAATATTAATGTACATTTGCGAAGGGTTAAAGTTCGGGAAATGGTTCACTACCTTGGAAAAGATATCCAAAATTTTTTCATACAGGCATAGGCGTAGTGCACTGGGACACCCTGGTTTCAAAAGCCTTTTTTCCATTCATTTGATGTTCTGGGAGCACCTACTTGGGTCTGTCCTAATCCTAGGGTCATCCTGTGATCCTCTTAAGACCTATAATTAGGATGACTTTTCCTGGTTGTTTTTGCCCTCTCCAAAGACCCTGATCTCTTTTTTCCCCTGTACCGCTCCCATCTCCCATCTCACCTCCCATCCACATTCCTCTGGATCCTTCCTCAACTTTCCAAGCTATTACCATCGGCAATCTGCCTCCCTCTGTTTGCTGCCCTTGTGGATGGGTGCAGCGTGGTGTGGCACCAGTAACACACACTCAGTCCAGATGCAATTAAAAGAACATGAACTGAAGTCAAAGTAAAACAGTTCACAACAAGTCAAGAGAAAGCCAGCCCAACCAGGAACACTCACGGATGAACAGCAGCTTGTAGCAGAGCAGTTCTCAGCCAAACTGACAGCATCTGTCTCAGGGGCAGATCCAGAGTCTAGTCTCGGGAGGAGAACTGCCAGAAAATATGTTTTTTTGGGGGCAATTTATCGGGGAAATGGCTGGTGTTGGCGCTTCAAACATCCCGGCACCATGGTTGTTATGGTGTCAGGATGATTGAAGCGCATTATTTCTATTATTACATTGTTATATAAAATGAAATCGTTCAACTCACCATAATGAAGAATCCGTGGGAGCCCTGAGCATGTCACTTGCCACCGTCGCCTGCCACACCTTGCGGATTGTCACTTGCCACGTCGCCTGTCACCAGATGCAGATTGTCAACCATCACGTCACCTGCCACACGTTGCGGATTGTCACTTGCCATGTCGCCTGTCACTCTTTGTAGGTTGTCACTTGCCTGCTACAATTGTCACTTGCTGTGTCACTTTCCTGCAAGGTGGTCTCTTGCTGTGTCTCTCTAAGGTAGTCTCTTGCTGTGTCCCAGAGTCAGGCAGCAGATTACCAGTCAGGCAGCAGGGAGATGATGTAATCTCTCTTCTGCCCGCTGCTGCCTGCACAGTGAGGGCGGAACTGCAGCGATGAGGGGCGGGCGCTGGCTCCCTGATTGGCCAGCCGCCCACACACCCACCGAGCTGCCCAGCTTCTCGCCCGCTCTCTTACCCGCCCACCAAGCCTCCTGCCTGCTCACCAACCGAGCCGCCCGCCCACTCACTCACTCACCCGCATTCTCGGGGGGGCATTGCCTGATCTGTCTTGAGGGGTGGAATGTGGCCTGGCCAGCCAAGCAGGGAGGTTTCTAGGGAGAGTGGTGAATCCCTATGCTGCATAAACTTATCTGGAACCATGTCCTGACAGACTGGTGACCTGTCCCTACAATATCCACATGCTAGAATGCGCGCCAAACCCAGGAGCCAGGGTCCTAAATAGACTCACCTAAGATGGTCACCAGAGACACATGAGCAGCCAGCATCCAACCAGATCGCTGCCCAAGTGACCCAGGAAACCATAGAGGAACCATGTTCCTCTTGACTTCCTCTACCTCTGCAATGCCTCTGCAGTTGAGAGCCACCTGCAGTGGAAAAAGTGGACTGCACCGGCCTACACCCTTCTCACCTTACCTGTTAGCCACACATTAGGCGGCCTA
This sequence comes from Lithobates septentrionalis, assembly GCA_037952835.1. Classification (NCBI taxonomy): domain Eukaryota; kingdom Metazoa; phylum Chordata; class Amphibia; order Anura; family Ranidae; genus Lithobates; species Lithobates septentrionalis. Next base: position 725,830 of record JBBDGP010000034.1, on the reverse strand, counting down.
GTCAAGTTTATGTTTTGACTTTGGAATTTCTGTAAGTTGTACCCATACTTTTTCTCAGTCAAAATACACTTCACAAGCAAGTTAAAATAGTATAGTGCTTTTTCTGCTTGAAGAGGAGCTCTTAAATCAGCTAATTGCATTCAAGGTGCATTAAAACAAAGGTATGCAAAGCCTTACAGACCTTTTTCTTTAAAAAACAGCCACAACCTGCATATCATTTTCTCGGCAGAAGTTTGAGATGCCCCATGCTGGATCAGACTCCTAGCTGTCCAGTCAACAGGAATCATGAGCTTTGCTGATTACGTCTAAGGCCATGTACACACGGGCAGACTTTTCGACCGGACTGGTCCGACAGACTTTCCAGCTGACTTTTTTCACAGCACTGTGAACAAGGCTAAGTGCCGAAACGCGTCAGCGGTCACATTTTGATGGTCATGTTGTAATAAAAGATTACAGAAGAAATTCCATAGTTGCCGGCATTTTATTTTCTATTCTCAAGTATCTTAGTTGGATGGAAGGAGGACATCCTAAGCCTGAGCACCTGGAGTAGGTGTGTCGTCTTCTATTATCTCACCAGAGGCTTCACAGTCAGAGCGGTGCTTCTCTTGCATGCAGTATTATCTGAAGTCCTAGCTCTATATATTTTTGAGAGCCCACATAGTGAAAGTGCATGCATAATAATGGATAGATAGAGGGCAGGTATTCCTGGAGGGAACCCACGCCTCCTTAAAGGCACAGGGGTGCACTAGACACCCAGCACATAGCACAATGGCAGCAAAGGTGTCCAGTGCGTCCTCTCACCAGTATTCCAACAGTACAAACAAATGGCCACTGCCTTCACCTATAACTGGCCTTCGCAGCAAGGAGCACATAGAAGGGCGACGCATGTTAAACAAAACCAAAGAAAATTCCCAGCTCAACTCACTGACCAGCCTACAACCAACCAAATTATTATGTCTTATGCCCCGTACACACAGTCGGACTTTGTTCGGACATTCCGACAACAAAATCCTCGGATTTTTTCCGACGGATGTTGGCTCGAACTTGTTTTGCTTACACACGGTCGCACAAAGTTGTCGGAATTTCCGATCGACAACCACGCGGTCACGTACACCACGTACAACGAGACTAGAAAAGGCCGGTTCAGAACCAAGCGCGGCACCCTTTGGGCTCCTTTTGCTAATCTCGTGTTAGTAAAAGTTTGGTGAGAGACGATTCGCGCTTTTTCAGACTTGTGGCTTTCAGATCGTTTTCTGCTGTTCAGTTTGTGCTTGTGGGTTTGTATCTGCTCTTCAGTGCGTGCAGTCAGTTCGTATCAGAGTTTTCTGTGTGATCTTGCCTGCTCGTTGCTGTTTTTCAGGTCGCTCTTCACAGGCCTTGCTGTTCTTCAGTGCGTTCTGTTACTTCGTTCTGAGCAGCCGACCGTTTTCTAGCCATGTTTCATATGCGTACTCCTCGTAGTGTTCGTGCTGTGCGGGGGCTTGGTGTTGGGGTCCTGACCTTGACACAAGTCCAGTCCATGAACAGGGTGGGGAGGAGTTCATGGACCAAGAATTGGTTGCTTCAGCGTGACCAGTTCTGTCATATGCCTTTGCTCCGTGAGATCCGTGAGAATAATCCTGATGATTTCAGGAACTTTCTCAGGATGACGGACCCCGTGTTTCACCCTTTGTTGGCTTCGCTGACCCCCTATATCAGCAGGCAGGATACCTGCATGAGGCAAGCCATCACTCCGGAGCAGAGGTTGGTCGCTACCTTGCGGTATTTGGCCACAGGGAGAAGCCTGCAGGACCTCAAGTTCTCGACAGGCATCTCTCCCCAGGCTCTTCTTTGTGGACATTTACTGCTTGTGTTTGTTTGAGCTGACCCTGACAGAAATGTGGGGAGTCCAGAAAATGTCGTGATTGTGTAACCTTCCAAAGCACTGTTGGCTGTTATTTACTAAATGCAAAGACACTTTTCACTACAAGTGCACTTGCAACTGCACTGAACCTGCACTTGTAGTGCAAAGTGGATTTCCCCTTAGGAAATTACCCCCATTTTCTCATAAAACAACAATTACATCACCCCAAAAGTGTTGTAGCGTTGAGACAATAATCCACACATTCTTGCTGAACAATCTTTTTAATACCTGCACAATCACATGTGCATTTACCCAAGGTTTTTCTGACAAACCGACATGTTTGTTGTCTACCAATTTTTGTGGTGTCATTATCCAAAATCAAAATGTGCATTTTATAGAAAACAGGCCTGTGTAAAACCCACAAGAAAGACACAAATCTTGATCTTACAAAGTTCACATTTGGTAGAACTGGAAGGCAATATCAGACATGAGTATTTAGGAACTGTGTTTGATATTGCGTTCAGATGGGGGGAAATCACCCCTGAAAAAGCCAAATTTGGAAGATGCACACAAATTTCACAATGTCAACATGTGCTATCTGCCATCACGGGGGATCAAGGGATGTGTTTTGGGGGAGAAACCCCTTCCTCACCGCTACTTTATTATTGAGGAAGGGCTTGCACCCCCAAAACGCGTCCATTGATCTCCCGTGATGGCAGATAGCACATGTTGACACACTGTGTGCATCCTCCAAATTTGGCTTAGGGAAAAATCACAAAAACATTTCGCACATTGTAGCACACAAAAGAAGAAAGTGATTTGGAGGGGCTTTAAACTCGCCCCAAAACATCAATGATGTTTTTATATTTTGGAATAACATCATTGATGTTTTGCTTGATGTTTTCCAATTGTAAATTACACCCCATGATCTCCCCGATCAGGATCTGGGCACTTTCGGATGTGAAAGGATCTTCATCCACAACCTCACGATCACCTAAAAAGAGAGGAACCCCAAAATAAATTAGGTTTCAAAAAAATGCCGCCATCCATCTCTTATCTGAGCCTGTGGTTGCAGACACTCACCTGTTGTGGTGACTATTTCCACCACGTCTTCTTCCTCCTGCTCATCTTGTGTTGGTATTTCCCCTTCTTCCAGAGGTGGGGGGTCTCTGGTCTCCTCGGATGAGGGGTGTCCTCCGAGTCTTTTCTCCCCTATGTAAAACAAAAATGGTATAATTAGCACACAGATATTTAATGTCAGAACTATAAAGATGAAACATTGCTTGGAAGTGGGGTACAATTGTCTATCTTAGCCGAGTTCCAAGATGTAGCTTTTTTTAGTGTCCTTTGTCAAGCTGCAATACTTTACCTGTTTGTTAAAAGCTTCACAGATGGAGACCCCCCCTATAGTATACACTGGAGCACCTGTATGGGCCCCTAATAAAAATGGTGTTCTTTTGTCCCACACTAGTGCTCCAGTGTCCAGATGTGAAAACAGCTGCTCAGTGTCCTCTCCTTACACACAATCTAGTTTGCATTTCATTCTAGTAACAAAGCCATCTACACACCCCAATTCTTTGAAGACAAGTATAGGGCGTCAAAATGGTGGCCAAATGCATATGGGCTAAACAATGGTATTTTTTCGTCCGAAATAAAAATGTGTGATCCGAACGAATAATGTGCCCATGAACATGAAAGTTGCCATTTTAAACTGTACAACAGTTCCTAAAAGCACATGGAGCAGCACGAACGTAATAAACACAAAGAAGAGGAACACAGCACAACTACTTACTTTTTTGCAGCACTCTCCAGATCTTTCTGTACTGCTCATGTTCTCGTAATTTCAGGTCTGACCACCGCTTCCTGAGCTGATCTTTCGATCGTCGTACCCCGAATTTCCGGTGCAGACTCCTGACCACTTTCGCCATGATCTTGGCCTTTCGGACATTGTGGTTGGGGTAAGGCCCATACTTTCCATCATAGTCGGCCTTCTTCAGGATGTCCACCATTTCCAACATCTCCCCAAAGGACATATTTGAGTCCTTTAATCTCCTTCTGGATCGGGACGTTTCAGGCTCCAGCCTTTCCTCCTCCTCGTTGCTACAATTAGCACGATCCTGCTGTCTATCCGCCATGTGCTCTTCCCCCACTGCGCCGAACGAAAAGGGGCGGGGAATAGACTAGAAAGAACGTCAGGGGCGGGCGGAGTTATACGCATGCGCAGTGTGTATAAATCGAAACGCGCGTCTTACGTACGATCTGTGAGCGGAGGAAGGAGCATCGGAGACGCCGATCGTGCTAACGAAGGTAGGATCTAAACTTGGGCCTATACTGCTTCGAAATGGAAGCCTATATTGTAACAAGATTAGGGGAGTTTGGCCTGACATTAGGGTTTGTCTTGTGTTGTGTCTTGCAGAGAAAATGGATGGGTTCAACGACCACAATTTCCTGCCCCTGTTCATAGACAAGTACAGGGAGCTGCCCTGTCTGTGGCAAGTGAGACATCCCCACTATAACCACAAACAGAAGAGGCAGGCAGCGCTGGAGAAACTGCTGGAGTTGGTGAAGCCGGTGGTCCCCACAGTAACCATCCCTTATTTGAAAGCTAAAATTGGTGGCCTGAGGAGCACTTATCTGAGGGAGTGCAAGAAGGTCACAGATTCCCAGAGGTCCGGAGCTGCAGCAGATGACGTTTATGTCCCCAGGCTGTGGTACTATGAGAGACTGCGATTTCTGTCAGACCACACTGAGGTCAGGGAATCCCTCTCTACTCTTCCTTCCACGCTTCCTTCCATACCAGCTGAGGCTTCTGATGTCCAACCTGGGCCTTCCTGCCAGGAAGAAGTGGAGGAGCCCAGCTGGAGTCAGGTATAGCATTCTTCTACTGATTTCTGGTCAATAAATAAATGATGTTTATTAGATGTTATTATTGATCACTAATTGCTGCTTGAAAGTGTTTTACATATCAATAGACAGTAGTGGGCACCCAAAATTGGGACAAGAATGCAAAATGCTGGGCTCAGAAGGATAGTCTGTTATATTTGTTAACATTCAATTTGCAGCAGTGAGGAGCTGAAAATTGTGTGTGATTGATGAATAAAATACTAAAACTATGTCCCTTTTTCATACACAGGAAGACCTCAGCCAGGAGGAGGCTGTGGAATGTGGCAGTCAGGAGGAGGCGGGGCTAAGTGGCAGTCAGGAGAAGCCTGGGACCCGTCGCAGCCTGACTGAGTCTCAGGTCCCTCCCCTCCGCCTGCCATATAAACGAGCCAGGAAGGCCACTCCCAGTCCTGTGCAGGATTCAGCATACAGGCTGATCCAGGAGACTTTGGCGTCCCTCCGAGCCTTCCCCAGTCCTGAAGAGGCCTTTGCCTGCATGGCTGCCACAAAATTGCAGGGCATGCAGGAGGGCCAACGCAGGCTCTGTGAGGACCTGCTTTATAAAGTCCTTCGTAAGGGGGAGAGTGAGGAACTGACACCCAAGACGGATGTCATGGAGAGGGACGATCCTCCTCCTCCTCCTCCTCCTGCTGCCACAACTCCACCACCACAGCCAAAGCCTGGAAGGAAGCGTGGAAAGAAGACCAAAGAGTGATTGCCCTGTGTTCAGTCTGGTCTGACAGAAGATGCAGTCTCTCGTATGACCACAGCCTGGGGACACAGATGTCATCTGCTGCTTTCCGGATCTCTGGGACTTCTGGACCAGACTGCACTCCCTAAGATAAGGACTCCTCAGGCCACCAATTTTGCTTTTAAATAATTGATGTCTGCCCTGGGGGTCCCAGGCTTCGCCAATTTCTGCAGTTTCTCCAGCGTTGCCTCCCTCTTTGGTTAGTTGTGAGCCCTTAATAAAAAATTTTTGGGTAAATTCTACTCTCCTGTGTGTGTTTTCATCCAAAAAGGACAGTTTGTTGGTGAGGATTCAGGTACATTTCTAAAAACATAAAATGTGAAATTAACAAGGGACAACAACACCAAACAATTTCCTACAGATTAAATACAACAACATATTGGTGGTGTTGTGGGAACTTGTCACAAAAAACACACAAACATTTTCAGGAATACAAATCAAAATCACCAAAAAAAAATAATAAAAAAAAGAGAAACACAAAAAAATAATCTACATTAAAGTCCAAAAAAAATAACAATTTTGTTGTCAGATGTGAGAAATCAAAATATATTGAGGGAATCCCAATAAATAGTAACGAAAGAAGTTTGTGAGAAGTGTGTGTGAATATGAGCATCAAAACGACTTAATTCTTGTCACACTATAAAGAAGAAGAGAGTGCGCTGTATTAAAACATTTTGAACATTGCAGCGTGACGAAAGTGCTGTATCCATTACGAACGCTACGTTTACCAGAACGAGCTGTCCCGTGTCGGAATTTCTTCTGAGCATGCGTGGCACTTTGTGCGTCGGAACAGGCCACACACGGTCGGAATTGACGCGATCGGATTTTGTTGTCGGAAAATTTTATCTCCTGCTGTCCAACTTTGTGTGTCGGAAAATCCGATGGAAAATGTCCGATGGCGCCCACACACGGTCGGAATTTCCGACAACACGCTCCGATCGGACATTGTCCATCGGAAAATCCGACCGTGTGTACGGGGCATCACAGTGACCAGATGCAAGAGGTATAGTGGTTGGTGCACGAGCACTGGGATGTGTTTGATGGTCAGGAGGAAGACCAAAGGTACTAAGTCTGAGCGGCAAAGCTGCAAAGACGGGCCAGGAGGCTGAACACTCTTTTGTTTGTTTGATGGAAACCCGTGTGGGCAACTGGTATTTTGTTTGTGGAACTTTTCTTTGCCGTTTTAAATAAAAGTGGTCAGAAAAGCCCTGAAAAGACACTTCTGGTGTGGAGTCTACTCACTGTTTTGCACTACCAATGAGCTACGAAACCCCCAAGTTGTCACAGCCCCCATAGGAAGATTATTCTCCAGTTCCTGCTTCAGTGACAGCTGTCATCAATGCAGAAAGTGAGCAGAAATCTCTCCAACAAGGAAACCAACTGCAAAAAAAAAAAACAGTATTTTTAACAGAGTTGAGGAAGAGCCAAATCTGCTGTCAGGTTTTTATTGATGCTTGTTTCTTCTAGTCCATGTGATAGTTAGTTTAGTCCCTGGAATTAAAAATTATTGATGGAAAAAGTTGATGGCTATTGATGATTATTATGGCTAGACAGACACACCAGCAAAGGTTTAATCCTATACCGTGATTCTGTTCTGATGTTCACAAGTTATCCTCTTACATAAAGTCTTTCCCAGCCAGCCACGTATGTGCTTTATATATTACAAAATTTGAATCTATGTTTATGTTTGACACTATTACAACAGGAACTGCGTACTAAAACAAAAGCCTTCCTGTCTTTCAATTTTAATAAGACCTCATTTGCACATGATATCAATATTGTATACTAAAATGGCTTTCACCTTATTACAGTGTCTATTTAGGGCTATTTCATATTTCATACCTGCAGCCGGGAGGGCAGCTTATCTTGGTCACAGAACAAAGCTTTCCCTACTTGTACCCAACATCTGGCTACCATATCTGTTTGTATAGTATGGAGACAGCAGCCAGGAGCCAGGAGACTTTTATTCCCTGTAAAAAAAAGGCATTGTCTTTGCCAGCACAGGTCCCCTTTGATAGAACATTGCACTAGCCTAAAGGTCAATCTTTTATCCAAATATTAATTCAATTTCATTGTATGAACATCCATCAACTTCTGTTCAAAACATGTTGTATCGTGCAGGTGTTGCAATCGGTTCTCTTTACACCTATAGCCGAAGGGCCATTGCACTCTAGAGACCCTGTATGCTATGGGTCTAATGACAATTCACACTGTAACTGCTTTATAGTAATCTAATAACGGAACTGGACATAGATACCAACTCATTAACCTGTTGCCGTCCGCGCTATAGCCAAATGACGGCTACAGCGCGGTCTTACTTTGCCGGAAGGTGCGGGCGGTGCGCTCTGTGATCGCTGAGTCCGAAGGACTCAGCTGATCACAGATTAGGGTAAAGTGCCAATCACAGCGCCCCTTTACCAAGTGATCAGCTGTGTCCAATGATGTCAACACAAGTCAGTTATCGGCTTTTTTCTCCTCAGGCTGTCAGCGTAAGCAGAAGAGAAAAAAGCTGACAACTGGCTTGTGTTAAAGGGACATCAGCACTGATATTCAGGGCACTGATTATAAGTGTTCTGATTATCAGTGCAGTCCCAACAGTGCTCACCAGTGCTGCCAACCAGTGCCCATCAGTGCTGCCAATCAGTGCCTCCTCTTCAGTGTCGCCCATCAGTGCTGTCTATCAGTGCCTATTAGTGCTGCCTATCAGTGCCACCTATCAGTGTCCTTCAGTGCCGCCTATCAGAGCCCATCAGTGCCAACTATCAATTTCCATCAGTGTCACCTATCAGAGCAGCCTCATCGCCTCCTCATCAGTGCCCACCAGTGCCGCCTCATCAGTGCCCATCAGTGCCACCTATCAGAGCAGCCTCATCATTGCCTCCTCATCAGTGCCCACCAGTGCCGCCTCATCAGTGCCCATCAGTGCCACCTATCAGTGCCTATCAGTGCAACCTCATCAGTGCACATCAGTGAAGGAGAAAAATCACCTGTTTACAAAATTTTATAACAAACTTTGACATTTTGTTTTTTTGTTTTTTTTCCAAATTTTCTGTTTTTTTTTGTTTGTTTACCAAAGTATTAAAAACCAAGTGGTGATTAAATAACACCAAAAGAAAGCTCTATTTGTGTGACAAAAATGATACAAATTTTGTTTGGGTACACTGTTGCATGACCGTGCAATTGTCATTCAAAGTGCAACAGCGCTGAAAGCTGAAAATTGGCCTGGGCAGGAAGGGGGTAAAAGTGCCCAGTAGGCAAGTGGTTGAAGCAATTTTAAACCCAAAACTAAAATGTAATATATTGCAGCTTACCAATTCTTAGATGTGGCGGCTGCATTCATTTTCTTTTTTAGGAATATTTCCCTCTGTTTTCACCTGGTGATCTGGCCAGTAACACACCGTCTGTACTAGAGTGCCTACACTTTGTATGAAGCCGCAACAGAGACACCTTTGGACAGCAGAATTGTCAGTCTGGGGGAAGGGAGTGTTATGCCGCGTACACACGGTCGGACTTTTCGTCTACAAAAGTCCAACGGACGCTGACGGACTAAAGCTGGCTGGTAATCCGATTGTGTGTGGGCTTCTCCGGACTTTCAACGTACTTTTTTAGCCTCAAATCCGACGTACTTTAGATTTGAAACATGCTTCAAATCTTTACGTCGTAACTACGACGGACCCCGAAATCCGCTCGTCTGTGTGCTAGTCCGACGGACAAAAAGCCACGCTAGGGCACCTATTGGCTACTGGCTATGAACTTCCTTATTTTAGTCCAGTGTACGTCATCACGTACGAATCCGTCGGACTTTTGTGTGGTCGTGTGTAGGCAAGTCCGTTCGTTAGAAAGTATGCCGCAAGTCCGCCGAAAGTCTGCCGGAAGTCTGTCGGACAGGCTGTCTGACTTTTGTAGACGAAAAGTCCGACCGTGTGTACGCGGCATTAGATGTACTAGCAGATTTGGATACACTACCAAATTGAAGCCAAACTTCAGCTAACACTGCAGTTACAGGAAACTTTTTTTTTTTAATTTATTGAAATAAAGGTTTTAAATAAAAGCTTGTAATTGTAAGCTACCTTGTCAGTGGTAAATGGTTGGTCTCAACACTCTAGCTGCTACATTTGCAGTGGAGCTTGTTCTATTGAGAAGCAACAGACTTACTGGCCTGATCACCAGAACATAACAGAAGAGACTGTTTTATCATAAATGTGTTTCCATGTATGTCAGCAGTAATATACACTGAGCCGTGCACGTGTAGCTCAAAGTAAATTTACGGCACCCCTTTGTGTGGTGATGTGACTCCTGTGCACATGACATCATCAGGCATTCACGTGTCTGAACAAAGCAAACTTGGAAGGAAAATTGGGCAAAGATGGAAGCTCCTGGGAGCAACTGGAGGGCTGACAATGCTGGAGGGCTTTGTTTTACAGGTATATCTGCCATAATGTGTTTTATGCAGTGAATACTAGCACATTATGGCAAAATCCTCCTGGAGGCCATTAAAAAAATTAGCTGAGTTAATTCCACTTTAACAAAAAAAGCCTTATACCGTGTACACACGAGCGGACTTTTCGACCGGACTGGTCCAATGGACCGAGTCCGGCAGACAATCCGACCATGTGTGGGCTTCATCGGACCTTCAGCGGACTGTTTCTGTCGAAAATCTGACGGACTTTAGATTTGGAACAGGATTCAAATCTTTACGTCGGAACTCCGCCGGACCCAGTTCCTATCGAAAAGTCCGCTCGTCTGTATGCTAGTCCGACGGACGAAAACCGACGCTAGGGCAGCTATTGGCTACTGGCTATCAACTTCCTTATTTTAGTCCGGTCGTACGTCATCACGTACGAATCCGTTGGACTTTGGTGTAATCGTGTGTAGGCAAGTCCGTTCATTCTAAAGTCCGTCGGAAGTCCGTCAAAAGTCAGTCGAAAGTACGTCGGAAAGACCGTTGGACTTTTGATGCTGAAAAGTCCGCCCATTTGTATGCTGCATTACATTCCTTAGCTAGGTTAGTTCCACTTCTGAAGAAATCAGTTTTTTCATTAGCAGTACTGACTTCTCGAAGAGCTCTCTTAGCTTTTTCACAACTGAAGGTCTGCAACTTTTCTATGACCCTGTCCTGGGACACCTGTTTGACAAGGTTCTTGCCGGTGCCTAACAGCACCTTCAGCTTAACTGAAGATATATTGGTGGGTTTCTGGATCAGGATTTGGAAAGAGATTTAGATCTGTTGATAATTTATTTAAAGTGGTGTTCCAGCCGAAATTATACTTTTTAAATAAAAATACCCCTATAATACACAAACTTAATGTATTCTAGTAAAGTAAGTCTGTAAACTAAGGTCTGTTTTGTTAGTTTATAGTAGTAGTTTGTTATTTTATAAACTTCCAGCAGGCCGTGGCCATCTTAAGTGTGGGCATCTGAAGCCAGACTGTATTTCTTCCTGGATCTCATCCTTGTAGATCTCGCACATGCTCAGTGCAGCACAAGCAGTGTAATAGGTTTCAGGTCAGGTTTCCATAGCAATGGCAGTGTCAGAGGAAGTTGCCGCCCCTTCCCAGAAGGCATTGCAAACAGGAAATGATGTGATGGGCCACGGCCAGGGAGGAGGAAGTGAAAAATGAATACAGCAGATATACAGTAGGTGCTGAGAAAAAAAAAATATATATATCCAATTTGTTTACAGTGCACAGTTTAGTGAGGGATGCTGAAGAGTTGTAAAAGTGGGTGGAACTCCACTTTAAGAGGCTGATCTCTAAGATCCAACGTGTCCAAAGAGGAGGTCCCTCTTTGACAGCAGCAGTTAAATGAATGAAGAGAGTGCCAGATGTACGGTTGACAGTCCAGTAAATAGTGCAAATTACTTTTTACACTGCAACAAATGTATGTAGCACCCTGATGTTTATGCAGGGTTGCTTACAAATTTAGTTTACCAGATAGTAAATGTTCTGTTTAATTGTTAGAAGAGCCACTGATCCCTCTCTAAGTCTGGAGTTGCTGCACCTTTTCTCTTCTGTCACTGGGTGGCACTGTTGCTGGTGACATTAGATCGACAAGGGCATAGCAAGGTCAGATCATGAATGGATGGGGTGTCTCAGCCAATAGGCAGGGGTTTCCTTAGTCCCTTGGCATGCTGGTAGAGCCTATTTATTTGGGTGGCGTCAGGTGATCGCTGTTCTGTGCCACCTGGATGGCTGTCTGGGTGGACGTGTGTTATGTCATCCTGGATTGCTAGGCCAGAAGCTTGCGGCCTATCCCAGGGACATCTGGCTGCTAGGCTGCCTGAGGCCTATTCAGGAGCAGGAGAAGCAGCATAGGGTTGGGATTGCAGGATTGAATTCCAACCGAGTTACAGAGGTTCAGCCGGACAGGGAACCAGTTGTGGTCAGAGGTAAAGGGGAAGCAGTCGCCACTAAGAGATCATCCACCTTGTTACTGGAGACCAGCCAGGGACGGTGAAGAAGTGGGAAAGCTTCAGCAAGTGCCAAGCCAGGGACCCAGCGGGTTAGCGGGGGTGACGCTTGAGTATACAGTGGGTTAGCTGTGGAAGAGCTCAAGGGATCCAGCAGGCGGTTGGGATCTGGAAGTCTAATGAGAGACTGAGAGCTCAGTGAGTGAAGACCTACAGTGGGAAACTGTGAGATAAGAGAAGAACCGTACTGTGTTGCCAGGTTCTGTGTGTGAAAATTTTTGGAAACTGTTAAAAGCTTAGTTGCCATAAGAGACAGAGGTCCTGCCAGTACAGAAGTTGCATCCGGCTGGAGGCCTTGCACTGTATAGCTGTCTGCCTATTGTGTCTCGGAGCCTGCTAATTATCATTGCATCTACCTAAGGATGTCCTGGCCCTAACCCCCTCTTCCACAGTTCTTGTTAAGAGACAATAAATCAGTCGCATTCAAAAAGTGACTGGCGCCCACCATTTCATCTTGCATTACACCCACCAAGCCTGGTAACCCACTTTACGAAGACGGATGTCAGCTCTCCCTGACTCTGGAGGTCACCATCAGGCCTCTGGAGGTCCAGGAGGTCGCTACATGTATATAATTTATTTTATTTTACATCATTCACAGTTCTGATAAAGATTTTACAAGATTTTTTTTAGCCCTGATGAAGGTGGGATCAGTAAAATCCCTGAAATGCATTGGCTATCATTTGAACTGGACTTTCAACCATAAGTCCTCATGCACACGGACGTTTTTACAGCTTCTTTTTTGAGCTTTTTTTGCAGCTTAAAAAGGCCTGTCTATGTTAGTCTATGGCTTCATGCCCACCTAGGCGTTTTTGAGCTGCAAGTGGCATAGACGTTTTTAAGCTGTAAAAAAAACCCAGGACCAGTGGGTTCTGAGAGACGTTTTTCAGCTGTAAAAATGCTCTAACGCTGAAAAATGCTCAAAAACGCTCAAAAACGTCATTCACCAACATTTTTTAACGTTTTTGTTCCATTGAAAAAAAAAAAAAAAAAAAATTTTGAAAAAAAAACAAAACGCTAAAAAAAGGTTAACGCGGAAAAACGCTCAAAAACGCTAAAAAACGCTATTGCAAAAACGCTGAAAAAAGCTGAAAAAAGTTAAAAAAAATCACTGCAAAGATACTGGCGTTTTCATAACGTTATTTTAACAGCCTGTGTGCATGAGGACTTATACTGAAGTTCTCTTCACTCTACCAAACACCAAACATAGTAATGACGGCAGATTTCTACTTGCTATGGGAAACAGAAACACTTTTTTTCAGATGATAAATATTGCCTAGCGATATTTAAAGCATGCACATTACACACTATCACTGAAGTCAGCCAACATTGGGGTCTTTAGGGAACGTCGGTCATTTGATGCTGGTTCACGGACCTGATGACTGATGCTGGAATGTTGGAGGTTAAAATATGAAGTTTTGGACCTACTCCAGTGCATTTCATACAAACCCAATCAAGCCAAAATCTGTTTTTTTTTCAGGACATTGTGCTCTGTTTCCCAGTACTTTAGCTTGGAAAGCCACCAGATGCCAAGTGTCACTAGGAAACTGGCTTTCACAATGACTCATCATAGTGGGATATAAATATTCTCGCTGTATTTCTCTCTCTGCATCAACCCTAATGTATCATTAGTAATGGCAAAAATGCAAGCAGAGATGTGTTTAGAGTTCATTCTCTTGCAGGCACATGTGAATGATGCCGTCCTTTTGGAAGAGACTCCATTTTTAAGTTCCTTCACCAATACTGCAAAAAATGAAACTTAATTAAAATTAAACTTAAAGTGGAGTTCCACCCACTTTTACAACTCTTCAGCATCCCTCACTAAACTGTGCACTGTAAACAAATTGGATATTTTTTTTCTCAGCACCTACTGTATATCTGCTGTATTCATTTTTCACTTCCTCCTCCCTGTCCGTGGCCCATTGCATCATTTCCTGTTTGCAATGCCTTCTGGGAAGGGGCAGCAACTTCCTCTGAAACTGCCGTTGCTATGGAAATCTGACCTGCAACCTATTACACTGCTTGTGCTGCACTGAGCATGTGCGAGATCTGCAAGGATGAGATCCAGGAAGAAATACAGTCTGGCTTCAGATGCCCACACTTAAGATGGCCACGGCCTGCTGTAAGTTTATAAAAAAAAAAAAACTATTGCTATAAACTAACAAAACAGACCTTAGTTTACAGACTAACTTTACTAGAATACATTAAGCTTGTGTATTATAGGGGTATTTTTATTTAAAAAGTATAATTTCGGCCGGAACACCACTTTAAGGTGGGGGTACACTTGGGTGATTCACATTTTGGATTGGAATTCTCACCATCACATCGAATACGCTTATTTTGCTTGAATGAAATTGGAACTTTTACACTTTTCTTCACTGCTTCATCACATTGGAATTGTTTTCTGGACTCAATATATCAGATTATTTCCAGTTTGTCACCGTTTGATTGTAATAACTATTGGCACGGCAAAAAAAATCTTGTATATATAACAGGAATTCCTAACTTTCTTTACCATTAAAGTCCATTCTTTCATAACTTGAGGGAATCCACTTGGATTTGAGCAGTTGGTGATTGGGAGAAGCAAAACCACTGTCCACTTCACAGGTTATTTTTTTGCTAGTAATTATTAAATTTTTCTGAATTTAAATTTTGAAATTCATACCAGCGCATGTTCCATATTCTGTTGTGGAGCACAGCTCAACATCTCCAATTCTTTAGAGTTGTGCAGGTTCCTCCTAAGTGACCTCCATTCATCTAAGCAGGGGCCAATAGAAGAGTGCATCTAGTGGGGGGACCACTAACACACTCTTTGTGGCCCCTTGCATGCGGGGCTGCCCAGGTGCAGTGCATACATCTCAAGTCTCCTGCGAGGTGCGGGAGTCTCCCGCATTTCTGTGGTGGCTCCCGCACACCCGCAAGCGCCTCGCGAACTCTCGGGAATGATCGGTGCGGCGGGGAACAGCTGTGAACACCGATCTCCTTTGTATTGATTTTTAGCTGACAGCCGCTTCTCCTTCTCTCCCTCCTGTGGCTGTCAGCTAAAGAGCTATACAGGGAGATCGGTGTTCACAGCTGTCCCTCCTGCTGCACCGATCATTCCCGGCTGTTCTGTGTGCTCCTCCCCCGGGCCCCCTCTGTGTACTTCTCCGCCCCCTCTGTTCTCTTCCGGCCCCCGTGTTTTCTTCTGCCCCTCCTGTCCTCCTCTTCCGCCCCCCTCGTCCCCCGCAGCGGGTTTCCCTCCTCTCCTCTTCCGCCGGCTGTGGGGGGGGGAACTATGAGGAATTGGAGACAATGAGTGAGATCTCTTGTGTCCTGTGATAACTGAGCAGAGTAAACTGTGTTTACTCTGCTCAGGTTATGAATGAACAGGAGCCTCTGTCTCCTGTTCATTCATCTTTAGTGCTGAGAAAGGGACTGGGGAATCTGTGTCCTCAGTCCCTTAGTCTGTCTCAAAGGGGAGATGTCAGGGTTCTGTTTGGATCCCTGACATCTCACAAAAGCCCCCCAAAAAATATTTAAAAAAAATTGTAAAAAAAATTTAAAAAATTAAAAAGTGTAAAAAAATAAAATAAACTACTGACACCACTCTCCCCTGCCCCAAATCCCCCACCCCCCAAAAAGCATTGTGAAAAACTATTAAAAACAAATTAAATTGTAAAAAAAATCAATTATTACAAATAAAAAAACTACCGGGGGGAGGGGGGGATTGCAGGCGCAAAGCGCCACCTCTAGGAAATTAGTTTTTGCAGGTTAGGATGTCTGGCAGTGCGTCCCTCCTGGTGTTTTAGTGCAGCTGGTAGGGACAGGTGCAGCGTCCAGCCCTGCTGCAGGCAGCCTATTAAAGCCTATGTAGGTTACGGCTGGAGGGGGCTGAACACTGTACCAAGTCGTACCAGCATATATGGCGCTGTTTCTTCATGATCGAGGTTCCAGGACGCAGAAGACCTGAGTTCTGGAACCTTGCCCCTGAATGAGGTTCCAGGTTCAGGTGTTTTTCTGATCACTATTAGTTACTGTGTGTTACCTAGGATGCAGAGAGACTTTTGATCACGCTTTGAAGGCCCCCCAAAAGGACACTTCAGTGTCATCCAACCAAAAGCAGATCTATAGAAAGGATAGATATACTATGGTAGCAACATCCTAAGGCTCACCTCTGGGGTGTTTGTAAATTAAAATTTGTTTGTGAGCCAGACTAAGTGAAAAAGATTGGACTATTCAGTTAGCCAACAGAAATAAAAGCAAGGCTGTTCAATGTGTAGCAGTCCATAACAGCCAATCAAAGATTATTTTAATACAGATAATTCAAAGAAAATTTGTATGTAATGGGTGATGTTGGGTCCTTTGGCTGACCCCCTTCTGAAAATACTAGCTGTCTCGTTGTCTTTGGTTTCATTACTTTCCTAAAGCTGGCCATAGACGGATTGAAATTTGGCTGGTTCAGGAGGGACACATTTTGATCCTTCTATAGGCAGCCTGTTGGGCTATTGCCGGCAGCTATAGCTGGCAACACTGATCATTGTATTCTGCCAGTGAGAAAGGCTCCCCGCCACCAGAACACAATAGCGCTGCAGGAGGGATTCCCCCATCAACACTGACTGTGCTGATGGGGGAATCAAGCTAGTTTCTTTTCAACCCGTGGTTAAAGCAAAAGAAACTACTTTAATGTATCTCCAGACTAACTTGGAACAAGCATCCAACTCAGGAAGTGCTGTGAGAGCCATGATTGGCCAAAGGCATGGTGCCTTCTTTGGCCAATCATGGCTCAGGGGCTAAGTCTATGCCCCACACTATATAAGGCTGCTTACACGGCGGCCGAATATAGTGTATATGAATGGAGATTAGGCAGGGTAGTTAGTGTATTGTGCGTGCAGTCAGTGTAGCGTATATATAATAGTGTAGTGTAGAATATATAATACAGTGCAGTGTAGATACTATATAACAGTGTAGTGTAGAATATATATAATACAGTGCAGTGTAGATAATATATAACAGTGTAGTGTATAATATATAATACAGTGCAGTGTAGAGTATATATAATCGTGTAGTGTAGAATATATAATGCAGTGTAGAGAATATATAATACAGAGCAGTGTAGAGAATATATAATACAGTATAGTGTAGAGAATATATAATACAGTGTAGTGTAGAGAATATATATATATATATATATATATATATATATATATATATATATATATATATATAGCGCAGTGCAGAGTATATATTACAATGTATTGAAGTGGTTAAGGGGAGCCATATAACAGAATTAAGAACAAAATGGCATGGGGTTCCCCCCAAAATCCATACCAAACCCTTATCTGAGCATGCAGCCTGGCAGGCCAGAAAAGGGGGGGGGGACGAGCAAGTGCCCCCCCTCCTGAACCATACCAGGCCGCTTGTCCTCAACGTGGGGAGGGTGATTTGGGGCACCCCCCAAAGCACCTTATCCCCATGTTTATGGGGACAAGGGCCTATTCCCGACAACCCTGGTCTATGGTTGTCTGGGTCTGCGGGCAGGGGGCTTATCGGAAACTGGAAGCCCCATTTAACAAGGGGGCCCCCAGATCCCACCCCGCCTATGTGAATGGGAATCTGGAACCCATTGACCAAAAAAGTGTCAAAAAGTGAAAACCACAAGAGACAGTTTTTGACAAATCCTTTATAAAAAAAGAAAACATTTGAAAAAGTGTCCCACGATGTAAATCCACTGCCAATCACGCCACCCTACGGACCCGAAAAATAGCAATGACGTCAGAAGGGGGTGGGGTCACCTGGTTACGTCACCGGGTGGCCCCAGCCTTGCCTATATGAGAGCTGTCAAAGCGAAGACAGCGCAGTCGGCGGGAGGCCTCCCATGGAGGCAGAGCGTTTTCCATCTTTGCTATTTGTCCGTCGGGGGGGGGGGGGGGGGACCCTACGCTGTTTTTTTTCATTTGTTTTTATCTGTATTGCTGCTAGCAGCAAGTACTAAAACCAGTGCATTAGAATATTAGCTAGGTAACTATTAGTTTTAGATGTAAAGGTCAGCAATGGCAACGTTCAAACTGCATAAGTATAGGTTTCTTTCAAAATGTTAATGTTGCTGTTTTCACTAAAGTATCAAATACATTGGAAATGTTTTTTAGTCACCCCGTAACAACTTGTCATGCGATTTGACTGTTTCAAATCGCATGACAAGTCGCTCTCTATTCTCTGCATTGGAAGAGGTCAAATCGGTGCGACTCCGACTCCATACTACTTTTTGCAAGTTTAGGTGCGATTTGCATAGACATCTGTGCATGAAGTAGCACAGATGTCTTCCAAGCCACACCTGAAGTAGCACTGAAATGCTACTTAAAAATTTTGCGATCGGTGTGACTCGGGTGTAACCTATTGTGCATAACAAAATACTCAATGAAAGCATAAGAAGGTGCATAAACAGACATATGAAACAAAATTGCAGGCAGTACCATAGATCACAAATGTCCTCTACTGTATATGAGTGTATACAAGTCCACAAGTGACAGCTAATAAGATGCACTTTGCAGATCTTTGCTGTTTTCTCTGTTTTATTGTATAAACCCTTATGATTTTAGGAATTATTACTGCCTTATCTCAGCCAGAACTGTATGTGAAACAAGAGGATCCACCAGACATTTAATCAGCTACTCCCATCTTGTAACGAAGGAAAGGCCCAACCTGCTTCCTGCTTACACAGCCCTCCTGCAGAACTCCTCAATCCCAGCCTGACAATGGGTGATTAGGAGGAGACTTTGCAGACAACTCTCTGGAGAGTAATGTTGCCAGTCTCATGGATGGTGGATGACGGGAGTGGATGACGGGGAAGTTATAAAGTGAACCTGAATTATATGGTGATATTGACCTAACCTCTACTGCCATTTTACAAGGCTTTGCCCCTTCCCTTTCATTTCCTGCATGGTCTGGTTTACTCCCTCATCTGTCATGCCTGTCACTGCTCTGTTGATCCAAACAGAAATTCTGATTTTAAACTGTTCACTGAACAACATTTGTAGTTTCCAGTTTGTTAACTGACACTAATGTCCAATTAATGGATTCAAAAAGGTATTGCACATGGCAAAAAGACACCAAAGATTTGAAACCATGAAATGTTCAACATTGTAGTATTTTAGCCTCTAGTATCACCATGATAGGATTTATCACCTTTATAACCCAGTATACCACACCAAGATTGACCAAAAATATTTGTGCTTGGGATTTAAAATGAACATATGGTCACCCATTGACATAAATACTTGCACATTCTTAACATTTTTTCAAATTTTATAAGCCATTACTTACCTCAGTAACTGCAGGCACTGTGGAGTAATTCATTATTAAATGTTCACAGCAGAGAAACTGAAGTCGTGTTATAGTTCATTATGGTCCATCCTCAATACTGCTTATGATGTTTGAATGTGGATGTAGTTTTATGAGACAGTGATCCTCGGAGAGGGATTGGTTACCTGTCAAGTTGGGCTGGAAGTTAAAGTGGTTGTAAAAGCTCAAGGTTTTTTACCTTCATGCATTTTATGCATGAAGGTAAAAAAAACTTCTCTGTGCAGCTCCCCAGCCCCCCTCTAATACGTACCTGACCCCCTTTCAATCCAGTGATGTGCACAACACCCTTGGCTCTTCGAGGACTCTAACTCCTCATTGGCTGAGGCAGCCAACTGGCTCTCGCTGCTGTCAATCACAGCCAGTGAGCCAATAAGGAGAGAGAGGGGCAGAGCTAGTGCTCTGTGTGTATGTGAATGGACCTGCTCTGGGGGCCCTCAGCAGGAGGGAGGGGCCAGGGGTACCGGCAGGGGACCTAAGAAAAGGTAGGATTGGAAAACGATTGCACAGAGCAGGTAAGTATGACATGTTTATTGTTTTGTTTTTTCTAAAAATCAAGCCTTTAATATCACTTTAACTTTGGGACAGCTGTCAGTGGAGAGTTATCTCTTGGGAAATCATTCACAATATTGACCATTAGGACCGGTAACAGCTTGTGCATATGGTGACACTGGTCATCCACTTCACCTAAGTGGGATTACATCATTCATCATTGAATGGCGTGAATCCTGAGGAAGCAAATTTGGGCAAAATATGTCGATTCATCACGCCAGTTCTTTTCAATCATGCAATATTTATTCTGTCATGTCATCTTATAATATGATATGTGCCACTATATTTGAAAAAAGTTGGCATTTATGTGCCTTGATACTGTTGTTTTTACATGGTTTTACATTTATAATAAAGTATTCTTTTTTATTTGATAATGCTGTTAAATTCCTTGTAATGACACATTTAAAATCCCTTTATTGTGGTTTTTCCCTCACCCCCATTGATGGAGCTGTATGTGGAAAAACATATTTTTACCTCTTCATATTGGTGGCCCAGCAGAGACATGCCCTCTTATGTTGGTGGTCAGTAACACAGCATCCTCATTCCATTGGACTGCCTCACTGATTTGCTATAGTTCTTGGGTTCTATGGAGCCCAGGATGATCCCACAATGCCAACCGTATGTCCCACTACCAGATATTGGTGCAGCAGGACTACTTGAACATCCTCTCAATCCCTGTTCTAGATCACATGAAGTTCAGGAAGGCAGCAATGGGCTAACAGGTGGATGCACTCATCAAAACACTGTGAAGCAAAGCAGCAGAGCATAGTAACATACAGTACATTATATTCCTCTTGATAACTGCTGACTTAGTACATTTGTCTCTTCTGGTTTCACTGCTGGAAATCTTCATAGGGTTGTTTTCTGCAAATGATTTAAAGGCTGCTTACCCTCTTGCATTAACTAAAGTGTAAAACATGTGCTAATGAGCAATAACAAATCTCCAGGTAGTCCTGAAGCAAAAAAATAAATAAAAATAAAATAAGCGTAGGGACAGATGTAACAGGGTGAATAGTGAGGGACAACACAGGAAGGGGTTAAAAAAGTTAGTAGTGTTTAAATAAGAAAGATTAGGTCTCACTGGATTGGTAAGGGTCTGTAGCTGGGCGAGGTCCCAGGAATTTCAGGGGGGAGTGATGAGCCGCAAGAGTCCAGTCACTCCCCATTTATGCTGTGTTCATTGCTATGTGGTTGTCATGGCGGTGGTTGGTCTTTGGAGGAGGAAAAAATTATCGATTATAAAATGGTTCAGAACCCATCGGTGGTATGGGCTTCTCGATTACATTCCTGTTAATGACGGGGTTAACTCGGAATATGTAAATGGAGGTCACTGCGAATAATGAGGATTGTCTCCGAGCCGGTGTGTTGTGGCTGAGGGCCTAAGTTTAAGAAAAGGTTTTCAGCAGTGAATATAGGTTGTGTTTTTTTGCCCTCAAAGACCACCAAGCTTAATTTCGCTGTTTCTGTTTTAAGGAATGTTGCTATTTCACTTGAATTAATTAATTTGTTACTAAAAGGCTGTGATGACCATTTTGACTCCAAACCTTGTTGTGTTTCTTTATTGTATAGTTGGGTCAGGGGGGATGGTCTAGCAGACTTGGATCATGGTAGGAGGTAATCTATTCTACACTTGTCATGTGTCCCTCTTGTATAACCTCCAGATACGCCAGGTCATATGGTAATTTGGGGGTTCATGGGTGCAAACCATACCCTGGTGTTGGAAGACGCTTCCTAAGACCTGGCACCAGATCTAGGTTGGCACTGTGGGTTGGGTGATCTCCTGCAAAAACAATATACTGTATCCGGGTATGTATTATTAGATATCAATTAAATGTTGTTTTTTAATATCAATATGTAAGTGCCTGAATTTAACTCAGTATCAGCCTCTTGTAAAACTCAGATGAAAAGTAGTGCAAGAACAGGTCTTAGGATATAGCCAATGCATTTCAGGATTTCACAACTCCTCCTTCGTCAGGGCTTCCAGTTATTTCGGTATATTGGAGAACAATAAGTATAAAATATATATATAGTATAAAAGGTTGCAAGTCTGTGTTCTCTCTAATCTTCATTTTATATTCTTGATGTCTAGTATACTCAAATAACTGGCAGCACACAAGCGCTGGTGAGGATACGGGGAGTTGTGAGACACTGAAATGTGTTGGCTTCATCCTCAGATCTGTCAAGAATCAAGATAATTCAACTTTTTCTGAGCTTGATATAAAGTAAGCCTGTGGTACCCTCATACTTTTATTATTATCATTTCCCAATTAAATCTGTTCCCCTCGTTTTTGGTCCTGGCGTCACAGGGACAGACAGTAAGAGGGAAACTCTGCAATGTGGTTACAGAAAGCAATGAAAAAAAAATGATATGCATGATTCCCCAATCTGTAAAAATCTTGACTAAGGGATGTGCATATTTACTGAGGCTCTCGTTATCCACCACAAACAACCCCTTGTAAATTATTACTTAATCATTGACCAGACGACACAACCTGTTTTTCTTTGGAGTCGACTGGCCATAGCAGCCTTTTATTATAACAAAATAAAATACAGAAATTTTTTCGCAAAAAACGTACAACGTAAATGCATATAAATACATTTTTTACATAACCTTAAACCGAACACAAATCAGCTTTAAAACCTGCCTGATCTAGAGGTCTTTGAAGGGCAAAATATTTTCTCAACCAACATAGTTGTATCGGTACACTCCATAAAAGGCCCCCTGCCGTATATTACGCAAGCTCAAGGGACAAACCAGTTACTTCCTTCACGATACAACCAAAAAACGACACACCATTGTTACCTTAGTATTGTTCTTAATGGAAGGGACACCCATCCCTCCGGATGGGCCCAATCCCCCCTAAACCTCCCTTATTTTTTAAGCACCACCTTCAAAGACCCCATAGACCTACCGCTGCTATGACAAGCACGCAACAGTACAATAACGAAAATTCCTAACCAATAAGCTCAAGGAATAAAAAACAAAATTAAAATTGGGGAGGGAGGGTGGGAAAAAACTTTCTTCTCCTTCTTGGCCCGTGCTCCAACTGACCACTGCCAGGTTGCCACCCCCCACAGTTTTTCTTGGTAACACCCCCCAACTCCAGGCCCACCAATCCTAAGCAGATGCCTCTTTTTATTTTTCTACCCTCATTCTCCACTCCGCCTCATTGCCCACCCCAGTCATGCTGGCCCTCCTCCCAGTTTCACCTCTGCTCCGGGCCATTACTTGACTAAGGGATGTGCATATTTACTGAGGCTCTCGTTATCCACCACTAACAACCCCTTGTAAATTATTACTTAATCATTGACCAGACGACACAACCTGTTTTTCTTTGGAGTCGACTGGCCATAGCAGCCTTTTATTATAACAAAATAAAATACAGAAATTTTTTCGCAAAAAACGTACAACGTAAATGCATATAAATACATTTTTTACATAACCTTAAACCGAACACAAATCAGCTTTAAAACCTGCCTGATCTAGAGGTCTTTGAAGGGCAAAATATTTTCTCAACCAACATAGTTGTATCGGTACACTCCATAAAAGGCCCCCTGCCGTATATTACGCAAGCTCAAGGGACAAACCAGTTACTTCCTTCACGATACAACCAAAAAACGACACACCATTGTTACCTTAGTATTGTTCTTAATGGAAGGGACACCCATCCCTCCGGATGGGCCCAATCCCCCCTAAACCTCCCTTATTTTTTAAGCACCACCTTCAAAGACCCCATAGACCTACCGCCAAAGCACACGAACGTGACACCTTACGTACGTGTCGCCCTCCACAGCCTGACCGCCCGCTGAACGCCATCCTGCAAACCCAGCTGCCACAGGTCAATACCTATGGCATTTAGGTGAACACCATCCGCACGCAAAAAACGCCACGTTTCTTCTTCCAGATCCCGATGGCGTACAGCCAAACCTCCATTGCGTACGAAAAATTTGGCTACCGCTTTGTTTACCTTGACCCTTGCTCTGTTAATACCAGCGACAGAACGAGCCATACGCCAAGCAGTTCTAGCCACAATATCCGACCAGACAAAAATGGTGTCTGGGAAAAAAGACTGTAATCGCAACAAATCAAACTTAATATCCCGAATAAGTTCCCGTGCACAACGCAAACCAAGATCATTACCCCCTACGTGTAGTAAAACCACATCCGGGGGGCGATCCAAACGAGCGTACTTATGCATTTCGGGCACCACTCTGGACCAAAGCATGCCCGGAATACCAAGCCAACGCACAGTGCCTTCATCTACAGACAAACCCAGGAACCTGCCCCCTTGTCGGACATCCGCCCTCCTGGCACCCCAATACACATAGGAGTGTCCCAGGATCCATATCAAGCAGGCTTCTGATTCTGAAAGAAAAAAGGGGGGGGAGAAAAACATACACATAACCCCCTAACTAAGACAGTGCCTACAAGACACGAACAACATGAATATGTGAGGAAATCAAGAGAGAGAGGAGTCACAAGAAAAAAGGAACCCCCCCCTTACCCGAAGACTTACAATAAATGAGGGCGGATATACGTTCGGAATCTAGCAGACTCCCAGCGTCCAATACTTTTTACCGCCTTCTCATCTAATCCCCAGCGAACAGCCTCCGTCGCCGCCCCAATGCGGAAAGAGTGAGAAGAATAATTCTCTGCCCTTAAACCTGCTGCGACCAAACATTTTTTAAACACGGCCTGAAATTGAAAGCGAGACAAAGCCGTCCCATCTTCATGCTTAAAGAAAACCCCAGGACCCAGAGGCCTAAGTTTACAAAACTCCCCTACAGCCCAAACTGGACAAATTGGAGAGCGAGGAACCGCCCTCAAATCAACTCGGGCACCCTTACCCAACTGATCCGTCTTGGATCGCCTCAGGAAAACACCCAAAGTATCACCCTGTACCCACACGTCCTGAACTTCAAGGCCCCCTTGACCTTTTTTGTTCCGACTAACCAGTTCGCCCACCCGGAAAGCCCCAAAGAAGGCCAATACAAAAACCGCCCGAAACAACACCCTCTCGTACTCGGAAACACAAACCTCACCCAACTGATCTACTACGACACCCAACACCGCAAAAGAAACAGGACGTCTCTTATCGGCAGCCACCCGACCAACGCGGTAACCCCGCATAGCACGCCGAACCTTAAATACCTTGGTCACGTCCTGCTGCCCTGTCAACTGAAACATAAAAGCCAGTCCGGCCAACTTCCGCGACATATACGAGGCCGAGACCCCGGCCTCAAAGTTCCTACCAATAAAATACAGTAACAAATCTACACCAAGCTCTGCTGGAGAGCCGTCCCCCACTTCCCTTAACAAGTCTTTCCATTCCTGCCAAACCTTAGTATACGCTGTCCACGTAGCCGCAGAAACCGACTTGCGCATCAACAAATGGGCAGTGGCAATACGATGCTCCATAACCTCTCGGGGCAAGGAATCCCGCGCTGCTCCGCTTCCGGTGCCAATTGACGAAATCTGTCCCACTGGAAACGAGACAACGCATCAGCCACCGAATTGTCAACACCAGGAACATGTACAGCAGACACAAAACAATTAATACGCAAACAGGTAAGAACCAGATGTCGCAGTAAGCGCACAACTGGAGGAGACGAAGCACTGTTATTATTAATGGCCTGCACCACCCCAAGATTATCACAGTGAAAACGTACACGGCGATTCCTAAAATCTTCCCCCCATAGCTCAACAGCAAGCACGATGGGAAACAATTCCAACACCGCTAGATTGCGTACCAAACCAGTTTCCTGCCATTCCGCTGGCCACTCTCCCGCGCTCCAACGCCCCTGCAAGAAAGCCCCAAAACCACCGGAACCTGCTGCATCGGTGAACAGTTCCAAATCAAAATTCGAAACCACCTGATCCTGCCACAAAGTTCGGCCATTATAGGAAGTTAAAAAGGAATCCCACACTTTCAAATCTTCCCTATGATCCTGCACCAGTCTGATGTAGTGATGCGGTGCCCTAACACCAGCCGTGGCAGCCGCCAATCGCCTGCAAAAAACCCGCCCCATAGGCATAATGCGACAGGCAAAATTTAGCTTGCCCAAGAGAGATTGCAGGGCCCGAAGTTGAATCTTCTTCCCCCGTAAGGCCCCCGCCACCTCCTCCTTCAAATCCTCAAGTTTATCCAGAGGTAAGCGGCACTCCATAGCTATGGTATCAATGATGATACCCAAGAAACTAAGTTCCGTGGCCGGCCCTTCGGTTTTGTCGGCGGCCAACGGGACCCCAAACACCTCGAAAACTTGCTGAAGTGTGGCCAACAGGGATGCACAAATCGCACTCTCCGCAGGCCCTATACACAAAAAATCATCCAGGTAGTGAATGACGGATGACAAGCCCGAAACATCCCTCACCACCCATTCAAGAAAAGAGCTAAACTGCTCAAACAAGGAACAGGAAATAGCACACCCCATGGGTAAGCATCTATCAACAAAAAACCTATCCTGCCATCTACAGCCCAAAAGATGGCAGCTATCCGGATGGACCGGCAAAAGGCGAAAAGCAGCTTCGATGTCCGTCTTAGCCAACAGAGCTCCCCTACCATACCGCTGGACCCAAGCCACCGCCGTATCGAATGACGTGTACGACACCGTACAGAGATCCGGAGCAATGGAATCGTTGACTGATCCCCCTCGCGGATGAGACAAATGATGAATGAGCCGAAACTTGTTCGGCTCCTTTTTGGGGACAACACCCAATGGGGATACCACCAGATTGGGTACCGGCGGCAATTCAAACGGGCCAGCCATACGACCCAACGAAATTTCTTTGAACAATTTTTCAGTAATGACCTCCGGATGTTCCCTGGCCGACCTCAAATTGTCAGCCATAGGCGGGGCCGCCAATAACTGACAGTGTAATTTGAAACCCTCGGTAAAACCCAACTCTAACAACTCGGCCGCTTCCCGATTAGGATAGCGCCTTAGAAACGGGGCCATCTTTCTTACCCTCACCGGCGTCATCCCTTTTTCCAGAATCCCCCCCTTTTCCGCGTCCTTGTTTAAAACACCGAGACTGGGGATGAAAACCCCCACAGGTGGAACACTCATGGCGGAAACGACATTTTGTCCCGAATTTGCATGTACCGGCATTAAATTGCCAGCAGAAACCCGGACGATTTCCGGCCGGTTGCCCGGCAGAGGCCGAACCCCCGGCCCCGCCCTGAAAGGGGGGCAACGAACTCCTGGGAGAGGACATCAGCTTCATCCATAGGCTAATATCCTTATGGTCCCACCGCAAAGAAGGGCGGACCGCCTTCCGTTGACGGAACTGCTCATCGTAACGCAACCACGCAGTGCCCCCATACACTCGTTGTGCCTCCCCGATGGAGTCAAGGTAGCAAAAAAGAGCTGAGCAGTTCTCCGGGGCCTTCTCCCCAATAACGCCCGCCAAAATCGCAAACGCCTGCAACCAATTTGCAAACGTGCGCGGAATCAAACGATAGCGCCGCTTTTCCTCCTCTTCTTTCTTGCTCTCGTCCGGCTTAACTTTGTCCAAGTTAAACTTCTCCAAGGGCAACAAAGAGAAAATCTCAACATATTCACCCTTCCAGATGCGCTCTTTCACCTCCGGCTTCAAATGAGCAACCAAAGGACCCTCAAAACATACATATACTTCACATTTGGCGGCATCCGCCAAACGCACCCCATCTACCCCCACCGTAGTTTTTCCAGCCAGACCGGTATCCGCAACTGCCGCCGATGTACTGGCTGTCACCGACGCCACTGGCGGTGGAACTACAGGATTGTTCACACCTAACCCATCGTTTGCCGGGCCTGCGACCGTACCAGCATCCCCCACTGCCGTAACCTGGCCTAGAACCCCCAACGCAGTACCCTGAGCTGCAGGAGTACGGGCTGCTGCCCATACCCCCACCGGGGAAGCGTCCGCCACCGGCCGTGCACCAGCTTCGCAGCGCACCAACACCTCCCTCAAGCCAGCCAACAAGGTGTGCATCACTCCCATGTCCTGTGCCACTGCTAAACCCAGGGGAGGGGAACACGTACTAATCACCGCACTACCTGCTCCATCCTTCTGAACCTCAGCACCCCCTTACAGTAATCCCTGAGCCCCCAAAATTAAAAGCAGGAGAAGACATAGAAAAAACAGAAGACATGTCCCTACCTGGCTGTCGCTGCCCCACAGGACATCCAGCCGCAAGATCCGCTCCATGCGCTGCCACCTGGCTCTCTCCTTCCTCCGATTCGGCGATCTCCCCTTCCGACATGCTGCCATCCGAACTCCCAGCCTCCCTTCCGACCGAATGAGTAGGCCGCACTTCCGCACTTCCTGGAACCGTCGGGCGCCCTGCAGTGACGTCATCCCTGCGCGCCATGCCTGGATACTCTTCCCGCTCCACGCGGCCTCTACGCTGAGCTCTGGGCCGGGCTGGGGAAGCCCGCCTAGCCGCCGATCTGGATCGCTCCACCAAAGTGTCCCCAGCATGCCGCCGCGTCACCGCCGACGATCCACTCCGCCCCCGTCTCTCCGGAACAGAGGCCCCGGCCGCTCCAGGCATCAGGCCGGCACCCGCCGATTCTTCTCTCCCCCGCCGAGCCACTCTCGAGGAGGCCGCACTGGAACCACGGTCAGTAGATAGGGGGGTGAGGGCAGGCCTAGCAGAAGCGCTCCCACCCCGGGTCCGCCGTGGGCGGGGATTCCTACCGGCCACCACGCTGGGCGAAGCAGGCGTCCGCTTGGCCGGTGGCGCCGAAGGGTCCTGTAAAGGGCTCCCAAAACGGTCACGGACGCTTCTCGTCGCCTCTGGGCTAAAACGCTCAGGAGGCCTGGACCTCCTAGCACGTGGGCGAGTCTGAGGAGGGGGGCCTGCGGATGAGCCAGAGGGTCCCTGGCTAGGGGCCTGAATCAAACTGGATACCGTAGCCTGTAGCCATTCAGTACCTCTGGCCGCCGCCTCCTCCCGTAGCTGGGACAATAAGGCCTCAAGATCCCCCATGGTAAAGTTTTTTCCTCAAGGAGCAAAGGAAAAAACTTTCTTCTCCTTCTTGGCCCGTGCTCCAACTGACCACTGCCAGGTTGCCACCCCCCACAGTTTTTCTTGGTAACACCCCCCAACTCCAGGCCCACCAATCCTAAGCAGATGCCTCTTTTTATTTTTCTACCCTCATTCTCCACTCCGCCTCATTGCCCACCCCAGTCATGCTGGCCCTCCTCCCAGTTTCACCTCTGCTCCGGGCCATTACTTTTGACCGTAGTTGAGCTTGAATAACTCCAGAAAATGTACCCCCTTTATAGCTTTATTCCTCCATATATGATGATATTGGTTTCCTCAGTATGTCACCTCGATCATTTAGGCCCAGAGAGAAAAGAAATTGTTGTTTTTATCACAACCTTCTTTGCATGAATTGGGAAGTAAAAAATCAAAAGTCAAAAGGACGTTTTGTCTCACCTTCTTTTCTGGAAAGGGTAGAAAAGTGTGTACTACATAATAAACACATCCTCAGTCAATTCATGTACAAAGGTCACACTGACATCAGGAAGCCATGTTGGATGAACTTTGGTTAAGTCTACAAAACGCCCAAAATCCCTGCAGACATTAGTAGGTGACATCATGTGTGTTTCCCACATTAACCATTGAGATCCTCAATAAGCATTCTCGGGCTACTACAATATAAAACACAAATAGCTTGGACAGTCCCTGTCACACTTTAGGCCAGTTCTGTAACCTAGTGCTGGAAAATAAAATCAAAAAGCCCCAAAGAGTTTATCAGGATTTCAATAGCTATCTAGAAAGAAGGAGGAAAGACCAGAGTGAGAGATGAGGGCAGGAGGATTTAGAGTAGTGGTTCTCAACCCTGTCCTTAAGTACCCCCAACAGTCCATGTTTTGGGAATTTCTCTTAGATAAAATAGCTGTCCAAAATAGCAAGCCATTGACTCTGATTTAAAGCACCTGTACAAGATAACTGTTGGGGGTACTTGAGAACAGGGTTGAGAACCACTGACCTAGAAGACATGAGAGACTATTGTGCTGCAACCACATGCATTGCACAGGATCGTAGGGCAGTTGGAGCACAGCCCCATTCACTTAAAGCAGGACTTCTTCACTGAAGTTCTGCTGATTTGGTCCTGGGGGGTGAGTACCGCCAGGAGTTTCACTTTAAAGTACAAGCTGTCTGCTGTGGAGTGTGTGCTGTCAGGGGGGGACTTGTAGTTTTCTCAGTCCCAGTGTGGGCAAATCCAATTTTGAATAGTGACAACAGGTGCAGGGAAAGGATCCCCCATCCCACTGTCATAGGGGAGGGTGAGGGGGGTGCTGCTTAATAATAGTGGCTAAGTGGTTATTACTTCCACCTAATAGCAATAGAAGTGTTGGTTTGAATCTCAGCCACAGCTCTACCTGTCTGGAGGTTCATGTTCTCCCTGTGCCTGCGTGGGTTTTCTCCAGGTACTTTGGTTTCCTCCCACACTCCAAAGACATACCAGTAGGTTAATTGGCTCCTGTCTAAATTGGCCTTAGCATGTATGAATGTGAGTTAGGGACCTAGATTGTAAACTCCTTAAAGGCAGGGACTGATGTGAACGTTTAATAAATATGTAAAGCACTGTGTAAATTAAGGGTGCTATATAAGTACCTGTAATAAATAATATGTACAGTGCCATCACATGACGTACAGTGCCATCTCATGCCGTACAGAGTCATCACATGCCGTACAGTGCCATCACATGCCGTACAGAGTCATCACATGCCGTACAGTGCCATCACATGCCATATAGAGTCATCACATGCCGTACAGTGCCATCACATGCCGTACAGTGCCATCACATGCCGTACAGTGCCATCCCATGCCGTACAGAGCTATCACATGCCGTACAGTGTGATCACATGACGTACAGAGTGATACACAGTCCCATCATCCCCATCCCCTGTACTCCTATACAGTCCCATCATCCCCATCCCCTGTACTCCTATACAGTCCCATCATCCCCATCCCCGTACGGCATGTGAAGGCACTGTACAACATATAATGACACTATACGGCATGTGATGGCACTGTATGGCATGTGATGGCACTGTATGGCATGTGATGACACTGTACGGCATGTAATGACACTGTACGGCATGTAATGGCACTGTATGGCATATGATGGCACTGTACGGCATCTGATCCTGTAATACTCTATTTACAATGAAGGGAACATTACTTCTATAGGGGTACTAGGTAATACACCAAGTATGGGGGAGCAAAGCTCTGTCCATGTCTGAGGAGCTCTGGGCTTCAGTATGAAAATACAAGTAGATGTGAATGGGAGGTTTCATTGTCTCATATAAAAATCCAGATAGTCAATAAAAGGATTCATTCACAATTTTAGCTCTGATTTTATTTCATTTCATTTTACTATACCAGTAATGCATGGAATGCCTGTGTGCTGTCACATCCATATGTGTATTCTGCTTTACAAATATATTGTTTTCACTCTGGTAGATAGTAATATGTAGAAGACATATACATACACAGCACTATCAGTGACTTCTCCTACCTTAGTCACCGAATTAAGTGTTCTTATCTTTGCTGGATTTGTCTGACTATCGGAAAATGCTGCAGAAGAGGAGGGAGGGGGGAGGAGGTAGGAGGGAGGAGGGAAGACGGAGCAGCTACACTCTGCGAAGTGTCTGAACGAGCAGAGAAAGGACATCAATCAAGCAAGATGACTGGAAAGTGGGTGGATCCAGACTCCAGAGCCAGACCATTGTCGGTATTACACTGTATCTGTAGCCCCTCCCACAGGTATTTAGCTGAATTTTAACAGAAGTGGGGCACTTACATTGAATAGATGTAAGAAAAAAAGGAAACCCATACTTCTCTTTTAAAGTGCTAGTAAATCTTGCTTGGTAATTTTTACATACAGGTAAGCCTATAATAAGGCTTACCTGTAGGTAAAATGAATATCTCCTAAACCTGCACCGTTTGGGAGATATTCACCCTGGATGCAGCCAGTTATGTCACCGGTGCATGCGCTCTGAAGGCCCGGCATACTTTGCTGGACCGTCAGAGCTTTGTGCCGGAACTAAGGGCTCCCATGCGCACGCACGGGAGCGACGTCATCACGGCTCCAGCCAATTACAGAGACGCGCGAACCCAGAAGAAAGACCGAGGAAGACGTCAGCTTTCTCAATATTGACAGCAAAGCGCAGGAGGGCTTCATTCCAAGGTGAGTATTTCATAATGTGCTAGTATGAGATGCGTACTAGCACATTATGCCATTGCCTTGCAAGTGTTGAAGAAAAGCAGTAGTAAACAGCCACAGTTTACTACTGCTTTAAGTGTTGAAGAAAAGCATGCTATTAGGGCCAGTACACACCACGTGTAGTCCAGTGCGTTTTGTTTCTGCATAAAAAACGCATGAAAAGTAGGTTATATGGTTTCCAATGGCATAGTTCGCACCAGTGCAGTCAGTTCATGGACTTTCCAGTTCCAGAAAAAAAAAGTAGAACATGCTGCATTTTTCTGCATGTACTGGAACGCAGTAAAACACATAAAAAATGCACCAGAATGCACTGGAACGCATCAAAAATGCACCAGACCCCAGTACAGGGGGAAAAAAAAACAGGAAAAAATAAGTAAAAAAAAATCTGGAAATGCATATAAAATGCACTGGAACGCGCCAAAAACGTACATGCAGGAACGCACCCAGAACGAATATGGAATGCGTTTTTGTGGTGTAAATTGTATATGTTATTATCAGCACTTGCTGTAAAGTTTTTCCCTTTCCTACCACAAGCAGTGCCTGGAAAGTCTTCCCATATAACCAAAGCAATGGCTCCATCCACTGGTGAATATAAATACTACATCCTGAAATTTTAATATTACTGTAAGTACAAAAAAAAATAAAATAATAATAATTTCAATAAATGGCTGTCTGCTGGGTTTTTTTAAAGGGCACGTGTGCATTAATTAGCAAAAGCCATTAAATAAACACATATTAACATACAGACATGTAATTCAACCATCTTAAAGGCAATAAAACAGTAGCTGAAATGGGCATAAATCAGAAGACAAAAGTTGTCTTTAAACCTTCCCATGGGATTTTTACAGTACCAGTCAATACATATGCAAATTATTGTAAAATCCTCACATAGTTACCTAAGACAGTACAATTTGATCATAGTAGGTTCCTGTAAATACAACTTTTATTTATTTTATTTTTTTTATCAGCCTGTTAGGCTCATTCTGTCATTACCGTGACACCTGAATGTCCCATAATCCTCCAAGACACACCAAATCATATATTCAGTCATGTTGGACAACTCTAAGGCCCCTTTCACACGATCGGACTTTTCAGCTACAAAAGTCCGACAGCCTGTCCGACAGACTTTCGACGGACTTTTGGCGGACTTTCGACGGACTTGCGGCGGACTTTCTAACGAACAGACTTGCCTACACACGACCACACAAAAGTCCGACGGATTCGTACGTGATGACGTACACCGGACTAAAATAAGGAAGTTCATAGCCAGTAGCCAATAGCTGCCCTAGCGTGGGTTTTTGTCCATCGGACTAGCATACAGACGAGCGGATTTTTCGACCGGACTCGAGTCCGTCGGAAAGATTTGAAGCATGTTTCAAATCTAAAGTACGTCGGATTTGAGGCTAAAAAAGTCAGTTGAAAGTCCGGAGAAGCCCACACACGATCGGATTACCAGCCAGCTTTAGTCCGTCAGCGTCCGTTGGACTTTTGTAGCTGAAAAGTCCGACCGTGTGTACACGGCATAAGGGGTCTATTTATAATAAAAAAAATGCTGTTTGAATACCTAATGCATTCTCACAGCTGTCAAGAATAATTGCTGTAATGCCTGGAAAGGATTTATTCCTATGATCATCAGCTCCACCTAGTGGCCATAATGCTAAGTTTTCCTGATTGAGGTATTACAGAAGAAAATGACATTATAGCCACTAGAATCAGAGCCGATGATCATAGGAAATAAACAGCCTTTACAAATAATACTGTGATTATTTGTGTGTTGTTTGAGACACGCACATAGCAATTTTTCTCGATAAATAGACCCCTAAGTATTGAAACACGTTCTCATTTATAACATGAAAAAGAGTGGAGGCCCACCCACTATTTACATGTCAAATTAGAATCATCTGTGTCCCATTGGGGAGATTTCCCTTCACTTCCTGTCCCATACTCAAAAACAAAGTGAAAGAAAATCCCTTCACAGTGAAGAAATCCCTGGTTTTCATCTGGGTCACCAGAACTAGTGTCCCCATTGGACGATTTCTTTATTCCTGTTCTGGTGACAACCCAAAATGTAATGCCCCATACACACGAGCGGATTTTCTGTCGGAAAAAAATTGGATGGTTTTTCCCGACGGAGTTCCGCTCAAGCTTGCCTTGCATACACACGGTCACACAAAAGTTCTCTGAACTTTCGACCGTCAAGAACGCGGTGACGTACAACACTACGACGGGCCGAGAAAATGAAGTTCAATGCTTCCGAGCATGCGGCGAATTGTGTAGGAATTTTGCGCATCGGAATTTGTACAGACGATCGCATTTTCGGATTGGAACTTTTCCCGACCGAAAAATAGAGAACCTGCTCTCAATCTTTTGCTGGCTGGATTTCCGCCAGCAAAAGACCGATGGAGCATACACACGGTCACCTTTTCCGACAATGGGCTCACATCGGAGTTTTGCTGGCGGAATTTCCGATCGTGTGTACAGGGTATAAGGGTTTTCTTTCATTTTCAGTGATAACAGTAAACAGGACACTTAGAGAGGATTTCTCCCTAAAGGGGGCACAAACAGCAATAAACACCTGACAAGTGTTCTAATCCCTCTCCACTCTATCCAAAACTAATGTAATGTTACCCCCATAGGAGCTGCTAATTAAATGCCCAGAATTCTTGTTCCCAGTAATTGCCCTGCAGCCAGGCACACAATTCTGATCACTCTTCAGTAGGGATGAGCCGAACACCCCCCGGTTCGGTTCGCACCAGAACCTGCGAACGGACCGAAAGTTCGCACGAACGTTAGAACCCCATTGACATCTATGGGACTCGAACGTTCGAAATCAAAAGTGCTCATTTTAAAGGCTAATTTGCATGGTATTGTCCTAAAAAGGGTTTGGGGACCCGGGGCCTACCCCAGGGGACATGTATCAATGCAAAAAAAACTTTTAAAAACGGCCGTTTTTTCGGGAGCAGTGATTTTAATGATGCTTAAAGTAAAAAAAAAAAAGTGAAATATTCCTTTAAATATCGTACCTGGGGGGTGTCTATAGTATGCCTGTAAAGTGACGCGTGTTTCCCATGTTTAGAACAGTCCCTGCACCAAATGACATTTTTAAAGGAAAAAATCTCATTTAAAACTGCTTGCGGGTTTAATGTAATGTCGGGTCATGGCAATGTGGATGAAAATCGGTGAGACAAACGGCATGGGTACCCCCCAGTCCATTACCAGGCCCTTTGGGTCTTGTATGGATATTAAGGGGAACCCCGCACCCAAATTAAAATAAGGAAAGGTGTGGGGCCACCAGGCCCTATATACTCTGAACAGCAGTATACAGGCGGTGCAAACAAGACAGGGACTGTAGGTTTGTTGTTAAGTAGAATCTCTTTGTAATTTTGAACGGGTACATTTTTAACGTGTTTAGCTCCAGCCAAAAAATCTTTTTTAAGCTTTTTGGAAAACATAGGGAAGGGTTATCACCCCTGTGACATTTGTTTTGCTGTCTTTCCTCCTCTTCAGAAGATTTCACCTCACTTTTTGTCCCAATGAAAAATGTTTTTTGAAAATTTGGGTTTTTTTGTGGAACAAGGATTGGAAAGCATCAGTGGAAAGGAGAAATTGTTTTCCCATATTAACTCTTACAGGAGAGAATTTCCCTTCCTAGGGGTAGATTTCATCTCACTTCCTGTTGTCTCCTTCCGTTTGCAAGTAGGAGTCGTTTGTAAGTTAGATGTTTGAAAGTAGGGTCCTGCCCTATATACTCAGCAGAAATTTGGGCCTTAGGTGTTGCTGTGGCCACAACACTGTAAGCCCTCACAGGGCCCTGCTGTGAAATATTAGATCAAGAATTGTAATTACATGCCCCTGTTGAACAGGAGCTGAAAAATTAGGCCTTAGGCACTGGTGCTGGTGCCACAACACTGCAACCCCTCACAGACACTCTAGTTGGAACGCAGGAACGAGCCCTGCTGCAAAGTATTGCATCAAAAATTGTAATTACACGCCCCTGTTAGACAGGGGCAGAAAAATTGGGCCTTAGGCACTGGTGCTGGTGCCACAACACTGCAACCCCTCACAGACACTCTAGTTGGAACGCAGGAACGAGCCCTGCTGCAAAGTATTGCATCAAAAATTGTAATTACACGCCCCTGTTAGACAGGGGCAGAAAAATTGGGCCTTAGGCACTGGTGCTGGTGCCACAACACTGCAACCCCTCACAGACACTCTAGTTGGAATGCAGGAACGAGCCCTGCTGCAAAGTATTGCATCAAAAATTGTAATTACACGCCCCTGTTAGACAGGGGCAGAAAAATTGGGCCTTAGGCACTGGTGCTGGTGCCACAACACTGCAACCCCTCACAGACACTCTAGTTGGAATGCAGGAACGAGCCCTGCTGCAAAGTATTGCATCAAAAATTGTAATTACACGCCCCTGTTAGACAGGGGCAGCAAAATTGGGCCTTAGGCACTGGTGCTGGTGCCACAACACTGCAACCCCTCACAGACACTCTAGTTGGAATGCAGGAACGAGCCCTGCTGCAAAGTATTGCATCAAAAATTGTAATTACACGCCCCTGTTAGACAGGGGCAGAAAAATTGGGCCTTAGGCACTGGTGCTGGTGCCACAACACTGCAACCCCTCACAGACACTCTAGTTGGAATGCAGGAACGAGCCCTGCTGCAAAGTATTACATCAAAAATTGTAATTACACGCCCCTGTTAAACAGGGGCTGAAAAATTGTGCCTTAGGCACTGGTATTGGCGCCCAGAACCAAAAATGTTCTTACAAGCTATTAGCGTGATGATTGAGGAGGAAGAGGATAATTACTCAGGGATAGTCACTCAGCATCAGCATAAGCAGTCTTTGAAGGGATCTGAGATTTCAAAAAGAATTATTCGGTTACATCAGCATCAGGTGCTAGGTAGCTGGTGGTGATCCAAGACTGATTCATTTTTATGAAGGTCAGCCGATCGACCGAGTCGGTGGACAGACGCACCCTGTGATCGGTTACCACGCCTCCAGCAGCACTGAATGTGCGTTCCGAAAGAACGCTGGATGCAGGACAGGCCAGTAGCTCAATTGCATACTGTGCAAGCTCTGGCCAGTGATCCATCCTCAAGACCCAGTAACCCAGAGGATTTTCGGTGGGAAAGGTGTCCAAGTCTGATCTTGCCCCTAGGTATTCCTGCACCATGTAAAACAGACGCTGGCGATGGTTGCTGGAACCGATCATACCTTGGGGCTGCGGACCAAAAAATTGTCTGAACGCATCGGTCAGACGGCCACCTTCTCCACCGCTCCTTCTTTGACTGACCGAAGCCTCAGCAACACGTTGTCCAGAAACAGGAGTTTGTAACCTCCCAGTCTCTGGGAACGCATTGCACAGACCTTTCTGCAAGGCCTCCCGAAGATGTTTCATCCTCTGCTCCCTCTGCGATGGCAAGATAAGGTCCGCAACCTTACCCTTGTAACGTGGATCAAGGAGGGTTGCCAGCCAGTATTGGTCCTTCTCCTTGATACCACGAATACGAGGATCCTTACGCAGGCTTTGCAGGATCAGGGAGGCCATGCAGCGTAGGTTTGCTGAGGCATTCGGTCCGGAGTCCTCTGGGTCACTAAGGACGACAACGTCCGCAGCCACCTCCTCCCAGCCACGTACAAGTCCATGTGTTTCTTGGGACTGATCCCTTAAAGACTGCTGCTGATGCTGAGTGCCAGGCTCCACCACCATACTGACACAATCTTCCTCCTCCTCCTCCTCCTCCTCGTCCTCTTCCTGTGTGATCGGCGGGCACGCAGGAACACTGTCTGGATAAAGGGGGCCTTGAGAGCTAAGGAAGTCCTCCTCTTCCTGCCTCTGTTCTGCCTCAAGTGCCCTGTCCATTATTCCACGCAGCGTGTGCTCCAGCAGGTGGACAAGGGGGACAGTGTCACTGATGCATGCACTGTCACTGCTCACCATCCTCGTGGCCTCCTCGAATGGTGACAGGACAGTGCATGCATCCCTGATCATGGCCCACTGGCGTGGGGAAAAAACCAAGCTCCCCTGACCCTGTCCTGGTGCCATAGTCGCACAGGTACTCATTGATGGCCCTCTGCTGCGTGTGCAGCCGCTGCAGCATGGCCAACGTTGAGTTCCACCTGGTGGGCATGTCACAGATTAGGCGGTTCTTGGGCAGGTTAAACTCCTTTTGGAGGTCCGTCAGCCGAGCACTGGCATTATATGACTGGCGGAAATGCACACAGACTTTCCTGGCCTGCCTCAGGACATCCTGTAAACCCGGGTACCTGCCCAAGAACCGCTGCACCACCAAGTTAAGGACGTGAGCCAAACAGGGCACATGGGTCATTTGTCCCTGTCGGAGGGCAGAGAGGAGGTTGGTGCCATTGTCGCAAACCACCATTCCTGCCTTAAGTTGGCGTGGCGTCAACCACCTCTGAACCTGCCCCTGCAGAGCTGACAGAACCTCTGCCCCAGTGTGGCTCCTGTCCCCCAAGCACACCAGCTCAAGCACCGCATGGCATCTTTTGGCCTGCGTACTTGCGTAGCCCCTTGAACGACTACGGAGCACCGCTGGTTCCGAGGAAGAGGCCATGGAGAAGAAGAAGAGGAGGGGGTGGAGGAGAGAGGTGTGTCACAATCAGCATTTTGGAGGCGTGGTGGCGGAACAACCTCCAACACTACTGCACCTTGTCCTGCATCCTTCCCAGCTGCCAGCAGAGTCACCCAATGCGCCGTGAAACTTAGGTAACGTCCCTGTCCATGCCTGCTGGACCATGAGTCAGCGGTAATATGCACCTTACCGCTGACCGCCCTGTCCAGCGAGGCATGGACATTGCCTTCCACATGCCGGTAGAGAGCCGGAATCGCCTTCCGTGAGAAAAAGTGGCGTTTGGGTACCTGCCACTGAGGAACCGCACATTCCACAAACTCACGGAAGGGGGCAGAGTCTACCAACTGAAAAGGCAGCAGTTGAAGTGCTAGCAATTTTGCCAAGCTAG
Source organism: Lithobates septentrionalis (assembly GCA_037952835.1). Taxonomy (NCBI): domain Eukaryota; kingdom Metazoa; phylum Chordata; class Amphibia; order Anura; family Ranidae; genus Lithobates; species Lithobates septentrionalis. Next base: position 686,775 of record JBBDGP010000034.1, on the reverse strand, counting down.
CATTCAACCGCTGGGCATGTGGATGGCTGGGAGCAAACTTCTTTCGGCGGTGCAGCAGCTGGGGCAGGGAAATTTGCCTGGTACAATCTGACGTCGGTGTACCAAAAGCAGATTGCCCACAAGTACTTGGCTGTGACACACCTAATTCTACACCTTCATTCCTCTCACTGCAGGTCTCAGAGAGGACTGGAGGTCTAGTGGGGTTGGAAATCTCAGCTGATGAGGAGCAAGGAGAGATCCTCTTTGTTCTTTGGTGTGGGTCTTTTAGATACGCTTGCCAACGAACTGCATGGCAGGTCAACATATGTCTGGTCAAGCATGTGGTACCCAAGCGGGAGATGTTTTGGCCACGTGAGATACGCTTGAGACATATGTTGCAAATAGCAGTGGTGCGATCTGATGCACTCGTCTCAAAAAAGGCCCACACCAAAGAACTTTTTGAATAACGCGCAGAGACTGCAGCGCCCTGCACATGTGGAGCTTTGGGGTGTGATGCAGTCAATGTGCTGCCCTTAGGCTGGCCCCTGGAGGGCATCCTGCCTCGTTGGTGATGTGCCGCCTCCTCCTCCTCCTCCTCTCTCCTATCAGGCACCCACGTTGAGTCAGTGACCTCATCATCCCCTCCCTCCTCATCACTGGAGCAAACCTGGCAGTATGCTGCAGCAGGGGGAGCATGACTGCCAGTTTGCTGTCCTTCTTGGGCACCCCCTCTGTCCGTGCTCATGTTACTGCCTTCATCGAGCTCAGTATCATCATCAGAGCCTTCCAAACGCTGGGCATCCTCCTGGAGCATGTACCCAACACTGTGGTCAAACAGTTCGAGGGACTCCTCAGGAGGACATGGTGGAGCTAGGGAAGGAGTCACTGATGACATTGAGCTGAGGGAAGAGGCCGCTGCTTTGCCAGACAAAGCACCCTGGGCATGGGTGAGAGAGGATGAGGAGGATGAGGACGGCTTGGTCATCCACTCGACCAAGTCTTCCGCATGTTGCGGCTCAACACGGCCAGCTGCCGAAAAAAAGGCCAAGCGTGTCCCATGGCCACATGCTGATGAGGATGCACCGTCTCCACGACCAGCACTAGACACAGAGCCTGCTTGCCCTCTCTTATTGGCTTGTGACTGTCTGCCTCTCCTTCTTGGCCTTCCAGACATACTAATGGCCTGTAGCTGCACTAAGCTGGGATAGAACACCAGTAATTTTCTTCAGGTAGCTTTATATACTGTAACCAGACAAGCCTGCCTGTCAGTAGGAAGATAACAGGAACGGATCTAGCTGAACACTGTGAGCAGGACGCACTGTACTAAATGTAAATAGTCTAGCTGCCTGACCGTGGTACTAATAGGATCAAATAGAACACCAGTAATTTTCTTCAGTTAGCTTTATATACTGTAACCAGACAAGCCTGCCTGTCAGTAGGAAGATAACAGGAACGGATCTAGCTGAACACTGTGAGCAGGACGCACTGCACTAAATGTAAATAGTCTAGAAGATAACAGGAACGGATCTAGCTGAACACTGTGAGCAGGACGCACTGCACTAAATGTAAATAGTCTAGAAGATAACAGGAACGGATCTAGCTGAACACTGTGAGCAGGACGCACTGCACTAAATGTAAATAGTCTAGAAGATAACAGGAACGGATCTAGCTAAACTGAATACAGTGTATATATATATATATATGCAACACCTGGGATGCATATATATACACAATACACTGTAAGTGCAGCTAACTGACTGACTGTTCTGCCTAATCTATCTAACTCAAATCAAATGACACTGTCTCTCTCTCTCTCTATCTCTCAGCACACCGGAACACACACTACACAGGGCCGCCGTGCAGGCGGCCTTATATAGTGTGGGGCGTGTACTAAATCCCCTGAGCCATAATTGGCCAAAGCCTCCTTGGCTTTGGCCAATTACGGCTCTCTGTTCAGGCGGCGCTGTGATTGGCCAAGCATGCGGGTCATAGTGCATGCTTGGCCAATCATCAGCCAGCAATGCACTGCGATGCCGCAGTGAATTATGGGCCGTGACGCGCCACACGAATTTGGCGCGAACGGCCCATATCGTTCGCAATTCGACGGACGGTCGAACAGCCGATGTTCGAGTCGAACATGGGTTCGACTCGAACACGAAGCTCATCCCTACTCTTCAGACTCATTACCCAATCTAGTGCAATCAATAAATACTTAAAATAGAACTAAAGGCAAATCATTTTCTTTTTGTTATGAATAGAGTAGGGATGCATACCTCCCAACATTTTGAGATGGGAGTGAGGGACACCTACTATCAAATGTATGTAGGCATAGGACACGCCCCCTGCCACACCCCCTTACAGGAGAATTAACCCCAACAAAAGGTTAATTAAATCCACAAGGGCTTTTTTTTATCACTACTATTCCTTCATATTGGATTTTAAAATGTACAAATGCAACAATTTAGAAATTGGATGAGAGGTTTAGCACTGGGAAACACTTTTTTAAAAGTAAAAAGTGCATTTTATATACAACTATATAGATCAGACCAAAATGAGGGATAAATGAGGAGGAAAGAGGGACAGAGGGACTTTGCTCCAAATCGGGGACAGTCCCTCAAAATCAGGGACATTTGGGAGCTATAGGGGAGGGTTATAACCCTTGTCAGTATTTTTTTGCCATCTGTGTCCCATTGGGGAGATTTTCCTTCATCTCCTGTCCCATACCCACAACAGGAAGTGAGAGGAAATCCCTCCAAAGTGAGGAATTCTCTGGTTGTCACCAGAACTAGTGTCCCCATTGACAGGTGTTCTGATCCCTGTCCACTCTATCCAGAACGCTAAAAAAAGTTTTGCCTTTAGTTACACTTTAACCACTTGCTTACTGGGCACTTAAACCCCCCTCCTGCCCAGACCAATTTTGAGCTTTCAGCGCTGTCACACTTTGAATGACAATTGCGCGGTCATGCAACACTGTACCCAAATGACATTTTTATCATTTTTTCCCCACAAATAGAGCTTTCTTTTGGTGGTATTTAATCACAGCTGGGGTTTTTATTTTTTGCTAAACAAAAAAAAAAATGGAAATTTTTGAAAAAAAAAAAAAAAATCATGTTTAATAGTTTGTTATAAAATTTTACAAACAGGTAATTTTTCTCCTTCATTGATATGCGCTGATGAGGCGGCACTGGTGGGCACTGATAGGCTGCACTGATGGGCACGGATAGGCACAGATAAGGCGGCACTGATAGGCACAGTTAAGGCGGCACTGATAGGCACAGATAAGGCGGCACTGATGGGCGGCACGGATGGGCGGCACGGATGGGTGGCACGGATGGGTGGCACGGATAGGTGACAGGGATGGGCACTGATAGGTACCACTGATGAGGGGCACTGATGGGGGGCACTGATGGGTGGCACTGATGGGCAGTGATCGGCGGCACTGATGGGCACTGGTAGGTGACACTGATGGGCACTGATAGGTTGCACTGATGTGGGTGCTGATGGGTGCCACTGATGTGGGTGCTGATGGTTGGCACTGATGGGTGGCACTGATGGGTGGCACTGTGGGCACTGATGGGTGGCACTGATGGGTGGCACTGTGGGCACTGATGGGTGGCGCTGATTGATGGCACTGTGGGCACTGATGGGTGACGCTGGTGGGCACTGGTAGGCATCACTGCTGTCTATTGCTTTGTGTCAGAAGATCGCCGTGATCGGGACTGATGTCCCGATCATGGCCGCCGGTGATCGGTTTTTTTTTTCCTCCTCACGCTGTCAGCGCGAGGATGAAAAATAGCCGATTACCGGCTCTGTTTACATCACATGATCAGCTGTCATTGGCTGACAGCTGATCATGTGGTAAGGGGTCGGACCGACCCCTTACTCTGATCTGTGATCAGGCGAGTCTCATAGACTCGCTCATCACCGAGCGCTCCGTGCGCGCCCTGCAGGGGGCGCGCAGGCCGCTCGTGCACGGGACAACGTCAATAGACGTAGTCCCGGCAATTTAGATCCGCGCTGTTGCCGTCATTTGGCAATGGCCCGGATCTGAAGCGGTTAAGTGACAGTAGAAAGATTTTTCAGGTGGACAACATCAACTGTACTGGAAACCTGTGTACTCAGTTCAGTAGGGTTGCTACCTCATCCAGTTAAACCTGAACACATATTAATTACACAGGTTCTGTGGATGATTAGAGTGGTAATTAAACCCACTTGGTGTCTTAGCTGCATTAAATTAGCGATCCAGGAACCCGCAGTGGATTCGCTGTGATCCCGCATCGCAGCAGTGTGAACCAGCCCTGAATGTCCCCCCCCCCCCCCCCCCAAACCGCAAGTTTAAACAAACAGTAAAGTGGATGGTCAGTGTGATGGGGTTCCCCCTGTGTCTGTAATTATCAGCACTTGCTGTACAGTTTAGTAACAGACCTTCCCTAAAACAAGCAATGCCTGGAAACACTTCTAATATAACCAAAGCAATGGCTCCATCCACTGGTGAATATGAATACTAGATCTTAAAATTTTGATATTAGTATAAGTGCAAAAAGAAAAAACAATTTCTGAATAAATGGCTGTCTGCTGGATATTTAAAGGGCAAATGTGCATCAATCTTCAAAAAAAACACGTTTAATAAAAAACTAAATCTTTACTAGCAAAAGCTGCTAAATAGAAACATATTACCATTTACAAACACGTTTTTCATCTATAATAAAAGCAATAAAACAATTGTTAAACAGGCATAAATCAGAAGATAAAAGTTGTCTTCCATTCCTTCCATGGTTATACCATTTTCTCCCAGGGATCATTGGACCAATTAATACATATGCCAATTATCATAAAATTCTCCCACGATTGCCTAAGACAGTATGATTTGATCATAGGTTCATGTAAGGTGTGCAATAAAATTTGCATTTCTTTTTATCAGCCTGTGAGGCTCAATCTGCTGCTGCTTTGACATCCCCTGCAATCCCCCAAGACACACCAAATCGGATGTTCAGTCATGTTGGACAACACCAAGGGGTCTAATTAATAATAAAAAAAATGCTGTGCATATACTGTAGCTCATGCATTCTCACAGCCATCATAAATATTCACTGTAATGTCTCTGATTTATTACTTTGTTAGCAGCTCCACCTAGTGGCCATAATGCAGCATTTTCCTGATTGAGGTATTGCATGAAAATATCACATTATTAAGACTAGATGGACAGTCATAGGAAATAAATCTATTAGACACAATTATTATTCATGATGCCTGTGTGAATGCATTAGGCATAATGATCTAATGATCGACTTCTCTCGAACTGGACTGTTGTAAAATGTATGTTCTGATGCCGCACTGATCAGTGTATTCTGGCAGTGGAGTAGTCCCTGCGGGGGAGGATTCCTCCATCCACCTCGCTTGAGTGCATGGAGGAATTCATTACGTCCCCCATGATCCATGAATGGCCAGCGATAGGCTTTAAAAACAATGTAACAGTCACAAAGAACATCCAAAAGTCCAGGCTCATACACAATGTGCTAATAGCATCTAATGTCACCAGTGCTTGCTCCAAACTAAATATTGTTTGCTACTAAGTATTCATCAGGGGCTAGCAATGTGATGTTCGAAACATTATTTAGAAATAAATGACAGTATTTGAATATAATCAGTCCATAGACAGATGCCTGCCCTCCCATGACAGCAGCAACCTAAAGAGGAAAAAAACACAAAAGTATCTAACCCTACCTTAATATCATCAACTATAATAAATACACATGAGCATTATAAATTCATATACTAAAAAACAATATTAAGCAATATTAAAGCAAATACCAGATACAAATTATTTATTAGTAATAAAAATGCTGATATCTACATATATATATTCTGACCTCCAGGAACTACCATTACTAACTGATAAATGCATAGCCTCTCTAATTTAGTCTTATCCCATCCTCACCTGTTCCATCCTAGTTGATCAATACCTTTTTTCCTTAGATCGCTAGTTTCTTTATTGTGTAATTTAGAAAAATGCAATAGGAGGTGATTAATGTATAACTCTTACTTAACCACTTCAGCCCCGGAAGATTTGGCTGCTCAATGACTAGGCCATTTTTTGCGATACGGCACTGCGTCGCTTTAACTGACAATTGCGCAGTCGTGCAGCGCTGTACCCAAACAATATTGACGTCCGTTTGTTCCCACAAATAGACCTTTCTTTTGGTGGTATTTAATCACCTCTGAGGTTTTTATTTTTGCGCTATAAACAGAAGACCCACAATTTTGAAAAAAACACAATATCTTTTACTTTTCGCTATAATAAATATCCCCAATTTTTTCTTCAGTTTAGGCCAATATGTATTCTTCTACATATTTTTGGTAAAAAAAAGCGTATATTGATTGGTTTTCGCAAAAGTTATAGTGTCTGCAAAATTGGGGATAGATTTATGGCATTTTTATTAATATTTTTTTTTTTACTAGTAATGGCGGTGATCAGCGATTTTTATCGGGACTGCAATATTGTGGCGGACACATCGGACACTTTTGACACATTTTTGGGACCAGTGAAAATTATACCCCTATCAGTGCTATAAAAATGCTGTACTGTATAAAGGTCACTGGCAGGGAAGGGGTTAACACTAGAGGGCGATCAAGGTGTTAATTGTGTTCCCTATGTGTGTGTTCTAACTGTGGGGGGAGTGGGGTTCTCCTGAGAGAACCGGGCACTCGCGCACATGCCCCCTAGTGGCCAAAAGGCGAAGTGACGTAAGGTAACATTGTTTTGCCCAGGGGAGCCAACCTGCCGCAGTACAACCGCGGCGGCTGGTCGGGAAGGGGTTAAAGTGATTGTAAAGTCTTGTTTTTTTTTTTTTTTTCTATAAAAATAACAAACATGTTATACTTACCTGCTTTGTGCAGTGGGTTTGCACAGAGCAGCCCAGATTGTCCTTTTCTTGTGTCCCTAAAGCAGCAGCTCCTTGTGTCTATTCATACACAGAGCTGCAGTTTGGCCCCGCCCCCACTCTCTCCTGATTGGCTAACTGACTTTGACAGCAGCGGAAGCCAATGGCGCCACTACTGTGTCTCAGCCAATCAGTAGGAAGAGTCCTAGACAGCTGAGACACTCGTGGACATCGCTGGACAGAGATGGGCTCCGGTAAGTATTAGGGGAGTCGTGGGGGGGCTGCCGCACACAGAAGTCTTTTTATCTTATTGCATAGAATGCATTACGATAAAAAAGACCTGACTTTACAACCCCTTTAATATTCCATATATGTTCTTTAACCCTAACCTGCAGTGCTCACAGGCTTCCACCAACTTATTGCAAGCCACACGGACACTGCAGGATGTACACCATCTATGCAAAAATGCAGTAGAGATAAATGATGGCGTTATGCTTGGCGGTATTTAAGGCCATAAATAGTCCTGTCATATTTTTCATTTGTGCTGAATTCATAATTAAAACAAAATTCAAAATCTAAAGTTAAAATGGAGTCCTGTCACAAAAGCTGTGGTATTTTTGGGAGGCAGGAAACTCAAGCATAGGAAGTTCTCCACTGGAGTCACTGAGATAATTGTGTAGACCTACCTACCTAGCAAACAGCTACTATTAGATAGTAGACTTATTAACCATTAAATGACTGTGCTTTTTTTAAAGACCAATTGAAACCTTTATATCATAAAAAGCATTATAGAAGGCTGACAAAATTCTACAAAGACATTCTATTGACAGTAACCCTCCATCATCCCACAAGCACCATGGCTTAAATTGTTACATCATCTATAAGATTAGTGTTGATGATTAATGGTGTGATTGAGATTGATGCGTTTCGTAAATACTTCTTCAGGAGCTGGAGAAGATGTTTTTTTCTTTTTTTTTTTTTAGAAAAGATTACCAGACTATAATCTCGGCCATATTAAAATCATGTCAGTTGTTGCCTTAGCATCTGGGGGAAATCCACAAGTTAAATGATGGGACCATAAGGACCTTAAAAGAAGCGCATAATGATACTGATTGTTGGAATATCGTTTCCAAAAATCCTACCCAATCCTAGTGGATAATGTTTATCCCCATACAAAATGATAGAGACATAGTGGTATTTCCTGTGTCCAGAAATCTAGAGTATATAGATATATATCCTCCTGAGGGAAGAATATTGTCCAAGGCACTTCTAATACCAGCCACTGCTCCACAGCTGAAATTTCTGGAAAATCTTACTCCATAGTTCAGAAGCAGTTGCAGCCATTCCTGTGTATACTGAGAAATGTCTCAACATAGCTCAGAAGCTTCAGCAAGAAATACAATGTAACAGCATTATTGTTACATACATTGTATTTACTACATTTAATTCATGTGCAGACGCTCCTGAAGAAGCAGCACGGTTGGCCGTTCCATCAGAGCGCATGCGCCGATGACATCATCAGCGCAGTGTACAGTAAATATCTCCTAAACGGCGCACGTTTAGGAGATATTTAGAGTACCTATAGGTAAGCCTTATTCCAGGCTTACCTATAGGTACAAAGTATACAGGAGGGTATACAACAGTGGTGGCCACTCCATAAGGGGAGCAGGGCGCGGCACCCCCATACATGCGTCCGGCCCCCTAATCTACATGCAGGGTGCTGGAAGCATGGATTTCAATGTGGGGTGTTTTGTTTTTTTTAAGCACGTGATTAGAGCCAGAGGCTCTAATAGGCTTCAAAAAAGGGTGGGCTCTGGGCACAGAGCACTGCGCCCTGCTCCTACCCAGTTGTGTGATAATAGCAAAAGAATTCGCTATTCTTCCTCATACTCCTCCCGGTCAATCTGGAAGCCGCTATTGGCCAGGGAGTCTCAGGACTCCCTGGCCAATCGTCGTCCGCGTCTCTCTCGCATGGGGGGGGGTACCGTTTGACCACCGCCCACCCCCCCCCCCACCAAATAGTGAGCACCAGCCACCACTGGTACCTCTTTAATGCAGCCCTTTAGTAGAAAAGACTTGGGGAGTCCCCCAGGAGGGTCGCATATAGGCATGTGCCTTATCGACTATTTAAAAGTAATCAAAATCTATACAAAAATAACTTTTTCAGCTATCCGAATTTGTTAAAATCCATAACATGTCCTAATAGGAAGACAATCACAGCATACGACTGAAAACTATAGGATACAGGATCCTCTATACACAAGTTCCATTCCCAGATTTTAGGAGCCCTCAAAGAGGGGCAGCTTATTTGAAATGTGACTCTGTAGAATGGGTGCAGCAATGGTTTATACCGAACAAACATTATAAAAAATAAAAAAAAACTGTACAAAAAGAACTGTTGAAGCTTTCTAGGATTTTTAAAGTCCATGTGATGTCCTGATAGGAAGAAGATGGCAGCATACAACTGAAAGGTATAGGATACAGGACTCTCTATACACAAGCTACACACCCAGATTTCGGGAGCCCTCAAAGGGAGACTTGTTTGAAATTTTACCTTATACATTAGAATGGGTACAGCAAAGGGTTACTCCAAACAGACGCTATTAAAAATCTGTACAAAATCATTTTCAATGATCCAGAAAGTCCATATGATATCCTAAAAGGAAGAAGGTGACAGCATACAACTGTAATATATAGGATACGGGACCCTCAATAGACACCCAGAGTGTTCAAACATGGACATGTCACAAGCTTTTTTGACAATGCCTGACGCTTTTCATACATGACAATTTTTCTTTGATGGTATGTATAAGGATATGTGTTGGGCATCAGAGTTCAGCTTGACTACAGATTCCTAAAGTCAAAGTAAAATAAAGGAACACAACACCTAGGCTGTGTTTATTTCTGGCATAGGAATCTCTCCACCGTTACAATTTTGTTCCACAGGATAAAACCCTTTTTTGTCTCTTTGACGATAAAAGTAGCAGATGACTCCGATTATGATAGCTACCAAAATTGCTCCTCCAACACACCCAAGAACGGTCATAGATGTAGTGTTATCTGTAAAGAAAACAGCAAAAAAAATTTAGTAAAAATAAGTTTCATATTTGTACATAAAAGTATAAAATGCACCCAAATTCCAAATGGCAAACCATAGTATATTTTACATTTTGAATGATTGATATGTAATGTTTTATATATTGCCATACTTGCGCTAATGATTAAAGCTGAGGTCCAAGCAAACAGCTAAGTACATGCTTGAAATACAAATGTACTGTTTATTAAACGTTCTTATGACACCACTTTCGTAGTCAGTAGTGATGACCCGAATATACCTGGTTTGGCCAACATTACTAGGTGCTAAATGGAACTCCATTGAAGTCAATAGAAACTGAATGTAAAAAAAAAACAGTAATGGACATTTTCTATGCAAATATGCAAGATATTGTCAAACAATTTATATAGTGCCAACAGTTTACACAGCCCTTTACAATAAAAGGGGGATTGTACAATTACAATACAGTTCAATACAGAAGGAATAGGGGGGCCCTGCTCATGGAGCTTAATGGCTGCAAAGGATGATCTAATGGAGGGGACTCCAGTACAGTTCTTAGGTGGAGGTGGGGTAGGCTTCCCTGAATAGGTGAGTTTTGAAGGATCGCCTAAAGGCGGACATACTGGGGCAAGGAGTTCCAGAGGATGGGGAAAAGCTCTGGAGAAGTCCTGTAGCCAAGCATGGGAGGAGTTAACAAGGGAGCTAGAGAGTAGGAGGTCCTGGAAGGAGCGGAGAGGACGATTTGGGCGACATCTTCACATAAGGTTGGTGATGTAGCTGGGGGCGATGTTGTGGATGGCCTTGTATGTTGGGCTTAGTATTCTGAGTTTTATACGATGGTGTAGAGAAAGCCAGTGAAGGGATTGGCAGAGAGGGGCAGCAGTCACAGATCGGTTAGTAAGGTGTATTAGTCTGGCAGCAGCATTCATGATGGCCCGTGTAGAGGTAGGCCAGCGAGGAGAGAAAATGTGAATGATTCCGCGCAAATGAAATAAATGTTGACCAAAAAAAACAAAAAAGAACTGCTGCCTCTACTAATTACTACCACTAGGTGGAGTATATGATTGAAAAGTAATTAAAGTAGATATGGCGCCGTTCTGTATCCGTGTTTGAAAAATAAATTAATTGGTGAATATACAGGTGTTAGTGCAATTGCCGTGTGTACTACATAACTTTACAGTGTCCTATTGACCAAAAGAAATAAACATATAATATTAATATATTATTAAGCTAATATACACAAAATAAATGTCTCTGTGCTGGTGTACTAAACCAATAAATCCTCTGCAGAAAATGTTCTTTTCTACAAACTATTAAATGATTCCATTTGTGATGTAAAGTGCTTCTGTGCAAAAAACTTTATGACAACATTTTTTGAAAATTAAAAATATAAAATTAAAAATTAAAAATAATACAATTATATGTGCAGTCCCAAATTTTAAATGTTCAAAATTAAGGTGCTTCTGTGCTGGTGAAAGACAATATTATTCATTTTGCAAAGGTGATCACAGCATACATGTCTTTTTTTTACATTTTTTCCGACGGATGTTGGCTCAAACTTGTCTTGCATACACACGGTCACACAAAGTTGTCGGAAAATCCGATCATTCTGAACCCGGTGACGTAAAACACGTACGTCGGGACTATAAACGGGGCAGTGGCCAATAGCTTTCATCTCTTTATTTATTCTGAGCATGCGTGGCACTTTATCCATCGGATTTGTGTACACACGATCGGAATTTCCGACAACGGATTTTGTTGTCGGAAAATTTTATCTCCTGCTCTCCAACTTTGTGTGTCGGAAAATCCGATGGAAAATGTCCGATGGAGCCCACACACGGTCGGAATTTCCGACAACACGCTCCGATCGGACATTTTCCATCGGAAAATCCGACCGTGTGTACGGGCCATTTTTGTGGCTGCACTCACCGGAACTCCCCCCCCCCCTCTTGGGGTATGGAGCATTCACAGTATCTGCCACTGTGTTGCAATCTGAACGCTGGATATTCCCTGGTGTGTTAATAGTTTCCACTCTTGTCCCAAATGTCATATAAGGTATAGGAGAAAAGGATTCCAATAGTGTGATATTGTTTTAACTGATTTATTACTTAAAATCAAAAAAAGGGTACTCACATTCAGTGAAAGACAAAAAAGCAAGACCGGTGACTGGAAGTGATGCAAAAGCGTGTGCTGCACAGTATCAATATCAATATCCAGCCTTCAGATTGCTGCACAGTGGCAGATACTGTGAATGCTCCATACCCCAAGAGGGGGGGGGGGAATTCTGGTGAGTGCAGCCACAATAAGAGCATGGATAAGACATGTATGCTGTGATCACCTTTGCAAAATGAATAATATTGTCTTTCACCAGCACAGAAGCACCTGAATTTTGAACATTTAAAATTTGGGACTGCACATATATTTGTAATTTTTTTAATTTTTAATTTTATATTTTTAATTTTCAAAAAATGTTGTCATAAAGTTTTTTGCACAGAAGCACTTTAAATCACAAATGGAATCATTTAATAGTTTGTAGAAAAGAAAATTTTCTGCAGAGGATTTAATGGTTTAGTACACCAGCATTTATTTTGTGTATATCAGCTTAATAATATATTAATATTATATGTTTATTTCTTTTGGTCAATAGGACACTGTAAAGTTATGTAGTACACACGGCAATTGCACTAACACCTGTATATTCACCAATCAAACACGGATACAGAACGGCACCATATCTACTTTAATTTCTTTTCCAGCGAGGAGAGAGTTGCAGTAGTCAAGGCGAGAAATAACTAAGGAGTGAATAAGTTGTTTTGTGGTGTCGTTAGTCAGGAAGGGGTGAATTCTGGAAATGTTGCAGAGGTTAAGGCGGCAGGATTTAGCCAGTGATTGGATGTGAGGACTGTAGGAGAGGTCATAGTCTAGGATTATATCCAGCACCTTAGCGTGTGTGCGTCTTACCAGTGGTTGTTGATCTCAATGGTAAAGTCATGGGAAGGGGATCAGGGAGGAGGAAATATTAAAGCTCAGTCTAAGAAAGGTGGGTGTTGCAATTTTTTTATGTTACACTGTATTTGCACAGTGGTTTTTCAAATGCAAAATGTTGGGAAAAAATATAGGTTAATATTAACAAACAATGTTAACAAAATGCACAAAATAAAAGCTGATGTTGCACTGAGTAAATACAGTAGATATCTAACATGTTACACTTTAAAATTGTGTACGCCTGTGGAATGACGACAAAGAATGATACTTAAAGTTCTCCATAGGCGACCATTTTAAAGCCTTTACAGGTTACCAGTTTAGAGCTACACAAGAGGTCTGGTGCTGGAATTATGGCTCTCACTATAACATTCATGGTGATGCCTCACATGTGTGGTGCGAACACAGTTTACATATGTATGCGGGAACTACGTATGCATTCGTCTTTCAATGTGAGGGCAGAGAAGGCAGGGGCACTTTAAATTTTTTATTTTAATATTTATTTTATGAAAAAAAAAAAATAAAGACTATCTTTTTACTTTTTTTTGATCATTTTTATTGCTATCACAAGGGATGAATAACATTCCTTGTGATAGCATGAGACGAAACAGGTACTCTTTAGTCATCTGAGGTCCATTAGATCCCAGATCTCTCCTCTGACCTTGAAAGCATCAGATCAAACAGAGATCAGTTTGATCAGATGTTGTTACAAGCCAGTAAACAGCAAACCGCAATCAGAGGTGACAAAATACTCATTGCTTCTGGTTTCATAGACCACAGAGTTGACTTGAGAACTTCTGTTCCTCTTTCATCTCTATGGTAGTCCCAGGCTCCTTGGTGGAGCGAAAGACAGGGGGAAAAGGAGATCCCTCTGCTCCATCTAAAAGCTCTACAGCTGCTGGGATTGCTTTTACATTATGTAACATCACCAGTTGAAAACATTAATCACTTGCTGACCGGCCGCAGTACATATACTGCGGTCGGTCGGCTCTATTGCTCAAAGTGACGCACATGTACGTCATTTCATGCAATAGCTGCCGGAGGCGCGAGTACCAATTGGCCACAGGGAGAGTCAATCAGCGGGTCCGGCAACCACCCGCGATCGCTCCCCACAGAGATAGAACGACGGTCTGCCGATGTAAAGAAGGCAGACTGACGTTCTGACAGGGCTGAACATTGTGATCTTGTGTTCTCTGTGTTCAGCCTGTTAGTCCATCCCCCACATAGTAAGCAAACACCAACTAGGGACACACTTAACCCTTTGATCGCACCTGGTGTTATCCCCTTCCTGCCAGTGTCATTAGTACAGTAACAGTGCATATTTTTAGCACTGATTACTGTAGTAATGTCACTGGTTCGTAAAAAAGTGTCAGGTGTTCGATATGTCCGCCGCAATGTCGCAGTCCCGCTAAAAATCCCTGATCGCCACCATTACTAGTAAAAAAATAAATAAAAATGCCATAAATCTATCCCCTAGTTTGTAGACACTATAACTTTTGCGCAAACCAATCAATATATGCTTGTTGGGTATTTATTTACATTTTTTTATTGGATAGGTTTTATAGCAGAAAGTAAAAAAATACTGTTTTTTATTTTCAAAATTGTCGCTCTTTTTTTGTTTCTAGCACAAAAAATAAAAACCGCAGAGATGATTGAATACCATTAAAAGAAAGCTCTATTTGTGGGAAAAAAGGGGCATCAATTTTGTTTGGGTACAACGTCGCCCGACCACGCAATTGTCAGTTAAAGCGACGCAGTGCTGTATAGCAAAAAATGGCCTGGTCATTAAGTAATCCTAGATGGGGGTCTGATGTAGATGTTAATGGAGAGAGCCCACACAAAAACAATGGTAAGAGGCCCCCCAAATTCTATACCAGACCCTTATCTGAGCATGCAGGCTGGCAGGCCAGGAAAGGGGAGACAGACAAGAATAGGATCCCCCTCACCTAAACCATACTGCCCACATGCCCATCTGGCCAAGCACTTTGTCCCCATGTTAATGTCTATATAGGCTGCAAAGAATTATAAATCTTTAGGTAGGAAAAACAGAAAATACATATACTATATGTATTTCAACAGTATATTTAGAGTGTACCTAAACCTGAGAACAAAAATGTTATATATTGCAGCTTATTTTTCAGGGTCAGAACATTTTCAGCAAGTACAGAAAATATCTGTTGGTCTTGCCAGAAATGCAATGCACTAATCTCCCCACCCCCATGTAATGGAAATAAACACATTCAGACATGTTCATAGTTGCCAACATTGCAAAAAAATTGCGAAGCGTGCCTCAGCGAAAAATGGGCGTGGTTTAAATGGGAAATTAAGCGTGGTTTAAAGGGCGTGGCTAAAAGTGGGTGTGGTTATAGTTCGAGATGAACGAGGGATGGAGGGAGAAAGTAAGGGAGAGAGAAAAAAAGAATGAATGAAAGAAAGCAAGAAATAGGGAGGGAAAGAGAGAGAAAGAAAAAAAGAAAGATGGATGGAGGGACAGCAGGCCCAGATCCTACACCACAATAGAAATATGTGTATTCCAGAAAGTTTAACAATCAGCAGATAAAGATACTCCAAACACTTGCTGTTGGCGCTTCAATCATCACGGCACCATGGTTGTTATGGTGTCAGGATGATTGAAGTGCATTATTTTTATTATTACATTGTATTATAAAATGAAATAGTTCAACTCACCATAATGCAGAATCAGTAGAAGCCCTGAGCGTGTCACTTGCCACGTCGCCTGCCACCAGATGCCATCAGGTGTCCCCAGCAGAGTCCCTCCTTACATCAGGAGTCCCCCCGCAGAGTCCCTCCTTACATCAGGAGCTCCCCCGCAGAGTCCCTCCTTACATCAGGAGCCCCCCCCGCAGAGTCCCTCCTTACATCAGGAGCCCCCCCGCAGAGTCCCTCCTTACATCAGGAGCCCCCCCGCAGAGTCCCTCCTTACATCTGGAGCCCCCCCGCAGAGTCCCTCCTTACATCAGGAGCCCCCCCCCGCAGAGTCCCTCCTTACATCAGGAGCCCCCCCCGCAGAGTCCCTCCTTACATCAGGAGCCCCCCCGCAGAGTCCCTCCTTACATCAGGACTCAGGAGCCCCCGCAGAGTCCCTCCTTACATCAGGAGCCCCCCCGCAGAGTCCCTCCTTACATCAGGAGCCCCCCCCGCAGAGTCCCTCCTTACTTTAGGAGCCCCCCCCGCAGAGTCCCTCCTTATATCAGGAGCCCCCCCCGCAGAGTCCCTCCTTACATCGGGAGCCCCCCTGCAGAGTCCCTCCTTACATCAGGAGCCCCCCCGCAGAGTCCCTCCTTACATCAGAAGCCCCCCTCCCCGCAGAGTCCCTCCTTACATCAGGAGCCCCCCCCGCAGAGTCCCTCCTTTCATCAGTGTCCCCTCTCGTTGGACACACTGGGCGGAGGGTTGGTGGCAGCTCCATTTCCCGTCTTTCAGTGTGTTCAGTGGAGAGGGGAGGGGCTTCTGATCCGTGCAGCCAATCGACTTCAGTGTACAAGAGAATTGTCTACTTGTACACTTTGATGTCCAACGTGTGACAGGCATGGCTGCCTGCATACAGGAGATAAGGAAATTGATACAAGGGGGGAGTTTGGGGGGCTTTAACAGGACAAAGGAAGCAAGTATGTTTAGGGTTCATATATACTTTAACTGTTTGCTTGGAGTTTTACTTTAACCACCTACCGACCGCTCACAGTAAATATACTGCGAGCGGGTGGCAGGTACAGGGCAATTTACGTGCAAGTTGCCAGCCATACGTGCTCCCCCTGCTAGCCCGTGGTGAGAGTGTACACAGCACGAGTTTTGAAGCAGATTTCAGCCAATGATTTTGGCTGAAACCTGCTGATCGGCTGTGTCCAATCACACACAGAGTCCTGTGTTTACAAAAACAAAGAACTCTGTGTACAGTGAACAGCGGTCTAGCTGTTTCTTCTCCCTGAAAAGCAGGGAGAAAAAAACAGCCAGATCAGTGAGTAAAAACAGCACATATTACACACGTTAGGCACACAGCTAACCCGTTGATTGCCCCAGTTGTTAACCCCTTCCCAGCCAGTGTCATTAGTACAGTGTTAAAAACAAAAATGTGCACTTATTATTTTTTTTGTACTTGAGCCTACAAAGCACTGTACCCATGATCAGTGGATCGTCAGTGTGATGCTCTGGCTCCTGCAACTCTACTTTCAGCTTCCTCCAGCAACCTTCAGTTACAGAGCTGGAGGAAGTATCAATGAGCTACAAATGTGGTGACATCTCCGCACTTATTCTCCATTGAAAACTACAGTACCTCCGCTGTGGTGGCAGATGGTACTTGTCATATTTTCATTCACAACTTCCTTTAAATGAATAACACTATTGTGCAGACAGAGCCACAATTTAAAAATTGACAGGATGCAGTGGGAAGAAGAACCCCCGTGATCCTGCAATAGGGAAGGGAATTTTGGGGGCTGTGTGGACTGACCATTTTACATGTTACACTAAATATGGGCGTAACGTGAAACATGGTCTGGTGGGGGGAGTTATATTTTAAAAAGGTTTGTGGAGTCTCCCTCACTCATTACACATTAAGAAGGGGTTAAATAGAACTTTTTTACCTCCATGGAACCTGGGGGTTTAGTGACCCCCCCACCTAGAGAAGTCTGACCAGTCAGACACAATGAGGTTAATAAAGAAGTACCGAATCAGTATGAGTGCAATGCAGTATCCTATTTTACCATGAGGTGGTGCTGCATGTAAACTTTGTAGGTTATTAATGAAATCCCTTTTAATGCCTACCTTTGTCACCACTTTTAACTTCTAAATCCTGTGGTGTGGATGAATGACCATGTTTGTTCTTGACGTGACAGGTGTACGTTCCGTTGTGGTACAATGATGCTTCTCTAATGGTGATGGATCTATTGTCTTTGAAGAAGTCCACCTGAGCATGAGGTGGAATTTCCCAGCTGTATGTAGGAGGAGGCAGAGCATCTGAATGACAAGTTAAATTGACGAACCCTCCTACACTAATTGATGCTGTCGAAATGTCCACTGTTGGTATTTCTGGTGGGTCTGAAAAACAAAAGATAATTCAAAAAATATTTTAGACCAAATTTAGACTTTAATAAAGTTAGCAAATATTTCTAGAAATGGCCAGATCATGGGGAACCTAGACACATGAGAAACTTATCTTGCGGGCTTAATGGATGCAACCTTTTCTGTATATGTGAAGTATCCATGGGATAACTACCTCCAGCTTAGATGGCTATGAAGTTAACCTAAAGACTATCTATTTGGTATATGTTGCAGGTTTTTTATCTATTGATCATACAACTATAGTCTGAACTCTGAAGTGTTCCTAATCCTTCTAATCAAGTCGATATATATATTCTAACTATTTAGAAGTCTGTTATTTACAAGTTGGGAATTAATTGTGGTTTATCTATGCTCTTTGCTCCAGCGCACACCCAGGGAACCCATGTGCCTGTGCTAGACTGTGTTGAGATGAGTACTGTTGTTTTTCATGAACCCTGATGAAGCAAATTTGGCGAAACGCGTCGGTAAATGAAGACCCTCTGTATCAGCATTCATCCTTGATGTATATCTAACACACAGTATCTGTACTAGCACAATCATTGTTTTTTATGTACTGTGACATACACGTCTGTATGAACTCTTTTTATATTTTGCTAATAATAAATTGTATTGTTTTATATTAATTTTTGCTCCTTATTTTGGCGTGTATAGTCCTATATTTCGCTTTCTATTTTCCTCTATTTCTAGAAATACTCGGTAATTTAAAGTGCACATGTGCTCAAACAATGGGCATAAACATATTTTCATATATTCTTATATAACAAGTAAGTCCTCAATAATCTCTGTAGCTGTAGGTACTGTGAAGAAATGTATTTCCAAATTTCACAATAGAGACACAGAGATCACAGCTCCTCTCCTTCTAAGTTCCCTGCCAGCAGAATGTAGGTATCCCGCCAACCTTCTAATGTAAAGACCCAGCAGATACTGCAAGTTGTTAGAAATTAACCAAAAAAAAATAACTTTACAGTCTCTGCTGTGACCTTTTGAGATCAAATTATTCTACAATACGTGTAGCTACAAGAGTCATCAAGATACATCAAGATAACCATTGTATTCCAGGAGCGGCCTGTCCATTAAGGGTGCAGGGGGCGCCGCCCCCCCATCCATGCGTCCAGCCCCTTGCAGGACCGACCGGCAGACAGCGAGCGATGGAGGGGAGTAACAGCCGGCCGCTCTGGGGAGGGTGGTTGTTTGCCACCCCCCCCCCAAAAAAAACACTACCCCCCACTGGTGTAATCAATGGTTCCTGTTCACAGCTGTGCATTGTGTTGTTAGAAGCTCAAACCTCAGAAAAGTACATGAGCTTCTTTGGGGTAGGGTCACTTGTTTTGGCCCCTGGAGACTTCAATAGTTCCTGAAAACGTGTATAATGTGGGTGCCTTCGCTTAATCTCTTGCTTTTCCTCCTCGTGGTAACTAGCTTTCTATAGGTTAAACAAGAAAGCTCAAGTGTGTACTTTTGTAGAAATAAACTATCCAAAATTGTCTGTAAATGCTCACGCTCAAGTGCAAATGGGGGCTAAAGCTCTTTTATTGCTTAGAATTTATTTTTCTTATTTATTTTTTTTTTTTATCTAATACTATCACAGGGTCCTTCTTTTTGAGACATCAGGGGTCTATTAGACCTCTAATTTCTCCCCAGCGCTGCTTCCAAAGAAATCAGTACCTTGTTTACCTTACTGCCCACTGATGACCAGTATCTGATAGCCGCAAGCTCGGAAACACTTAGGGCAGCGCACAGAGGGAATGGAAGAGAAGAAGAGCATTGTTCCTCTGCAGCCACCATGGAAGCAGTGATCCGATTGGACAATGCAACCCTTGATGACCTTAGCGGCCTTCTTTGGTGTGCGCAATGCTAATAAATAACAGTACTCCACTGTAGTTGGTGTACATTTGCAAAGTGAATACTCCACTGTAGTTGGTGTACTTTGCAAAGTGAATACCATAGGGACAGGTTCCCTGCTGGTTAGGGACAGCATACTTGGCCTAGGGAAAGGTTCCTGATGAGGAGGGACAGTCTATGGACACCACAGTCCACTCTACCAAACTTCTGGACCACAGTGCTGTGACTTAGGACCAGTGTTCCTCTGCTGCTCGCACTGCACTCTGGTTATCAGCCACCCCCTTCTCAGAAGCTGCCCTTGTAAAATAAGATTGAATCAAGGAATGACCCTGCTACTGGCAACTTACTATTGCATGGTAACATTGTTAGACCTTCCACACCCATGTCCTGGTATTGCTGTTGTCTGGAACTATCAAGCAAGTAATTTACATTGAAATGTATAGTTATTCCTGCGCTACCATGTAAACGAAGGGCAATGAACATTGCACCGAATATAGGTCAAACTCAGCCCATACAGCAATAGAAATAAGGTATGTAAAAATTGGTGCTGCGCTGTTCTTTAAAAAAAAAAAATGCTGCTAGAGGTAGTAGTACAAAGGTAAATGGACACATAAAATGATATAAATATATAAAATACCAGAAACAATATAAGAATAAGTACAATCAATATAGAGCACTTCTATACCCAATAGGTGCAGTGTGATATTCCACAATAATCGGTGGTAATAGCAAAGTGCAAAGTGCAAGAAAATCATTCAATAAAGACTTAAGGTCAGATGTGATAAGTATCTTACTGGAAACACTAAAATCAATATACAATCACTACAAACCTTAATGGATCATGCAAATAGGCAAAAAACATTGTGTAAAAAACAGCAATTAATAAATTAAATGTGCAATATGCAATCAATATGTGCAAAAATTGCAAATGCAGTGTATAATAAACATATAACCAAAATAAGTCCACTGTAGAACTTGTGGAAATTCAAACAAAGGCAAACGTGTGCAAAATATATAATGGGACTGGGAATGTAGTCCAATGCGATTACATCCTCTTATTGTGGCTAATCAGAAAATGTGCAAAAAAGTGCAATAACGTGCTGAGAGCATGGCGGTGATCTCCTCTTCGTGCACAGGACACACAGTGGTGTGAAGTGGCCTTATACCTTGCGGTAAAGAGGTAACCGCATAAAGTTACTGCCTCTCACATAGATTCCTGGGCTGGATGGAGCTGTTGGTGGGTCTTTGTCTCTCAGTGGAGCAGGAGGGGGATTAAAGGAAAGAGGGGCCAAATAGTGTAGTATTTCAATCAGAGGTTGGTTTTTATTAAAACAATGGTGAGGGTACTCACTTCACTTACAAGACAAAAACACACAGAAAACGTATCTCCTACGAGCGGCAAGCTCGTTTGCATCTTGGATGCCTATCCTGTCCCTACGCGTGACATCACGGTCACGTGACTTTGTCAGGGGAGATCCCTAGATCCACGCCTGACTGCAAATGGCAGCTCTGGAAAGGATCCTTTTATAGTGGGGGGTGGGTCTATGAGCAATGAGCCATGGTTGGGCTAAGTCTTCATTACTTTCTCCAATCATGGTTCTGACAGTGTTCTGTGCCTTGATTGGGCAAATCCTTCATGGCTTCAGCCAATCAGGGCTTCCAATGCACTGTGCGGCATGCAGTGCATTGTGGGGCACACAATGTTCGGCCGGAATTCATGCTCGGGCTGAACCCAACACTATTTACAACCCTCCATTGGACTTGTGTGCCATTCTTCCTGTGCAGGCTCCCATCACTTGGCCCCACCCACAAGGAGCTATAAAAAAATGTGAAACAAATCTTTCTGCATTTACTCCTCATATGCAGGGTGCTCGGTGACAGTGAAAGACAAAAACAGAACATTCCATAGCTCAGCTCACCAACCAGTCTGCCAACTGACCAAATGAACCTGTCCAACAGTCTGTGTTAAAAACAGGGATTTAGTTAGCACGTATTTGCAAACACATGCATAAGCTGCAAGGGCTCTTCACCGCACCTTGTCTATGCTTGCCCCTCATCTATCCATGTGCTTCCATTGCCCTGGAATGCACATTACATGGAAATGGCTGGGCCCAATAGATCTCATGATCATGCAACGCTATATTCAAAGGAAATTTATATGATTTTTTTTCACATAAATAGACCTTACTTTTGCTGGTATTTGATCACCACTGGGTTTTTTCGTTTTTTATTATATAAATGAAAAAAAGAGACTGAACATTTTGAAAAAAAACAATATTTTTTTACTTTCTGGTATAAAACGTATCCAATAAAGAAAATGTAAAAAAAATCTAATTTCTTCATGAATTTAGGCCAAATGTATTCTGCTACATGTACCTGGTAAAAAAAAAAATCCCAATAAGTTTATAATAGCCAGTGATCAGTGACTCTGCTCATTCAGAAAAGGAAGGGGCCAGTAAATGACATCCTGACAGATCCCCCGCAGCAGCAGGAGAGGAGGACACAGGAGGGCCAAAGGAGGACACACAGGGGGCCGGAGGAGGACACAGGGGGGCCTGAGGAGGACATAGGAGGACCAAAGAAGGACACAGGGGGGCCTGAGAAGGACACAGGAGGGCCTGAGGTGGACACAGGAGGGCCAGAGGAGCACACAGGGGGACAGAGGGGGATGATCGGTGTGGCGGTGGGGACAGTTACAAGCACTGATCTCCCTATATAGCTTTCAGTGAAGCAGCTGAAAGCCACTGGAAGGAGAGGAGGAGAAGAGGCTGTCAGCTGCTTCATTGAAAGCCATACAGGGAGATCGGTGCTTGTAACTGCCCCCACTGCCGCACCGATCATCCCGACTGTCAACCAGGGAAGGATTATCCATGGGTGCAGTGTGGGTCAAAGTGGGCCCTCCTCACCTCAGGGTCTGTGCGCAGTGAACAGCCTGCACCCATGGATGATTCCCCACTGGTTCATACTCATGTCACCCGTATCATCAGCCTGAGCTATCCCGCCAGAAAGCTGTAAATGTACTTGGCCAATCATAATCATAAATAATCAAAAGGAATGTGTATACATGCGGCTGTAGGGTGGGGAATACCTGCCCACCTATGTTTGGCTAAATACATTGACAGCTTCTTAGTGGCATAGCTTAGTTAGGTTTGGACTAGGATGTGAACATGCCTGAGCTCCTCCCTAGGACAGACTTGGCAGCCATTGCTAGCCCTGGGTGTCTTGGAGACTATGGCAGCATAAAAAAAATAAAATAAATAAGCAAAACAGTCAAACAACTGCCAATTTCAAATCTGTCATTAAATCATTATACTTATAATGCAACTTCAGGTATGACCACAGTAACTTAAAGAATACAATCTTAAATTCATTGTTTGATAGTATATACATACATTGCACTGTAACTTCCACAGATTTATTCACAGCCCCTATAAGATTTGATGCTTGGCATGTATAGATTCCAGACATATTTCTTTCTGCAGAGAAGGTTGTTGTGGTTTGCAGAGACAAGTTTGCAAGATACAAGATGCACTTTTCTTCAGGAGTTGGGTTCCCTTCAGACCTACAGCCAAACATCCTTTCATTTCCCTCTACCCAAACGATAGAGTCCGGACAAGAACTCTCACTGAACTCTGGCGGATCTGTGACAAGAGATAACAAAGAAGAGCCATTATATTTTAACATGCTCATTAAATTTAGCAAGACCCATGTTGGATTATGCAGAATTTACACTATATTGACACCTGACCATCACAACTATTGTATTAAACATCTCATTCCAAAACCATAGTCATTAATATGTGATTAATATTAAAGTCATTAATATCACCCCCCTCCCCTTTTCAGAAAAAGCTTTGTAAAAGATTTTGGTGTGCGTCTGTAGGAACTTATGCCCATTCAGTCAAAAGACTGTGAGAATAGGTATTGATTTCAGACAAAATGACTTGGCTCACAAGCTTTCCAAAAAATCCTATAGATGTTCAACACAGTTGAGGGCAAGGCTTTGTGCAGGCCATTTATATTCTTCCACACTAAACTTATCAAACCATCTGCCATATGGTTGGACGTGTAAAATTGTCCAAAATGTGCTGTAGTGTTAACAGTATCATTTACTGGAAACACCCAAATGCAATAATATATGCACATGCTTTTGGTCATGAAGTTGGTGTAATGGTCAGGTGTCCACAAACTTTTGGCCATGAAGTTGGTGTGATGGTCAGGTATTTACAAACTATTGACCATATAGTATATGATAAACTTTAATCTTTAAAGGTCCAAAATAGTTTATGCTACATAGTTACATACAATATCATGTTATCGTTCTATACTGAGCTAAGTTTGTCTGATTAATATTTATGCCATTACAGACTCTGTGATTGCTGGGCAAGGACCCATCTCTCGGTTCATTTTGATTGGCACGCAATGCACCACCACAAGGCACCTGTGCTGGTGGCACCGCAGCGCATTGTGTGCATTGGGGCGCTATGCATATTTTTCATACAATAAGATTGTAGCCCATTCATTTTAAATGGGCTGCCTAAGGCAGTGTTGTCGCAATACACCTCAATGTATCAAATGTGCATTGTGGTGTAGTGCAGTCATTCTCAAATACCCCCAACAGGCCATGTTTTGGGAATTTATCTTAGATAAAATAGCTGTCCAAAATACCAAACCATTGACTCGGATTTAAAGCACCTGTCCAAGATAAAGGAAAACCTGCAGACATGGCCTGTTGGGGGTATTTGAGGACTGAGGTTGAGAACCACTGGTGTAGTGCAATGTGGCTGTGACAGGATGCTTTTAGTAATTTGCAGTGCACAGACGTTTGCCCAAAGTTCCATGTTCTGTGCAGAAGCTCCTGTATAGCTGAATAATTAAACTTTAGGATTGCGCACTTCAAGGGTCCAGAGCAGTGTCCTAGCACCGGGGAAAGATGAGCTGGAGATCAGGTATCT
This sequence comes from Lithobates septentrionalis, assembly GCA_037952835.1. Classification (NCBI taxonomy): domain Eukaryota; kingdom Metazoa; phylum Chordata; class Amphibia; order Anura; family Ranidae; genus Lithobates; species Lithobates septentrionalis. The sequence continues at coordinate 662,005 of JBBDGP010000034.1, read as the reverse complement.
TTACATATTTCTGGTCTACAACTGACTGAGCAACCATCTGACCATGAACAAACTTCTTGATCCCCTTCAGTCTGGATTTCGCCCTCAACACTCAACGGAAACTGCTCTCCTTAAACTCACAAATGACCTACTAACGGCTAAAATCAACGGACACTATTCTGTACTACTTCTCCTGGACCTCTCTGCTGCCTTTGACACAGTGGACCACCCCCCTCCTCAAAAAACTCCAGTCCTTTAGTCTCTGTGACTGTACTCTTTGCTGGTTCTCATCCTACCTATCCCACCTCTCCTTCAGTGTCACTTACAACTCTACTTCCTCCTCTCCTCTTCCTTTCTCCGTTTGGGGTCCCCCAAGGTTCTGTTCTTGGACCTCTTCTTTTCTCAATTCACACCACCTCCCTGGGTCAGTTGATTGCCTCCAATGGCTTTCAAAATCATCTCTACGCTGATGACACCCAAGTCTATCTCTCCACCCCCCAGCTCTCTCCATCAGTCTCCTCACGCATCACCAACTTACTAGCAGACATATCAGCCTGGATGCCACATCGCTTCCTCAAACTCAACCTGTCCAAAACCAAGCTCATGATATTTACTCCCCCAGGTGCCACTTCCTCTGATTTCTCTGTCAATATCATTGGCTCAACTATCAACTTGTCCCCCCCACGCCAAGATCCTAGGTGTAATCCTGAACTCCGAACTAACCTTTCGGCCCCACATCCTATCGCTACTTAGAATTACCGCCTCAACCTCTGCAACATCTCCAAGATACGCCCCTTCCTAACCAATGTCACCACAAAGCTTCTAATCCACTCCCTGGTCATCTCTCGCTTTGACTACTGCAACTCCCTCCTCATTGGCTTACCTCTAAATAGGCTAACCCCACTTCAGTCCATCATGAAAGCTGCTGCCAGGCTCATCCACCTCACAAACCGCTCAGTGTCTGCTATACCCCTCTGTCAATCCCTCTATTGGCTGCCACTCAACCAATGAATTAAATTCAAGATAGTAACAATAACTTACAAAGCCATCCACAACCTGGCCCCCAGCTACATCCCTAACCTAGTCTCAAAATACCAACCTAATCGTTCTCTTCGCTCCGTCCAAGACCTCCTGCTCTCTAATTCCATTGTCACCTCATCCCATGCTCGCCTTCAGGACTTCTCCAGAGCCTCTCCCATCCTCTGTAATGCTCTATCCCAATCTGTCCAACTTTCTACTACTTTGTCCACTTTCAGACATTCCCTGAAAACTCATCTCTTCAGAGAAAACTATCTGACCCCCACCTAACAATTGTACATTTACTTACTCCATCAGCACATCCCCCACAGTTATTACCTCTTGCATCTCTTGACCTTCCCTCTTAGATAAACTCTAAGGAGCAGAGCGCTTTAAAACCTACTGTATTAAAGTGTATTGTATTTATACGGTCTACCGTCAAGTTGTAAAGCGCTGCGTAAACTGCTGGCGCTATATAAATCCTGTATAATAATAATAATATTTGCCAATTCTAAATGTAGTATACTTGAGAGACATCAAAGGTTTATTTGGAACCATTATGACTCTTAAAGTGCACCACCCACATCATGTGGACAAAGAGGATATACTACACAAGTAGCATTAATCTGGTTGGTGGAGATCAACAGCTCAGTAGATAGTGATCTAAATATAAACTTTAGTCGTTTTTTGTCCAAATTTATATTTGCTTAAAACAGTTCTTGATATCATTATTTTTATTATGTCTATAATAACTATTTTACAAGTAAAATAGGGTGCTGCTATATGTCTGCATGCTGGGTAAGCTGATAAGAGAGCCCAGTACTAGATCTGCACTTATGGCTGCTGCTGAAGGGCCATATGAGAAGAAGGGGGGCTGTGTTCCTTTGATTAAAGGAGAATGGCAGGATCACCCTGTATTTCACACAAAGAAAGGTATACAAAAGGAGCAGAATACAAAGTACATGGTACAACATAAACATAGCAAAAAAAAATAAAAATGAAATGTCGAGGTAACAAATTCTTTAAGAGACATTGATGACCATTAGTAGTGTTTTCTGCATTGCAAAACCTGATTATGTCACAAGACACTTACAGTGCACAGTGAGGGTCTCTTCTTTTGTAAGTAGCTCTTTTTTATTGTCCCGATTTAATATTTTACAGCTAACAGTGAGATTTGGTTTTCTTCTTGTTATGGTGATATTTTCAGCCAGGTCTGGGGATTCCTCCGTCTTCGCTTTTCCTCCATCCACACTTATGGACAGATCAAAGTTATCTGAATTACCCTGAATTAATTTACAGTCAGCGGTCACCGTGTCACTCAGGTTTGCAACGTTACTGGACACTGTGAGCTTCACCATAGGAGGTTCTGTAAAACAATAAAAAATAAAAAAATACGTGAAGGTGTGGATGAGGGCAGTACTGGGAGCGGAGATATGAGTTTTCAAGATTTTGACATTGCAAGTTCCCTTTTTTATCTTTGCAAATTCCACCCAGATTACACACAATTTTGCAAAAACATGTCCACATTTTTTTCAAAAACCTAAAGGGAATATAAAAGCTTTTAAGTAATGCATGTAAAACAGATCAACTTGATCTAGATAATATCATTATCCTTTATTATTTTTATTTTATTCTTGTCCTAATCTATTAACCGCTTGCCAACTGCCTCACTTAGAAAGATGGAGGCAAAGTGGTCAAGTATCGCATACGTGATCTAGCACTTCTGGGTAGGGGGCACGCCTGCCACCCCGACTGTGCTGTGATTAGTCACAGCACAAGTCAGTCGGAGTGCCTATATAGGGCAGAAAATTTCTCTTCTATAATGTATCTTCTTATAAGACACTTGAGGTTCTTCAAAGTTACTGAGCAAATGCACTGCTTACCACATGAAAGATCAAAGTAGGCATAATTACCACCAATGCTGGATACGCCCGGATTTGATGATCTGATGGTCTATGATGACAGCCCACAGCTTATCCTCCAGTGTGACCGGTGATAAAATACCTCCAAGGTGCAGTAAAATGGAAAAGAAGAAGGGACATCTAAGAGCGTTCCATAAGGCTCAATAGGTATTTTATTTTATGTAACAAGTCAGGATACAATCCATGTAAAAGCGCGTATAGATAGCGCTATTAAAACACATAAAAATCCAAGAGCGGGGATACAACAGACTGCTCGCGTCCGAGCAGCTGTGAGATGACAGCGGGTGACGTCAGACTCCGCCCCCGTACGCGGCGTTACGTCCAATGGACTTCGTCAGCAGGGGTGGAGTCAGGCTGTCACCCGGGATCTTAAATACTTGCCGACTGTCAGCAAGGAGTGTGTCACAGAGCGGAAACGGAAACGAAGTTCCAAAATGACTAGTTCCTGAGCGGAGACACTTGCTGAAAATGTGGCAATATGATAAAAACTACCACCTGATTATAAATACAGATTAGATCATGCACACTTACTAATCTACACTAAGAGCATAGATCCATCATTTACCCATATAAATAATAGGACATAATAGGAATGGTCGGAATGGTCACCCGCTGCCATCTCTAATAACAACACTCAGATGTACTAAAACTGCAGATGCATTAAACTAGCACAAGGTGTTATTATAAAATCTTTAAAAAATGTTTAAAAAATGCATATGATAAGAAACATACAGTCAAACTTGTAAATATAAACGGCATTATAAAACTCATTTATCAGAAATAAAACAATTCAGGTCGAACTCAATGTTTAACCCTCTAGGGACTCCTACTTTTGTTTCATGAATCCATAGAGATTCTCGGCGACTCAATTGCCTAATAAAATTTCCGCCCCTCCAGTGTTTCGAAACTTTTTCTATACCCCAGAAATGCAATTTCCTCGGGTCCCTATTGTGGCATATTCTGAAATGTTTCGATACATAATGTGACTTTAAACCTTTTTTGATGTTATTCACATGCTCCGCTATACGGACGCCCATAGGTCGGGAGGTTCTTCCTACATATTGCAGTCTGCATTCGCACTGCAACATGTACACTACTCCCACCGTATCGCATGTAATTAAGTTTTTGATCTGATAGGTTCTGTTAGTGGCGGTAGCATTAAATTCTTTTCTTTTCTTGACATTAAACTTACATTGCCTGCATGCTGGGCATTTACCGCAGGCATAGAATCCTGACATGAAGCTAAAAATTCTACTCTCTTTAATCACCGGAGGGTCAACCACACTTGGGGCAATAATGTCCCTCAAGGTGGGTGGTCTCCGATATACAAATCTAGGACGGGCAGGGAGGGTGGGGCCTAAAATATTGTCCTTTTTTAAAATATCCCAATATTTTAGAATAATCTTTTCAACCTTCTTATGTTGAATGTTATAATCCAGGATAATCCTGTATTGAGGACTCTGTTGTTCTGTATTCATATTTTTTCTTCTGTCCGAGTTTTTTACTAAAGAAGATCTATCCATACTACCCACTTTTTGGACTTCCTCTGCTATAAGCGACCTAGAATATCCCTTCTGTAGGAATTTTTCGGCCATATGGTTAGCTTGTGAAAAATAATCATCATCCAGATAGCAGTTTCGCCGAAGACGAATAAACTGTCCCCTGGGGATGTTAAGCAGCCATGAACTGTGGTGGCAACTATCTAGGGGTATATACCCGTTCCTATCCGTGGGTTTACAGTAGTTTTTAGTCCTGAAACCCCCATCATGTTTAAAGATCTCCAGATCAAGGAAGGCTATGCTGGAAGCATCAGCCTTCCATGTGAGACAGATATTCTTAGTATTCCCGTTGAGTCGAGACATAAATAACTGGAGGCTAATCATATCCCCCTCCCAAATCAGGAAAATATCGTCTATATACCTTTGGTAGCAGACCAGTTGTGCCGGTCTACTACCAAAGACACAGTCATCTTCCCAAAGTGCCATAAAAATATTCGCGACGCTCGGGGCGAAGCGAGCGCCCATAGCAACCCCGAGTATTTGCAAAAAGAATTTGCCGCCGTACCAGAAATAATTCCTGGCAAGGCAAAACTCCAAGGCATTGAGCAAGAAGTCCTTTAATTTAACTGGCAGGTCCGATTTGTCAAGAGCCCACTGTACTGATCTAATAGCATCGGCATGACCAATTATCGTGTAAAGTGAGCTGACATCAGCCGTCACTAATAGGCTATTATCTTTACACGGTACTTTCTCAACCACTTGTATGATGTGTTTGGTATCTTTTAGGAACGCTGTGGTGTTAGACACCAGGGGTTTCAAAAAGTAATCGATATACTGACCCAAACGCGCTGAGACAGAGTCGATGCCGTTTACTATAGGTCTGCCTGGAGGTACTAAGGGGTTTTTATGAATCTTAGGCAGGAAGTATATGATTGGTCTTCTACAGGCACTAGGATTGAGGTAAGATGCCTCCTTTTTATTCAGCACTCCCCTAGTTTTACCTAAGGAGATGAGGGCCTCCAAATCTTCTTTATACTGAATAATAGGATCCTTAGTCAGAATTTTATATGTCTTCCTATCTGATAATAAACGATCCATTTCTTCCTGATAATAGGATTTACTCATAATTACTAACCCCCCTCCCTTGTCTGCGGGCCGGATTATTACGTTCTTGTTTTTCTCCAGAGAGCTAATACCTCTTTTCAAAAAGGCAGGATCTCCTACTTTTCTGACCTTCATTACCTCCAAATCGCTAATGACCATGTTTTTAAAGACTTCCACATGTTTATGGTCATTTTTTGGAGGATTGAAGACCGACTTGTTAGCGAGGTTAGAATGTATACCAGGGGGAATCATAGGGCCCGTCAGGACAGATCTCTCTCCAGGTTTGGATAGGAAATATCTCTTTATATTTAGGGTCCTCACAAACTTCTGCAAACTAATATATGTCTTAAATTTGTTAAGATTACATGCCGGGGCGAACTTTAAGCCCTTGTCTAGGACTTTTAATTCTTCATCCGGCATGTCTATGCCACTGATGTTGAAAATACCAGTCCCTAGTGGGATTTTTGTTTTTTGTGTTTTCCGTCCTGCTCTTCTCCCTCTCTTTGTCTTCTCTTTCCCCCTTGTCTGTTTCCTGTTGGGGTATATTCCCCTCGGTCTGGCCATTGGGGTTGAGGGTTCTCTAAAAAATGATTCTGATGATACTCATCATCTCTCAGCAGGGGAGCAAAACGGTTATTCACGGGAATAGGAGTTCTATCATACTGGTGACCATAATACACATTATGTTCAGAGTGTGGGTAATAACTTCTGTCTGACCAGTTGTTATTATAATTATTCCCACCTCTGGGGGTACATGAGGGTCGTCCGTATAGCGGAGCATGTGAATAACATCAAAAAAGGTTTAAAGTCACATTATGTATCGAAACATTTCAGAATATGCCACAATAGGGACCCGAGGAAATTGCATTTCTGGGGTATAGAAAAAGTTTCGAAACACTGGAGGGGCGGAAATTTTATTAGGCAATTGAGTCGCCGAGAATCTCTATGGATTCATGAAACAAAAGTAGGAGTCCCTAGAGGGTTAAACATTGAGTTCGACCTCAATTGTTTTATTTCTGATAAATGAGTTTTATAATGCCGTTTATATTTACAAGTTTGACTGTATGTTTCTTATCATATGCATTTTTTAAACATTTTTTAAAGATTTTATAATAACACCTTGTGCTAGTTTAATGCATCTGCAGTTTTAGTACATCTGAGTGTTGTTGTAATGTATTAGAGATGGCAGCAGGTGACCATTCCGACCATTCCTATTATGTCCTATTATTTATATGGGTAAATGGACGTAACGCCGCGTACGGGGGCGGAGTCTGACGTCACCCGCTGTCATCTCACAGCTGCTCGGACGCGAGCAGTCTGTTGTATCCCCGCTCTTGGATTTTTATGTGTTTTAATAGCGCTATCTATACGCGCTTTTACATGGATTGTATCCTGATTTGTTACATAAAATAAAAATACCTATTGAGCCTTATGGAACGCTTTTAGATGTCCCTTCTTCTTTTCCATTTTACTGCACCTTGGAGGTATTTTATCACCGGTCACACTGGAGGATAAGCTGTGGGCTGTCATCATAGACCATCAGATCATCAAATCCGGGCGTATCCAGCATTGGTGGTAATTATGCCTACTTTGATCTTTCATCTGGTAAGCAGTGCATTTGCTCAGTAACTTTGAAGAACCTCAAGTGTCTTATAAGAAGATACATTATAGAAGAGAAATTTTCTGCCCTATATTGGACTTTTTGTTTTCTCTCATGTTTTTGCGCTGCACTTTATATTGTTTGTTTATTCTGTCATTTTGGGCTTGGTGTTAACCCTTAAGTGTCCAGCTTGCATTAGATTGATTTCATTCTTTGTTTGCGCTGATTGTACATATTTTTGGCCAGTCGGAGTGCTTGCCAAGGATTGATCGCTGGCACCCGCTGATCGGCTCTGTTTTTTAGGGAAAGGGAGCTCTGTGTTTACAACACAGAGCTCCAATTAGTGACAGGCAATTTTGCTGTTTTCTTTTTTACCTGCAAAGCAGGCAAAAAAACAGCAAGATCGCTTAAAAAAAGCACCACATAACACACATTACACATAGTTGGGCACATATTTAAACCCTTGATCGCCCCTAGATAACACCTTCCCAGCCAGTGTCATTAAGAGGAGTTCCACCCAGGGGGTCCATTAAAAAAAAAAAAAATTAAAAGTCAGCAGCTACAAATACTGCAGTTGCTGACGTTTAATTGGACACTTACCTGTCCCAGGGTCCAGCGATGCGGGGGATCGAAGCCCCGCTCGTCTCCCCCTCCGTTCAGCGGCGCTGACATTGCAACTGTGGGCGCCGGGCTGTGGCTTCACAGCCTGGCACCCACTGCGCAAGCACGAGCGGCGCCGCGCGCCGTGATTGGCCGCTCAGTCATCTGGGACCTGTAATGGGTCCCAGATGATTGACAGGAGGGAGGGAGCAGAGCGGAGCCCTTCCTGTGCCGAGGGGGAAGTGATGTCACCAGCCCAGGCACTGGAAGGGGCAGACTACGAAGGACCCCCTAGTAAAAAAAAAAAATATCCAAATGTTTTTTTGGGTTTTTTTTTAGGATTTTTCATGTATGTTTGTTTTTTTGGGTGGAACCCCACTTTAGTACAATGACAGTGTATAGTATTACCACTGATCACTGTATTACTGCCACTATTGATATCAGTCAGTTAGTCTATCCCCCCCAGCCAGTGACAGTTAGTGTTAGATGGACCACCACACTATCACAGTCCCACTATAAGTCGCTGATCATCGCCATTACTAGTATAAAAAAAAATTATAATTAATTTATACCAGATGCTATAACTTTCATGCAAACCAATTAATATACACTAATTGTTTTTTGGGTTTTTTTTACCAGACATGTAGCAGAATACATCTTGGCCTAAATTCATTAAGAAATTTGATTTTTAATTTTTTTAAATTGAATATGTTTTATAGCAGAAAATAGAAAATATTGTTTTTTTCAAAATTTCCTTTTTTTGTTTTATTTATATCGCAAAAATAAAAAACCCCAATGGTGATCAAATACCACCAAAAGAAAGGTCTATTTGTGTGAAAAGAATGATATAAATGTAATTTGTGTACAGTGTTGCATGACCGTGCAATTGCCAGTTAAAGTAGCGCAGTGTTGAATACCAAAAAATGCCTTGGTCATGAAGGGGTAAAATCTTCCAGGGGTAAAGTTGTTAAAGGGAAAGTAAGGTAATTTATGAAGTTATTATTGCAGTGTGTTCCTGTAAGGGGCCAGTGTTTCTGATGAGTTGTGCATGCAATATTTTTTTGGCAGCACACAGCAATGCACAAAAATGTGCTGCAACGCATTACAGTGCAATGCACATCCATCCTAAGGTACATTGGGGTTCCGTTTAAAATTAAAGAATAACATCAAATCACACCAACACATTTAACCACATCCTGCCCGATCTATAGCAAAATGCCGGCCGGTGGTTTAATTGCTGTGACTGGGCATCATATGATGTCCTTCACAATGTGCCACCCGTGCGCGCCCCCTGGAGATGTGCAGCATGGCAATCGGTGGTGCGGTGTGTCACACCCGCATCTCCGATCACAGTAAAAAGCCTATGATGTGGCTCTTTACCATGTGATCAGCTGTGTCCAATCACAGCTGATCACAGTGTAAATAGGAAATGCCGGTTATCGGAATTTCTCTACTCATGCTGACAGCGCATGAGCAGAGGAGAGCTGATAAGCGGCTTTCCTGACATGGTGGGGTTTGTGCTGATAATTAGTGCAGTGATTATCAGTGCAGCCCCATTGTGATGTTCACCAGTGCCCAACAGTGCCGTCTACCAGTACCCATCAGTGCCGCCTATCAGTGCCCATCATTGCCGCTTATCAGTGCCCATAAAGGCTGCTTATCAGTGCCACCTATCAGTGCTCATCAGTGCTGCCTATCAGTGCCCATCATTGCCGCCTATCAGTGCCCATAAAGGCTGCCCATCAGTGCTGGCTATCAGTGTCCATCATTGCCACCTATCAGTGCCCATAAAGGCTGCCCATCGGTGCCACCTATAAGTGCCCATCAGCGCTGCATATCAGTGCCACCTATCAGTGGCCATTAGTGCTGCATTTTAGTGCCTCCTCATCAGTGTCCAGCCACCACCCAAAATCAGGTTTTAAAGGGTAACTCCACTTTCCTGGGAAAAAAATAGTATAGCCTATGCAATTGCAACACAAGTCCTATTGTAATTGAATGCTATTAAAAATAACCTTTCCTTTTCAATCTGCAGCTGGGGTAAATTTCTGTAAATGCAATATGGCTACCTAGAGGAGTTCTGTACACAGAATGTGTACAGAATGCCCTCCCAGAAACATAATTTCCTGCTTGTGTGATTGGTGCACTGTTTTTCCCAGAAGTCTGCACTAAGAAACAAGTCAGATTTTTGGCATCCCCTTCAGCAAAAGTGTCAGACTCCCAGTAGGAAATCACATCTAAAAGGATGCAGGCCCTGCAATTTTCCCTAATTATAGCTCTGCAGGTGTAGCAGCTGATTGATAATTATCTATAAACTACTCCTATCAGACTCACTCTTCACAGGGCACAAAGAAACACACAGGGATTTCTTCAGAACAACAAAAAGGTAGAAGTCTGCAACAAAGTCAAAAGCCTTGCAATGTACATTGATCACCCATAGGGGAATGTTTTTTTTCTCAACAAAAGTGGAATTACTCTTTAACTACTTCAGCCCCGGAAGGATTTACCCCCTTCATGACCAGGCCATTTTTTGTGATATGGCACTGCGTCGATTTAACTGACAATTGCATGGCCATGCGACGCTGTAGAGCTTTCTTTCGGTGGTATTTGATCACCTCTGCATTTTTTATTTTTTGCGCTATGAACAAAAAAAAAAGACAGACAATTTTGAAAAACAACAATATTTTTTACTTTTTTGCTAAAATGAATATCCTCAAATGTAAAAAACAAATTTCTTCCGCAGTTTAGACCGATATATATTCTTCTACATATTTTTGGTAAAAAAAAAAATCACAATAAGCGTATATTGATTGGTTTGCGCAAAAGTTATAGCGTCTACAAAATAGGGGATAGATTTATGGCATTTTAATTTTTATAACCGTTTTTTTTTACTAGTAATAGCGGCGATCTGCGATTTTAATCAGGACTGTGACATTGCAGTGTACAGATCGGACACTTTTGACACATTTTTTGGGACCATTGACATTTATACAGCGATCAGAGCTCTAAACAGCCACTGATTACTCTATAAATGTTACTGGGGGGGGGTGTAGGGAAGGGGTTAACACTAGGGGGCGATCAAGGGGTTAAATGTGTTCCCTCAGCATGTTCTAACTGTAGGGGGATGGGACTGCCTGGGGGAGGAGACCGATCGTTGTTTCTATATACTAGGAACACACGATCTGTCTCCTCTCCCCTGCCAGAACGTGGATGTATGTGTGTTTACACACATACATTCACATTCTGGCTCTGTCAGGAGTGATTGCAGGTGCTTGGCGGACATCGTGGCCGCCAGGCATGCGCATCGGCTCCTTAGCGACGAGATGAGTGCGTGCGTACGCCTCTTATACCCCTTAAAGCGACCGCCGTACAGCTACGGCGATTTGCGCAGGGGAGCCATTCTGCCGCCGTCAAACAACGACAGGCGGTCGTCAAGCAGTTAAAGCAGCGTTCCACCTAAAAAAAAAACATAAACTTCCGCTTATCTGCTTCCTCCCCCCCTCCGGTGCCACATTTGGTACTTTTCGGGGGGAGGGGGAATGGGTACCTGTTTTTGACAGGTACCCTTCCCCACTTCCGGGAGACTGCGCCGTCCCTCGGAAGTTCGGCGCCCCTCCTCCTTCCTCTGCTGCCGTTCCAGTTAGAAAGTGCAGCGCGCTTCGCATGCGCAGTAGAGAACTGGCTGTGAAGCCGAAAGGCTTCACTGCCGGTTTCCCTTACGGTGAATGTCAGCGGCAGCACTCAACAGCCAATCCGAAAATCGGCTGGGGTGCCGACATCGTGGGCTCCCTGGACAGGTAAGTGTCCATTTATTAAAAGTCAGCAGATACAGTATTTTTTTTTTTTTCCCCAGGCGGAACTCCTCTTTAAGTAATATGCAGGTAAAATACATACACAATTAAAAATTAAAATCAAAAACTGTGTGTGTTTTTTTTTTTTTTTAAAGGAAGTGGAAAAGGATGACAATGTGTATGCTATAGTGAGGAACATGTACTTACCATAAATATATATGTGCTTATTGCTCTTCTTGGAGGTATTGAACACTTGAGATACACAGACCAAATTATACCGAGCCTCCGGTAGTACATTGGTATCCAGATTGAATGAAACAGACACATTCCCACTGATACTGGTATTAGGATAACTCTCAACAGAAAACACTGTAATGATATTATCTGGAGGGAATTCACGGGGGACCTCACAGCTGATTGTAGTCATTGTCCCTTTTTCCACCCACGTCTCGGCTGTAATGCGGGGATCCTCCGGCAGAGCTGTCATCAGAAATAACACAGAAATATATTACTAATGCCTGTCACATAAATGGGTTTATTCAATAATGAAGAGAAAAAGAGGAAGGAGAGTGTGCAAAGAGCAGCAATCCACAGTAAACAATCAACCCCCATATCATGCATATTAAGAAATGAATATAGTAAGGTCCATTGCTCACACTGTTATGCCCCGTACACACGATTGGATTTTGCTTTGGAAAATGTGTGATAATCCCTTGTTGTCGGAAATTCCGACCGTGTGTAGGCTCCATCACACATTTTCCATAGGAATTTCCGTCACACAAAATTTGAGAGCTGGTTCTCAAATTTTCCGACAACAAAATCCGTTGTCGGAAATTCCGACCGTGTGTACACAATTGGGATGCACAAAGTGCCACGCATGCTCGGAATCCCAGCAGAAGAGCCGCACTGGCTATTGAACTTAATTTTTCTCGGCTCATCGTACGTGTTGTACGTCACCGTGTTCTTGACGTTCGGAATTTCCGACCAACTTTGTGTGACCGTGTGTATGCAGGGCTGGTGCTACCACTAGGCAAACTAGGCAGCCGCCTAGAGCTCACTGCTGTCTAGGGCGCCCGGCCACTGGTGTTCCTACTCTCTTCTCTCTGCAGCAAGCAACTAAATCTCAGCATCAGGAGGCAGCCGCCACTCCATTCACACATAGTTTTAGAGGCGCAGTGGAGGAATGGAAGCAAGCAAACCTACATTGATGGGCTCGGGTGAGGCTGCATTTGATGGGTGCTTCATTAAAAAGGTGGGGTATACATAGGCAGGGCAAAGGGGGTGGAGTCAGGGGGGGAGCGGCAAAATGAGGTTTCGCCTAGGGTGTCAAAAATCCTTGCACCAGCCCTGTGTGTATGCAAGACAAGTTTGAGCCAACATACGTCGGGAAAAAAAACATGGATTTTGTTGTCGGAAAATCCTATCGTGTGTACAGGGCATTAGAGCAGACAACATTTCAAACCCAGAGCCTAAACCCCCACAAACTACACTTCAAAAGACTGGAAAAACATCCTCTGTACTGCAAATAACTGAAGCAAAATGATGTTGAATTCAACCTCTGTGCCTTGTTGAAGGGCCAAACTGCCTGTGGATGGTGCCAAGTCAGTAGGTGACCATCATTCTGAGTTCACCACTTTATTGTGTATTTTTAAGTGTTGTTATTACATCTAGGATCACTGTCCCATACCACATTTTGGTTGGTTGCTTTTAATGTTCTTCTATACATATGGTCTATAAATATGTGATTGACAAGTTCATTTATTGCTGCATGTGCCATGTTATTCTGTCATGTTCTTTATTGGTTCAATTAAAAAAAACATGTTTTTTTCAACATCGACTCATCTTTTAGACACGTTTACTCACCTCATTCAAAGTCCCAAACGCCCTCTTTTTTTATACTGTCTGGACCAGTGTTTCTCAACCTTTGTTCATTATGGACAGTCTTGAGGCGCCCCATTCTAAAACTATTGTGATAGTTTTACATAATGCAGCAACATCAATACACATAGGACACCCAACATTAAAAGTGATTTATTCCTCCAAAGCAAAAACACTTTTGCAAACTGGCACTGACTATTCCAATGTTTCTCTTCTCCCTCAGTTTTTCTCCATCACTTAGCTAATGAGACCCCAAAGCTGATGGAGAGGGGCAAGGGAGGGTCAAACAAGGATGATATGCAGGCAACTGACATCCTCCTTATCAACTGTTGATGTCATTGGACGTTAGGAGGTTGGCAGCTAGAAGGTTTTCTAATATTTTCTAATCCTGTCTTGACTGTTCATGCAGATACCGCTGGCCAGTAATTCCTCTGATCCACCACCAGCAGCAGTTTACCATAGAGCTGGCCGGGGACCACATGGTCTCTGGCCAGCTCAATGACCCTCGGAGGATGGAAGCGTCATCATGACGTCACTTCTGGCGCCGACAGATGTAAACACTGCCTTCTTTTTTTGCTGGAAAGCCTGAGATCGATTTTGTTTTTTTTTATCTCAGGCTTTCCAGCATCAAGGAGAGATGTGGGGACCTTTGGGCCCCAGATCTCTCCATAAAGAGGACCTGTCATGCCCTATTCCTATTACAAGAGATGCTTATATTCCTTGTATTAGGGATATAAGTTATCAAAAAATAAATAAAAAATTAAAGGGAAAGCCTAAAAATAAATGTAAAAAATAAAAATAAAAAAATAATATGTTAAAACGCCTCATCCCCTCGTGCTCGTACACAAAAGCGAACGCATACGTAGGTCGCGCCCACATATGTATCCAGCATTTAAACTACACATGTGAGGTATCGCTGTGATCATTACAGCGAGAGCAATATTTCTAGCACTAGACCCCCTCTGTAACTCTAAACTAATAACCTATTAAAAACATTTAAAGCGTCGCCTAAGGAGATTTTGAAGTACTGTAGATTGCCGTGATTCCACAAGTGTGCGCAATTTTAAAGTGTGACATGTTTGGTATTTATTTACCTGGCGTAATGTCATATTTTATATTTTACCAAAAAATTGGGTCATCAATTGTGTTTTCTTGCATTAGAATTCATTAAAGTGTATTTTTTCCCAAAAAATAGCATTTGAGAAATTGCTGCGCAAATACAGTGGGACATAAAAAATTGCAACAACCGCCATTTTAGTCCCTAGGGTCTCTGCTAAAAAAAAAAAAAAAAAAAATTATATATATATATATATATATATATATATATATATATATATATATATATATATATCGATCGTATTTATCGGCGTATAACACGCGCCGGCGTATAACACGCACCCCAAGTTTAGGAGGGAATTTTAAGGAAAAAAACTTTTAGGAGGGAAGTTTAAGGAAAAAAACTTACATCTAAATGCCCATCAATACAGCCTTATCAGTGTCCATCTGTAGCCTTGTCCATCATTGCAGCGTTGTCAGTGTCAGTGTAGCCTTGTCAGTGTAGCCTTGTGTGTGTCCATCTGTGGGACTGCGAGAGCCGCCGAAAGCCGCCGAGAATGGCCAAAATCGCCCGAAAGCCGCCGAGAGCGGCCGAGAGCCGCCGAGAGTGTCTGAAAGCGGCCGAAAGCCGCCAAAAGGCTCACAATCGGCGGGGGATCGGCATATAACACGCACCCACGATTTTCCCCTGATTTCGTGCGTGTTATACGCCGATAAATACGGTGTATATATATATATATATATATATATATATATATATATATATATATATATATATACAGTGCCTTGCAAAAGTATTCGGCCCCCTTGAACTTTTCAACCTTTTGCCACATTTCAGGCTTCAAACATAAAGATATAAAATTTAAATTTTTTGTGAAGAATCACCAACAAGTGGGACACAATTGTGAAGTGGAACGAAATCTATTGGATATTTTAAACTTTTTTAGCAAATAAAAAACTGAAAAGTGGTGCGTGCAAAATTATTCGGCCCCTTTACTTTCAGTGCAGAAAACTCACTCCAGAAGTTCAGCGAGGATCTCTGAATGATTCAATGTTGTCCTAAATGACTGATGCTGATAAATAGAATCCACCTGTGTGTAATCAAGTCTC
Organism: Lithobates septentrionalis; assembly: GCA_037952835.1. Classification (NCBI taxonomy): domain Eukaryota; kingdom Metazoa; phylum Chordata; class Amphibia; order Anura; family Ranidae; genus Lithobates; species Lithobates septentrionalis. Next base: position 646,452 of record JBBDGP010000034.1, on the reverse strand, counting down.
TGTATAAATGCACCTGCTCTGTGATTGTCTCAGGGTTCTGTTGAAAGCGCAGAGAGCATCATGAAGACCAAGGAACACACCAGGCAGCTCCGTAATACTGTTGTGGAGAAGTTTAAAGCCGGATTTGGATACAAAAAGATTTCCCAAGCTTTAAACATCCCAAGGAGCACTGTGCAAGCGATCATTTTGAAATGGAAGGAGTATCAGACCACTGCAAATCTACCAAGACCTGGCTGTCCCTCTAAACTTTCAGCTCAGACAAGGAGAAGACTGATCAGAGATGCAGCCAAGAGGCCCATGATCACTCTGGATGAACTGCAGAGAACTACAGCTGAGGTGGGAGAGTCTGTCCATAGGACAACAATCAGTCGTACACTGCACAAATCTGGCCTTTATGGAAGAGTGGCAAGAAGAAAGGCATTTCTCAAAGATATCCATAAAAAGTCTTGTCTAAAGTTTGCCACAAGCCACCTGGGAGACACACCAAACATGTGGAAGAAGGTGCTCTGGTCCGATGAAACCAAAATCGAACTTTTTGGCCACAATGCAAAATGATATGTTTGGCGTAAAAGCAACACAGCTCATCACACTCAACACACCATCCCCACTGTCAAACATGGTGGTGGCAGCATCATGGTTTGGGCCTGCTTTTCTTCAGCAGGGACAGGGAAGATGGTTAAAATTGAGGGGAAGATGGATGCAGCCAAATACAGGACCATTCTGGATGAAAACCTGTTGGAGTCTGCAAAAGACCTGAAACTGGGACGGAGATTTATCTTCCAACAAGACAATGATCCCAAACATACAGCAAAATCTACAAAGGAATGGTTCACAAATAAACGTATCCAGGTGTTAGAATGGCCAAGTCAAAGTCCAGACCTGAATCCCATCGAGAATCTGTGGAAAGAGCTGAAAACTGCTGTTCACAAACGCTCTCCATCCAACCTCACTGAGCTCGAGATGTTTTGCAAGGAAGAATGGGCAAGAATTTCAATCTCTCGATGTGCAAAACTGATAGAGACATACCCCAAGCGACTTGCAGCTGTAATCGCAGCAAAAGGTGGCTCTACAAAGTATTAACGCAAGGGGGCCGAATAATTTTGCACGCCCCACTTTTCATTTTTTTATTAGTTAAAAAAGTTTCAGCAATCCAAAAGATTTCGTTCCACTTCACAATTGTGTCCCACTTGTTGGTGATTCTTCACAAAAAATAAAAACTTTATATCTTTATGTTTGAAGCCTGAAATGTGGCAAAAGGTTGAAAAGTTCAAGGGGGCCGAATACTTTCGCAAGGCACTGTATATATTTATACTAGGGCTGCGGAAATTAACGATTAATTCCTCGATTAATCGTTAATTTTTTTGATCGATCAAAATTCTTTTGATCGGTACTCACCTCTCTGCCAGCTTCCGGGTCTTCAGGGAGTTCCGTCGGAGATCCGGTGACGTCACGGACATCGACGTCACCGGACTCCTCCCCCCTTCCCCAAGTGATTCCGTCTGCTAACGAAGGGAAGGGGGAGGAGCGATTAAGCAGTTTTGTGCAGACAATTCTTTGTGTACATCTTCGGCAACATCTGTTCCGTGCAAAAGACTGTTCAGTTCTTCAGGGCATATAGTCAATAAAATGCGATCATGTCTGCTTCCAGAAAATGCAAACACTGGTATGTCTGCGTGACTGGCTAAAGTTATGCCTACTTGCCTACTATAAAGTGACTGTCAATATACTAGATAAGTTTTATAATTAAAGTTAAACTAACGTTTAAAAAAATTACTTACGTCAGTGCTACAGTTTGAATTTAAAACTTATTTGTGTGAACTGTGAAATTAAGTCATGGATTGTGGAAACGAACTAGTGTCGGGTGATTGTATATAGTGTATACCACATTTACCACTGACTAATGCAGAGTTGCAATGCAAGGAGATCAGCTAAAAGTAGTTGGATCTGTATGTGTGTTATAATTAATTGAAATTAGTCGGTTAATCAATTAAAAAAAAAATCGATTAATCGAACATGAAAATTTTAATCAGTAACAGCCCTAATATATGTATACATATATATATATATATATATATATATATATATATATATATATATATATATATATATATATATATATATATATATTGTGGCAGTAGGACCCTGTGCTACCTGGAAGATTGCTGGTTTACGCCAGATTTTGGAGAGAAAGGCATGCTGATTGCACAGCTGTGTGCTGGGCTATTTAATTGTGACCTGGCTATGGCTCAGGGTTCCACCCAACAGATAGGAAGTCTGTGCATGGGAGTCAGGTGGACTCCCATTCCTCTGAGAGGAGTCAGAAGCTGCAGGAGGCAGCCAGGGTATGCATGTCTGCAGGAGGCAGATGTACTTGGTGACAGAGCAGCAAGTAGTAAGCAGCAGGAGTAAGCTAGGAGAGAGCTTCACTCTAGGAAACTCTTTTGGGTCTGAGGAGCAGTCCTAAGGCCTAGGCTAAAGGCCTGAATCAGCCATATGGCAAGAATGTACGCCAGGAGGCTAAAGTATTGAGTGTGCAAGATACAGTAATGGTGGAACCCCCTGCGAGGGCTACTGATGTCTTTGTGAACTTTTCCGTGTTTTTAAATAAAAGTGGGCTACCAGGCCCTTAAAAATACAGTTTTGTACTGGAGTACTCACTGACAACGCACCTACCGTTTGAGTCTGATACCCCAATCTTACATATGGTGGAGATATTGCTTCAGGCAGATTTGGAAGAGTTCCAGATCCTTGCATACCAAAAACAGTGAGTAGCAAGAAACTGTTTTGCAGCAATGCTGTGAGGAGCAGCTCATGTGAACCAGTGGAGTCTGCATGTGTGCTGTTTGCAAGTCTTAAAGAGACGGTACGCAAAATTTTCCTGTGTTAAAAGGAACTGTGTTAAAAAGCGTTGTGTGCCTGACTGCAGAGATGGGGCGGTCAAAGCGCAAAAAGGAAGCAATGTTTGCTGAGATGAGAGACAGAACCTTGTGGCTGGAGGGGTTGTTACCGACAGAACAAGCCCCAGACTGGTGCAAGATGCATTTGGCCGCACTGGAGCAAAGGAAAAAGGAAAGCAAGCCGTCCTTTAGTGCAAAGAGTGAGCAGATGGGTGCGGTTGTCCATGGCAACAAAGCAGAAATCCATACAGTTGACTTCATACGGCCTATGCTGCCTTCTGAACATGTTATAGACTTTTTGGATGATTTTGCGATGATTGCTTCCTACAGAGGATGGCCTAAAAGTCGCTGGGTTGAGTTGGTGCAACCTTTTTTGATGGAGGAGTACCAAGAGGTGTACCGCGGGATGTATCATAACCGAGATGACTACGACAATTTCCTAGGAGCAATCCAATCTAGAGAGCGCTGGAAAAGATCAACAGGGAGAAAGTGGTCTCCCATGGCAACCAGAGAAAGTCTGTTTGCAGAAAAGAGGAGCTACAGCGGAGATGTGGCTCAAATTCTAAATGAAGAGGTTTGTGCAAAAGTGTCTGTTGTCACCCCTGGCAACCGTGAAGGAAATTTTGTTCAGCCTGCAGGGCATGTTGGAAAATCCAAGAAGGATGCAATGTTGCCCTGTGTCCATGTTGGGGCATTAGCTTGTGAGAGCACAGCAAAGAAGGGACAACACCCTCAATTGAAGCTTTCAACACCTTCCAAATGTAATGGTAAGACTGTTGCAGTTACAAATGTGAGAGAGACTGGTTATGGGACTATTCCCTGTGAAGTGGGAATAAGTCCAGTGAGAAAAATTGCTTTCAGAGACTTGCAAGTGAATACCCTGTGTAGTAACAAAGCCCAATTTGAAGCTGAACCTGCAGCAAGCTTGAGGACTGGTAAGGACTTGTCTTCAGGCAGTGTATTGTTTAGCAGGAAGACAAGTGGTAAAAATGAAGATATGTTGCTTGCTAATGCGATTAAAAATGTGATATTGCATCCAGAAATGTCAGGGGTGACCACTGAGAAATGTGTGCTGTTGCCCCTAGCAACCATGGCAGGTGTGGCAGAGGTGTCCCTGGAGACCGCCCAGGAGCTCATGGTGTCTGAGCTCAGAGTTTCCCAGGACAACGGTGTCGCCACACCGACTGACAAGTGTGTTTCACATGAGGTGAAAAGCAAGGTACTAAATATCCTACAGTCTCAAACTGCTAATGTGATAACGCAGCCTATACAAGGCAGGCAGGTGGATAATGATGATGTTGAAAAGTGTATTACTGACAATGTTGATCGTTTGGTGTCTCCCATGGTAGCCACAGGTAGTGCAGCAGAGTTGTCCCAGGAAATCTCAGGAGGACTCCCAGTGTTGGAGCCGACGGGGGTCCAGGACAGCTCTGATACTGCTCAGGTGGAAAACAATGGGAAAATAGCTCAAATGAGGGAGTATGTATTATCACAATCTGATGTGGTTGACAGTGACTGGTGCAGATTGTCTGCTGCTAAACCACTCTGTCCACCTGTGTCTCCATGGGCAGAGGGAGCAGTACTACAGAGTGCTGATGACTGGAGCACGGACAGGATAGACTGGGATAGTCTCGTCATTAAGGTGATAGCGTGGTGGAAAGAAATTTATGAAGGTAATGGTAAGCTGGACACTATTGCTGCTGTGACAAATGGAGAGGCTGCAAAGCCAGTAGACACAGGTGCGTTGGCTGTTGCAGAACTTAACCCCCTCCAGGCGGAAGAATCGGAAAAGGGCGCATATATAGCAGAAGTTTTGTCCACAGCAAAAGAGATGAGTAATGTTGAGTGTCAGGATGATGGGATAATGGATAGGGACTTGGAAGGGCTCAGTGTTGCTGAAAATGAGACGATGATTGTGACACATGCATTTAGCGGTGCTAATGGGGAGCCGCAAGTTTTGGCAGTGGCCTCTGAGGTGGAGGTCTCTTTGAGTGTCTCGGCCTCTCAAGCCTTAGCAAATGAGCCCCTCCACGTCGTTAGTAAGGGAAAAGTCCCTAGAGTTCTGTGTTTAGATGTGGCATGTCTAGAAATAACTGAGATGTTGTTGCAATTGGTGAAAATCTTTCCGCTGTATACCTGCATGTATCCACCGCAGATGGGCGACCTGGTACTGCGTAGTACCAATCAGTGGAGACACGTGGTACAGGCGATGTTAAGCAGTGTTGATAAAAATTGGTTACTGCAATGTTGGTTACTTTTGCGGAAAGTGGTCTCGCAGTTCTCTGCGAGAGTGCTTCCAGCGACAGTAATGTGTGGAAGGCGTTCAGGGGAACTGCTAGAGGAATCAAAAATGATAGACATAGTGGCAGTCTCTCCGTATGCTGGTGTGATGAGGTGCATTCCTGCTGGTGCGGTCCGAGGTGCAGCTGAGCAGTGGTTGGTACATGGCGCGTGTGCTGTCTCACCCGCTAGACCTCATGTAAAGGAAGGGCCCGGAAAAGACGCGGCAGTAGTGGGAATTCAATCCATCACTTGCAGGGAGGTGCAGTTTGAGGTACCCAGAGACACTTTGACAGGAAATTACAGTGTTGGTAACTGTAATAAAAAAGTGTATGAGAAGCACTGTAGAGCACTATCGGACAGCTCAGAGGTATTGGTTGAGGTACCAATGGACACAGAAATGGTTAAAGAGATTGATGTGGAAAAATGTGGCGAAAAATGTGCGTTGGTAGGACAGTTGCTATTGGAGTGTTGGACAACAGGGAGCGATGTGAAACTGCGGGAATGTCCCATAGGGAGTAACTGCTTGCCCGTAGATGGTCCCTCCCTAGACACTGTCCTAGCAAACAAGGTGACAAGAGGTCTTGATGATAATAATATTGAGTTGAATAACCCCTTGTGGAACATTGCTATTGAGGTTAAACAGAAGTATGTGGTGTTGATCTCAGATGATTTGGTTGCCAAGGGTAACCACACAGGGGTTAGTGAACCTGATAAACGGATGTTGTTGGTTAGTGTTGCATCAGGTAGTGAGAGGGGTCAGTCCCTGACAGATTTCATGGAAGTGGGTCCCCAACAGTCCCAGGAGAGTAGGTCTGTGGGAGGAAAAAGGAGGATCCCGTGGCCAGAAGGTGGAGGGGATAGAGAGATTAGTGGGAGCCCACGGTTCAGGAAGAAGTGCTGGTGGAAGCACACCCGGAAGAAGATGTGGGTGGAGTGCCCCTTTAGAGAAAAGGTTGGGCAGATTAGGACTCCTGCTGCTGATAGTTGGCACAGAGGTGCCAAGGTGAAGTGCTGGTGGAAACATACCTGGAAAAAGAAATGGGCCTACGCAGCTAATGGCTGGCACAGAGGTGTCCCATTCTTAGTGACGGGTTTATGTGTTCCTCCCTCCGGTTCGAAACAAGGGGGGAGGATATGTGGCAGTAGGACCCTGTGCTACCTGGAAGATTGCTGGTTTACGCCAGATTTTGGAGAGAAAGGCACGCTGATTGCACAGCTGTGTGCTGGGCTATTTAATTGTGACCTGGCTATGGCTCAGGGTTCCCCCCAACAGATAGGAAGTCTGTGCATGGGAGTCAGGTGGACTCCCATTCCTCTGAGAGGAGTCAGAAGCTGCAGGAGGCAGCCAGGGTATGCATGTCTGCAGGAGGCAGATGTACTTGGTGACAGAGCAGCAAGTAGTAAGCAGCAGGAGTAAGCTAGGAGAGAGCTTCACTCTAGGAAACTCTTTTGGGTCTGAGGAGCAGTCCTAAGGCCTAGGCTAAAGGCCTGAATCAGCCATATGGCAAGAATGTACGCCAGGAGGCTAAAGTATTGAGTGTGCAAGATACAGTAATGGTGGAACCCCCTGCGAGGGCTACTGATGTCTTTGTGAACTTTTCCGTGTTTTTAAATAAAAGTGGGCTACCAGGCCCTTAAAAATACAGTTTTGTACTGGAGTACTCACTGACAACGCACCTACCGTTTGAGTCTGATACCCCAATCTTACAATATATAATAAAAATGTTTGGGGGTTCTGAGTAATTTTCTAGCAAAAAATATGATTTTTTACTTATGATAAAGGGTTGTAGGCCTTTAGAAGTTAAGAAAAGAAATAAAAAACTGCAATAAGATGAAACTAAAACTAAAAAATGGCTGCGAAACTGACTTCCAACCATTCGGTTGTTCAGGAGCTGCAATTTACATGTATAACATCAATACTAAAAAGGAATTTGGAAAAAATTATAAATCGCGCTACCCATAAGATTCTGACCCAGAATAGATCAGTAACGTGTCTGGACCAAATCTATAAAGAGTCCTGTGTAGGGGTAATCATAAATATAAAATGTGATTAAGAGTCAAAAAAAAAAAAAAATATATAAATCCACAGACAATTAATTCAATGATAACCAAAAATAATAATAAGTCCATGTAGGATAAATTGATGAAAGTAAACATCAATAGTAGTGAAATAAAAAGTCCATAAGTGCACAAAATAAATTTATCTTAAAAATCAAAACATAAAGGATTAAATGAAAATACACCAGTGCACTGTGAAATAAAAGTCCATAAATTGTGAACAAGCCGTCCTCAAAATCTATGAGCAGGAAGCTGTGTTGAATCCACCACCAAATCAGCAGGAATACACCCTAATGCCCCGTACACACGGTCGGATTTTCCGACGGAAAATGTGTGATAGGACCTTGTTGTCGGAAATTCCGACCGTGTGTAGGCTCCATCACACATTTTCCATCAGATTTTCCGACACACAAAGTTTGAGAGCAAGCTAAAAAATTTTCCGACAACAAAATCCGTTGTCGGAATTTCCGATCGTGTGTACACAAATCCGACGCACAAAGTGCCACGCATGCTCAGAATAAATAAAGAGATGAAAGCTATTGGCTACTGCCCCGTTTATAGTGCCGACGTACGTGTTTTACGTCACCGCGTTCAGAATGATCGGATTTTCCGACAACTTTGTGTGACCGTGTGTATGCAAGACAAGTTTGAGCCAACATCCTTCGGAAAAAATCCTAGGATTTTGTTGTCGGAATGTCCGATCAATGTCCGACCATGTGTACGGGGCATTACCAGAACATAATGATCCCCCATAACAGAGGATCAAGGAATGCATGTAATGTACCGCAACTTGGCTCCACAAGACAGCAGGCACGATCACAGATTCTGGGAGACCACCTCACAGCCAATCAGACCATTGTATGGATATCGTGGTACATAGAAGAAATAAACCCTTCATATAGTGTAAAACCTAATGATTGTTTAATGTTAAAAAAGTAGTACACTTACAATGCTGCAGTAAAAAAGGGCCTGATGTCTGATGTGCCGGCTGGAGCACAAACAGACAACCCGTCCTTCTGGGTAAACGGATGGAGCATGAGGTGATGTCAGCGCGTCACTCCGCCCTACGAGTTTCGTAATAACTTACGTCATCCAGGGGCACGGGCAGCGTGCTGCGTCACCTCTATTTATACAAAAGAAAGCGTACCAATCCTCGTCAGCCATCACACACCCGCGAGCATGCGCAGTAGCGTGAATTAGTATCCATCGCACTGATCTAAATACGAACACCCAAAATAGCTCAAAATTGAGGCTTGAACATTTAAAAAAATAGTCCGCAGCCAAGCCAATATGGTTCAGATTTGAGACAAACTTAATTTTAAAAAATGTATAATTAAGATGGGTATGGAGCAATGCTGTATCGCGCACACACACACACACACACCGGAAATGCATCGAATGTGTGTGAAGGTGACAAACTCAGCACTGTGGCCGAGCGACACCCAGTGGGCAACACGAAAATCGTCCAAACCACACAAAAAGACCACAGCAACCTGGTCACTTGATAAGAATAAATGAATTAATAAAAATGCATATAATTCAGAAAAAACATATTCAGCTGAAATAATAGCAAATTAAATACCTAGATTCATCTGCTATGAATAATAAATACATGAGGTGTGAAGGCTCAAAAGGAAGGTCATTTATAGAATTCACAAGCAATATATAAGCTCGTATAATGTGTATAAGGAATGGTACATATAGATTATAAATAAAATGACCAAACGTGTTCACCTATAGCGAAAAGACGGTTGATCACAACCATAGTTATACAAAATAAATTAAAAAATTAACAAAATAACAACATGGAATTTGCAGATAAAAAATATAAATGTGGATAATGACAGAAAAAATTGCAAACTAGGAGTTATTCATAAATGCATTAACATTGGTATCCACATTTAAGCCAAAAGGTATAGAAGTTTTGAGACGGTATATCCAAGACATTTCTTGTTTGGAGATCTCCCTAATCAATGAGCTACCCCTCCAATGGGGCTTGTACTTGTCTATCCCCATATAGAGTGTATTGGAGAGGTCTCTGTGGTGCACCTAATCATAATATCTGGAGACTGAATGATTTTTAAAGCCCTTTCTGATTTTGCTGATGTGTTCATTTAGTCTTACCTGGAGAGCCCTTTTGGTCCTCCACACGTATTGTAGCCCACAGGGGCATTGAATGAGGTAGACCACACCCTCAGATGAACAAGTGATGAAGGGTTCTACTTCAAAGGCCCGAGAGGTGCTAGTGGATACAAACTTGCAGATCGTTCTATCCTTACACCTATTGAGGGAGCAGACTTGACATTTCTTGCACCAATGGTAACCAGTGAAGTTTTGAAAGAAACATCTGTTCACTCTCGAAAGGATCCTGAACACTGGGAGCAATTCTGTTCCCAAGTGAGGATGCCCCCTTAAATACTATCTGCGGTTTTTCCGGTAATATATTCCTCAAAACCTGATCATTGCCTAGTAGGTGCCAGTGCTTCTGGATTAATTTCTTAATACTCCGGAATTGCACCGAAAACGTTGTGATAAATGGCAGGGACATTTTATCATCCATCATCTGGTGTGGTTTATCCACCAAAAGTAGCGATCTGTCTATATCCCTTACCCTTTTCACAGTTTAGGACAGTATTTGTGGGTCATAGCCCTTTTCTATAAATCTAGTGGACAAGACACCTGCCTGAGATGTAAGAGTTTCTATCCGTCCACTTAAAATAAGTAGACGTGATAAATCTCCCCTCTTTGACTGTGATTGTCAAGTCCAGAAAATTGATTTCCTCCAAACTCGCTTCGAAATTAAATTTAATGCCCCTATTATTATCATTGAGGAGTGCCATAAAATCCAGCAGGTCCGACTCGCTGCTGTCCCATAGGAGGAGAACGTCATCGATATACCTAGCCCATAAGACCATCTCTGGTCTATTTTGGGCCTCGATGACGTCCTCCTCCCACTTGGCCATAAATAAATTGGCCAAGCTAGGGGCGTACTTGGCCCCCATAGCCACACCCCTATCCTGACGATAAAATTGTTGGTCAAACAAAAAATAATTATGGGTAGCGGCATATTTTAACAACTTCATAATGAAATCAATCTGCAATGGGACCAACCCTGAATCCCTCTCCAGATACAGTTTAACTGCCTGAAACCCAATTGGTGGGGGATAGAGCGAGGTCACGTCCACAGTAACTAGCCACAATCCACTCCTAAGGGTGATCTCTGATAGTAGATTAATGACCTGTTTGGAGTCCTTGATATAGGATGGGATTTTCTTAACCAAAAGCTGTAAGTAATGATCGATATACTTATACATAGTCACATCGGCACATCGGTCTAGGACCACAACCGCAGATAGTATTTAAGGGGGCATCCTCACTTGGGAACAGAATTGCTCCCAGTGTTCAGGATCCCCTGAAAGTGAACAGATGTTTCTTTCAAAACCTCACTGGTTACCATCGGTGCAAGAAATGTCAAGTCTGCTCCCTCCATAGGTGTAAGGATAGAAAGATCTGCAAGTTTGTATCCACTAGCACCTCTCGGGCCTTTGAAGTAGAACCCTTCATCACTTGTTCATCTGAGGGTGTGGTCTACCTCACTCAATGCCCCTGTGGGCTACAATACGTGGGGAGGACCAAAAGGGCTCTCCAGGTAAGACTAAACGAACACATCAGCAACATCAGAAAGGTCTTTAAAAACCATTCAGTCTCCAGACATTAAGATGAGGTGCACCACAGAGACCCCTCCAATAAACTCTATATGGGGATAGACAAGTACAAGCCCCACTGGAGGGGTAGCTCATTGATTAGGGAGATATCCAAACAAGAAATGTCTTGGATATACCGTCTCAAAACGTATGTACCTTTTGGCTTAAATGTGGTTACCAACGTTAATGCATTTATCAATAACTCCTAGTTTGCAATTTTTTCTGTCGTTATCCACATTTATATTTTTTACCTGCAAATTCCATGTTATTTTGTTGATTTTTTTAATTTATTTTGTATAACTATGGTTGTGATCAACCGTCTTTTCGCTATAGGTGAACACGTTTGGTCATTTTATTTATAATCTATAAGTACCATTCGTAATACACATTGTACAAGCTTATATATTGCTTGTGAATTCTATGAATGACCTTAGTTTTGAGCCTTCACACCTCATGTATTTATTATTCATAGCAGATGAATCTAGGTATTTAATTTGCTATTATTTCAGCCGAATATGTTTTTTATGAATCCTATGCATTTTTATTAATTAATTTATTCTTATCAAGTAACCAGGTTGCTGTGGTCCTTTTGTGTGGTTTGGACGATTTTTGTGTTGCCCACTGGGTGTCGATCGGCCGCAGTGTTGAGTATGTCACCTTCACACACATTGGATGCATTTCCGGTGTGTGTGTGTGTGTGTGTGTGTGTGATACGGCATTGCTCCATACCCATCTTAATTATACATTTTTCTAAATTAAGTTTGTCTCAAATCTGAACCATATCGGCTCGGCCGTGGACTATTTTTTGAATGTTCAAGTCTCGATTTTGAGCTATTTTGGGTGTTCGTATTTAGATCAGTGCGATGCACACTAATTCACACTACTGCCCATGCTCCTGGCCCACATTTTCAGCTTGAACGCTACTCAGATGTAAAGATGAACCTCATGCCTCAGCCTCCAGCTTCATTGCTTATTTTTTTTAACCGATGCTGCATTTGGTATAAATTATTACCTTAAGCATATTTCCACATTTGTTTACTGTTAGTATAGGTTTGGCTGTTGTGTTTAATATTGATGCATCCCAGCTGTCTGTGGCTTATTTGCGTACCCCGGCACACGGGGGCCTCCATCTCTTTGCTCTGTCAGTCTGGAGGCCGTTTCCCATTGGGCTGCAGTGCTTTGCGCATCTACCGGAGCACTTTTGTGCCCTGCATATGCGCGCTGGCTTGTTGCCACCTTGCCAGCAGTTGCCGCCCTCTTCCTGTGTCGTGGCCTTGTCGACGCCTGACGTCATCACACTTTCTACATCATCCTCAGCCACCTACTACTTGTGTTCTGGGAATCTTCTAAAATCCTTTAAAAGTATAACATGCCTTTATGCTTTCACCTGCTGAATATTGCCATGCTATTTTAACCTTTCGTCTGAGGCGTGAGGGACCATTCTTTTCGAGTAATGCTGTGCAACACTGTCTAGGAATATATGTCTTGTGAGTACTTTGATTCATTTTTGTAAATATCCAAATATCTCCCCTTTCCCCGTTTTTTCCGCCATTGCTGAAATTAATCGCTATATTTATATACATTGATTTATAACTAACTATACTAAGATTTTCTACCTATGTACTCATTTGTACACCCCCTTTTTTCAATAGAATGTTACCAGCATGCTTCCATCTAACCCCTGAAGAAGGAAATGAATACAGAGTTTGTTTAGCCTTTTTGCTTTTCTCAGTTTCCGAAACATGTTGGGACTTGTGACCACCATATTCAATCGACTTCCAGTCTAGTAATGTTGTGTGCTCTCAACATCCAATTAGCTGCTGATTTCTATTGAACATGTATTTAAATTTCACGATTTTAGATGTTTGTTGTATTTTCTATTCTCTTTTGTATATGTTTATCCAATAAAATTTACACTTTTATATACATCTTCTATGATTCTATTGCCAATATCCTGCCCACTCTTTTACCCACACCGTCCCCTTGGGGCACCCCTTTCCTGTTTTCTAATTATAATTCGGATGTGGTAAAAGTCGTCAGGATTTCCTTATTGGTTGGTTTCCTCTTTCTTTTTTTTCCATTGCAACATCAACATCTGTCCCTAATGGACCGTCAACATCTGTCGGTGACTGCTGGTAGATGATCAACATCTGTCATAGTGTACAAGTGCACAAAAACATCTGTCAATAAAATTAAATAAATAATACATTTAAAGCACCTCCTTCCCCCTGTGCTCGTGTGCAAAGGTGAATGCACGTGTTGGTCCTGTACGCATACATAAACAGCAATCACAGGCTTATAAACTGTCGCCTATAGAGATTTTTGGCGCCATTTCATGAGCGTGTGGAATTTTAAAACATGACATGTTTGGTATCTATTTACTCAGCACAACACCATATTTTATATTTTACCAAAAAATTGGGTATTATATAGTGTTTGTGTGCATTAGAATTCATAATAGTGTATTTTTGCGTTAGTGTGTAAAATTGCATTCGAAAAACCACTGCACAAATACCATGTAACATAAAAAAATGCAAAAACCACCATTTTATTTTCTAGGGCCTCTGCTAAAAAATATGTAATGTTTGGTGGTTCTAACTAATTTTCTAACAAAAATACAGAAGTGGATAATGCCTAAAGGTGCTCCTTGGATGTTGGGCCTCTCTATGTGGTCAGACTGTGAAAAAGTCTCACACATATGGTATCACCATACTCAGGAGGAGTAGCAGAATGTGTTTTGGGGTGTAGTTGCATGTGTGCCTATGCCGTGTGTGAGAAATAACTTGTTAATATGACTTTTTTATATGAAAAAAAAAAACAAATTTTTTTTTTTTTCATTTTCCATGGGAAAAATTATAACTTCGAATAACACACATGCCTCTTACTAAAGACCTTGGTCTGTCTACTTTCCAAAAGGGGGTCATTTAGGGGTATTTGTACTGTCTTAGCATGTTAGGGCCTCAATAAATTAGATAAGCCATTAGGTGTGATCAATTTTCAATGATTGGTACCATGGCTTGTGGACTAATTTTCACGCTTGTAACTAGTGTATGTCACGGACCCTACCGTGCCAAGCAGACGGCCAGGCGTGGTCGCACCCCAAGTGGCTCAAGGTGGTATTGAACCTTCTGTTTGCTGCTCTGGTTGCCTTACCTCTGAGCCACACCTCAGTTCTCTATTCAGCCTGCTTTCCAGCTATGCCTAGTTCTGCATGAAGTACTGAGGGCGATACTCTGATTGTATCTGTCACTCCTGGTTCAGCTGAGGCAGTTTATCCAATCAGCTGGGCATAAAACACTGCCTCACTCTGAGGGCTTTGTCAGTTCATTGACTCTTGTTTTGTCAAAGGTTCCTGTGTTCCTGTTACAGTATTTCAAGACTGACCTTGGTATCTGACCCTGGCTCTGTTTATCGTTTATTCTGACTTCTGGAATACCCAGCTACGGCTTTACCTTGACTATCCTTTGGCAAATTCCTGTCAAGCCCCCATGAACAGATTCACAGCCCAGGTAGATTCTTACCTTGTTACCGTGAGCTGTGTGTATTTGCAAGGGTAAGCATACATCTCTGCACTATGGACTCCAACCAAGGTAAGCCCTTACATAATCAACTGACCAACATGGAGTCTGCAGAGATGTACGAGATGCTTACCTCCCTTGCTCTGCAAGTCTCCAGCCTGGGCCAGACTGTTTCAGATGCTGCAGCAAGAAGTTCAGCTATTTAAAGGCACAGTACGCCCAGCCCCGGAACCAGCATGTCCTGAGCCATTTGTGGTGATGCCAGAGAGGTTTGACGGTAGCCGTGCATCATTCTTGTACTTTAAGATTGATTGTTAGCTGGTTGCTCTTAAGCCTAGGACCTATGCCACCGACTATATAAAGGTTCGCGCCACCATCAACCTGCTCACTGGACAATGCAAAACATGGGCTCATCAGCTTTTACAGGAAATAAGTCCAGTCTTGGATAGCTGGGAAGCATTCATGTTTGCTCTGGACTGTCACATTCCTGTTTTAAAGAAAACCAGTGTTCCCAAGTCTGTTCTTAGTTCACATGGTCTATCGGTACCCAGGGACAGGAATACCCTGTACAGATATGACTCCAAGCCATCCCAGTATGTGCCAAGCTATGAAGCTCTAACCCCACTAAGTCTAGACACTCCTGAGGATACACACACACCTTCCCTGGAAGATGTGGAACCCATGGAGATCGGGGCCATCCGGTCCAAGCTATCTAATAGTGAAAGAGAGCGGAGGAGAGATTATGGTCTTTGTTTCTATTGTGGAGTAAGAGGGCACTTTACCTCTCTCTGCCCAACTCACCCACCTCAGCCAAAGGTTCTTCAAGTAGGTTCTATTAGGATCCATCCTGCTACCCCTGAATCTCTGCCTGCTATCCAGCTTGAAGCTCCTGTGCCCCAGTCTAACGTCCCAGTGCCTGCTACCCAGTCCAATGTTCCAGTACCTGCTGCCCGGTCTGAAGTCCTTGTGCCCATGTTCCAGCTTGAAGTTCCAGTGCCTATGTCCCCAATTGAAGTTCCAGTGCCTGTGTCCGTTTGCTGCTCTGGTTGCTTTACCTCTGAGCCACACCTCAGTTCTCTATTCAGCCTGCTTTCCAGTTATGCCTAGTTCTGCATGAAGTACTGAGGGCGATACTCTGATTGTACCTGTCACTCCTGGTTCAGCTGAGGCAGTTTATCCAATCAGCTGGGTATAAAACACTGCCTCACTCTGAGGGCTTTGTCAGTTCATTGTCTCTTGTTTTGTCAAAGGTTCCTGTGTTCCTGTTACAGTGCTCCAAGACTGACCCCGGCTTCTGACCCTGGCTCTGTTTATCATTTATTCTGACTTCTGGAATCCCTGACTACGGCTTTACCTCAACTATCCTTTGGCAAATTCCTGTCAAGCCCCCATACACAGATTCACAGCCCAGTTAGCTTCTTACCTTGTTACCGTGGGCTGTCTGTATTTGCAAGGGTGAGCATACATCTCTGCACTATGGACTCCAACCAAGGTAAGCCCTTACAGTATAGTGGTGCCAACGTGGGGCCACTGAGTGTAGTAGTTTCACCTGTCACCCTGCCCAGCCTGGCATTCACTTCCAGTCACTCTCCAGACAATGAACAGTCCATCAGCTTTGTATTTGTTATTTTATTGAGGGATTAAACTTGGATGGGGTAAAAGGATTATAGGATGCTCAGAATCAATAGTATTTAATCGATGAAATGTAGATTGGAACCCACAGTCTCTAAAGCCCCAGACTCCTCCAGCACAACGCTTCTTGATGAATTGTTACTTCCTCTACTGTGCAATACTTGGTTCCTATCGCAGCTAGCACATGGCCAGGCCCAACTCTCAATTAGGCCTAACTTTGCAGCTATGCCATTTGCTGGCAGGGGACCGCAGACCCCTTTGGTGTAGCAACCAATAGCAAAGGAAAATGTCTTTTTGTGCTGTATCTAGGTGGACTACTGGTCCCAGTCAGTCCTGTGCTAACTCTGCCAGCCCTCCTGGATGCAGCAGTCCGACTTCAACGCCAGTAACATCACAGTCTCTCCCTCTGGCTCTATATCCACTCCTGGCATGCCTCTCCCAGATCTCCCGACTGTGCCTGTCACTCACCAAACCAACAGATGAATCCTTCCTGAAGATTTGCCCGGCAGTGTTTTCCCCCGCTGTCCTCTCCTGCTAGGGACACCCCTTGGGTTGTTTGGGGTTTCCTCACAGCTCCGTGCCCCGGCCCAAGGTCACACCCCCCCAGACAGGGGGGCTCCCTTTAAGGCCCTGAAAGCCTAATACTCCATTATTCAGTTCTTCCACCCAAACAAATCATCCCCAGCTGGGCTGACCCAAGGTATTTAAGGAGGCTTGCCCCCTGCCAATCCTAGTTGGGGATTGTTCAGGGTACACACCCCACACAGCTCCATCTCTCTTCCCCTCCTCTGCTACCAGAATCCTCTGAGAGCCAGAGGGAGGTAACCAAGTGAGTCACCAGCCTACTCTTAACCACTCCCCAGCCCCACAGATCAAAACAAACAGCTTTCAGCTAGGCCTGCCTAAATTTACCTGCACTGGCCAAAAATCTAACTCTATCACCTACCTAAAGTAGAGCGTGCTACACTAGCTTTCACACAGACTAAATAATATGCACTGATTTGGGTAATTTTTACCAAAGAAAGGAAGCAGTATAAATTTTGCTCAAAAATTTATGAAGAAAAATAAAAAAAAAATGATGCTGATCATTACTATGAGAGGCATATTGCTCTGGTGAGTCTGTGACCTGTGGGGAGTGGTATGCACAGCTGCATGTGGTGTGAATATTAAGAATTGATGGTTTACAGAATATTTGAAGCAGTTAATGAAGATTTGTGGACACTGGGGATACTGATTTGTGGACTTGAGCATTACGTGTTTGCATAAGGTGTAATCTATGTTTATTGAAAACGCAATGTTATAATTAAAATTGTGAGGGGTGTTGATGCTGTGCTGCCTTATTTAGAAAATTTAATTTTCTATTTTTTTGTTTCCCCTAATCATCTTTTATGGGGCCAATATGTTCCGACCTTGCCTTTTTACTATTAATATATTTGAAATACTTTTTTTTTTAACTCTCTTCTGCAATGGGTCTCTCATAACCTATTTTAGCTGCCCTGATCGCACTCTTGCATGACTTACTGCATTATTTCTAGTTTTGGAATGCCAATGATGACCCTTCAGCCTTTTTACATTAGTATACATCCACCCAGGTTTGACTTTTGTTCTTTTATATTTGTTGCCCATTGGAATACACTGATTAAATGTCATTGTTTATTATGTTTTTAAAGCATGCCCACTTCTCTCCAGTGTTCTTTGTTTCCAGAATTTGATTCCATTTAGTATCTTGTAGTTTGCAGCACAGCTTAGTAAAGTTGGCTCTTTTGATAGTTCGTGTTCTTATCCTTCCCTATGTCTCTCTTTCCTATAACTTATGGCAAATGTAATTACTCCGTGATCACTGTGTCCTAAGTTATCCCCTGCTTCCACATCTGCAATCAGCTCCGTGTTGTTTTGTAATTAGTAGGTATAGCAGAGCATTATTTCTAGTTAAGGCTTCCACCATGTGACTCATGAAATTGTCCTGAATCACATTCAAGAAATGATGAGCCTTAGTTGAGTGTGCCGTTCTGTCTGCCCAATCAATATCAGGCTAACTGAAGCCCCCCATAATAAAAACAATGCCTTGCCTCTCTGCCACCCACTATCGTTAATTGTGAAAATAGATGGATCTCCTCCTCATCCTTAAGGTTAAGGGGCCTATTGCATATCCCCACAATTAGTTTACCATTTGTTTCAACCCCTTGAAGCTCCAGGCACAAGTACTTCACCCCAATCACTAGCCCAGGTAGCAATGTTGTCCTTCCTATTGACTGTGGAATCAATCTTGACATACAGACACATCCCTCCCCCTTCTACCTACCCTGTCACTACTATACAGGGAGTGTCCCAGAACAATCGAAAACCTGTCACGTGAGCTGTCAAAACAGGTTTTTTATTTCTTCCATTTTACTTCTAGCATTTGTGTATATGCCTTTTAATTTTGTGCCAGCTCACATTATTTTAGTTTTGCTCGGCCTTAGGTTACAGTAACATTTATCTAGCCTGCGAGTAATGTTCCAAGACATTTTAGTTGTGTTATCATCTGGTTTGAGGCCCCCTGTCAGGTCCCACACTTACCAGACAGGTGAGTCTGCTTGGGCAGAGGGTAGGCTCCCTTACATATCCGATTTGGGGCCCCTGATAGAGTAAACAGGAGGCCCGCGAGTGCGGAGTGGTATGAGGGCCTGATGTTAGGATCCTGGAGCAGGGTGGTCTACAAGCAACCGGTAGAGCTTCAGGAATGCTGGAACTGATGCTGAGCAGGAGCTTATCAGGCTGGTCACACACATGCAGAGGTCGGCAGCGGGCTGGCAGCAACAGTACAAAGGGAGCAGGCAGAAACAAGGTCAAACAAGCCGGGGTCGGGTTCAGGCAGCAATCAAGGGAGGTCCAAAAGGCAAGCCGGGTCACAACGGGTCAAACTTCAGAGATACAGGAACACAGAGAGGATCACGGAACTAGACACAGAGCTGTTGATCAGGCAGCACCGAACAGGGATAGAGGCAGACTTAAATAGGCTGATTGGCGCCAAAACGCCGCGCTCGTGCATGCACCGATTCGCCAAAGCGCCCTGCGCCCCCGACACCGGCGTGCACGCCAACACCACCGGGCACGCCCGCGGTAACGCCCATAGCAAACGCGCGTACGCACGATCGCCCGGACACCACCCCGCACGCCACGCCAGTGCCCCCAGGAACACGCGCCCCAGCACGCACAGAGACACGAGCACCAACACACCCCGGCGCGCACCGGCGCCCAACCAGGTAACCTCTCTGACAGTGCCCCCTCCTCAAGGGCAGACTCCGGATGCCCAGCTGGGCCATCTTTGAGGCATGAGAAGTTTTAAAAGACTGTAGAAGCTCTCTGGCATGCAAGTTACTTTCTGGCTCCCACGAATTGTCTTCGGGTTCATAGCCCCTCCATTTTACAAGATATTGAACTTGATTGCGTCTTCTTCTGCAATCTAAAATTGCCTCCACCTCGAACTCCTCTTCGCCATTAACTAAGATAGGCTTGGGTGGGCCAATACTACGGCCAGAAAGAGAGTTGGGGGTGACCGGCTTCAAGAGGGACACGTGGAAGACTGGGTGTATCCTCAGGGTGTTGGGAAGGTCAAGTTCATATGCCACATTGTTAATTTTTCTTTTAATCGAGAAAGGACCCAAGTATTTAGGGCCTAGTTTTCTGGACGGACAGGCCAACTTAAGGTTAGCGGTAGATAACCAGACAGAATTGCCCGGTTCCAGAACGAGTTCTCCCCGTCTCTTCCTGTCAAAAATTCTCTTGTAATCTTCTTGAGCTTTGGTCATGGTATCCTGCAGCAGTTTGTTATTGTTTGAGAAAAAGTCCAAGGTTTCGGATACTGCAGGGACAGGGCACTCGGGAATAGATCCAGGCAAGAAGGATGGGTGGAAACCATAGTTGGCATAAAATGGTGACTGATTGGTAGCTGAGTGTAGTGAGTTGTTGTAAGAGAACTCCGCGATGGGAAGCAGGGAAGCCCAGTCATCCTGGGAGAATGCAGAGAAACAACGGAGGTATTGCTCCAAGGTCTAAATCGTCCTCTCGGTTTGTCCATTTGACTGGGGATGATAGGCCGAAGAAAATGATAATTCGATTTCCAGGGGGCCACAAAGGGCTTTCCAGAATCTGGAGGTAAACTGGACGCCTCTGTCGGAAACTATATTGGTTGGTACTCCATGCAGTCTGATGATCTCCTTAATAAAGATGGAAGCGGTCTCCATAGCCGAAGGGGTGCCCTTCATGGGGAGGAAATGGGCCATTTTAGACAGCCTGTCTACCACAACAAAAATCGAAGAAAAACCTTCTGATGGGGGGAGTTCAACAATAAAGTCCATTGAAATCATGGCCCACGGTCTCTCTGGGACTGGTAATGGTCTCAACAGACCCCATGCTCTTGCCCGGCTACTCTTGCTTCTGGCGCAAGTATTACAGGACTCAACGTATTCCTTGCAGTCCTTAGTAAGGTGAGGCCACCAAAAGGTGCGTTGGACAAGATCAATTGTTTTCCGTGTGCCGAAGTGACCGGCCAGTTTGTGATCATGGCACAAGCTTAACACCCGTACTCTTAGCTCCTCAGGGACCACAATTTTATTTTTGTACCAGAACAGCCCATCTTTGGTACAAGCTTCAGCAGGTGATGACATTCCCATAGAGGATCGTCTGATCTGAGAGATTAGATCCTCCTGTAAGATCAGGAAATTCCCAGAGGGGAGGATGGTGTCTGGAGACAGGGTCTTCTCTGAATCAAGAAACATTCGGGAAAGGGCGTCGGATTTGACATTCTTGGATCCGGGTCTGTAGGTGATATGAAAAATAAATCGGGAAAAAAAAGTGCCCATCTGGCCTGCCGGGGTTTCAGTCTCTTAGCTGTCCTTAGGTATTCTAAATTTTTATGGTCCGTGTAGACCAAAATGGGGTGAGCTGCACCTTCCAGGAGATAGCGCCATTCCTCCAGAGCTGCTTTAATGGCTAGAAGTTCCCGATCTCCCACGTCATAATTATTCTCGGAAGAGGAGAGTTTACGTGAGAAGAATCCCACAGGGTACAGGAGTGCTTTGGCACCTTGTCTTTGTGAGAGCACGGCTCCAACCGCGACTTCGTAAGCATCCACTTCTAAGACGAAAGGCAAGGCAGGGTTGGAATGTTTGAGGACAGTGGCTGACGTAAACAGAGCTTTGAGTCTTTCAAAGGCCACTTGCGCCCTAGGGGTCCAGCAGAACCGGATTCCCTGTTTGATGAGTTCCGTAATGGGAGTTATAATTGAAGAGAATTCTTTAATGAATGTCCTATAAAAATTGGCGAAGCCAATAAAACGCTGTACTCCTTTCTTGTCTATAGGTGCAGGCCAATCCAAGATAGCGGATACTTTTTGCGGATCCATTTTGATACCGTCAGGGGAAATGACCAAGCCTAGGAACTGGATGGATTGGAGCTCGAACTCGCATTTTTCGAGTTTGGCATAAAGCCCATGTTGTCTAAGTCGGGAAAGTACGTTTCGCACGTGTTTGCGGTGGTCAGTCAGGGAAGCAGAGAAAACCCGGATATCGTCCAGATAAACAATGACATTTAGGTCCAGAAAGTCACGAAAGACATCATTGACGAAGTGCTGGAATGTGGCTGGCGCGTTGCACAGACCAAAGGGCATGACGAGGTACTCGTAGTGCATGAATCGAGTACGAAAGGCCGTCTTCCATTCGTCCCCTTCTCTTATGCGGATCAAATTGTAGGCTCTGCGGAGGTCCAGCTTGGTGAAGACGGTAGCAGATCCTAATATCTGAAATAATTCGGGAACCAGAGGTAGTGGGTATCTGTTCTTTATAGTAATTTTATTGAGCTTCCGGTAATCGATGCAGGGACGTAAGGAGTGATCTTTCTTCTCTACGAAAAAGATGCCTGCACCTGCTGGAGATGTGGAGGGACGAATGAATCCTTTCTTTAGGTTTTCGTCTATATAGACTTTCAAGGTGCCCAGCTCCTGCTCAGTTAAGGGAAAAATCCTCCCGAAGGGAACTTCAGTTCCAGGTAAGAGTTCTATCGGGCAATCGTAGGGTCTATGTACTGGAAGAGTTTCTGCCCCCTTTTTGCTGAATACATCCAGGAAATCCCGGTAAGCTTCGGGAAGATTTTGGTAAGACTTGGTTTCTGAATCTAGGCACAGGCATTGAGAGGATGTCATAGGGGTCCCCTGTAAACAGTGTTGCTTGCAATATTCAGATGAAAACTGGATTTTGCCCGTGGACCAGTTGATACTGGGATTGTGGGCCTGTAGCCAAGGCATTCCTAAGATAATTGGGAAGAGAAGAGAGGAGATGACATCCAGGCGTAAAAGTTAATGGTGTTCCGGGCCAATGGTGGCCAGTAGAGGAACAGTTTCCTGGGTAACAGGACTGGAGCTGAGGGTGGAGCCATCCGCTAAGAAAACTGCCAATCCCTGGGCCTTGGTTTGAGTAGGAATATGATGATCTTCAATGAAGGTCCGGTCAATGAATCCGCTACATGCTCCCGAATCAATGATGACCGGTACTGGGATGTTCCTTCCAGGTAACTGTAATACAACGGAAAGTGTTAAGTGGTTACCGGATCTAGGTAAAACAGGTGCACACAACGAGGAGGACGGCAGGCACTTACGTCTCTTGTTGGGGCATGCTCTTGCAAAGTGTCCAGACTCTCCACAGTACAGGCACAGGTTGAGTGTGCGTCTACGTGTCTTCTCTTCTGGGGTCAGAGAGGGACGGAGCAGTCCCAGCTGCATGGGCTCAGGAGCCTCCTGGGTTGGAACAGATGGGACAGGCGGAGCTTGGTTCGGGGCACTAGGAGCCCTGGGTAGCATCCAGGTGAGATGTGGATGGCCAACGGACCTCTCAGAACCTCTCTCTCTGAGGCGGCGGTCAATTTGGATTGACAAGTTTATAAGCTCCTCTAGTGTCTGAGGTACCCCTACCCGTGCCAATTCGTCCTTAAGAGGGTCCGACAACCCCAGCCGGTATTGGTGACGCAAAGCCGCGTCATTCCACTCCGTATCAGAGCTCCAACGCCTAAACTCCACAGCGTAATCTTCGGCCGCTCTGCGGCCTTGTTGAAGGGAGTGCAAGGCGGCTTCTGCCGTGGCTGTTAATTGGGGGTCCTCGTACAACTGAGACATTGCTATGAAAAAGTCATTCAAGGAATCCAGAGATCTGGCCTTTTCCTTCAGCAGGTTATGGGCCCAGGTCTGAGGCTCGCCGGACAACAGAGATATGACGAACCCCACTTTGGTGGCCTCCAAGGAAAACGTACGGGGTTGTAAGGCAAAATAAAGTTTGCATGTGTTGCGGAACGCCCGGAACTTGCAACGTTCTCCGGAGAATTTTTCAGGTGTAGGCACCCTGGGCTCTGGTGGGAGCATTACTACAGAGGGCGCTGAGGCAGGATTAGCAGGTGCTGCTCCCGGAGGGGATGCTGAGAGGGCCTGGACCTGTCCTTCCAGTCTGGTATAGCCCTCCTGTAAGCTTTTGACGGCTTGGGTGAGGCCCGCTAGGTGCCTGCAAAGTTCATCCATGGGGGAGGCCCCCTGCCCGGACTCAGTCATGGCTGCCTGATACTGTCAGGTCCCACACTTAGCAGACAGGTGAGTCCGCTTGGGCAGAGGGTAGGCTCCCTTACGTATCCGATTCGGGGCCCCTGATAGAGTAAACAGGAGGCCCGCGAGTGCGGAGTGGTATGAGGGCCTGATGTTAGGATCCTGGAGCAGGGTGGTCTACAAGCAACCGGTAGAGCTTCAGGAATGCTGGAACGGATGCTGAGCAGGAGCTTATCAGGCTGGTCACACACAGGCAGAGGTCGGCAGCGGGCTGGCAGCAACGGTACAAAGGGAGCAGGCAGAAACAAGGTCAAACAAGCCGGGGTCGGGTTCAGGCAGCAATCAAGGGAGGTCCAAAAGGCAAGCCGGGTCACAACGGGTCAAACTTCAGAGATACAGGAACACAGAGAGGATCACGGAACTAGACACAGAGCTGTTGATCAGGCAGCACAGAACAGGGATAGAGGCAGACTTAAATAGGCTGATTGGCGCCAAAACGCCGCGCTCGTGCATGCGCCGATTCGCCAAAGCGCCCCACGCCCCCGCACACGCGCCCGTGCGCTCCCCCGACACCAGCATGCACGCCAACACCACCAGGCACGCCCGCGGTAACGCCCATAGGCGAACGCGCGCTAGCGCGAACGCGCGTACGCACGCACGCCCGGACGCCACCCCGCACGCCGCGGCTGGTCAGACCAGACACGCCAGTGCCCCCAGGAACACGCGCCCCAGCACGCACAGAGACACGAGCACCAACGCGCCCCGGCGCGCACCGGCGCCCAACCAGGTAACCTCTCTGACACCCCCCCCAACTTTGCCCAACTTTGCCCACATCCACACACTCTGACTCCTGCTCTCTGCATGGTATACCTTTCATTGATCCCTTTCTCCCACATTCTAGTTAAAAAATTCCTCCTAACATATGGCCATCTTCTCCTCCAGCAGAGTGTCATCCTTCCTGTTTAGGTGAAGTTCATCACTGCTGTAGAGCAAGTAATTACCTACAAAGTCAGCCCAGATTTTCGTGAACCCAAACCCCCCCCTTCTTACACCAATTCCTCAGCCGCTCATTTAACTCCCTAAGCTCCTGCTGCCTCTCTGGTGTGGCTTCAGTTACAGGTAGTATTTCTGTGAATACCACCTTGGAGGTCCTTTCCTTTAATATAGCACCTAAGCCCCTGAAATAGTTTTTGAGTACGCTCTTTCTTCAGTCCCACCAAGCAATCTGTCCATCCGATCCGCAACGTGCTCAACCTGAGGGCCCAACAAACATGCTGTTTGGCGATCACAGTGTTTGTGACAGATTGCCTTATCTGTCCGTCTTCTAATTGAACCCACTAACATCTGTATCGTCCTAGCCTTGCCTGTAACCTTTGCCCCATCCTTACTGGAGCAGTCATTCCCCCGGCAGCTTGGAGAGGTAGTCTGCTCCATCAAGCAACCAAACACATTTATTGGGATGTGTCCACTCTAGACTAGGCTCCCTAACACTCTTCCCTCTACTCCGCCTTCTAGCTGTAACCCAGCTACCTACCTCTGGCGTTTGCACCTCCATATCTCCACCCTCCTCTATACTCGTCGCAGCCAGCACCCGATGGGTAGGGTCCACAATCCTATTCAAGTTGCATCTGCTTTGCAGTGTTGCCAACTGATTGTTGAGATCCAGGATCTGGGCTCCCATACAAACAACTTAATTATATCTCGAACGTATACACAGAGCACCGCATTGCATCACCGTTCCATGTTACCCACTAATGTAATGGGGATAATCATGTTTTTTATTTAAAGCTTTTTTTTATTTCATTTATTTTTAATTTATATAGTTTATTTTATTCTATTTTGAGCATTATTTGTTCTATTTGTTCTTCCTAAACAGTTTGAGACTGTAAATGTAACTCCTCTGCACTCACAATTCCCCCCTCAGTACTCAGTGCTCCTCAATATTCACAGCACCTCTCGATACTCACAGCGGTCCTCAATACACGCAATGCCCTCAGTACATCTGTACTCATCAGTACAGTACCCCAGTACTCTGTACTCGACCCCAGTTCTCTGTATTGTGTTGGCTGAACAGTGACTGGATCTAATCAGATGCAGTCACTTTTCAGATATTCTGACAGCCGTGGGTGCCAGTTGTCATAATACAATAGATGTCAGGGTGGCGCTACCATAGATGAAGGAATCACTGATCACTGATCCACATGTTCTTTATCATCTCAGCCGCAACCTATTTGCAGGCTAAATGCTGCACATTGGAAACATACAAAAAAGTTGAAAGATAATGCTGAAAAGGTAAATTGGTGTGAAAAGTGGGGATATGATTGGTTTAACATCACCCCACAAAAATACTCTAAAACCTGTCCACTTTACCTGTATCCATTGCATAGAATGTATTTTTCTCCAAAAATACGGGTAAATTTTTTATTTTTTTTGTATAATTGCGCTTTAATAACATTGTCATGATTGCATAAGCAGCCATTTATAGGCAGAGCAAAGAGATTTCAGAAAACTACTATAGAGTGTGTACAGTATATAGATGATCTGACTTACCATATGTCCTGACAGTGACAGGAGATGTCTGCACAGTGGTATTGGGGACGTTTGTAAGATTTAATGTGACTTGGCAGGCAAAGTCCTGCAGGTTGTCTCTACGAGTTGCGTTAAATGTAAATGTTTCCGTCAAGTTTTGTGGGCCTCTTCTGGTGTCCTCTTCATATGTTCTCCTGAAAATTGTTTCTCCTCCTCTGGTCACTGATAAAATGACATATTGGACAGGAGCCACACCATACACTGAGCACGTGACTTCATGTTCTTTGTCCTCCTCCAGTTCCTCCTTCAGGTCTATGTCCAATTGAGATGGTAGAACTGTAATTACACAAAATTTAAGTGACTTCACTGTGCTCACTGAGACATTATTACTTAAAGCGGAGTTCCGTTGAAAAAAAATAAAATAAAAGTCAGCAGCTACAAATACTGCAGCTGCTGACTTTTAATATTAGGACACTTACCTGTCCAGGGCGCCCGCAATGTCCTCACCCAAAGCCGACCTATCCCTCGGCTCCCCGGTGCAGGCATCTTCAGTAAGGGAATCGGGAAGTGAAGCCTTGCGGCATCACAGCCTGGTTTCCTACTGCGCATGCGCAAGTTGCGCTGCATGTCCTCAGTGGTCCCTGTGGTTTTCTGGGACCTGTGTGTCTCCCAGAAGACAGCGGGGAGGGGGGTGGATGAGGGGCCGGACATGGTGTAGATCGCAGCACAATCTGCGGCGATCTATCGCCGGAAGTGAGAGCAAATACCTGTATTAGACAGGTATCTGCTCCCCCCGGATGGTACCAAATGTCACACCAGAGGGGGGGAGGAACCGGAAAAGCGGAAGTTCCATTTTTGGGTGGAACTTCGCTTTAAAGTGGAATGTTAACTGAAAACTTAAAGTGGTTCTAAAGCCTAAAAATTTTTTACCTTAAAGGGGTGTTTTTTCACCTTAATGCATCCTATGCATTAAGGTGAAAAAACTTCTGTCACTGACCAGCCCCCCAGTCCCCCTCTTTTACTCACCAGAGTCCTGTAATTGCCCCCGCGGGAGACGCGCTCTTCCCCTCTGCCCGATGTCTCCGCTCTTGATTGGATAGATTGATAGCAGCGCAGCCATTGGCTCCCGCTGCTGTCAATCAAATCCAATGACACAGGGGGTGGGGCCGAGTCCGGCATTCTGTGTCTATGGATGCAAATGCTGGACTCTGGAGCGCACCCGCAATGTGGGAAAAGAGCGCTTCTCCTTGGGGCCAAATGATGTGGGGAGGAGCTACCAGCGCCGCCGGGGGACCCCAGAAGAGGATGATCGGGGCCAGTGCAAAGCGAACTACGCAGTGGAAGTAAGTATGACATGTTTGTTGTTTCAAAAAAAAAAAACAAGCCTTACAATCACTTAAAAGATGAAGTAAAACCTGCCTCTTTTTTTTTCTTTTTTTTTTTTTTACATTTTGTTGACCTGCAAAGTAAAGGCATAATGTGCTAGTATGTCACCGCTGGAGGCCGCACCCATCTTCGCCCGTCTTCCTTCTGGGAGTCTGCTTACTCCAACTGTGTGACTGGCCAGACCCGCTTGACATCACTTCCGCACATGCGCTTGAGTGCCGCCAGGCACGGCTCAGGGCTCTGAAGAAACAGCACAGGCGGCGGTTCCTTCAGTGCGCATGTGCTGATGACGTCATGGGTGGCATATACAGTAAATATCACCTAAACGGTGCAAGTTTAGGAGATATTTACAGTACCTATAGGTAAGCCTTATTTTATGCTTACCAATAGGTACAAACAATCCTGGGAAGTTTACTTCCTCTTTATTGGATTCCCTGCAGTATGTCCCCTCACTTCCCTTATACTTACCTCGCTTGATCCAGCTCTGTGGCTGTCTGTAGTGGCTCTCTCCTCTCACTTCCTGGATTAACAGGCTTTTCTAAGGTAGCGAAAGCTATTGGCTCCCACTGCTGTCAGTCAAATTCAATGACAGGGGTGGGGCTGAGCCAAGTCACACTGTCTGTGTCTTTGGACGCAGGTAGCGTGGCTCAGGATCGGCCCCCACATGTGCCCCAATAGTAAGCGGCTTGATATGGAGGCACTCACAGAAGAGGAGGGGCCAAGAGCATTGGGGGGGGGGGGGGGTGGTCAAGAAGAGGAGGTTCAGATAAGTATAACTTCTTTGTTTGTTTTTTCTTTTTTGTTTTGTAAAGTGA
Organism: Lithobates septentrionalis; assembly: GCA_037952835.1. Lineage (NCBI taxonomy): Eukaryota > Metazoa > Chordata > Amphibia > Anura > Ranidae > Lithobates > Lithobates septentrionalis. The sequence goes on along the minus strand of JBBDGP010000034.1, from coordinate 618,066 downwards.
TAGTAAAGTCTTGTTTTTTTTGTTTTGTTTTTTAAATAAAAAACATGTCTATACTTACCTGCTCTTGTGAGATGAGGCTCAGGTAAGTATGTAAGTATTTGGGGTGCTGAGAGAGGCTGCTGAACACCAAAGGTTTTTTTTTTATCTTAATGCATAGAATACATTAAGAGATAAAAAACCTTCTGCCTTTAAAACCACTTTAAATAAGATTTTACAGCCACTTTAGGTATATATCCTGCGAAAACCTTTTTCTTTAGCTTCGTCTATGGTAGGTAGGTAAGGATGAGGTGAGAACCTCTGCTATGGTTTTTATTGCTACCTGGGCTATGTTTGGTACATTTTCTCCTCACTCACTTTCCAGGTGACACACGATCTGATTTTGGTCCGGGAATTGTGTCATGACAGAATGTTTGCCTAAAATCAGACCGTTAGTACGCTCCTTTAGACAATTGTTGTCCAACTTTCCGTCAACAAATGCAGGCTAGTAAATTTTTTGCCGGACAACGGTCTGTTATCAGATTTTCGTATCATCTGTTCACAAGTCCGTCACACAAAAGTCCAAAGTACAAACACGCATGTTCGGAATCAATGCTCACCAAACACGACATTAGCAGAAGGTGCCCAAAGGGTAGCGCTCAAGAGCTGAAATTCCACGTAGTACGTCACTACGTTCGTGTTTGTTGGCTGACAATTGTGTACCGTTTGTATGCAAGACAAGTTCCTGGTTCCTGGCACACGCCCTTCAGACAAAAGTCTGACGCTTTGTCTGCCAACAATCCGATCGTGTGTACAAGGCCTAAATCTGGCAATACACAGACCTGCAAGCTAAACAAAAAAATCTGGCAGATTTCTCCATCTACACTCTAAAGATGGACAAACCTGCAGTGCCAGTTATTGTGTATTGACAATCGGCACCCACAGCTGTTCAGCCATCAATTTTCCACCCCACTCCTTTGATTTGTTAATTGAAGGGTGCCAACAAAGCCAATTATGGGGCGACTATCAGCCAGTTCATTAGGAACCGGCCAAAATCTACTCAGTGTATGGCCACCTTAACAAGGACACAACAATAATTCAACTTTTTTTTTTTCAAAAGACTGGGGAATGAGTCCCCGATTTCCTTCACTTTCTGTCACAGTGACATCATCGTCACCAGGACATACAGTATATATAAAATGATTAATGGGTCAATGACAGTTACAAAACCACTTCCCCTTCAATTAAATAGAGAAGGAAAAAACAATTGGGAAACAATAAAAGGAAAAGGAGCAAAGAAAAAAAAAACAAAAAACGCAGAGACTAGAGCCAGATAGGTGGCCTGCTAGTGTTAAATGTGCTTTCCTGCAGTTCTAAAGACCTTGAATGCCTCCTAATGGCTCTGGTGTGCTTTAGAACTTGAGCTACATCTGTGGTCTAGAATTATCCTCAGAAACTGAATCAGCTTCTGAACCTCCAGCCCTGCAATGGAGCTGCTATGTTAGTCCTCCCTGATGCTGGTGGTAAGGGGGGCGCTATATATTTGCCCCTATTTATGATGAGCTGTACTTAAAGATCTATGACTTTTTCTATGAACACAAAAGGCCTATTTCTCTCAAATATTGTTTACAAATCTGTCAATCTGTGTTAGTGAGCACTTCTCCTTTGCCGAGATAATCCATCCACCTCACAGGTGTTACATATCAAGATGCTGATTAGACAGCATGATTATTGCACAGGTGTGCCTTAGGCTGTCCACAATAAAAGGCCACTCTAAAATGTGCAGTTTTATCACACAGCACAATGCCACAGATGTCGCAAGTTTTGAGGGAGCGTACAATTGGCATGCTAACAGCCGGAATGTCCACCAGAGATGTTGCCTTTGAATTGAATGTTCATTTCTCTACCATAAGCCTTCTCCAAAGGCGTTTCAGAGAATTTGGCAGTACATCCAACTGGCCTCACAACCGCAGACCATGTGTAGCCACACCAGCCCAGGACCTCCACATCCAACATCTTCACCTCCAAGATCGTCTGAGACCAGCCACCCGGACAGCTACTGCAACAATCGGTTTGCGTAACCAAAGAATTTCTGCACAAACTGTCAGAAGCCGTCTCAGGAAAGCTCATCTGCATGCTCGTCGTCCTCATCGGAGTCTCGACCTGACTGCAGTTTGTCATCGGGAACCGACTTGAGTGTGCAATTGCTCACATTTGATGGCGTCTGGCTTTTTGGAGAGGTGTTCTCTTCAGGGATGTGTTCTCTTCCCGGTTTTCACTGTACAGGGCAGATGGCAGACAGTGTTTATGGTGTCGTGTGGTGAGCGGTTTGCTGATGTCAACATTGTGGATGGAGTGGCCTGTGGTGGTGGGGGGGTTATAGAATAAGCAGGCGTATGCTGTGGACAACAAACACAGGTGCATTTTATTTATGATCGTTGGTTCTCAAATGAAATGCGCCCTCCTTGAGTCACCGCCACTGCGCTTATGGGAAGTGTCTGTTACACCTCTTCAGTGAATCTAAATAAAGTGTCTATATGGATTGTGAATCAAGTATAGCACTAATATTCAATACAGCTGCCACTTTAAATGTGCACAAAATAATAATCTATATTGATATGTGACTCCCAAAATAAATCAATATAAGCGGCGCTATTCTCAGTAATACAAGTGAATAAACAAACTTAAACCACATTCATGGCTTCGTGGAAAACCATATCTGCATGTATACAGTATAACATATATATAACTATATTGTGTATCAATATACAAGCTGCACAGTTTAAACAGCAAAAACCCGTTAGGGTATATAGAAAACAGTCACTAAAGTGTGTAGTGATCTGAACCACCAAAATATATATAAAAGTGAAATTAATATATCAAAAAGTCCATCAAATGGGCCTCAGGAGAAATACGCACATAGTGTGATATCGTAAAAAACACCACATTTATTGAACTAGATAACCTTCAATCATTACACTCACATTGCACACTTGTAAAATCAAGCCAAAACCAACACAGCAATTCAATTTCCTCAATCCTTCTGTGTGAACTCCCAGCACCAATGCAAACACGGTCGCGGCGGACCCAAGATCAGCGGAAAAGCAGGCTCTCACCCCACCAGCTGACTATCATCTGGCTCCCGCAGGGATCCTCTGTTCAAGCTCCGAGATGAGACACAGCGTCTCCTACGTAACTCACTGCTGTTGTTAGAATGCCGTACAGCCACGCCCCGACATGTTTCGTCATACAGACTTTCTCAAGGGATTGCGTTTTTTACGATATCACACCATGTGCGTATTTCTTTATCCACATATGGAATGATATCACACCGTGTTGGATGGGACGTGAAGTTTGAGTACACTGGACACAGTGCTATATGCGTTTTTTGCCAAAACACGAGAGTGTGAGGCAAATTTATCCGGTGAGTTTTGAATTCAGGGGGAGAGGAATCACTGGCACGCTTGATGTGGTGACGCTTCCATAAAAAGAGCACAACTATTCACGGTGTCTTCACCTATGGACATTTTCACGGATATTCTTTCCTTTTTCATTTGATGGACTTTTTGATATATTTTTTTTTTTAAATTTATTTTTATTCAAATTTTCCTTATAAGACACAAAGACATAAAGACATATACAAATTGGTTGTCTAGCTTGTACAGGTAATATCGCAAGTACATCAGGTAAAAGAAAAAAAATGAAAGGGAAAGAAAAAGAGAGAAATACATCCATGCAATACAGTTTTAGCATGTAAGTGAAAAGGGGATTTTTGGAATTTTTGGGCCGCCCCCCCACTGCCCATAAAGGCCTATACCTATTAACTAGGAATTACATTTAATCGTCGATTCTTGGTATCGTAACTGAAGCTAGTCCAACATTAGTAAGCAATGTTCATTTCCTCCAGCCACCCACTCCAAACCTTATTAAATTTCCATTGGCAGCCTCTATTAAGATAGGTATCTTTATATAGTGGAAGATTATCGTTAACCAAACGTTTCCACTGGACATTTGTGGGGGGATAGGGCTTCTTCCATTGAAATGTTATGGTTTTCCTAGCGTAAAATAGAAGCAAACCAATCATCGTGTGTTTAGCTACAGCAGGAACTAATTTTTTTATAAGGCCCAACATACAAATCTCCATAGACAGTGGTAGATTAGTGGATGCAATATTATTGATTAGGCCTAGTACCTCCCCCCAGAATTGTTGTATCTTTGGACAATGCCAAAAGATATGGGAAAAATCTCCGGGGGTGTAGCTACATCTCCAACACTTAGGGGAGTGGGCAGGATTTATCAAATGAAGTCTGTGGGGAGTGAAATACGCCCGGTGGACTATTTTAAATTGGACTAACTTGTCACGTATAGAGACTAGCGAACTAAAAGGGAAGTCCCAAACACCATCCCAATCTTCGCCACTCAAAGCTGGAATGTCACGCTGCCAACGGGACAAAAGGCCGTCCAACGGAGGCAAGGACTCATAGATTAAATGCTGATATATGTGAGATGTAGGTTTTTTTGTACAACCGGATCTAAGAGTAGTCTCCAGTTTAGACTGTATTAATATACAGGACGAACGTGGGAATTGGGCTTCGAAAGCATGCAAAAGTTGAAGATAACGGAACTGATAGTGCTGCGGAAGATTATACTGGGAGGAAAGCTGACAAAAAGAAAGCAGTGAGGTGCAAGACACCACTTGTGAGATTAATTTTATACCATATCTAGTCCATATCTGGGGGTCAATAGATTTGTAAAAATGTGGTAAATTGGGGTTTAGCCATAGGGGTGTATTAGGGGAAATTCCCATCTGGCTGTGTTTTTCAATAGCCAAGCCCATTTTCCAGGCCCGTAAAGTAGTAAGCATAGACGGAGTTAATAAGTGTGGGGCACATGGGCCTCTGTAAATTAGGTATTGAAGAGATTCCCAGGAGCCTGCCACGGTGGCCTCCAAAGCGGAGGCCACATTGGTTTTATCAGGATTTAGCCACCAGACCACTGTCACCAGCTGTGTCGCCAAAAAGTACTTATAGCAATCCGGAAAGGCCATGCCACCCTGCGATAGTGGCCTCATTAATGTAGTTAACTTATATCTCGGTGGTAAGGAGCCCCAGAGAAACTCTGAAAAGCGTTGGTTTAGTTTAATAAAGAAGGATTTAGGAATCCACTGCGGGGAATGGCGGAATAAATATATGAATTTGGGGATGACCTTCATTTTAAGCAAGTTGACCCTTCCCCATACCGATAGGGGGAGATTATTCCATGCCTTGAGTTTAGCTTTCATATCCCCCACTACCGGATCCAAGTTTAATTTAAGAAAATCTGAGGCTTGTGCAGAGACACAAACCCCAAGATATTTAAAGGAGTCAACCCACTTTAATGGGCTATCTGGAGAGGATGTCAATTTGGCTGCTTGATCTATTGGAAATAGAGTAGATTTTGGCCAGTTTACCCGGAGGCCCGTTACCATGGAGAAAGTGTTGAGGAGTGACAGAGCACCCTGAAGTGATGGACCCGCGTCCCCCAAAAATAAAACCATGTCGTCAGCATACAGGGCTACCCTCTCCTCCAGCATGCCTATCCTAAGCCCCTTAATATGAGGCGATGTACGGAGAGCCTCTGCAACTGGCTCTATAGCTAGAGCAAATAGAGCCGGAGAAAGAGGGCAGCCCTGTCTAGTTCCCCGAAACAGTTGAAATGGGGTTGAGAGTCTGGAGCCCAAACGAATCGATGAGATGGGACACCTATAGATCACCTGCAACCATGATATAAACCGTAGTGGAAAACCCATTCGACGTAGAGTCTCCCACAAAAAGGGCCACTCTACAGTGTCGAATGCCTTTTCTATATCTAGTAGGGCAATAGCTCTGGTACCGGAGTTGTTGTGTTGGGCATGAATATTGGTAAAGAGTCTCCTAAGATTAACGTCGGTTGACCTTTTAGGCATAAATCCTGTTTGATCAGAGTCAATAACCGAAGGTAATAATGGATATAGACGGGTAGCCAGCAGTTTGGTTAAGATTTTCAGGTCATTATTCAATAGGGCTATTGGCCTATATGAGGCACATAGCTCTGGGTCCTTAAGGTCCTTATGGATCAAAGTAAGATAGGCCTGGTGCATTGAAAGGGGCAGATCACCCTTGGATAGGCAGAGGGTGTATAATTGGGCCAGGATGGGTGCCAAAAATGCTGCATGTGCCCTATAAAATTCTATAGGAAGGCCATCCGGCCCTGGCGCCTTACCCAAAGGGAAGGACCGTATAATTTTTAAAACCTCTAAGGCCGAAATAGGGCGTACCAACGATTCTCGTTCCTCATTCGACAGCCAGCCAAGTGCTAGTGGATCTAAAAGGTTTTGCAACATCTCTGGCTGGAAGTCGGGGGGAAGAGCAGAGGTATAAAGAGTTTGGTAAAAGGCTTTAAACATTTGTAAGATTTCTACCTGAGAGGTCACCTTATCCCCAGTTGAAGACCGCAGGCCCGAAACCACTGTGGATGGATATTCATGCTGTGCCAACATGGCCAGGAAACGACCATTCTTGTCCCCCTGTTCAAATAGTCGCTGTCTACCTTTATGCATATCCAATCTTGTAACTTCCGTTAAATGTAAATTTAGTGAACTGCGGGCGGCATTTAATGCGTCAAAATGAGCTGCTGTAGGATCTGTACTATAGATTACTGTTTGATCCTCTACCATCTGTTGTAACCTGTAAGTTTCCCGGCCCTGCTGTTTCTTGACACTAGCGATAATAGAGATATATTGCCCTCTTGTATAGGCCTTAAAGGTGTCCCAGACCGTCTGTGGGGTCGAGGAGCCTTCATTAAGTTCCCAAAACTCAACTAGTCTGGGTGGGATAGTGTCAGCCACCTCAGGGTGGGAAATCCACTGTGCCCCCAGCCTCCACAGGGCCGCATCTCGGCGTGCAGACGAGCGAAGCTCGATTACCAGTGGGCTATGATCGGACAACCCACTGGGTAGGTATTTAGCCCCTATTACATCCGTCAACAGGATTGAATTAGAGAAGGCTAGGTCAATCCGTGAGGCAGTCCTATGTGAGGCCGAAAAGCATGAGTATGCCCTAATAGCCGGGTGTTTCCATCTCCATATCTCCTGTAGCCCCATTGCCTGTGCCCATATAGATAGTTCAGAGCTATAGTTTTTTGATGGGACTGGTCTGTCCAAATCTGGGGAGATAGTAGAGTTGAAATCCCCCATCACCAGCAATTTCGCTGGATAAAAAGGAGCTGCTTTTTCCAAAACCTTATATAATAAATCATGTGTAAAAGGTGGAGGAATATAAACATTTATGATTATATATCGCTGAGACCAGTGTGAAAACACCACCATTGCAAACTTGCCCTGGGGGTCCGTGCACATGTCCTCAATAACACAGGGGAATTTCTTGTGTATTAGGATTGAGACCCCTCTAGCATAAGAGGAGTAAGTCGCATGGATGGCCCTCTGAATCCAGGGTTTTTTTAGAGTTAAAACCTTGCTGCCTGTGAGGTGGGTTTCCTGTAGGAGAATAAAATGTGGAGAGTGGGTTTTTAGATATCTTATCAACAGTGCCCGTTTAAATTTAGAATTAAGACCTCTCACATGAAAGGACCGAAAAGGTTTCAGCTAAGGAAGTGGCCATATAGGTTTAAGAAGCCATGGCCAAGTAAAATGACTAGGGGAACACCATTTGGGGTAACTCACAAGCAGCAAGATTTTTACAATATACCATGTACCAGCAATGTTAATTTTTAAGGCAATTTTTGAAACAAGCTTATACAAACCATGACAAAGACCAACATAAAACAACAAAAAAAAATATATACCCAAGCACGAAGTGCTTATCCGACTAAGTCCCATCTCCTCTCAAAAAACAAAAAAAGGAGGAGGAGAGTTGGGATTAGTTTTCTCCCAAAAAAAAAAAAAAAAAAAAAGAAGAACACACACGCAAGCTGCAACTGTATTGCAACTATATTGCAGATATACCCCTAAAAGGGGATATCGTACTACTACTACTATTTGTTCAGGCACCCTATAGCCGAACAAATATATAAAAAAGAAAAAAAGGAAAAACCTATCCAATACCTATCCAAAAAAAAAAAAGGGGACGGGATGGGGAGAAAAGGGCAGGAGGGGGAGGGAAAAAAAAAAAGGGGACGGGATGGGGAGAAAAGGGCAGGAGGGGGAGGGAAAAAAAAAAAGAAGAAGAGAAAAAAGGGGACAAAAAAGGGAGCAACAGAAAGTAATTGAGGTGGGGTTGGGTTCTAATTATCTAACTCTTGGCTCTTAGTGTAAGAGATATAGTCCAAGTCCAAGTCCAAGTCCAAAGGGCTGAGCAATCCAACTCCAAATAAAGTACATTTATCTAAGCATTCATTAGGAGACCACAGAATAGCAAGAAAATTTTAGACACTATAGGGGTGCACTATAATGGACTATAGTAGTAAGGATGTTACAAAAAAAAAAAAAAAAAAACAAAAAACAAAAAACAAAAAAAAAACACATGCGTCACCCACGGCCATCTAACCAGGATATAGCGGCCTCCGGATTGGTAAAAAAGAATGCTCGGTCCCCGTCTGCAACTCGAAGCTTGCTGGGATATAATAAGCTAAATTTAAGACCTTTATCCCTTAGGCGTCTTCTGACCTCTGTAAAGGCCCGGCGTCGCTGCTGGACTTCAGGGGAGTAATCAGGAAACAACATGATTTTTGCATTATTAAACCGCAGTTCTTGTTTATCTCTAGCTGCAGCTAATATCTTATCTCTGTCTCTGAAATTCAAAAGTCTCAATAAAAGAGGCCTGGGGGGATTACCAGGGGCTGGAGGGGTTGGTGGAATCCTATGCGCCCTCTCTACCACGAATGTAGGGGGCATAGCAGGTAAGTCCAACAATGATATAAGAAAGGATTCCACAAACTCAGCTGGTTTATTACCTTCTGTTTTTTCCGGTAGGCCTATGATCCTTAGATTGTTTCTCCTCATGCGATTTTCTGTGTCTATCGACTTATCTTGTAGGGCTTTTACCTGCAGCTGCAAAGCGCGAAGGTTCCTGGAGTCTGCACTGGTAACGTCCTCCAGTTGTGAGATCCGACTCTCAGCCTCTACGAAGCGGGATCTAAATTTGTCCATATCATGCCGAATTAAGCTGATATCTGAAGCCAAATGGTCTATTTTAACCATCACCTTTTCATTTCCAGCTTTAATTGCTGCCAGCAGCTCAGCATGGGAGGCCGCGTGAGAGGCTACAGGTGGAGACGGATCAGGGAGCGTCTGCGTGCTAACTGACATGTTTGGTATGGGAAGCCTCGGAGGTAATATCGCGGCGGCGGCAGCAGGCGCAACAACAGCAGCAGGCTTAGCAGGCTTAACAGAGCCAAGAGCAGCAGCAGCAGAGGCGGCAGAGGTGGTGGTGGAGACCGCAGGCACTGTGGAGGACCGGAGCCTACCCGGAGATATAGTGGGACCTCGCGGTGCACCGAAAGCCTTTTTCTTTCCCAGGGTGCCTGTATACGAACGGATCTGGTGAGAATCGGCACTGAGAGTCGCTGGAAGTCAGAGAGTCCGCCCGGCCAGTGCCAGAGAAATTTTCAGGATGAATGGTTGGAGCGGAGCTCAGCCCGCACACGTCCTCTCACTCACTCACTCTCTCTCACATCCCGGAAGTGACTTTTTGATATATTAATTTCACTTTTATATATATTTTGGTGGTTCAGATCACTACACACTTTAGTGACTGTTTTCTATATACCCTAACGGGTTTTTGCTGTTTAAACTGTGCAGCTTGTATATTGATACACAATATAGTTATATATATGGTATACTGTATACATGCAGATATGGTGTTCCACGAAGCCATGAATGTGGTTGAAGTTTGTTTATTCACTTGTATTACTGAGAATAGCGCCGCTTATATTGATGCATTTTATTTATGGCATTTTGAATGCAGAGATACCGTGATGAGATCCTGAGGCCCATTGTTGTGCCATTCATCCACGACCATCACCTCATGTTGCAGCATGATAATGCACGGCCCCATGGTGCAAGGATCTCACAATTCCCGGAAGCTGAAAACATCCCAGTTCTTGCATGGCCAGCATACTCACCGGACATGTCAACCATTGAGCATGTTTGGGATGCTCTGGATCGGCGTATATGACAGCTAGACATATGCAATTCGTTTAGTTCCAAATTTGTTTTTTAACGAACTTAGACAAATTCGGAAATTTGGAAATTCGAAATTCAAAAATTTGGAAATTAGAAATGTGAAAATTCTAAATTTGTGAAATTCGGAATTCAAAAATCCGAAAATTTGAAATTTCGGAAATTTGAAATTCAAAAATAAGGGACGAAAATCCAAAAACCCAAAAACTCAAAAATCTGAAATAATAACTAAGTAGTAATAAAACTTACCTATAGTTCAATAGTTAGTAATAGTTATTGGAATTTCCTTCCAAATTTGGCTGTTAGTGAACCTAACGAGTTCGAATTTATTCGAATTTATGAATTATCCGTAATAACGAATGCCATATCTAAACGAATGGAATGTAACAAATTAATAATAAATAACAATAATAAAAACGTATTATTATTTATTTAGTATCCTTACATTCTTTATTTTCGGATGGTAAGTAACTTCAGATAAATTAGTTACATTCACTAACAGCCAAAATTGTAAGAAAATTCCAATACCTATAAATTAATAGTTAGTTATTGTTAGTTATTTCGAATTTTTGGATTTTCGTTTGAATTTTCCTTTCTTATTTTTGGATTTTCAAATTTCCGAATTTTCGAATTCCGAATTTTTAAATTTACGAATTTGAATTTTCAAATTTACGAATTTTTGAATATACGAAAATAACAAAAAACCAAAGAAATGACAACAAACAAATTTTTCGGCAGTGCACATGTCTAAAGGCAGCGTGTTCCAGTCCCTGCCAATATCCAGCAACTTTGCACAGCCATTGAAGAGGAATGGACAAACATTTCACAGGCCACAATCAACAACCTGATCAACTCTATGCGAAGGAGATGTGCTGCACTGCATGAGGGAAATGGTGGTTACACCAGATACTGACTGGCTTCCGGACCCCCCGGACCCCCTGATACAGTAAAACTGCACATTTTAGAGTGGCCTTTTATTGTGGCCAGCCTAAGGCACATCTGTGCAATAATCATGCTGTCTAATCAGTATCTTGATATGCCACACCTGCGAGGTGGATGGATTATCTTGGCAAAGGAGAAGTGCTCACTAACACAGATCTCGACAGATTTGTGAACAATATTCGAGAGAAATAGGTCTTTTGTGTACATAGAAAAAGTCTTAGATCTTTGAGTTCAGCTCATCATAAATAGGGGCAAACCTAAAAGTGTTGCATTTATAGTTTTGCTCAGTGTGTGTGTGTATGTATATATATATATATATATTAATATACTGTATTGTGACGCCTGCCTTTACACGCCCATGAACTTTAGTGGCATTCCAGTCTTGGTCTATAGGGTTCAAAACTAGGGGGCCAAGCCCAACCCCTGAAAAACAACCCCGCACCATAATCCCCCCTCCACCAAATGATTTGGACCAGTGCACAAAGCAAGGTCTATAAAGACATGGGTGTGGAAGTTTGGGGTGGAGGAACTTGACTGGCCTGCACAGTCCTGACCTCAACCCGAGCCAGGCCTTCCTGTCCAACATCAGTGTTTGACGTCACAAATGCGCTTCTGGAAGAATGGTCAAACATTCCCATAGACACACTCCTAAACCTTGTGGACAGCCTTCCCAGAAGAGTCAAAGCTGTTATAGCTGCAAAGGGTGGGCCAACTCAATATTGAACCCTATGAACTATTTCCCTGTACACACAGTCGGATTTTCCGATGGAAAATGTGTGATAGGACCTTGTTGTCGGAAATTCCGACCGTGTGTGGGCTCCATCACACATTTTCCATCGGAAGTTCTGACACACAAAGTTTGAGAGCAGGATATAAAATTTTCCGACAACAAAATCCGTTGACGGAAATTCTGATTGTGTCTACACAAATTCGACGCACAAAGTGCCACGCATGCTCAGTATAAATTAAGAGACAAAAGCTATTGGCTACTGCCCCGTTTATAGTCCCGACGTACGCGTTTTATGTCACTGCGTTCAGAACGATCGGATTTTCCGACAACTTTGTGTGACCGTGTGTATGCAAGACAAGTTTGAACCAACATCCGATGGAAAAAAATCCTAGGATTTTGTTGTCGGAATGTCCGAACAAAGTCCGACCGTGTGTACAGGGCATAAGACTGGGATGCCATTAAAGTTCATGTGCGTGTAAAGGCAGGTGTCCTAATACTTTTGACAATATAGTGTGTGTGTGTATGTATATATGTGTATAATAAATATATATATATATATATATACACACACAGTATTTCACAAAAGTGAGTACACCCCTCACATTTTTGTAAATATTTTATTATATCTTTTCATGTGACAGCACTGAAGAAATGACACTTTGCTACAATGTAAAGTAGTGAGTGTACAGCTTGTATAACAGTCTAAATTAGCTGTTTCCTCCAAAATAACTTAACACACAGCCATTAATGTCTAAACCGCTGGCAACAAAAATAAGTACACCCCTAAGTGAAAATGTCTAAATTGGGCCCAAAGTGTCAATATTTTGTGTGGCCACCATTATTTTCCAGCACTGCCTTAACCGTCTTGGGCATGGAGTTCACCAGAGCTTCACAGGTTGCCCTCAGATTCTTTAGCAAGGCAGTGGCCGTCTTGGAGGTTTGTTTGGGGTCCTTATCTTGTAGGAGTACTGCCCTGCGGCCCAGTCTCCAAAGAGAGAGGATCATGCTCTGCTTCAGTATGTCACAGTACATGTTGGCATTCATGGTTCCCTCAATGAACTGTAGCTCCCCAGTGCCAGCAGCCCCAGACCATGACTCTCCCACCACCATGCTTGACTGTAGGTAAGACACACTTGTCTTTGTACTCCTCGCCTGGTTGTCACCACACACGCTTGACACCATCTGAACCAAATAAGTTTATCTTGGTCTCATCAGACCACAGGACATGGTTCCAGTAATCCATGTCCTTAGTCTGCTTGCCTTCAGCAAACTGTTTGCGGGCTTTCTGGTGCATCATCTTTAGATGAAGCTTCCTTCTGGGACGACAGCCATGCAGACCAATTTGATGCAGTGTGTGGCATATGGTCTGAGCACTGACAGGCTGACCCCCCACCCCTTCAACCTCCTGCAGCAATGCTGGCAGCACTCATACGTCTATTTCCCAAAGACAACCTCTGGATATGACGCTGAGCACGTGCACTCAACTTCTTTGGTCGACCATGGCGAGGCCTGTTCTGAGTGGAACCTGTCCTGTTAAACCACTGTATGGTCTTGGCCACCGTGCTGCAGCTCAGTTTCAGGCTCTTGGCAATCTTATTATAGCCTAGGCCATCTTTATTTAGAGCAACAATTCTTTTTTTCAGATCCCCAGAGTTCTTTGCCATGAGGTGCCATGTTGAACTTCCAGTGACCAGTATGAGAGAGTGAGAGCGATAACACCAAATTTACCACACCTGCTCCCCATTCACACCTGAGACCTTGTAACACTAAGGAGTCACATGACACCAGGGAGGGAAAATGTCTAATTGGGCCCAATTTGGACACTTTCACTTAAGGGTGTACTCACTTTTGTTACCAGCGGTTTAGACATTAATAGCTGTGTGTTGGGTTATTTTGAGTAGCAAAGTGTAATTTCTTCCGTGTTGTCACATGAAAAGAGAATAAAATATTTACAAAAATGTGAGGGGTGTACTCACTTTTGTGAGATACTGTGTGCTGTTTATGCTGTTTATCTCATGTTAGCACTTACATTTTGGCTATATGACTATATGTCTATACTTCATATATTTCTAAATGAATACATGATAGACCCAGGTCTAACCCTTCAAGAAATAACTCATTTTTGGATATTATGACTATCTGAAATACTGTGGGATTTAAAATGATTTTCAAAAAGGAATTGAGAGAATTCGATTTTCTTTTTCAACAAATGTTTACATGTGAATGAATGAACCATATTTTTTTTTTTTTTTGCAAACTGAATTTTGGCATACGCGTTGGAACTTTTTTCCTATATTTGGACTGAAGTAGCATGTTGATTACATGATAACACCTATAAGAAGAACGTACCATAAGGTATCACTGTGGCCTCGTCTTTGTCGTCATCGGTTGCCAGACATTGTATAGGTGAGTCTTCCCACTCACTAACTCTGACTTCAACCCATGTGAAGTTGCTTGTCCTGTCTTTATAGACTTTTTCTTTAGTCAGTCTGCTTTCCCAAGACAGGTTTGTACAGTTGCTGGTGCAATTCAGGACAGCTGTTTGTCCAAATGGTACAAAATCTTTCTCCTTTTCGATATGCACTGTACAGGAGTTCCCTGAAAAAGAAGGAAACATGGAAAAGGATGAAATAGAACAGAACAATGTAACATCCTACAATGTTATCATAACCTGACCACCCAACTCTTCTTTACTACTACTTCTCATCCTCAGTTATCATAATTCCTTTCCACATACATCTACCCCTCACTGCCCTTAGTGTAATCACTGCCGGGGGGTCTGAATGGTTCACTTAGCATTAAATTGTATGTACCCCCTAAGTCTATTTTCAGTATATTGTCAATCAGCTGCACCTGCAGGGCTCTAATGAGGAAAGCTGCAAGGTCTGATTTCCCTTCGAGAGTATCACACCCAAAATTATATTTCTGTTGCAGGGGATGCTCAAAATCTGACTTGTATCTTAGGGCAGAAAATCTGAAAGCCAATCACACAAGCAGGAAATGATGTTTCTAGGGCGTGTTCTATATACCATCTGTGTACAGAACACATCCAGGTAGCCATATTGAATTGCACTTTACAGAAAATTACAGAGCTGCAGATTGAAAAGGAAAGGTAATTTTGAATAACATTCAATTACAATATGACTTGTGTTGCAATTGTATACACTATATTACTTTATTTGCATTTTTTTTTTCCCACAACAAAGTGGAGTTACCCTTTAAGTAATTTTAGTGCTTTCAGAGGCACAGACCACAAACAAGTATGCAGATCAGGGGTTCTGACTTAACTCTGACTTTTCAATTTACTTGTCCCTTCCGGGTCAGGATTCATTTAATCCATTAGATCAGGATGAACCAGGCATTTTAAGTAGGAGGTCAACAATGGCAGCCTATTAGATGCTTCCTTTAAGGACCAATTAACAACACAATACTGTATGCTGCAACACACATGTTGTCATGTGTTGCATTGCAATAAACAGCCTATTCATAATGAAATGCACCACAATGTATGTAAAAATGGTGCAGGCTGCATTTTTCTGCAGCACAATGCACAGGATGTACACTTCTAAGGAGTGTTGGTTTGCCATTCACAAATGGTACCATGGTGCACCAACACAATGTGCATTACTGTACATTGCTGCACTGGTGTGAGAGGCCCCAAAAGGGAAACCTAAAGGCTGACTTGACATTCTGCCAATGCTAGTTGTCTGGGTTCAAACCTCTGGAACAACTAACCCAAGTAGGATAAAGACAACGACTTCAGCCTTTAGTCTGATTTCCATGATCTGCATGCTTGTTTCAGGTCAATAGCTTACACATTATTGAAGCCAAAGATCTTGGATGCTGCTAAAGCCAGGCACCTGGGGGCACATCTTTTGGTGAGTTCCCTTGGTCTTAAGGACGCGGCCTACCACATTTTCAAGTTTGGAGCTGCAGCACTATCGCTTCTGTCCCTGGGGCCATTTTTTAGCCCTTAGAATTAGCAGATGGACCCCTTTTCCAGGTCCAGAAAGTGTCCTATTAAGCGCGCCAAGCCCAGGAGTGACCCAAGATGGCTGCTTGAGTGACATGAGGTGGCAGCATCCAATAAGATATCTCCCCCAGTGACTCAAGAAACCATAGAGGAACCTTGTTGCTCCTGACTTCCTCTCCAACAGCAGCAACACTGTGGTGAGCGCCACCTGCTGGGGAGAAAACAGACACCTGCACCTGCCTACATGTACACTTTGCTGTACATTCTATATTCCACATTACCTATTTTTTGTACTCTGCGCTGAAAATTTCGAAGTCCCTTACAGAGGTTCTAACCCTCACTAATCCAAAAAAAGTTTTGAGCTTAAAGCGGAGCTCCACCCAAAAGGACAAGCTCCATTTGTCTTACAGAAAGGTATATGTGAATAAGGGCAAGTGGCGCTACCTATGTTGGATACGTAAAGATATGTGTTAACTGTAAGGCTATATATTAACTGTGTACTCTCCTAAAAATGGGCTAAAAAATGCATTTGTTCAGAAAAAAGTATTTAAAAAGTGTATATGTGCCCAATGGGATTAGTATCCCGTACCAAAGGGTGCAGACAAATATATACAGGTATAACAAAAAAAAAATATATATATATATATACAGGTATAGCAGAAAATTCATCAGTGGTGGTGACACCAATTATAAATACTAAGTGTAGCAGTAACACAGCCCCCCTACTGATGTATAAGGGGTTACCATATAATAACCAAATCTTCCTTCCGGCTGTTGCACTGGCTGGTAATGAGTCTATAATCAGTCCACAGCCAGTGCCATATACTGGTTGAGTATTAACACTATATCTCCACTGTGCACAAATAATATGTTATGCTGGTGAAACAATCACAGCCCCCTTCTTCAACATGGAAAACAGGCAATATTAATAGGGACCAAGTGTAAAATGCGACAAAAAATAAAAAACCAAATGTGCCAAAAAAATAACAGACGTGGCAAAAATGTAGAAAATACAAAAAAAAAAAAAAATATTATTAAATAATAAAAGTCAGTATTGTGAAAGTCCTAACTTGAAGACAATTCATTCAAGAGTTCCTGCGTGAGGTGACTTTAGTGATGGCAGCAATAAATATCCAGTGACTTAGGTGCTCCCCCTCAAGGGTCCCCACTCACCAGCTCCCCGCACCCCTGCAGGGGTAATAGGCATCTAATATCCTCGATGTTAACTTGGAATCCAATGGGGTTGTCCCTAGGGGGCTTCCGCTCCAGGTGTAAATATCCTTCAGGGTTACGCTTTGTCCTCATATAAAAGAAAACAGGGCTCCCATAGTGTGATACCGTAGTAAATTTATTAAAAGTGTGCTAGGTACAACGACCAATAATAAAAGTAAATCCAAAATTAAAAGTTTAAAAACCAATTAACACTCCTACAAGGGAGTGTAAGTATCACACTGCGTAAGGGAGATCAAGCCCGGAGAGGAGCTCGTGGATGTAAGCTAACAGCTGAGCGGCGTGCTCCCCAGCTGCGTTCCACACTCTCTCCGACTTCCGCGTATGACGTAGGTACGTAGCTCCGCCTTACGCATTTCGTCATCGACGTTGTCAAAGGCGTAGCTAACGTACCTAGTGGTGAGCTATTTGAAGGCAAGAGGGCATATCTCCTCCCATGGGCGGGATCCCATTATGTGTATTAGCAAAAACAGCCCTTAAAAGACTGATCTAAATACCGGGGGTGCTCGAAGTATATTACCTAAGTGATAAGGTATTATTATCCCCGCTTGCCATCATTGGGACAGACTAGACCATTTACACAATCCTATACATAAGGCATTGGTGCTATTTTATACATATAACTCGGTATAGGCCACTCTGAATTGATCGTTGGATGATACCATTTCTCCAATCTATATGCACGGGACTAGAGCATTGGGGTTTGTAAATTATGACCCCTACTGGTATTTGTAGATATTACTAATGGGCCTTATAAATATATTTACCTCCCAAAATTAGAGCTTCAGTGTGTGCTTAATTGTAGTAGTGTGTGCTTAATTGTAGTCCCTATGTAAGCCGCTACCCTCACCCCGCCTTGATCCGGGGTCCTTAGCCAGAACTACACTCGCATATATTGGTTTGGGGAATTGGCATCACCAAGCTTACATATCCCAAGATACACGATAACTAATTTATCCAACTAAATATACATTTACCATAACAAGAGTGGGCGTGCATCAATTAAATGAGTAAAAATAGAACCTTCAGATTCACATCACATCATTTAGTTGGATAAATTAGTTATCGTGTATCTTGGGATATGTAAGCTTGGTGATGCCAATTCCCCAAACCAATATATGCGAGTGTAGTTCTGGCTAAGGACCCCGGATCCCGGCGGGGTGAGGGTAGCGGCTTACATAGGGACTACAATTAAGCACACACTACTACAATTAAGCACACACTGAAGCTCTAATTTTGGGAGGTAAATATATTTATAAGGCCCATTAGTAAAATCTACAAATACCAGTAGGGGTCATAATTTACAAACCCCAATGCTCTAGTCCCGTGCATATAGATTGGAGAAATGGTATCATCCAACGATCAATTCAGAGTGGCCTATACCGAGTTATATGTATAAAATAGCACCAATGCCTTATGTATAGGCTTGTGTAAATGGTCTAGTCTGTCCCAATGATGGCAAGCGGGGATAATAATACCTTATCACTTAGGTAATATACTTTGAGCACCCCCGGTATTTAGATCAGTCTTTTAAGGGCTGTTTTTGCTAATACACATAATGGGATCCCGCCCATGGGAGGAGATATGCCCGCTTGCCTTCAAATAGCTCACCACTAGGTACGTTAGCTACGCCTTTGACAACGTCGATGACGAAACGCGTAAGGCGGAGCTACGTACCTACGTCATACGCGGAAGTCGGAGAGAGTGTGGAACACAGCTGGGGAGCACGCCGCTCAACTGTTAGCTTACATCCACAAGCTCCTCTCCGGGCTTGATCTCCCTTACGCAGTGTGATACTTACACTCCCTTGTAGAAGTGTTAATTGGTTTTTAAACTTTTAATTTTGGATTTACTTTTATTATTGGTCGTTGTACCTAGCACACTTTTAATAAATTTACTACGGTATCACACTATGGGAGCCCTGTTTTCTTTTATATGAGGACAAAGCGTAACCCTGAAGGATATTTACACCTGGAGCGGAAGCCCCCTAGGGACAACCCCATTGGATTCCAAGTTAACATCGAGGATATTAGATGCCTATTACCCCTGCAGGGGTGCGGGGAGCTGGTGAGTGGGGACCCTTGAGGGGGAGCACCTAAGTCACTAGATATTTATTGCTGCCATCACGAAATCACCTCACGCAGGAAATCTTGAATGAATTGTCTTCAAGTTAGGACTTTCACAATACTGACTTTTATTATTTAATAATATATTTATTTATTTATTTATTTTTTTGTATTTTCTACATTTTTGCCACGTCTGTTATTTTTTTGTCACATTTGGTTTTTTATTTTTTGTCACATTTTACACTTGGTCCCTATTAATATTGCCTGTTTTCCATGGTGAAGAAGGGGCTGTGATTGTTTCACCAGCATAACATATTATTTGTGCACAGTGGAGATATAGTGTTAATACTCAACCAGTATATGGCACTGGCTGTGGACTGATTATAGACTCATTACCAGCCAGTGCAACAGCCGGAAGGACAATTTGGTTATTATATGGTAACCCCTTATACATCAGTAGGGGGGCTGTGTTACTGCTACACTTAGTATTTATAATTGGTGTCACCACCACTGATGAATTTTCTGCTATACCTGTATATATATATATATATATATATATATATATATATATATTTTTTTTTTTGTTATACCTGTATATATTTGTCTGCACCCTTTGGTACGGGATACTAATCCCATTGGGCACATATACACTTTTTAAATACTTTTTTCTGAACAAATGCATTTTTTAGCCCATTTTTAGGAGAGTACACAGTTAATATATAGCCTTACAGTTAACACATAACTTTACGTATCCAACATAAGTAGCGCCACTTGCCCCTATTCACATATACCTTTCTTACCTACCTCATCCCTGTGGGGGGTGAGTAAGGGGAGGCTGCAAGCCTTGGTCTGTGAGCGCGGAAATCTTTTTTCCTTTCCATTTGTCTTACCCCCCCTCCGCTGCCACTTTTGGCACCTTAAGTGGGGAGCAGGTACCTAGTTTTGACAGGTACCCGTTCCCACTTCCAGCTCAGTTAGCTGCAGCAAATTTAACCATAAATTCAGCCCCCCTCTTTCCCCATGCGGCCGGCTCATTCACAAAGCGTAGCGCGATTCGCACATGCATAGTATGGAGCTGTCTGTAAAGCTACAAGGCTTCACTGCCGGTTGCCCTCAACCAAGACGGGAGTGCCAGTACCTGAGAGCCGATTCAAGAATTGGCTTGGGTAAGGACACCACTGGATGCCTGGACAGGTAAGTGCCCTAATAGTAAAAGTCAGCGGCTACAGCATTTGTAGCTGCTGACTTTTTTAATTATTTTTTTTGGGGGGGGGGGGCGGAACTCCTCTTTAAGTACACTAAACCATCCCAAAAAAATCATGTCAGCAGAGTGTTGCTTCCAAAGGTGAGTGCCTTTAGTAAAAGTTTAAACAGGGTTGGGTGGGTTCCCTAGTAATTAATCCAATGCAGGTCTTAACTGTGATTAGACACAGTGGTGGGATGTAGACGGTAGATATGTATGCACAAACTTTTTTTTACATGTTGTGTATTTTGCATAGCAATGTCTCTAAAATGAATGAACAAAACGAGTAAGAATAAAACATTTTAACTAAAAATTACCAGAGTAGGAATTAGGCAAAAAGGCATTTAAACCCAAGGCTAAAAATCTTATAGGTTGCAGCTTTCCAGTCCCTAGATGACATAACATGGGGGGGGGGGTGTTTTGTAGTTCCCAGAGATAACTGGAAACAATGCTACCTGATCACAATCATCAGAGGCAGAGTACACAGGAAATTATCAGCTCACTGGATTTTGTGCAAGACCAACAAGTTTTTTTTTTTTTTTTGCACTAATTAAAAACATATAACATGTTTTTATAATTATAAATTTTTATAATTTGCAAGATTTACATACATTCTAAATAAGGCTGATTATGGTTAAATAAGAGTAAATATAGGACTAAATAGAAACAATTCTTATTAAACAGAAACCTTTTATCCTCATTTGTAAAAATTCTAAACTTTACCTGCAGAGACAAAGACAATTGATTATATTGCACATAAAAAATAGTCTGAATACATTGTAACAACATAGAGGAGGTTATTTACTAAAGGCAAATCCACTTTGCACTACAAGTGCACTTGGAAGTGCAGTCGCTGTAGATCCTGAGGGGGACATGCAAGGAAAAAAAAAATAATAATTTTTGCTTGTTCATGATTGGATGATAAAATCAGCAGAGCTTCCCCACATTTCACATCTTCCCCTCAGATCTACAGCGACTGCACTTCCAAGTGCACTTGGAGTGCAAAGTGGATGTGCCTTTAGTAAATAAACCCCTGTGTACTCTGAAAGTGTAGTTGCACTCATTTTCTCCAGAGCTTAGTAAATAGCGTGGTAAAGCTCTACTGATTTCCATCATCCACTCATGTGCAAGAAAAAATGAATTTTTTTTTTTTACAAAGGACTGACGTCCTCCGGTGGGGAATCCGCCCCTGGAGGACGTCAGCTGATGAAATGCGTAGGGCGGGGCTTTGATGTGACGTCACCACGCAAGCCGGGTCCGAGCTCGCGGTCAGTGGATGTGGCTGGACTTGGGCTGGAAAAAGGTTTACTGTTGCGTTTCACAAGTTGGAAATGTGTAAGTGGGTGAAGTTGCTGTACTAAATGAACATGCTTTTAATGGTTTCACACTATGAGTTTGCTTCCTTCTTTTTTAATAACCCGTTTTTGAATATGATGGTGGTTTCTGGGTTGGAGGAGTATTCGAGAAAAGATCTCCTGTGCCATTGTGACAGCTAGATATATATACAAATGCGCATTTGCTGATATAACATCAGCCATTATCTCTGGTGAGTGATTTAGTGAGTCTCGATGGTGGTTTTTAACACTGAAGGTGGAGAATGCTATGTGTTTTTTCTTTGATGATGGGATTGCTTCATATTTCTTCAAGTTTGAGGAAATTCATTATGAACCAATTTCATTTTTACTATGTAAGGAGTACAAAACAAATTTATCATGAATTGATTTTTATTTTCATATAACTTGCACAACTGTTATTGATATGAGCACAAGACAATTTTTCAAAGTTTATTGATCTTTATTTTTCATGGAATTTAAGTAACGCACGATTTATTGATATATGAGCACATTTTTGTTTTGCTTGATTATTTGTTATTTATTTAGTTTATTTATTTTATTTACTTATTTGGTGATAGCGCTCTTTACACACATCTATTTGCCTTTAGGTTGTTCCCTCTCTTCCTCCAGGAGACGATGGAAGTTCCTCAGCTGTAGCTCCAACCATATTCACCACCTTTTCTCCTGATTGGTAGATAAATCCCAAATCGGAGAAAGACAGTTCTTGATAACTTCCATTGGGGAAAGAGGGCAGAAAAGCAACTCAGCAAAAAACGTGAAATATCAATGTTAGCTGGAGTTGAACTTTAAAGCTAAATTCCAGGGATGATCTTAACCACTTGACCCCTGGAAGATTTACCCCCTTCATGACCAGGCCACTTTTTGCTAAACGACACTGCGTTACTTTAACTGACAATTGCGCGGTCGCGTGACGTTGTACCCAAATAAAACTCATGTCCTTTTTTTTTCCCCCACAAATAGAGCTTTCTTTTGGTGGTATTTGATCACCTCTGCATTTTTTTATTTTTGCGCTATAAACAAAAAAAGACCTTCAATTTTGAAAAAAAAACAAAACAATATTTTGTACTTTCTGCTATAAAACATATCCAATAAAAAAATGTAAAAAATTGAATTTCTTCATAAATTTAGGCCAATATGTATTCTGCTACATTTTTTGGTAAAAAAAATGCCAATAAGTGTATATTGATTGGTTTGCACAAAAGTTAAATATTTAGGGCAATTAAAAGGTTAAATGTGTGCCTAGCCAGTGTTTTGGTGTAATGTAGGAGTTGCTTTTACTAGGGGAAGTAATCCATTTTATTTCCTGCTTTGTGGGGAAAGAAAATCTATTACTTCCCCGCTGATAGGACAGGACTTTGCCTTGTTTACATAGACAGAGCCCTGTCCTGTGTAAATTCATGACGATCGCCGCGTGCCGGTGGTAATCCATTGGCCGGCACCCGTTGATTGACATCTGCTGTGTTTAATCACAGCACGGCTGGGTTGCCGGTGGCGCGCGTGCCCCCCACCCGGAAGTGTCAGATAATGTACTAGGCATGTGATCTGACCTAGTCACCTTGCCACCGTATATGGTCGGCAAGCGGTTTATTGCATACTTATATTGGACCAGCTTAACACAAAGTAAGTATGCACATTTCATACCTGAGGGACCACTGTGGAAGTTGATAATGACTGTAGTAGCTGTAATCTTCCGTGTCCTGTGCTGATCGGCTACCCCGCTGCACACTAATCAAAGGGATTCACTCTATCGCCACCACCGCCATTCAAATAAGTTTTTTTTTTTAATGAATACAATGCATTCTCCAATTGGATGAGGTGTAGAGAAGGGCTGATGATGTCATGATTGAACCCCAACACGCTAAGGCAAGACACTGGTGCAACATATCTCTACACATGGCAGCACATTATGCACAGTTTATTCTGCAGTGGGATGCGTTGGCAGCCAATTAAAAACAAAATAGGTTGCCTTAACACAATGCTTGTTGATGTGTGTTATCATACCAGAACAGTGTGAACCAGGATAACCGTTGAATAAAAATGTTGAGCAATGTTTACTTACTAATTACTAAAATTGAAGAGTGCAAAATCTTGTGTAGTTCTGCATGTCATCATTAGCCAATCAGCTTCTAACTTCAGTTTATTCAATGAAGCTTTGACAAAAAAAAAAAAAAAAACTGGAAGCTGATTGGTTTCTATGCAGAACTGCACCAGATTTTGCACTCTCCAGTTTTAATACACCAACCCCAGTGTCCATCCAAAAGAAAGTCGTTATCGCTGCTAATAATGCTTGCATAGCAGATGCTGACTCTCCTAGCCCAGTATCGTATACACATCAACTAAGAAAGACTCTTGAGTCCATTCAAGTTCCATTCAAATTCTTAAAGTCTGACTTTTGGTAGGAAACAAACCCCCTTTTATCCCTTCTTCCTACTACCCTCTGGCTGAATGCTATAATGCCAAAAAAAAAAAAAAAAAAAACATTCTAAATATCCTTTCTACTTACCCAATTCTGCAATTACATGATTTTTGGGTCCTGATCCTTCACTTTTCTTCAGTTTTTTTTTTTCTGGCAGGGTTCTTCTTTGGGTGTCCACATCACTGCCTGCGTGATGTGGACACTTCCCATTGGTTAGTGATGGGGTCCTCTCGGGATCCAGAAGAAGAATGACATCATAGTGAGGGGAAGTTACGGGTTTGGATGGTGAGGGATAAGCTTGCTTATCTGGATCAGAGGTCCCCATAGTAGAAAGCAGCGGCAGTGAGGGATCCAGACAGTGGACTTAAGTCCAAAAAAAAAAAAAAATAATCCCTTACATGTGCTAGAGGGGTGGGAGGGAGCTATAGGGAAATGTGGTGTTCTTTTTGCTGGTGTGTGCTTTGAGCTGACTTTTGAACTCACATTAGCAGGTTAAAGCTTCGAAGTAGATTTTAGTGATTAGGTTTACAGATACAAAAAATGAGTGAATATGTGAGCGGCCACAGAAAAAGGTGCAGCCTATTTCCCGGAAACATAATGCAGGTCAGTAAAACCATGTAGCGAGTTTATCATATTAATGAAGGCGATGCTTAGCAGTTAAATCTGGGGTGTGTGAGTGTGAGGGGAAGGACAGTCACATCCTCTATGTGGCTAAATTTATGACTTCATCAATTTCCTTCCCACTCTATTCCTGAGCGCATTCAAAACTTCTCTAGAGTAAGCCTATTAAAGCAGTATTCAACCAAAAATATATTATATTGCAGCTTACCAATCATTAGATGTGGTGGCTGCATTAATTTTCTTTTCCTTTGGCTTTACCCCTCCTGTTTTCATCTGGTAATCTGACCAGTAACCCACCTCCTGTATTAGTGAGATACAGCGCTGGAGGAATGAGAACAGGAGGCACATCAGGCAGCAGAATTGTCAGTCTGGTGGGGAGGGGGTGTTAAATGTATTAGCAGATTTAGATGCACTAACAAATTGAAGCCAAACTCCAGCTCACACTTTTTAATCAGTTGCAACAAACATTTTTTTTTTCCTCTTGGGATAAAGCTTTTGCATGTATAAACAAAAGCTGATCATTTTAATTAACCATGCCATTGTTAAATTATTAATATTATTATACAGGATTTATATAGCGCCAACAGTTTGCGCAGCGCTTTACAGGCATACTCCACTTTTAATTACACAATGGGGTTTATTTACTAAAGCTGGAAAGTGCAAAATCAGGCTCACTTCTGCATAGAAACCAACGAGCTTCTAACCCCAGATTGTTCAATTAAGTTTTGGTACTAAAACCTGGAAGTTCATTGGTTTCTATGCAGAAGTGAGCCTGATTTTGCACTTTCCTGCTTTAGCAAATAAACCATATTTGTGTACTTAAAAGTGGGGTATGCCTGTACAACATGAGAACAGACAGTACATTTACAATACAAATCAATACAGGAGGAATCAGAGGGCCCTGCTCGTTAGAGCTTACAATCTAGAAGGGAGGATCAAGTGGAGCAAAAGGTAATAACTGTGGGGGATGAACTGACGAAGAAAATGAAAATACAGTTGTTAGGTGTGGGTAGGATAGGCTTCTCTGAAGAGGAGGGTTTTCAGGGATCATCTAAAAGCTAATAGAGTAGGAGATAGGTGGACAGATTGTGGTAAGGAGTTCCATAGGATTGGAGAGGCTCTGGAAAAGTCCTGGAGGCGAGCATGGGAGATGATGAGGGAGCTAGAGAGCAGGAGGTCTTGAGAGGAACGAGTAGGTTGGTATTTAGAGACTAGGCTAGTGATGTAGCTGGGGGCTAAATTGTGGATGACTTTGTAAGTAGTTGGTTTGTCTCATCCATGTAAACTGATACATTCTGCTGGAGAGCTTGACCTTGTGAAAAAAATACAGACTTTACTGGCTTGATCACTAGATGAAAATAAAAGAAAGCCTAAAAAAAGGAGAACTACAGGCATACCCCACTTTTAAGTACACAATGGGGTATATTTACTAAAGCTGGAAAGTGCAAAATCAGGCTCACTTCTGCATAGAAACCAATGAGATTTCAGGTTTTATTACCAAAGCTTAATTGAACAAGCTGGGGTTAGAAGCTCATTGGTTTCTATGCAGAAGTGAGCCTGATTTTGCACTTCCCAGCTTGAGTAAATAAACCCCATTGTGTACTTAAAAGTAGGGTATGCCTGTAATGCAGACATCACATCTAAGGATTGGTAAGCTGAAATATAATAAATGTTTGCTTTTGGGTTTACCACTGCTTTAAGGCTTCAATTGCATGAGATTAAACATGATGAACTTTCTAGCAGCAGGAATCTGTAAATTAATGCAGCTGAAATTGTCACCCACATCTGTCAATTCCAGATGCTTCCAGTCACTGGAAGGTGTAGCGTGTGTGATCACCCATGCAATTGGAGCCAAAGGTAGCATTGACAGTTGACAGGTAACTCTGCCTCTGCTGCGCTGAAATCCCAGGCTGTGCTGTCGGCCCTTCTTGTTATCTCCTGGTGAACTACAAAACACCTCCTCTAGGAATTAGATAACATTGATTCTTGCAATGAGGCCCCCCACATTGCAAGTGTTAACTGCTTCTTCAGACTAGAGATGCAGGACTATCATATTTCTTGCTCCAGCAGAGTCTTTCCAGCTCATAACCTCCTTTGAGCAGGGCCGGCATCCAGTACGTACAATGCAGGATTAACATTGCATTGCAACATGCATTATTTGTAATAATGCTGAACTAGGAGCGTAGCTAGAGGGGTCGCAGGGGTTGCAACCCTGTGCTGCACTCCTATACACCAGGATAGGATGAGTGACGAAGGCAGCATTTAGAAATACTGATCCCCTCCTGCAGCTGCTGAAAGCATGCTCTACATGCCACCCCTCCTATCCAGGTCCTGCTGTCCCTCTGTGTACTCTCCTGTGCTCTCCTACCCCTCTGTGTGCTCTCCTGCCCCTCTGTGTGCTCTCCTGCCCCTCTGTGTGCTCTCCTGTGTGCTCTCCTGCCCCCCTGTGTGCTCTCCTGTGTGCTCTCCTGCCCCTCTGTGTGCTCTGCTGTGTGCTCTCCTGCCCCACTGTGTGCTCTCATGTGTGCTCTCCTGCCCCTCTGTGTGCTCTCCTGCCCCTCTGTGTGCTCTCCTGTGTGCTCTCCTGCCCCTCTGTGCGCTCTCCTGCCCCATTGTGTGCTCTCCTGTGTGCTCTCCTGCCCCTCTGTGTGCTCTCCTGTGTGCTCTCCTGCCCCTCTGTGTGCTCTACTGTGTGCTCTCCTGCCCCTCTGTGTGCTCTCCTGTGTGCTCTCCTGCCCCTCTGTGTGCTCTCCTGCCCCCCTGTGTGCTCTCCTGGGTGCTCTCCTACCCCTCTGTGTGCTCTCCTGTGTGCTCTCCTGCCCCTCTGTGTGCTCTCCTGTGTGCTCTCCTGCCCCTCTGTGTGCTCTCCTGTGTGCTCTCCTGCCCCTCTGTGTGCTCTACTGTGTGCTCTCCTGCCCCTCTGTGTGCTCTCCTGTGTGCTCTCCTGCCCCTCTGTGTGCTCTCCTGCCCCCCTGTGTGCTCTCCTGTGTGCTCTCCTGCCCCACTGTGTGCTCTCCTGTCCTTTCCTGCCCCTCTGTGTGCTCTCCTGTGTGCTCTCCTGCCCCTCTGTGTGCTCTCCTGTGTGCTCTCCTGCCCTCTGTGTGCTCTCCTGTGTGCTCTCCTGCCCCTCTGTGTGCTCTCCTGTGTGCTCTCCTGCCCCTCTGTGTGCTCTCCTGTGTGCTCTCCTGCCCCTCTGTGTGCTCTCCTGCCCCTCTGTGTGCTCTCCTGTGTGCTCTCCTGCCCCTCTGTGTGCTCTCCTGCCCCTCTGTGTGCTCTCCTGTGTGCTTTCCTGCCCCACTGTGTGCTCTCCTGTGCTTTCCTGCCCCTCTGGGTGCTCTCCTGTGCTTTCCTGCCCCTCTGTGTGCTCTCATGTGCTCTCCTGCCCCTCTGTTTGCTCTCCTGTGCTTCCCTGCCCCTCTGTGTGCTCTCCTGTGCTTTCCTGCCCCTCTGTGTGCTCTCCTGCGCTTTCCTGCCCCTCTGTGTGCTCTCCTGCCCCACTGTGTGCTCTCCTGTGCTTTCCTGCCCCTCTGTGTGCTTTCCTGCCCCTCTGTGTGCTCTCCTGTGTGCTTTCCTGCCCCTCTGTGTGCTCTCCTGTGTGCTTTCCTGCCCCTCTGTGTGCTCTCCTGTGCTTTCCTGCCCCTCTGTGTGCTCTCCTGTGTGCTTTCCTGCCCCTCTGTGTGCTCTCCTGTGTGCTTTCCTGCCCCTCTGTGTGCTCTCCTGTGCTTTCCTGCCCCTCTGTGTGCTCTCCTGTGCTTTCCTGCCCCTCTGTGTGCTCTCCTGTGTGCTTTCCTGCCCCTCTGTGTGCTCTCCTGTGCTTTCCTGCCCCACTGTGTGCTCTCCTGTGCTTTCCTGCCCCTCTGTGTTCTCGCCTGTGCTTTCCTGCCCCTCTGTTTGCTCTCCTGTTCTCTCCTGCCCTGCTGTGTACTCTGTCCTGTTGTGTGCTCTTCTGGCTCCCCCCCTCGTCCTCCCTGCAGCTCTGCTAGCTTCCCCCTCCCCTCTACCACTGACTGCTGCAGGGGATGTGTCAGGATGGAGAGCGGGGAAGGGGCCCATAAATGTGTCATTTACCAGCCCTTTCCTTGTCTTAATGAATAGAATCAGTGATTTGTACTGATCACTGACTCTGTTCATTCATAACTGAGGCACAGTAAACTGTGTTTACTATGCTTTAGTTGGTGAATGAAAAGGAAGCTCTGTACAGAGTTCTTGTCTATTCATTCTGTGCAGCTGAGGCTACACAGGTGAAACTTCAGAGGTCTGTTAAAAGCCCTGATATTTCACCAAAGCCCCCCAGTGGGGCTCCTAAACAACTGTAAAGAATAATAAAGAATAAAATTGTAAAAAAAATAAAAAATAAAAAAAATGGTAAAAAAAAATAAAGTAAAAAATAAACAACTACTGACACCAGTGGCAGAACTACCAGGGTCGCAAAGGTCGCACTTGCGACCAGGCTCTGGTGTTCCGCCAAGGGCCCTGGCTGGGGGTAAGAGGGCACTTTATGGTTTCTTGCACTGGGGCCCTGAAGGTTCTAGTTAAAACTCTGTGCTTAAGGAGCACCGAAGGGAAAGACAGAGAGTGCTGCATCTGACTGTAGTGGAGGTTAGACATATACAGTATTAATGGCAGCAAAAGGGTTAAATCCTTTCACAGCTGCTAAAAATTAGAAAAAGGTCTTTATGTTAAGATTGAGAAACTCTTTTGATCCGCACATTAAATATAATCAACATACATTATACCAAAATGTTGTTACAATGTTTTTATGAATAAAGCCTGACAAAAACTTTGCAGAATTCATTCACACAACAGCCACTGCAGGTGCTACTGAAACTGAATGGGACTCAGGTGTAATGTCCTTTGGCTGATGAAGAACCACAATAGGTTCAGGGATGATAGGGAAGAGAAACAAGCTAGACCTGAAATTACAGCAAAGTCAAGCACTCCTGAAAGTGCCCATCCATGGTTTAGGAGTACAGTATTCCCAGCAATCGTTACTGTCAGGTACCTTGTGGCAGGTGTAATGCTACCCTGTCTGATAGGTCTGTAGGTGGACAACGAAACAATGTTTGACCTGTGTAGTAAGTGGGTGCTTGTAATGACTGCAATAGATGGTACCGTGCAAAATGAAGCTGGAAAAGCCCAGGCCAATTTCCAGTTGTCACACTTTGAAAGACAATTGTGTGGTCATGCAACACTGTACCCAAATGAAATATTTATCATTTTTTGAGACAGATGGAGCTTTCTTTTGATGGTATTTATTCACCACTGGGTTCTCTATTTTTTGCTAAACAAACGAAAAAAATTTGGAAAAAACCCCAAAGGTTTTTCTTGGTTTCTGTTATAAAATTTTGCAAATAAGTCATTTTTCTTCTTCACTGATGAGGTTGCACTGATGGGCACTGATGAGGCTGCAATGATGGGCACTGATGGGCACTAATGAGGCTGCATTGATGGGCACTAATGAGGCTGCACTGATGGGCACTAATGAGGCTGCACTGATGAGGCTGCACTAATGGGCACCGATGAGGCTGCAATGATGGGCAATGATGAGGCAGCACTAATGGGCAATGATGAGGCAGCACTAATGGGCACTGATGAGGCTGCAATAATGAGCACTGATGAGGGGGCACTGATGTGCACTGATAAGCTGCACTACTGGGAACTGAGGAAGAGGCGTGTAGAAGAAAGTGGCCACACACTGGAATGAGAAGTTTGCTTGACAGAAATCTTTATTGTCGCATGCCAGACAGATGATACAGGACCAAGGTTAATGTTTCACATGGATATACCGTGCTTGTTCACAACATTGGTATAGCTTCAACTTCGGTTAATTATAGTGTGCACCTAAATCAAAGCACACCCAAAACAACCCATGTAGAAGAGGCAGCTGATATACATGAACAATCACATACAAATAGGTTAAAAGCATTTCATAGTCTAGTAACTAGGAAAAGAAACTTCAAAAAACCCCATTAGAAAAAAGACAGAAAAAATAAATGATAAAAGGAAAAGGAAAAAGAAAAAAAAATTATTGGTGAAAAACACAGACAGATAAAAACACTGATGACAGTGACCAATGGAATATGGAAGCAATATGGACATAACATATATATATATATAAATACATGTATATAATACAAAAAGAGCCTATGTTCAAGAGAAAGGCAAACAATATCTCTTACCACATCACATTGCAACGACAGTATATACGGCATTGTGCAAATACATGTATTTTGCTACATAAATATAAATGACCTCATCATAAGATAAAAACAAAAAAAAGTAGCAAAAGCCTGCACAATGATGACAAGAAATACGATGCCAACTAAACTGTTATGCCCCCTACACACGGGACATTGATCGGACATTCCGACAACAAAATCCATGGATTTTTTCTGATGGACGTTGGCTCAAACTTGTCTTGCATACACACGGTCACACGAAGTTGTCGGAAAATCCAATCGTTCTAAACGCGGTGACGTAAAACACGTACGTCGTGACTATAAACGGGGTAGTGGCCAATAGTTTTCGTCTCTTAATTTATTCTGAGCATGCATGGTACTTTGTGTGTCGGATTTGTGTACACACGATCGGAATTTCCGACAACGGATTTTCTTGTTGGAAAATTATATAGCAAGCTCTCAAACTTTGTGTGTTGGAAAATCCGATGGAAAATGTCCGATGGAGCCCACACACGGTCGGAATTTCCAACAACAAGCTCCGATCGCACATTTTCCGTCGGAAAGTCTGACCGCGTGTACGGGGCATTAGTGTAACAGAGAGGACACAAGAACAAAACTAGAGAGGGAACATTAGATGTAAATGATAAGTGTTGTGTCCAAACACTGACAGACAGACCAATCTTGTATCCTGGGAAGAGTATAGCCCCACAAGTCACTTCAAAGTCAAAATCAAAAGATCATCAAATGAGATTAAAAAAAAAAAATCAATCAAATTAATCAAAAAAGGGTAAAGAGGCCACCTAGAGGCAAAGGGCAAATTACAAAATATATAGAGATATGGGAGGGATGTCATTATAGCTGGTAATGAGAGAAGTGGTTCATATTACAAAAGGGAACCAAAGTAAATAAATACATAATACTAATAAAATTGGAAAGCATCTACTTATAAAAGTGTGTTCAAAATTTAACCCGTAAGATATACGTGTTTTGAATCCAAAAAACAATGTTTTACAGGCCTTGGTTGGTAAACTTCCTAGTTTTCTCAAAGACACCAATCACCTCCTTAGCATCGCCGATGACACAATATGGGACAGAGATTCCATGTGGATCACCTGCGATGTTTCGAGTCTTTACTGGACTATCCCCCATGAACATGATACCAATTTGATTGTGGAGCACAGATTTGTTTGTCCTGGATTCTCTCCAATATTTATTGACACATAACTTTTTTGTTTTTAATGGGTGTGGTTCCTGCAATAATGTGGAGCAGCGATGGGGGCTAAATTTTCTCCCTCGCAGCGTTATAGCACGATTGTGCCACTCCTCTGGAGTATAGTTAGTGCACCCAGTTAGTGCGCTTTAGGTAATAGTTTACTTTTTCTCTCTCTTCTATTTCTCCTTCTTGCACTAACTCTTTCTTACTATTCCAATCTCCCCTCTTGCTGGTCTCCTTCCCACTTTTTGTACCTACTGAACCCCATCCCTCCTCTTCCCCGGGAGACATGGAGACGGTGAATGTTTTTTCATTAAACACGAAAGGCTTAAACGTGCTGGAAAAAGAAAGATGGTCCTACATGACCTAAAACATCATAGGGCAGACCTGGCACTACTCCAGGAGACACATTTCAAAAGTGGTAACCTTCCCATACTGAAAAATAAATTCTTCCCAATGGTATACCACTCTACTAACGGGTCTTCTAAGACCTGTGAAGTGTCCATACTCATCTCAAATAGAGTCCCTTGAAAGTGCACGGATATAAAATCTGACCCAGAGGGAAGATTCCTGTTCCTTAAGGGTGAGATTGGTGGAGTTCAGGTGACCCTTGCAAACATCTATGCACCCAACTGTCACCAAGACCAATTCCTCCACAACATAATGGATGCCCTATTAGAATTCACCGGGGGTCACCTCATAGTAGGCGGTGACTTTAATGTCCCGCTAATTCCTTCTGAGGACACTTCCTCTGGGAATTCTTCAGTCATACCTACCATTAGGAAACGCATATCCAGCACACTACACAGGGCACAGTTGATTGATGTCTGGAGACTCCATCCGACTGAGCGCGACTACACCTTTTACTCGACCCCACACAAACACTATTCAAGGATTGATTACTTTCTTCTTCCACATGGCCAATTACACACCCTTCGAGATTCAAGGATAGGGTCCATTACATGGTCTGATCACGCCCTTGCTTTGTTGACTAACGCACTGACTGATAACACCACCACTAGATCAAGGACATGGAGACTAAACGAAAGCCTTTTACAGGACGAAGAGGTACTTAAAGATGTTTTATAGGAATTAGATGATTATTTCAAAATTAATAATACTCCAGGCAGCGACCCCGGAATCGTGTGGGAAGCCCATAAGGCGGTGATCCACGGAGTCTTAATTAAACACGGGGCACGCATTAAACGGACACGTTCGATACAGATGACATCTCTTCTCCATGACTTACACTTAGCAGAAGCAAGACACAAACATGCTCAGACTCCAGCGGGAGAGGCAGAACTTGAGCAATTACGAAACAAAATCACAGATTTAATGCAGTTTCGGGCGAAAGCCGCGTTACAAATTTGCCGTTGAGTAACATACGAATCGGGAAACAAATGTGGAAAATTACTTGCCAAATCACTGAAGGAACAGATCCTTGCTAATTATATCCCCCGTATTACGTTGTCTTCTGGACAGAAGATTACACACCCACAGGAAATAGCGACTGAGTTTAGGGAATTTTATTCTTCCCTTTACAACATACGAAAGACGCCTTCACCGCAACTGCAAATAGAGTATTACTTAATTAAATCTGAAATGTCTAAACTACCAACAGAGTTCAGTGAGTTGTTAGACGAACCCATCGCCTTGGGAAGAGATACAGAAGGCAGTGGCATCCATGAAAATAGGGAAAGCACTGGGACCAGATGGCTTTACGGCCCAATATTACAAAATCCTACCACCATCCCTGGGGGAACCCATGCACAAACTATTTAACTCACTGGACTCTGGAATACATATACCTAGGGACACACTAACAGCGCATATTGCAGTGATCCCCAAGGAAGGGAAAGACATGACGGCCTGTGGGAGCTATAGACCAATCACACTACTTAGTCTTGATCTCAAAATTTTCACGAAAATACTGTCTACTAGGATCCAAAAGTACCTCCCATCTTTGATCCACTTGGATCAGGTGGGGTTTGTCCCCACAAGAGAAGCCAGGGACAACACAACCAAAGTACTTAACATACTACATGTAGTGAATCAGAAGAAGACTCCCTGTGTATTCCTAAGCACGGACGCAGAGAAGGCCTTCGACAGGGTGGATTGGAACTTCATGACCTCTGTCTTAAGACATGTGGGAATGGGAGATAGGATGCTTAAGTGGATTGACTCAGTCTACACTGACCCCTCAGCTCGGGTTCGTGTGAATGGAGTTCTGTCAGCCCCCTTCACGATTAAGAATGGAACTCGCCAGGGGTGTCCATTATCCCCACTTCTCTTCGCCCTGTCACTGGAACCCTTCCTGTGAACCGTACGTGCCCACCCGGACATAACCGGGGTGACCATGGGAGAGACACAGCAGAAAATCGCTGCCTATGCAGATGACATGCTGTTCACTCTCACTAACCCAGTAGTTTCTCTCCCCAATTTACTACAAGAATTCCAAACATATGGTACTATTTCCAACCTGAAGATCAATTTTAACAAGTCCGAAGCCATGAGCGTGGGACTGCCCTCACGCCTTCTCACTACTCTTAGGGATAGTTTCAATTTAAATGGACTAACACAGCCCTTAAATACTTAGGCACGTATATTCCCCCTAAGATATCACAGTTATTTGCCCTGAACTTCCCCCCACTATTGTCCAAAGTTAGGACCTTACTCACCACATGGAACACAGGGTTACATTCATGGTTTGGCAGATGCAACATCCTTAAGTGTGCATCCTTCCAAAGTTCCTGTACCTTTTACAGGCATTACCGATTCAAATACCCTCTCACTATTTCGACCAGAAAAGTGCCCTTTTCTCTAACTTTATATGGGCTAACAAAAAGAACAGACTTAACAAACGACTGCTCACACTTCCCAAATTATATGGAGGCCTAGTGGTACCAGACCTCCGCAAATACCAGCAAGCAACCCACCTGACCAGACTTATTGATTGGATCCGGCATCAGTCCACTAAATTGTGGACCCAGCTGGAACAGACACAAAGTACTGTACTGTACCATTAAATAGAGCGCCCTGGTGTCACGACTCCCTACCACGTACAATAAAAAACCATCCTTTGATAGGGGTAACTACGCGAACTTGCTCTTCCCTCTTCATACGCTTACAACTTACGTCTCTCAACTCCCCACTACGCCCGATTTTGGGACACCCAGACTTCACTCCAGGATACATGGACCCAGTCTTTCGATCTCTTTGTGGCCTAGGCTACTTCCAGGCATCACACTTTGTCGCAAATGGTCGGTGGCCCATAGCAGCTGAGCTCATGAACCCAGAAGGGCCGTTCCGTCTGGATTTCTGAGGGCTCTCCAACTTACGCATTATCTTAAAACATTACCTCCTCCTGAAGGTCTTGACCAGACCTTGACTACCTATGAAACTTACTGCTCGGAGGAGGGAGTCCTCCCTCACGCGCTGTCGCCCACCTAACAGTTGCTGATCACACCGCCAGAAAACCACCAAATGTACGCAATAGGAGCATGGGAAAGAGAATTACAGTGTACGTTTACAACGCGTCAAAAACAAAACATTCTATACTTCACATTTAAATCCTCAATATGCACAAGGATGCAAGAAACTAATTTTAAATTACTCACTAGATGGTACAATACACCTACAAAACTACAAAAGTTCTTCCCATCCTCCTCAGGGCTCTGCTGGAGATGCCGAGGAGATCGGGGGTACGATCCTCCATATCTTCTGGAGCTGCCCCATGTTGGGGCAGTTCTGGAAGACTATACAACAGACGGTACAAAAATTTACAGAACGCCCTATCCTGGCTGATCCTGGCTTTTTCTTACTACATGCGACTGGCATGTCGGGCAAAGCATATAAAAAATCTTTGATCCGTCATCTATTAGATGCAGCAAAGTCATGTATCCCACTATTGTGGAAGTCTATCAAACCCCCAACCGTGGGCACGTGGCTCAGAAAAGTAGAAGACATCAGGAAAATGGAGGATCTCATCCTCACGGCCCGACATCAAAATGAGATATACACGAAAATCTGGTCGAACTGGCTGATGTTCATATTCTCTAACGAGGGACAGAGTCTCCTGGCAGGTGACTGAGGCACCCGACCTTCTAAACTGATACATACACCCCGAATCAAGTACATTCGCCATCTCCGTACATCCCCCCCCCCCTCCCTCCTCTTCCCCATTCTCTACACTACTCTTTACCTCACCCCTCTCCTTTCTCTTTATAGTCTTACTACTCTCCTTATCTACTGTTCTGAACAAGGAAAATGGCAGAAGGAAAGGGACGTCCAGATATATATAAGAATTGCAGCAATGTTGAACACTGTATACATAGCTCAACAGGATGTATATGTATATGCACTGGAAGGAAATATTGTTGTGTTCCCAGTTATGATGCTGTGAGAAGCTGCGTCCTTGAATGTTATTTTTGTACATGATGTTACTTTGGGGCAATGCCCTTTCTTATGCCTGAATAAACTTATATTTGAAAAAAAAAATTTTCTCCCTCGCTTGCCAATCTTTATATGGGATGGTGGGAACGCCATCACATATCTGGAGTGGGCAACCCCTTTAGATCCCACGTTAGAATGTACCGCCGCTATATAGATGACCTGATATTCATTGCTGATATTCGTTTAGGTGCTCTTGAACATTTTCTAGAGCACCTCAATAATAACGATAAAAATGTACATTTTACGGGACAGTGTGATAGAAGCAGGATGAGTTTCTTGGATGTTCATCTTTATGGCGATGGTTCAATTATTCACACCAGCCTCTATAGAAAGCCATTGTCTGGCAACACTCTGTTGATGGCAGGATCAGGTCACCCACGGCACACCATTAAGGGCATCCCGGTCAGTCAATTCCTGAGAGTTCGTAGAATATGCAGTGATCAGAGTACATATGAAAAAGAGGCCCGAGCTTTGTATTCACGTTTAATGCAAAGAGGGTATCCCAGGTGGATGCTCGACAGGGCTCTCTCTATCGTAAGCACCAAAAATAGAGGGGACCTCTTTAAAGGCAGCAAGGTTCGTGACAGAGAAAAAAGGGTAAATCGGTTCAGCAAAGCGAGACCCACACTTAGTACACCCTTCAGTGAGGAGTTTGGGGATATTCGAAAGATTGTGAATAAATATTTACCTATCCTTTCGGAGAATAAAATTTGTGCGGACCTGAACATGGTACACTCGTGTTCGAACGAAAGAGAACATAGAATTCAATCTTTCTATAACTGCAATAACAAATACGTGATTTATATTATCACTTGTAAATCATGTAATGTGCAGTATATAGGACATACCACCAGGCAACTTAGAGATAGATTTCAAGAGCATCTTTATAGTATAGAGAAAAAACAATCTACTAATGTCGCCCGACATTTTATTCACTTCAGCCCCTGAAGAATTTACCCCCTTTCTGACCAGAGTGTTTTTTGCGATTCGGCACTGCGTCGCTTTAACTGACAATTGCACGGTCGTGCAACGTTGAACCCAAACAAAATTGACATCCTTTTTTTTTCCCACAAATAGAGCTTTCTTTTGGTGGTATTTGATCTCCTCTGTGGTTTTTATTGTTTGCAAAAAAAAGAGCGTCAATTTAAAAAAAACACAATATTTTGTACTTTTTGCTATAATAAATATCCCCATTTTTTTTTTTTAAAAAGCTAATTTTTTCTCAGTTTAGGCCGATATGTATTCTTCTACATATTTTTGGTAAAAAAAAATCGCAATACATGTATATTGATTGGTTAGCGCAAAAGTTATAGCGTCTACAAAATAGGGGATAGATTTCTAGCATTTTTATTATTTCTTTTTTTTTTTTACTAGTAATGGTGGCGATCTGCGATTTTTATCATGACTGCGACATTATGGCGGACACATCGGACAATTATGACACATTTTTGGAACCATTGGCAATAATACAGCGATCAGTGCGATTAAAAATGCATTGATTACTGTAAAAATGTCACTGGCAGTGAAGGAGTTAACACTAGGGGGTGGGAAGGGGTTAACTGTGTTCCCTGCTACGTGATTCTAACTGAAGGGGGAGGGACTAACTACAGGAAGTGACAAATCGTGGTTCCTAGCCAATAGGAACACACGATCTTTTACTCCTGCCAGAACAGGGAAATGTGTGTTTACATACACTCGTCCCTGTTTTGTGTCTCCTGGTCACAATCGCTCATGGCTGGCGGCCATCGCGACTGTCGGCCGCAAGCATCGGCACCCCCGCTATGCAGCGGGCGCGCGCCTGCTATGCTCACCCCGCGAGCCAACGTACAGCTACGTGGTTTCGCTCAGGGGAGCCAACCTGCCGCAGTATAACTGGTCCGGAATCGGTTAATCAATACCATGATGGGGACACTTCTGTGGTGGGGGTCCAAGTTACAGGCGGTCCCCTAATTACAAATATCTGACTTACAAATGGAGGGAGACAACAGGAAGTGTGAGGAAATCTACCCCTAGGAAGGAAATTTCACTCCTGTTATGCCCTGTACACACGGTCGGATTTTGCGACGGAAAAAGTGCAATCGGATTGTGTTGTTGGTAATTCCGATCGTGTGTGGGCTCCATCGGACTTTTTCCGTCGGAATTTCTGACACACAAAGTTTGATAGCAGGATATAAAATTTTCCGACAACAAAATCCGATCGTTTAAATTCCGATCGTGTGTACACAAATCCGACGCACAAAGTGCCACGCATGCTCAGAATAAATTAGGAGACTAAAGCTATTGGCTACTGATCCGTTTATAGTCCCAACGTACGTGTTTTACGTCACCGCGTTCAGAACGATCAGATTTTCCGACAACTTTGTGCGACCGTGTGTATGCAAGACAAGTTTGAGCCAACATCCGTCTGGAAAAATCCGATGGATTTTGCTGTCGGAATGTCCGATCAATGTCCGATCGTGTGTACAGGGCATTAGAGTTTTTATGGGGAAAAAGGTGTCTCCACTGATGCTTATCACCAATCCTTGTTTCCACAACAACCCAAAATTTTCAAAATCCAATTGTCATTGGGACAGAAAGTGAGGTGAAATCTTCTGAACAGGGGCACAGACAGCAAAACAAATGTTACAGGGGTTTTAACCCTTCCCTATGCTATCCAAAAAGCTTAAATAGTTTTTTGGCTGGAGCTACACTAACTATGTAACTACGGTTTCCTCCCACACTCCAAAGACATGCTGGATTCTTAATTGGCTTCTGTCCAGAACTGGCTCTGGTATATGGGTGTGAGTTGGGGACCTTGGATTGTGGGCTCCTTGAGGGTATGGACCGATGTGGGTGTGTGATTGACGGCGCTATATGGGTACCTTAAATAAATAGGGATAATTGTAGACACGTGCCCACACTCACTCAGGTTGAACTGGATGGACTGGTGTCTTTATTCAACCTTACTAACTATGTACACTTAATAAATTTACCTGTTCCGACTTACAAACAAATTCAACTTAAGAACACACCTACAGTCCCTATCTTGTTTGTTACCCGGGGATCGCCTGTATTGAAAAGATTGTTACACCCAAGAGAGGGGGAGATGTCATTAGGCTTCTTTGTAAAAGAAAAGTTTTTTGGATTTTCCAATTCAAAACGCGTATACCTTACGGTTTAAATTTTGAATGGGACATCACACACTTTTATGAGTAGATGCTTTCCAATTAGAGTATTATGTATTCATTTACTTTGGTCCCCTTTGTAATATGAACCGTTTCTCTCATCACCAGCTATAATGACATCTCTCCCATATCTCTATATATTTTGTATTTTGCCCTTTGCTTCTAGGGCAGTGATGGTGAACCTTGGCACCCCAGATGTTTTGGAACTACATTTCCCATGATGCTCAACTACACTGCAGAGTTCATGAGCATCATGGGAAATGTAGTTCTAAAACATCTGGGGTGCCAAGGTTGGCCATCACTGTTCTAGGGGGTCTCTTTACCCTTTTGTTTGATCAATTTGATAGATTTTTTTAGATTTTAGACATTGAAGAGCGACTTGTGGGGCTATACTCTTCCCAAGATATGAGATCGGTCTGTCTGTCAGTGTTTGGACACAACACTTTCCATTTACATCTAATGTTCCCTCTCTCTAGTTTTGATCTGGCATCTTCTCTGTTACACTAACAGTTTAGTCGGCAACATTGTATTTCTTATCAGCATTGTGCAGGCTTTTGCTACTTTTTTTTGTTTTTATCTTATGTATTTTATCTACATGTATTTGCACAATGCCGTATATACTGCCGTTGCAATGTGATGTGGTGGTAAGAGATATTTTTTGCCTTTCTCTTCAACATAGGCTCTTTTTAAAATATGGCAATTTTCATATATATTTTTGTTTATTTGGATATATGTATTTATATATGTATATATGTTATGTCCATATAATTTCAATAGTCACTCCATTGGTCTCTGTCATCAGTGTTTTTATCCGTTTAACTTTGTTTTTCAATGATCCTTTTTTTAATCTCATGTATATAGGTGACACTGCTAATGTTTCTTCCTTTTTTTTCTTTTACTTTTATCATTTATTTTTGCTGTCTTTTTTTGTTATGGGGTTTTTTGAACTTTCTTTTCCTAGTTACTAGACCTATGAAATGCTTTTAACCTATTTGTATGTAATAGTTCATGTATATCAGCTTCTTCTTCTACACGGGTTGTTTTGGGTGTGCTTTGATTTGGGTGCACACTATAAGTAACTGAAGATGAAGCTATACCAATGTTGTGAACAAGCACGGTATATCCATGTGAAACGTTAACCTTGGTCCTGTATCATCTGTCTGGCATGCAACAATAAAGATTTCTGTCAAGCAAACTTCTTCTTCCAGTGTGCAGCCACTTTCTTTCTTCTACACACTTCAGCAACGGTGGTGACCCGGGGCGAGCACCTGGAAAAACATTGCACCTCATTGGCCTGAGCGGTGTATGCTTTGTGTTGTGGACTACTGATGAGGCGGGACTGATGGGCACTAATAAGCTAAACTGATGGGGCTGCTCTAATAATCAGGGCACTGATGACCAGTGCCCTGATTATCAATGTAAACAATGTATTCACAGTCTTGATAGTTAATGGCTATCCTGTCCTCAGAGACACAGCATGGGAGAAAAGAACTGCTGATAACCTCAAGTCTGTTTACATGTGACTATCTGTGATTGGACACAGCGGATCACATGGTAAAGGGTCACTCTGACATAGCAGTAACAGAGCATGCCGAATGTGGGTCTCAGCGGGTGTGTGGGACACCCTTCCTGAACTGGAAACGTGCGCCGTTTAGGAGATATTTGCTGTACAATGCGCCGATGATGTCATTGGCGCATGCGCTGTGAAGAAACGGCCCTCCGTGCCATTTCTTCACTCGCAAGTGCCGTGACTGACGGCTCCTGTGCGCATGCGCGGGAGTGACGTCATGCGGCTCCGGCCAAGCACAGTGCTGGAGTCCGCAGCCATGGAAGGAGGAGGGGCGAAGATGGATGCGGCCACCAGCGGGAACAACACGGCTTCGTTTGCAGGTAAGTGCCACATAAGGGGCTAGTATGCGATGCATACTAGCCCATTATGCTTTTAATTTGCAGGGGGAACAAAGAGGAAGTAAAACCAATTAGGGTTTACTTCCTCTTTAACGGGAGCACAGACAGCAATGAAAACTGACAGGGGTTCTAATCCCTCTCCACTCTATTCAATACTAAAAAAAAACTAAATTCCAACGGAATTCCGCTCAAGCTTGCCTTGCATACACACTGTCACACAAAAGTTCTCTGAACTTTCGATCGTCAAGAACGCGGTGATGTACAACACTACGATGAGCCGAGAAAATGAAGTTCAATGCTTCCGAGCATGCGTCGAATTGTTTCCGAGCATGCGTAGGAATTTTGCGCGTCGGAATTTGTACAGACGATCGCATTTTCGGATAGGAACTTTTTCTGACCGAAAAATAGAGAACATGCTCTCAATCTTTTGCTGGCGGGAATTCCACCAGCAAAAGTACAATGGGGCATACGCACGGTTGCATTTTCCGACCAAAAGCTCGGTCTTTTGCTGGCCGAATTTCCGATCGTGTGTACACGGCATTAGAGTTTTGTTGTGTGTGGAGGGGAGCTTAGAGGTCATGTCCAGTCAAAAGCAAATAACGAAACATAGTACATGCATAAAATTTGGGGGATTGCCGTGATGTGGTAGTGAGGTCAGACTATGCACTTTATAATACCCTTGTGTTGGTTTGTAAAAATTTATGCCAGTACTTGAATCACTTTTAAACTGATACTATTAAAATAATAAACTATCTATTTCCTGATCTGTTTTATCAGGTATATACAGGCTTGTAAAATATTCAAATGCTGCTTGATGCTATGAGGCTCAGTTTACAACTTGAGTCATTACATTTAAACTAATACAGAAACCATGCTTCTCTTTTTTTTTTACAATAAAAAAGGACACATCAACTATGCAAAATGTGACATATATATAATCCTTGAAAAAAATTAGATCCAAAGTCCCATATCTCTGTGTGATAATATAAAGTGCTTGTGCTTACAGTGCCTTGAAAATGTATTCATATCCCTTGAAATTTTCCACATTTTTGTCATGTTACAACCAAAAATATATAAAGGTATTTTATATGATAGGCCAACACAAAGTAGCACATAATTGTGAAGTGGAAGGAAAATGATAAATGTTTTCAAAATCTTTTACAAATAAATATCTGAAAAGTGTGGCGTGCATTTGTATTCAGCCCCCCTTTACTCTGATACTCCTAAATAAAATCTAGTGGAACCAATTGCCTTCAGAGGTCACCTAATTAGTAAATAGAGCTACAATGGAATGGTTTAGATCAAAGCATATTCATGTGTTAGAATAGCCCAGTCAAAGTCCAGACCTAAATCCAATTGAGAATCCGTGGCTAGACTAGAAAGTTGCTGTTCAGACACTTTCTATCCAATAGCTTGAGCTATTTTGCAAAGAAGAATGGGCAAAAATGTCCCTCTCTACATGTGCAAAGCTGGTAGAGACATCCCAAAAAAGACTTGCAGCTGTAATTGTAGCAAAAGATGGTTCTACAAAGTATTGACTCAGGGGGGCTGAATACAAATGCACGCCACACTTTTCACATATTTATTTGTAAACATTTTGAAAACCATTTATCATTTTCCTTCCACTTCACAACTATGTGTCACTTTGTTTTGATCTATCACATAAAATCCCAATAAAATACATTTGTTTTTGGTTGTAACATGACAAATTGTGGAAAATTTCAAGGGGTATGAATACTTTTTCAAGTCACTGTATATAAAGACAAAACAGGTGCTCTCTGGCGTCCCCACATAGACTGTCACTCACCATAGGGTATTGACCTACTATTGGATAGATCAATGCACGCTTTTTTGGGTTGGAACATAGGTAGCTTCTGGGAATTTCTGGGGAATTTTCTGGGCAGCGGCGACCACTGATTCCCCATACAAGCTGCATACACTTAGTGCCCGTTGTCATTGGCACCTGCAAAATGTAAGTTTAATGTATCTGTATATCTGTCTTTTTAATAAATGGATAGTTTTAGGCTATGAGACCTCTCCCCTGATATTTTATTACCTGAGCGGTGGTACTTTGCAAGTAGAAGACCCAAAGCTCTGAGAGCTAAAAGATTAAAGCACAAGTACACCAAAAAAGCGTTCATTACTAGCAATAGTAGGTCAATACCTTATGGTAAGTGAGTCCAGTCAATGTCGGAACACATGAAAGCACCTGAGATTGAGGCACCTGTTTTGTCTGCATATAAACTTTATATTATCACACAGAGATATGGGACTTTGGAGCTATTTTTTTTTTTCAAGGATTATGTATATGTCACATTTTGCATAGTTATTATGTCCTTTTTTATTGTAAAAAAAGAGCGTCACGGTTTATGTATTAGTATATTTGTTCACTGTGTTTTGGTATCGCACATTAGGAGATCCGCAGCAGCTCAAACAGAATGCAAATTTTATTTTGCTTTTTGAATTTCTTTTTGCTTTGTTTCATTTTTCGTCACTTCTAGTTTATTCCGTTGGTATATTTTTGGCGCAGGGTCACACATCTAACAGATGAGTCATTTCACTGTTTCTACAGTTCCCACGTGGCAGAAAACGTATGCCCTCAGCACAGTAGAACCTTTATGAACTTTTATGAGCATCATGGAACAGAAGAGCTAATGAAAGCTAATTACAGATTTGATCATTATCTTACCCCAGCCCAGACTTTCAACTTAGCCCAAAAAAAGTGTAAATAGATATTGATGGTGTAACCATATAGACAGATCAGCTCAGCAGGAAAAAGGTGCCAGGGAACTAATTTAAAAAATGAGCAGAGTATTCTTCTGAACAGAACAGTGTGAGGACTGGATATATATTTAATGTCTACAGTATATATACGGTATACTTAGTGGAATACAAAGTTAAACCCCCAGTAAATTTATTTTAAATCTGGGATTCTTTTATAACAATTATTCAGGTGCCGGGCAGCATGCTAGAGCTGCCCATATACCCATACATTTCTTTTGTTTCGTTTACGGTCTTGATGAAAAAATGTAAGGTTGGGTTCACAAATATGCAAATTTGATGCGGTTTTCACTTCATCCAATTCGCAAGACATGTGAGTGTGACTGGCTTTCAATGGAGTCGATTCACACTAGTCCGGGGTGGCCGTAGTGCGTTTTTGGGTCC
The DNA here is from genome assembly GCA_037952835.1 of Lithobates septentrionalis. Taxonomy (NCBI): domain Eukaryota; kingdom Metazoa; phylum Chordata; class Amphibia; order Anura; family Ranidae; genus Lithobates; species Lithobates septentrionalis. The sequence goes on along the minus strand of JBBDGP010000034.1, from coordinate 573,277 downwards.
AGTTCAGGTGCGAATTCAAGAAAAACTTCTGACCTGAATTGCACCTGAACCGGTCAACAGAAAGGCACCGGACCCCAGGCTGGAACCCATGGCGGCACATATGTGAACCCAGCCTAATAGATCCCCCCATTCACACTAAACAAGGTGGATGGATAAATCTTCTGTTGCCGCCATTGTTTCCCGACAGCCGGTGCCACCAGACTCAGAATTCACAACCATTGCCTGCATCTGATTGGACGCATGAGCGGTTTGACTGATAATTTTCTGCCTGGCTTCTTTGATTTGCTAAAAGGGCTACTCATTGATCAAATTTCGCCCAGTTCATTGAGAACCAGATAAAATTAGCTTGGTGTATGGCATGTACACAAAAAAAAGAACCGCTGCTCCAGGTGTATAGAGATGAGGCTGATTGGAGTATCTTGCTAGCCCCGGCCCGCCTCCGTGGGAAACGTGGAAAGAAGAAAGAATTGGCTGCACATACAGAACTTCAGATTGCCTTTTATTTTGTTTCACAAAGATAACACCGAAGACACCAAACTGTGGTCACGTAGACGCGTTTCACACATACATCTTGTGCTTAATCATTACAATGACTGAGATAAGTGATAGATCTTAAATAGACCTCCCCAATGGCTACAGGTGGGGGCGGTGATAATCAGTGATGAGAACACAACTCAGTAATTTTTTTATGTGCATCTTAGAGTAGTCCTCATCATTTCCTATTGCAAGTGTTTTTATGTAGACGCATTGCATCTGGATTCATCTTGGTAAGTGCATGCTACATATGTATGGATCCAATATTCGGGTGTCACACTGTGTCTGCATTTATCCTGGGACATGGTGCGTTTTTATGGATCCTATAATGGAGGCAACTTCCTTTGATGTATATATGCATGCTTATATATGTGGACACACGTGCATTTCGTTGTGGATTCTTCATTGGTCCAGTATGGATTAGCAAATGATTTTCTATGCACGTCCCTTGTGTGCATGTGTGGGGGGCACATGGATATGTGCGCCTGCACATGCATACATGTCTACATGGGACGTTTGGTTTATTGCCATATATGTGCATATGTGTATATCATTATTTTTCATTAAGTCGATCGTTTTTCATGTTTTATGTATGTATATTTATTTCTTGTTTTTCTCCTTTTTCAAATGTTTTTATTGCTGTACGGTATTATTTATAAATGTTTACATACGACTGTTGGTCCTATGTGTATGCAGAACCTTTTGGTATACATGAGAGCATGGACCTTCAGTTTAAGTTTTTATTCAAGTTTCTACCTGCATGCTCTTTGGGGCTGAGGTTTGGTGATTAATCGAGTTGTGTTCTCATCACTGATTATCACCGCCCCCCAGAACACCTGTAGCCATTGGGGAGGTCTATTTAACATCTATCAGTTATCTCAGTCATTGTAATGATTAAGCACAAGATGTATGTGTGACACGCATCTACGTGACCACTGTTTGGTGTCTTTGGTTTTATCTTTGTGAAACAAAATAAAAGGCAATTGAAAGTTCTGGATGTGCAGCCATTTCTTTCTTCTTTCCTTGGTGTATGGCCTGCTTGGTCATGCCCAGGGCTTTTTTTCTCAGAATAGGTGCAGGAACTGCCCCTTCTGAGTCACTTCTTATCTCCGCCCATTACCCACCTCTGAGCACCGTTCCTTGATTTCATCCCCTGCCCACCTCTCAGTCCTGCCCCTTTTAGAGAGTACAGAGCCAAGTATAATTGTGTGGTGCTAAGTAATTTGTATGAAATTTGTTAATGATGGCAAGAAAAGTAGTAAAATAGATTCCGCACAGCCAGCAGCAATAGATTCACTCAGAAACAATAGACCCCCTTAGCAACAATGGACCCCTACAACAAAATACCACCCAGCAGCAACAACAGATCTCCCAGCAGCCAGCACCAGCATCAATAGACTATCCAGCAGCCCGCAACAATAGACCCCCTCCATCAATAGTAGATCTCTTCCAGCAATAATTGACCCACCAGCAACAATAGACCCCCTCCATCAATAGTAGATCTCTTCCAGCAATAATTGACCCACCAGCAACAATAGACCCCCTCCATCAATAGTAGATCTCTTCCAGCAATAATTGACTCACCAGCAACAATAGACTGCCACTGAAAAATAGATCCGCTCCAGCAACAAAAGACCCTCCAGCCCACCCCAGCACCCCTTGCCATTACATACATTCAGTGCTGGAGGTGCGGGAACTGCGTTCCCCCGAGTTCCTGCTGAAAAAATGCCCTGGGCATGCCACTCTGCACATATGAAGTCATCTATGAAAAGGACCTTATCTGCAGGGCCGGATTAACATACAGCTACAGCTCCAGGCCCCTTCCTCAATATAGGCCCGTGCCAGTGGCTTATCAATATCTGTGTGCCTTCCTGAAGGAAGAGGAGCCCTCTGTGCACTGCATACATGGAGGAGACAAGTGTTAGTCAGTGCAGCCGAGTCCTGTCTGCCGATGCCTGACTTCTATAACAGGATCTGTACACTCACACAGATCCTCAGTGTCTGGAAGCTGTATGGGGGAGGGGCGCTGATGTTGTCCTAACCAGCAGGAGCCCGGGAGGAAGGACATCTTACATGATGTTGAGATAAGGTTAGTAAATTTGTTAGGGAGGCGTTTTATTGTGCTAGGGGCAGGGGCGTAACTAGAAATAGCAGGGCCCCATAGCAAAATGTTGTATAGGGCCCCCCTGCAAACAGCCCCCCCCCACAGCTGCCCTAGCGTGACCTGTGCCACATACAGCGTGACCTGTGCCCAATACAGCGTGACCTGTGCCCCACACAGTGTGACCTGTGCCCAATACAGCCTGGTCTGCCTGTGCCCCATACAGCCCCACCTATGCAGAGGAAGAGGCAAGCCACCCGGATCAGCAGAGAGCAGGATTGCCCGCTGTAATAGCTTTCATTTGAATTTCCTGTCTTCCCGGGGCTCATCGTCACATAGCCCCACCTCTTGGCCCGACGCCTTTGATGACGTCACATGTCCCGCAATGGATCGGCGTTCTGTCTATCAAAGGCACCGGGCCAAAAGGTGGAGCTATGTGACTTGAGCCCCGGGAACACTGGAAGTTCTAATGAAAGCTCTTACATCGGGCAATTCAGCTCTCTGCTGATACGGACAGCTCGCCTCTTCCTTTCCTCTCTCATCCCCTGGCTGGGAGACTGTGCCGGCGGTGCTCTTATCCTCACTGGGCCCCACTCAGCTGCGGGCCCGATAGCGCCCGCATGGGTCGCTATGGTGGTAGTTACGCCCCTGGCTAGGGGACAGACTGCTGCTTCCCCAATGTAATGAGCTCTCTTGTGCCCAGTGCCCACCATGTCACATACAGTGCCCACCATGTCATGTCATGTGCCTTGCAGTGCCCACCATGTCATGTCATGTGCCTTGCAGTGCCCACCATGTCATGTGCTGTGCCCACCATGTCATGTGCATTGCAGTGCCCCCATGTAATGTGCTGTGCCCACTATGTCATGTGCTGTGCATTACAGTGCCCCCATGTAATGTGCTGTGCCCACCATGTCATGTGCATTGCAGTGCCCGCCATGTAATGTGCAGTGCCCACCATGTCATGTGCTGTGCCTTGCAATGCCCGCTATGTAATTTGCAGTGTCCACCATGTCATGTGATGTGCCATGCAGTGCCCACCATGTCATGTGCAGTTCCCACCATGCCATGTGCTGTGCCCACCCTGCCATGTGTTGTGCCCAGCATGTAGTGTGTTGTGCCCACTGTGCAATGTTCTGGGCTGTTCAGCAGTGCCCACCATGTCATGTGCAGTTCCTAACATGTAATGTGCAGTTGCATTGCCCACTATGAAATGTGCTATGCCATGCAGTGCCCACCATGTAATGTGTTGTGCTATTCAGTGCCCACCATATAATGCGCTGTGCCCACCACATCATGTGCTGTGCCATGCAGTGCCCACCATGTAACGCTGTACCCACCATGTAATGTGCTGTGCCATGTAGTGCCAACCGTGTCATGTGCAGTGCCCACCATGTAAATTGCTGTGCAGTGCCCACCATGTCATGTGCTGTGTTGTGCCCACCATGTCATGTGCTGCGCCATGCAGTGCTTACCATGTAATGTGCTGTACCCACCATGTAATGTGCTGTACATTGTACACCATAGCATGTGCCGTGCAGTACCCACAATGGAATGTGCTGTGCAGGGCTCACCATGTCATGTACGGTGTCCACCAATTAAAGTGCTGTGCTCACAATGTAATGTGCTGTGCTGTGTCATGCAGTGCCCACCATATCATGTGGTGTCATGCAGTGCCCACCTTGTCATGTGCTGCGCAGTGCCCACCATGCCATGTGCAGTACCCACCATATAATATGCTGTGCCCACCATATAATGTGCTGTGCAGTGCCCACTTGTAATGTGCAGTGCCCACCATGTAATGTGCTCAGCTGTGCCCACCATGCCATGTGCTGTGCCCACCATATAAGGTCCTGTGCCCACCGTGTGCATGTGCTGTGTTGTGCCCACCATGCAATGTGCTGTGTTGTGCAGTACCAACCATGTCATGTGCTGTGCCCACCATATAATGTAATGTGCCTACCTTGTAATGTGCTGTATTGGGCAGTGCCAACTGTGTAATGTGCCCGCCATGTAATGTGCTGTGCTTCGCTCACCATTAAATGTGCTGTATCCATGTATCCACCATGTAATGTGTAGTGCCAACCATGTAATGTACTGTGCTATCCCCCCCCCCCCTTGTAATGTACTGTGCTGTGCCCCCCACAGACTCACCCCCTCACTCTCACCCCCCTCTCTCTCTCTCTCTCATCCCCTCTCTTTCACCCTGTTCTCTCTCTCGCCCCTTCAACCCCCTCTTTCCTACCACCCTCTCTCTCTTTCACCCTCTCCCTATTTCCCTTTTTCTCACCCCCTCTCTCTCATTCCATTCAACCCGTTTCTCCCTCTTTTCCCCTCCCTCTCATTCCCGTCTCTTTCAGCCCCCTATCTCGCTATCACCCCCCCCCCCCTCTCTCTCTCTCTCTCTCACACCCCTCTCTCTCTTTAATTTAATTTTCATAAGAAGGCCCGCCAAAATCCTTAGCGCCAGGCCCACGAAGCTCTTAATCTGGCTCTGCTTATCTGCAGGGAGCTGTCTGTTTTTCCACGTGTTGGTATGCAACTTTTTCCCAGATTCTTCACGTCCCTCTCACAGCCAAAATACCTCCTAACCAAAATGATGAACCTGCTGTATGACTGCACTATGGAAATTAGACTGTAAGCTCTACTGGTGCAGTAACCTGACATAAAGGGTTCTATATGCTATGCAAAGCCCAATGACATATTAATGTTTAACTATTTAAATAACATTTAACATCCATACACACACTTAGAGCATACCTGTATAAGCGAGGACAGCCACATGGAACACAGCCAGAAGGACCCAATAGATTCCCATGGTGAGCTTTGATGCAGAGAATAAGCTCTGAGCTGTAATGTTGAAGACCCCGATGTCAGTTGCTTTCTCTCTCTGATCTCCTGTAGCTGAGTGCTGATATCTTGTGGTATGTAAAGAGAAATGTATGAACTTCACTCTGTTTCCTGTAATGCTGGACCTCCCCTTCACAGGTTTTGCCTAACGGAAGTTTATTCATAATAAGCACATTCTTATTGTCTATTCATTTCAATACAGATAAGAGCTTTCCAGTTGGTGGTAAAAAAAAAAATACAAATATTTAAAATAAAAAACAAACACAATACAGAAAGTAACATTTCCAATGGAGAATCGGTGCAATGGGAGCGTAGGATGGCACTTCCTCACCTTCCAAATGGCAATGACCTTCCCCAGTATGTACTTTGTAATACTTTGTAACTTGGTAAACATACAAAGCTGTATTGATAGCTTCCACCAGGGCTGATGCTGGACTATTTTGCGCCCTAGGCAAGACTAGCTACTTGCACCATCGCCCCTTCCTCCCCCCCCCCCCCCCCCAAAAAAAAATAAGACTTCAACATTTTTAAAAACAGTAGAAAATAATAAAACAACAAAACATGAAACTGCTAAATTTCTCCAGCTAACATCATCCAATCCTGCAGCGTGCAGCAGTATGCGAAACGTTGGCACAATGTGTGTGTGGAACATTGGCGGCAGTGGAAAGCATGGCCTGGACTGGGACAAAAAATAGGTCTGGGCATTTTAGACTGAGCAGCCCATTTTTTTAATCTCTTAACGACCAGCCGCGGCAGGTTGGCACAGCTGTGCAAACCGCCGTAGGTGTATGTCGGCCGCTTTAAGAGGAATAGGGGGCGCGCGCATGCCCGCAGCGCGATGTCCGCCGGCGACCCGCGAACGCTCCTCACAGAGACAGATGGGGGATCTGTCCATGTAAACAGACGGGTCCCCGTTCTGTCAGGGAAGTAGAGAGAGATCTGCTGTTCCTAGTGATCAGGAACAGCGATCTATCTTTACTCCCTGTCAGTCCCATCCTCGCACAGTTAGAAACACCTCCCTAGGAAACACATAACCCCTTGATCGCCCCCTAGTGTTAACTCCTTCCCTGCGACATTTATACAGTAATCAGTTGCTATTTTTAGCTCTGATCGCTGTATAAATGTCAATGGTCCCAAAAAAGTGTCAAAAGTGTCCAATCTGTCCACCGCAATGTCGCAGTCCCGCCAAAAATCGCTGATCACCGCCATTACTAGTGAAAGATAGAAATAATAAAAAGGCCATAAATATATCCCCTATTTTGTAGACACTATAACTTTTGCGCAAACCAGGCAATATACACTTATTGTGATTTTTTTTAAAACAAAAATATGTAGAGGAATACATATTGGCCTAAACCGATGAAGATTTTTTTTTTTTATGGGGGGGGGGGGGGGGGATTTATTATAGTAAAAAGTAAATAATATTGTTTTTTTTTCAAAAGTGACGCTTTTTTTTTGTTTGTTTATAGCGCAAAAAGATTAAGCCGCAGAGGTGAACAAATACCACCAAAAGAAAGCTCTATTTGTGGGAAAAAAAGAACGTCAATTTTGTTTGGGTACAGCGTTGCACGACCGCGCAATTGTTAGTTAAAGAGACGCAGTGCCGTATCGCAAAAAATGGCCTGGTCATTAAGGGGGGCAAATCCTTCCGGGGCTGAAGTGGTTAAATCAAAATTTAGATACTGATAACTACCAGTTTCTCAGTGTCTTTTAGTTATATTTAGCCTGCTCCACTCTATTGGTGCCAGTAGAGGTTTATTTTGGTTATTTTATTTTTCAAATTATTTAACATTTTATTAATTTATTCATTTTTTTTTAACAATTGTATTTTTTAAATATTTTTTCAGGACCCCCATTGGGGGACTTTGGTAAAATATCAGGGGTCTAAACAGACCTCTGATGTCCTTTGAAACAGAGAAAAGAGATTGAGGACACAACCCTCAATCTCCATTTCTGGAGCCCCAGCAGCACAGAATGAATGAACAGGAATAACTCTGCACAGAGCTTTCCATTAATTCATAAACTGAGGCATAGTAAAAACATTTTACCATGCCTCACTTGTGAATGAACAGTCAGTCAGTACAGATCACCGACTCTATTCATTAAGACAAGAAAGGGACCAGTAAAAGACACATTTAGCGGCTCCTTCCCTGCTTTCCACCCTGACGAATTCCCCCACAGCAGCTGGCGGGAGAGGAGGGAAGCCGGCAGAGCTGCAGGGGGGATGAGGGGGGCCTGGACAGAACACAGCAGGGCTGGGAGTGAGGAAACAGCAGAGCCAGGAGAGATCAAAGCGGGGTCAGGAGAGATCAAAGTGGGGCCGGGAGAAAGGACAGCGGTGGCTGGGAGTGAGGAAACAGCGGGGTTGGGAGAGATCACAGCGGGGTCAGGAGAGATCAAAGTGGGGACGGGAGAGAAGACAATGGTGGCCGGGAGTGAGGAAACAGCGGGGCTGGGAGAGATCAAAGCGGGGTCAGGAGAGATCAAAGTGGGGCCGGGAGAGAGGACAGCGGTGGCCGGGAGTGAGGAAACAGCGGGGCTGGGAGAGATCAAAGCGGGGTCAGGAGAGATCAAAGAGGGGACGGGAGAGAAGACAATGGTGGCCGGGAGTGAGGAAACAGCAGGGCAGCAGGACCTGGATAGGAGGTGTGGCATATAGAGAAACTGATCCCCTCCATTCTCCTCCTGCAGCCACTGAATGCCTGTGGGAGAGAGAGGAGAACTCGACATTCAGCAGCTGCAGGGGATCGGTTTCTGTACGTTAAACTGTCTGGTTAGGATATGCTGTGGTGTCTGCCAAGTTCGCCTATTGGTTGGCTGGCCCTGGCTTCCACTATGCTAGATGAATGAATGAATAACTTGTATAGCACTACATATGCAAACTAAATTGCCGCCAGTGTCCGTCTGAGTCTTCAGAAGAGATGGGTCTTGAGCTTCTTCCTGAGGGCCAGATGGTTTTCTTCCGAGCGGTGTTCAGCCGTTCATCGAATTATGAACGTTATGGGTCGTTCGCGCCAAATTCGAGTGGCACGTCATGGCTCATAATTCACTGCGGCATCGCAGTGCATTGCTGGCTGATGATTGGCCAAGGATGCACTATGACCCGCATGCTTTGCCAATCACAGAGCCGTATGTACAGAGAGCCGTAATTGGCCAAAGCCAGAGAGGCTTTGGCCAATTATGGCTCAGGGGGTTTAGTACACGCCCCACACTATATAAGGCCGCCTGCGTGGCGGCCTTGTGTAGTGTGTTGCGGCGGAGAGAGATAGATAGACAGAGAGACAGTGTCATTTGATTTAGGTTAGAGTAGGCAGGTCGAGTCAGTTAGCTGCACTTACAGTGTATTGTGTGTATATATATATATAATATATATATATATATATATATATATAGATATATCTATCTATATATATATATATATCTATATATATATATATATATATATATAGATATATCTATCTATATATATATCTATCTATCTATCTATCTATCTATCTATCTATCTATCTATCTATCTATCTATATATATATGCATCCCAGGTGTTGTATGTGTGTGTGTGTGTGTATGTAAATGTGTATATATATATATATATATATATATATATATATATATATATATATATATATATATATATATATATATATATATATATATACACTGTATTCAGTTTAGCTACATCCGTTCCTATCATTTTCTTCCTAATATACTGACAGGCATGCAGGTGCTTGTGTGCTTCTTCTGATCCTATTAATAGCACAGGCAGGCTCTTGAAGTATTTCCAGTTAGTGTACTGTGTAACCCTGCACAGTTGCACCTACAGTATAGCTACCTGAAGCCAAGTGCTTGTGTGCTTCTTCTGATCCTATTAATAGCACAGGCAGGCTCTTGAAGTATTTCCAGTTAGTATGCTGTGCACCCTGCACAGTTGCACCTACAGTATAGCTACCTAAAGCCAAGTGCTTGTGTGCTTCTTCTGATCCTATTATTAACACAGGCAGACTCGTGAAGTATTTCCAGTTAGTGTACTGTGTACCCTGCACAGTTGCACCTACAGTATAGCTACCTGAAGACAGGTGCTTGTGTGCTTCTTCTGATCCTATTAATAGCACAGGCAGGCTCTTGAAGTATTTACAGTTAGTGTACTGTGTAACCCTGCACAGTTTCACCTACAGTATAGCTACCTGAAGCCAAGTGCTTGTGTGCTTCTTCTGATCCTATTAATAGCACAGGCAGGCTCTTGAAGTATTTCCAGTTAGTGTACTATGTACCCTGCACAGTTGCACCTACAGTATAGCTACCTGAAGACAAGTGCAGGTGTCCTCATACTAATAATACTACAGGCAGGCAGTTGATTCTGCTAGCTGCAGTATAATCGGTATATATATACATCCCAGTTTTGTGCAGCTACATCTCACTGCAGGCCATTAGTATGTCTGGAAGGCCAACAAGGAGAGGCAGACAGTCACAAGCCAATAAAAGAGGGCAAGCAGGCTCTGTAGCCAAAAGGAAAACAATACACACTATTTAAGATAAATAAATGTCCTAATGAGGTGGTATTGAATAAATGAAAAATAAATAAAATAAAATAAAATATCTAAAAATGTAAAGTTCATGGGTGACAAAGTGAATAATCTGGGATCAAATCCTACTACACTATTGGAGGCTTCTTTCTCTTTTTCCCTCTCTTCATTCCACCGGGCTTGTGGAGCCTGGGCGGAAATTGTTTTGAATAGGTATTTCCTCACAAGAAGATTAGGACATTTATTTATCTTGAATAGTGTGTATTGTTTTCCTTTTGGCTACACTGTTTGTATAAGTCACTATTCACATTGGAAGGTGATAGATTTGATGCGCAAGATCTTTTTACTTATATTGATATTGAAGTGTAATGTGAACACTTTTTGATTTTGCTGCAGTCTTCATTATACATTATCACACTACGTTTATTATCACTATTCCTTATATTTGATAATTTTTTGGATATTTTGTTGTCACCACTTCACTATTTCTCAGTATTAGCGCGAAGGGCACTTTCACTTAAACTTTGGCCCTTCACAATCACTTACCTTTGCTGCTAACATGGATATTTTTAAATTCATGGAGAATAGGAATGTTAACTTGGATGACATTTTCAACTCACAAAATAAGACACGAAACACTGATTTAGAAAGTCTATCAAGAAAACTGGGACACCATATGGAGAAAAAAGTATCCCTATGGAGGGACACCAATACGTTTGAAAGGTATATTAGAGAAAACATTGTACCTAGAAGGTTACGGTGGGAATTACCACCCAATGATGGTTTAATAGACAAAGAATCAATGGATGAATGGTTTGAATTTTTCAACAGCAAAAGCATAGAAGGTCCTGTTAGGAAGAATAAATAAAAATCTAGAATACTAGAACAACAAATAGAAGAGATCAAGCTGAAACTAGAACCCTATAAGGAATCTTCGGATTTCAAAAAATTGGCCACACAACTTAACAAAGATCTTATCAGTAAAGATCTGGAGGTACAACAACGTAAGATGAAAAAATATCAACGGGACATAGAAGATTATAAAACAGAACAAGTTTTCAAATGGCAAAAGAAAACTGATTCAACACCACCAAGTTCAACGTATTCTACACCAGAAAGAGAAGTGAGAATACAAGATCCCACCATAGCGTATGCGCATAATCCACCAAGATGGGATGATAGAGAAGTATATAATGATACCAGGCCACAACAGGTAACTAGAACACCACAGTATGAACAGCGGAATTCAAACAACTATGCACAACGTACTCCGAAACAACAATGGAAGAAACCATTTAAAAAACCTTTCAAGAAACCATATAACCACCGGCAAAATAATGATAGAAATCAGAGAGACTACAACAGACCAACTTATGTCCAAGACACATATAGAGAACCAGAAAGAACCCCGATACCAACTTACAATAGGTTTGAACCTATCAGAAACTATCAAGACCAATACCATTATGACTCTAGACACTACCAAAATGAATATGTTGAATAAAAAGGCCTTCGCGCTATTAAATGTGGTAAAACAAACTACTAAACATCAAAGGTGAGGTGATAAAATGGTATAAAATGCATAAAGGTGTAGTGTAATAAATTAAATCTCAGCTGTCTGCAGCAGAACCTGAAGTGTATCACAATCCACTCACAGTAAAACAAATGCTAAAAATGATTCCGCGCTACAGCAAAAAACCCAAATAAAACCAAACATATAAATAACCTTAAGTGTCTAAAGGTGAACAGATGATAATCCTCTTAAGGTAAAATTGTATAAATAAATGGATGAATCCAAAAACACGAAGAATATTAATCGTCTCTTAAAAAATAATAATAATAATGAATAGAGCAAAGTGCATAAAAAAGTGTCTGTGCAAAAAAATGCCAGGAAGGTCCAAACAAACAGTGGGCATGGAGAGGTATGAATCCAGGAATGAGCTCACAAAACCCTCACCTTCATAACTTGAAAATCAGGCATATAATGAACAGGAATCCGTTGTGTAGTTACCACTTCAGCCACCAGGGGGCCCTTTGTTCCACTGTATACACGGCCAATTGTCACTCTAGGCCCATAGGGAAGGGGATGATTCTGTTGTATAATCAAACATCCACCACTAGAGGGACCTCTACATCACTCACAAAACGACCTCCAATAGACATCCCATTCAAGTCCTCATCCGAACCTGTCACCTCCGCTCGGGGGGGGGGGAGGGAAGGGCGGGGGGAACAAGGGAACGAGAGAGGGTGGGTAGAGGTGAGGGGAGAAGAAATTCCAGATAGTGTAGTACGTAAAATCCAAATAAGGTTTATTTCAAAAGTAATCCTGGACTCTTACAATATAAAAGTTAAAAACAGGCAAGAATCAGCAAACGAAGCGTCCGAACGCCACTCTTACGTCACTTCCGGTGCACTGTCAACCTACGACCACTCCCTACGCGTTACGTCATCACGTGACTTCATCAGGGGAGTGGTCGTAGGTTGACAGTGCACCGGAAGTGACGTAAGAGTGGCGTTCGGACGCTTCGTTTGCTGATTCTTGCCTGTTTTTAACTTTTATATTGTAAGAGTCCAGGATTACTTTTGAAATAAACTTTATTTGGATTTTACGTACTACACTATCTGGAATTTCTTCTCCCCCCACCTCTACCCACCCTCTCTCGTTCCCTTGTTCCCCCCGCCCTTCCCTCCCCCCCCCGAGCGGAGGTGACAGGTTCGGATGAGGACTTGGATGGGATGTCTATTGGAGGTCGTTTTGTGAGTGATGTAGAGGTCCCTCTAGTGGTGGATGTTTGATTATACAACAGAATCATCCCCTTCCCTATGGGCCTAGAGTGACAATTGGCCGTGTATACAGTGGAACAAAGGGCCCCCTGGTGGCTGAAGTGGTAACTACACAACGGATTCCTGTTCATTATATGCCTGATTTTCAAGTTATGAAGGTAAGGGTTTTGTGAGCTCATTCCTGGATTCATACCTCCCCATGCCCACTGTTTGTTTGGACCTTCCTGGCATTTTTTTGCACAGACACTTTTTTATGCACTTTGCTCTATTCATTATTATTATTATTTTTTAAGAGACGATTAATATTCTTCGTGTTTTTGGATTCATCCATTTATTTATACAATTTTACCTTAAGAGGATTATCATCTGTTCACCTTTAGACACTTAAGGTTATTTATATGTTTGGTTTTATTTGGGTTTTTTGCTGTAGCGCGGAATCATTTTTAGCATTTGTTTTACCAAAATGAATATGAATACAATCCACAGCGGCATTTTTTAGAGAGAGAGAGAAGGGACCACACCCCACGAAGACAACCACAGGATCCTTACCCCTCACCCAGGAGAAGAACACAGGAAGACAGAACAAGAAACAGTCCAGAGCGAAGAGAGGACGTAGAGCGGGAAAGAGAATCCAAGCGCAAAAGAGAGTAGTGGGAGAAAATGTGGTGAATCTCAGTGGTCACCCCATTTAATCGGATGAACTCTCGGTTTTAGACAAAGGATTAAAGTACGCACCAGTCAGCAATTTGAATAAATTTAACACCTACATAGGAATACTTAAATACATTAGAAAAGTAAATGTGAAAAAATATTACCTATCAAATCCTTACAAAACGATCAATACGATAAAAAGCACCTCTCCAACAATAACACATAGCACACTACGGAACAATTCTGTTTTTAACCCCCAAGTTTCAGATAATCAACACATAGAAGTGTTTAAAAAACTGGTACTAAAAGATTTGGGAACTCTAGAAATCAAAAAAGTGTTGGATCCTATATACATCAAGAAAGGCATTAAATCCTTAAAAGAAAGAAAAGACATTATAGTGCGCCCAGCCGACAAGGGAGGAGCAACTGTAATACAATCAAAGGAACAATATCTTGGTGAACTACAAAGACAACTACAGGATGATAGAACGTACATCAAATTACTGGGTAATCCCACGAATAAGTATAAGAAGGAGTTAGAACATCTAATACAGTTGGGAATGAAAAAAGACATATTGAACAAAAAAGAATCCAAGTATCTCATACCGGAAACATGCAGGATACCAGTCATCTACACCGTCCCAAAAATTCACAAATCATTAGATAACCCACCGGGTAGACCAATCGTGAATGGGATTGATTCCCTCATGTCTCGAGTAGGACAATACCTGGACCAGTTTATTCAACCAGCAGTACAACACACACCAGTCTACCTGAAAGACACGAAACATGTGTTACAGCTTTTAAACACTCTACCAGTATTGGAAGGAAGAACACTATTAGCCACGGCGGATGTAAGTTCGCTATACACTATAGTACAACACCACGATGCGTGCTCAGCAACAAAGTGGCTTCTTAGAAAGTATAGCAACCTGATATGTAAACAGAGAAAATATCTTATAAAGTGTCTAGATGTTTGCTTGAAGTGCAACTATTTTTGGCATGACCAGGCATATTATAAACAAGCCATTGGCATTGCAATGGGAGCCAAGTTTGCACCGAGCGTGGCTAATGCCTTTATGGCACAGTGGGAAGATCAATCCATTTATGAAGATACCCCAGCGGAACTTACCCTATATAAAAGGTACATCGACGATGTAATTATAGTTTGGAATGGTAAGAGAGAGCCATTAGAACAGTTTTTAAATAAATTGAATACAAGCGAGACGAATATTCATTTATCGTAGAACATTGACGAAAAGACAGTGGAATTCCTAGATTTAAAGATTAGTCTGGAAGGAGATAAACTGGTCACCAAAACCTTCTTCAAAAATGTGGACACCAATAGTTACCTCTCTACAGATAGCTGCCATCACAAATCATGGCTCTTTAATATACCAAAAGGACAATTTGTCCGAATTAAAAGAAATTGTACGAAATAAGAGGATTACAAAGAACAAGCCAAATTAATTGGATCCAGATTTAAGGAAAAAGGATATGAGCATACATGGATAGATAAACAAATTCAGGAAGTTAACAATATGGACAGGACTAAAATGTTGGAAACACATCCTAGGAAAATGCCCCAACAGGAAACACCAAGTCTAATCCTGGATTACAACGTACAGCACAAACAAATATCAAAAATCATCCAACGCCATTGGCATATCCTCAAAAATGACAAAGATCTCAACAATATACTACCAGAACTGCCAAATATTATATATAGGAAGGCATCGACCATTAGAGATATGGTGGTAAAATCAGTAATAGAACCTCCACATCAAGCACCTTATTCCTTTTTCTCGGGAAAAGGTTTCTTTCCGTGCAGAAATTGCTATGCGTGTAAACATGCTCAGAAATTCCAGGGCAAAAGGATGGAATTTACAGCCACCACCACAAAAGAAACATATAAAATCAGAGATTTCATAGGATGCCATACCGAGGGGGTGGTATATGTGCTCCAATGCAGCTGCAAACTCCAATATGTAGGGCGGACCAAAAGAGCCCTTAAAGTTAGAATTAGGGAACACATACAAAATATAAAAAAGGGAAACCCTAAACACAACGTATCAAAACATTTTGCAGCAGTACACAATCAGGATCCCATACACCTGCAATTTTGGGGGATAGAAAGATACAAAGGTTCATGGAGAGGCAGTCACAAGATAAGAAGTATTAGTCAAAGAGAGTCATACTGGATACACACTTTGCGAACACTAACCTCTAAAGGTATGAATGTGGAGTTCGATCTAAATTGCTTTCTTAGTAATTTTTAACATTTTAATTTTTAATACATACATTTAGGGAATATTTGTATTCAATAAGTGTATGCACATTTTTTGATTATATCCATCTATTATATATCATTTGATTTTAGATTCATTTTATAGGATACATATAATTTAACGTCCTAAATATAGCTATTTTTGGGATGGGTGTACATTGAACGTGTATGCACATTATAGAATATGTTTTTGTATATAGGTGTTGTCACTATGTATACATGTGTAAGAGGCATCTCCTTAGGGACTAAGGTATACGACTGACGTGCCCATCACATTTTTTAGATTCTTTTCCCTATCATTTTATTACTTCTCTGTTACTCGATACATATTAAAACCGCACCAGTGATCATTTTACTCTATTGCGTACAGTAGTACGCTTGTTTACATGAGCTTGATCCATCTAAAAATGGCCGTTGTCCGTGTGCATTAGCAGCCATTGATGCGGCCATAAAGATGGCCGCATCAATACACACAAACGAACTACAAGAAAATGGCCGCCGTACTATTTCCGGTTTGGCAATATAAAGGACATCCCTCTCTGACCAATCCGGTTCCCCAGATGAAGTCACGAGCGGTGACGTAACGCGTAGGGCATGGCGGAGAGCAGACGCAAACCGAAAGTCACGTAAGGAGGCGCCTCAGACGCCGCTCCTGCTGTTTTATGCTTTTTTAACGTTTTTTAAATGTAAGCGACCACCTTTTAGATATCAATAAAGCAGATTTATTCATCCTACTACACTATTGGAGGATTCTTTCTCTTTTTCCCTCTCTTCATTCCACCGGACTTGTGGAGCCTGGGCGAAAATTGTTTTGAATAGGTATTTCCTCACAAGAAGATTAAGAAGGCAAGAAATTTAGCCACCAACAGATGTAAAATCCAGATGATCACTACACTATAACACACAGGGTCTACAAAAGACACCCATTGATGCCTGAACTTATTCCTTTTAAGGTGAGAGTTCTGAGAGCCCGATAGTACCCGGATTTTCTATAGGAAGATTACTATGAACGTCCATTCATCTTTTTCACATATTTGATCCCAGATTATTCACTTTGTCACCCATGAACTTTACATTTTTAGATATTTTATTTTATTTATTTTTCATTTGTTCAATACCACGTCATTAGGACATTTATTTATCCTGAATAGTGTGTACTGTTTTCCTTCTGGCTACAATGTTTGTATAAGTCACTATTCACATTAGAAGATGATAGATTTGATGCGCGAGATCTTTTTACTTTGATATTGAAGTGTAATGTGAACACTTTCTGAATTTGCTGCAGTCTTCATTAGACATTATCACACTACGTTTATTATCACTATTCCTTATTTCTGATCATTTTTTGGATATTTTGTTGTCACCACTTCACTAGTTCTCGGTATTAGTGCGAAGGACACTTTCACTTATAAGCAGACTCTGTGTCTAGAGGCAACAGTGCTGGTCGTGGACACGGTGCATCCTCATCAGCACGTGGCCGTGGGAGACGCTTGGCCTTTTTTTCGGCAGCTGGCCGTGGTGAGCCGCAACATGCGGAAGACTTGGTCGGGTGGATGACCAAGCTGTTCTCATCCTCCTCATCCTCTCTCACCCAGGCTCAGGGTACTTTGTCTGGCAAAGCAGCTCCCAACGCGGCCTCTTCCCTCGGCTCAATGGCATCAGTCACTCTTTCCCTAGCCCCACCATGTCCTCCTGAGGAGTCCCCCAAACTGTTTGACCACAGTGTTGGGTACATGCTCAAGGAGGATGCCCAGCGTTTTGAAGGCTCCGATGATGGTACTCAGCTAGAGGAAGGCAGTAACGTGAGCCCAGACAGAGGGGGTGCCCAAGAAGGACAGCAATCTGGCAGTCATGTTCCCCCTGCTGCAGCATACTGCCAGGTTTGCTCCAGTGATGAGGAGGGAGGGGATGATGAGGTCACTGACTCCACGTGGGTGCCTGATAGGAGAGAGGAGGAGGCACATCACCAACTAGGCAGGATGCCCTCCAGGGGCCAGCTTAAGGGCAGCACACTGACTGCATCACACCGCAGAGCTCTGCATGTGCAGGGAGCTGCTGTCTCTGCATGTTTTTCCAAATGTGCAGGGCGCTGCTGTCTCTGCATGTTTTTCCAAAAGTTCTTTGGTGTGGGCCTTTTTTGAGACGAGTGCATCAGATCGCACCGCTGCTATTTGCAACATATGTCTCAAGCGTATCTCGCGTGGCCAAAACGTCACACGCTTGGGCACCACATGCTTGACCAGACATATGTTGACCTGCCATGCAGTTTGTTGGCAAGTGTACCTAAAAGACCCACACCAAAGAACAAAGAGGACCTCTCCTTGCTCCTCATCAGCTGGGATCTCCAACCCCACTATACCTTCAGTTCTCTCTGAGACCTGCACTGAGAGGAATGAAGGTGTAGAATTAGGTGTGTCACAGCCAAGTACTTGTGGTCAATCTGCTATTGGTACACCGACGTCAGATTGTACCAGGCAAATTTCCCTGCCCACCGAAAGAAGTTTGCTCCCAGCCATCCACATGCCCAGCGGTTGAATGCTAGCTTGGCAAAATTGCTAGCACTTCAACTGCTACCTTTTCAGTTGGTAGACTCTGCCCCCTTCCGTGAGTTTGTGGAATGTGTGGTTCCTCAGTGGCAGGTTCCCAAACGCCACTTTTTCTCACGGAAGGTGATTCCGGCTCTCTACCGGCATGTGGAAGGCAATGTCTTGGCCTTGCTGGACAGGGCGGTCAGTGGTAAGGTGCATATTACCGCTGACTCATGGTCCAGCAGGCATGGACATGGATGTTACCTAAGTTTCACGGCGCATTGGGTCACTCTGCTGGCAGCTGGGAAGGATGCAAGACAAGGTGCAGTAGTGTTGGAAGTTTGTTCTGCCACAACGCCTCCAAAATTCTACTAGTGGTGATTCTGCCGCACCTCTATCCTCCACCCCCTCCTCTTCTTCTTCCTCCATGGCCTCTTCCTGTGCTGATTTGTTCTTGGAACCAGCGGTGCTCCGTAGGCATCCAAGGGGCTACGCAAGCATGCAGGCAAAAAGATGCCATGCGGTGCTTGAGCTGGTGTGTTTGGGGGAAAGGAGCCACACTGGGGCAGAGATTCTGTCAGCTCTGCAGGGGCAGGTTCAGAGGTGGTTGACGCCACGCCAGCTTAAGGCAGGTATGGTGGTTTGTGACAATGGCACCAACCTCCTCTCTGCCCTCCGACAGGGACAACTGACCCATGTACCCTGTTTGACTCACGTCCTTAACTTGGTGGTTCAGCGGTTCTTGGGCAGGTACCCAGGCTTACAGGATGTCCTGAGACAGGTCAGGAAGGTCTGTGTGCATTTCCGCAGGTCATATAATGCCAGTGCTCAGCTAGCTGACCTCCAAAAGGAATTTAACCTGCCCAAGAACCGCCTAATCTGTGGCATGCCCACCAGTTGGAACTCAACGTTGGCCATGCTGCAGCGGCTGCACATGCAGCAGAGGGCCATCAATGAGTACCCGTGGCTATGTACTATGGCACCAGGACAGGGTCAGGGGAACATTTTTTTTCCCTACGCCAGAGGGCCATGATCAGGGATGCATGCACTGTCCTGTCACCATTTGAGGAGGCCACGAGGATGGTGAGCAGTGACAGTGCATGCATCAGTGACACTGTCCCCCTTGTCCATCCTGTTGGAGCACACGCTGCGTGGAATAATGGACAGAGCACTTGAGGCAGAACAGAGGCAGGAAGAGGAGGACTTCCTTAACTCTCAAGGCCCCCTTTATCCAGACAGTGTTCCTGCGTGCCCGCCGATCATACAGGAAGAGGACGAGGAGGAGGATTCTGTCAGCATGGAGGTGGAGCCTGGCACTCAGCATAAGCAGCAGTCTTCAAGGGATCATTTACAGTCCCTAGAAACCCATGGACTTGTACGTGGCTGGGAGGAGGTAGCTGCGGATCATGTCGTCCTTAGTGACCCAGAGGACTCCGGACTGAATGCCTCAGAAAACCTATGCTGCATGGCCTCCCTGATCCTGCAAAGCCTGCGGAAGGATCCTGGTATTCGTGGTATCAAGGAGAGGGATCGTTACTGGCTAGCAACCCTCCTTGATCAGCGTTACAAGGGTAAGGTTGCGGACCTTATCTTGCTGTCGCAGAGGATGAAACATCTTCGGGAGGCCTTGCAGAAAGGTCTGTGCAACGCGTTCCCAGAGACTGGGAGGTTACAAACCCCTGTTCCTGGACTACGTGTTGCTGAGGCTTCGGTCAGTCAAAGAAGGAGCGGTGGAGAAGGTGGCCATCTGACCGATGCGTTCAGACAATTTTTTAGTCCGCAGCCCCAAGGTATGGTCGGTCCAAGATCTGACTTGGACACCTTTCCCACCGAGGGGTTGCAGTGTTGTGGCACCAGTGCCTAAGGCCCAATTTTTCTGCCCCTTTTCAACAGGGACATGTAATTACAATTCTTGATCTAATATTTCACAGCAGGGCCCGTTTATGCACCCACCAAGAGTAACTGTGAGGACTTACAGTGTTGTGGCACCAGCACCACCAACACTACCACCAAAGGCCCAATTTTTCTGCCCCTGTTCAACAGGTGCATGTAATTACAATTCTTGATCTAATATTTTACAGCAGGGCCCATTTCTGCGCCCACCAAGAGTAACTGTGAGGACTTACAGTGTTGTGGCACCAGCACCACCAACACTACCACCAAAGGCCCAATTTTTCTGCCCCTGTTCAACAGGTGCATGTAATTACAATTCTTGATCTAATATTTTACAGCAGGGCCCATTTCTGCGCCCACCAAGAGTAACTGTGAGGACTTACAGTGTTGTGGCACCAGCACCACCATCACCAAAGGCCCAATTTTTCTGACCCTGTTCAACAGGGGCATGTAATTACAATTCTTGATCTAATATTTCACAGCAGGGCCCTGTGAGGGCTTACAGTGTTGTGGCAACACCAACACCTAAGGCCCCAATTTCTGCAGAGTATATAGGGCAGGCCCCTACTTTCAAACATCCAACTTACAAAGGACTCCTACTTGCAAATGGAAGGAGAAAACAGGAAGTGAGATGAAATCTACCCCTAGGAAGGGAAATTCTCTCCTGTAAGAGTTAATATGGGAAAAACGTTTCTCCTTTCCACTGATGCTTTATCACCAATCCTTGTTTCACTTAAAACCCCAAATTTTCAAAAAACATATGTCATTGGGACAGAAAGTAAGGTGAAATCTTCTGAAGAGGAGCACAGACAGCAAAACACAGGGGTGATAACCCTTCCCTATGTTTTCCAAAAAGCTCAAAATAGATTTTTTTGGCTGGAGCTAAACACTTTAAAGTTGTACCAGTTCAAAATTACAAACAGATTCTACTTAACAACCAACCTACAGTCCCTGTCTTGTTTGCACCGCCTGTATATTGCTGTTCAGAGGGCATGGGGCCCCACGCCTTTCCTTTTTTTAATTTGGGTGCGGGGTTCCCCTTATATCCATACAAGACCCAAAGGGTCTGGTATTGGACTGGGGGGGGGGGGTACCCATGCCGTTTTGTCTCACTGATTTTCATCCATATTACCGGGACCCGACATTACATTAAAGCCATTTTAAGCATCAATAAAATCACTGCTCCCGAAAAAACTGACGTTTTTAAAAAAAAATTTTTGCATTTATACATGTCCCCTGGGGCAAGACCCAGGTCCCCAGACCCTTTTTAGGACAATAGCATGCATATTAGCCTTTAAAATTAGCACTTTTGATTTCAAACATTCGAGTCCCATAGACTTTAATGGGGTTCTAAACTTTGCCCGAACTTTCGGTCCGTTCGCAGGTTCTGGTGCAAACCGAACCAGGGGGTGTTCGGCTCATCCCTACTCAAAGGTTTCTGATGATGGTTTTGGTGGTGTCAATGGTGATTGGGACCAGAGTAAATCTTGGTGGTTGTAGAATCTTTGTGTGGTTTTTGTCTTCTTGCTCTGGCCATAGCTCTGCTATGTTCTGCTGAATTATTTCCCAAATGGTTGCAATTTTGTCAATGAAAAAATCAGATAACTCATTGCAGAATTCTTGTGTTTCGTTTGCTGGAGTTGGGGTTCATAGTCTTGGCGACTAGTTTGAAGAGTGATTGAGGACGGTTTATGGCTTTTGAGATGGTTTTGGAGAAATGTTCTTTTTTTGCTATGAAGATGGCTTTGTGGTATCTTGTAGTGAGTGATTTGTAATTTGTGTGGTTTTCCATTGTTGGGTTCCTTCTCCATGCACCTTCAACTGTTCTGCATTCTTGTTTCAGTGATTTAAGAGAGTCATTGAACCAGCCCGAATTGTTTTTCTGGGTGGGTGCTCTGCGTATTGGTGCGACTATGTCTGCTGTCTGTAATAATGCTGTGTTAAGGGAGTTAAGTGTGCCTTCAGTTGAGTAGTTTTGGGTTAACACCGCTATTTTGTTGGATAGTGTAGTTTTGAAGAGTTGTGAGTATAGTTTCTTATGTGATCTTGTCCAGTGTATTGTTGTTGTAGTGTGTTGGTATTTGGTAAGTGATGTTTATTTTGATGGTCAGCCCAAGGCAATAGCATGTTATCAAGTGTGTTAATATCAATATTTTGTTTGAAGATGAGGTAGAGGGTATGGCCCGAAGCATGCGTGGAAGCATTTGTCAGTTTCTGCAGACCTAGTGCTTCCAGTTGGTTGATGCAAGCGGTAGCGATGGAGTCCTGGGAGGAGTTTGCCCAGAGATTAAAGTCCCCAAGTAGCAGGAGATTTTTGGTTTTCAAGGTGTATGTAGAGAGAAATTTGATAAAAGGTGTAAGGAAGTATGTCTTTGGTAAAATCTGGAACCTCACCAGGATAGGGTGGGTAAAATTGGCCATACACTGCCCAAATTTCAGCCAATTCCTGCTGAACCATGTGAAATTTGGGCTGGGGGTTGCCCTGCTGGCACCACCTAGCTCAAAAAAATAGATTTTTCAATAGACAGTGAGTGCATGCTATCTGATGCAGCCACTGTTCAGGTATTCAGCAGCCGTGGGTTCTGTCAGCTGCTGAAAACAATAGCCAGCAGGGAAGTTTCCTTCATCCACACTGATTAGTATGCATTAGAGCTGCCTGATTAATCGTTAAGAATCAAAATTGTGATTCTTTTCCCTTCCCGATGTTAAAGAGGAGTTCCACCCAGGGGGTCCATTAAAAAAAAAAAAAATTAAAAGTCAGCAGCTACAAATACTGCAGCTGCTGACTTTTAATTGGACACTTACCTGTCCCTGGGTCCAGCGATGCGGGGGATTGAAGTCCCGCTCGTCGTCCCCCTCCACTCGTCGGCGCCGGCATTTCAACTGTGGGCGCCGGGCTGTGGCTGCACAGCCTGGCACCCACGGCGCATGCGCGAGCGGCGCCGCGCGCCGTGATTGGCCGCTCAATCACCTGGGACCTGTAATGGGTCCCAGATGATTGACAGGAGGGAGGGAGCAGAGCCGAGCCCTTCCTGTGCCGAGGGGGAAGTGATGTCACCAGCCCAAGCAAAGGAAGAGGCAGACTACGAGGGACCACCTAGCAACAGGCATTTAGAGGTAAGTAAAAAAAAAAAAAATATCCAAATGTTTTTTTGTTTTTTTTGTTTTTTAGAATTTTTCAGGTATTTTTGTTTTTTTGGGTGGAACCCCACTTTAAAACAGCATTTCCCAATTCTATCTAACAAGTGCGGAGAGTTCTCTGACAGCTGGAAAAAAAAAATCCAGGCAGCCTGCCAAGTTTTATTACAACATCATGAATAACTATAAACAAAGTAACATTATGTAACATTTTGTTCTTAGACTAAAGGGATGAGTTTCTGTCTGTAGATGCGGCAAGTTTAACCAGTTAAAGACGAAACCTTTTTCTGACACTTGCTGCTTACAAGTTAAAATCAATATTTATTGCTACAAAATTACTCAGAACCCCCAAACTAGATATATTTATATATTTTTTAGCAGAGACCCTAGAGAATAAAATGGTGGTTGTTGCAATATATTATGTCACACTGTATTTGCGCAGCGGTCTTAAAAACGCAATTTTTCGGGAAAAAGTACACTATAATGAATTAAAAAAAAACAGTAAAGTTAGCCCAATTTTTTTGTATAATGTGAAAGGTGATGTTACACTGCGAGAATCATATATTTATTCTAAGCAACAAAATTGTGATTCTCATTTTAGCCAAAATTGTGCAGCTCTAGTATGTATGGAGGAATCTATCAGTTTAAGTAAGCTGTTTCGGAACAAAGGGACATAGACACAAGATAACCTTTTTTCTATGTGTCCATCTTTGGCTAGATAAAGCTTTTATTTTTCTGTTTCTTGCATCTTTCTTTGTGAGCTCATCTTGCCACTTAAGACTGACCATTGTCTGTTAGGCAGCACATAGATGATTTCATTCATATACTGGTTGAACGGGAAAAAAATGATCCAATTTCCCCCATCCACACATTGGATGGGAGAATCCTCCCCAACATGCTTTTGCATTCTGACAGTGGGGTGACTTCCCTGCCATCAGAATGCACTGATCAGCACTGCTGGCGGCACTGATTGAGAGTCATAAATCCAACAGAGCAGTTGGACAGAAGTTGATTGGTAAATCGACTTCTGTTCAGCCATCTTGCCCATACATGGATTTCAGTTTGGCCAGTGCCTGCCTCACTGATCAACAAGTAGTCTTGGGAGCTCAACTTTCCGAAGAAAGATACAGATGTCAAATGCATTGCTGTATCTCTCAATACTGTGTGCGTTACTGTACTTTCTAAAACTGAGCTTGTTATATTTCCTCCTTCCCTGTCCCCCCACCATGACTTTACCATTAAGATCAACAGCACAACCATTGGTCCCTCCACACATGCCAGGGTCCTGGGTGTAATCCTTGACTCTGACCTCTCCTTCAGCCCCCACATCCAATCATTGGCTAAAGCTTGCCGCCTTAACCTCCGCAACATGTCCAGAATTCACCCCTTCCTGACTAATAACACCACAAAGCAACTTATTCACTCCTTGATTTTTTCCCGCCTTGACTACTGCAACTCTCTCCTTCATGGCCTACCCTTACGCAGGCTATCCCCCCTTCAGTCTATTATGAATGCTGCTGCTAGACTAATACACCTCACTAATAGATCTGTGACTGCCGCCCCTCTCTTCCAATCCCTTCACTGGCTTCCCCTACCCCACCGTGTAAAATTCAAAAT
Organism: Lithobates septentrionalis; assembly: GCA_037952835.1. Lineage (NCBI taxonomy): Eukaryota > Metazoa > Chordata > Amphibia > Anura > Ranidae > Lithobates > Lithobates septentrionalis. The sequence goes on along the minus strand of JBBDGP010000034.1, from coordinate 548,373 downwards.
GCTAACCATAACATACAAGGCCATTCACAACATCGCCCCCAGCTACATCACCAACCTCATCTGCAGATATCGCCCGAATCGTCCCCTCCGCTCCTCCCAGGACCTCCTGCTCTCTACCTCCCTTGTTACCTTCCCCTATGCTCGCCTTCAGGACTTCTCCAGAGCCTCTCCCATCCTCTGGAACTCCCTGCCCCATTATGTCCAATCAGCCTCTAACCTGTCCACCTTTAGGAGATCCCTGAAAACTCACCTCTTATTCAGGGAAGCCTATCCCACACCCACCTAACAACTGTCCCCGAGCCACCCCCATCAATCATTCCCCGCATCTAATACCTTTTGTTCCACCACCCCCTCCCTTTTAGAATGTAAGCTCTACGAGCTGGGCCCTCCTCTTCCTTCTGTATTGAACTGTACTGTAATTGTGCTGTCCCCCCTCTACATTGTAACGCGCTGCGTAAACTGTTGGCGCTATATAAATAGTGTATAATAATAATAATACATGTAAAAAGAAAAGAATTGCTAGGTGCTAGAAAAATATGTATATTAGTGAAAATGACAAAAAAATTGTTTTTGAAAAAATATCCTGCAGCTGAACACTATAACCCCAACATAAGGGCACAAAGAATAAAAATAAAAATATAAGTGCAGCGCTAGATAAGTGCCACAAATAATGAAATAGTGTATAATAGCAATATGTGCAATAGTGCTAATCAAATACAATAAAAACAATAAGTGCAATGATAACATTAAGTGCAATAATGCTAATCAAGTGCAAGTGATAATTGAACGTCCATTAGGGCAAAGAAAACATGAAAGTTAGTGTAAAAATTAGAGTTCGTGAGTAAAGATATCCATATGGTAAATATCCAACAAGCGATTCTGGATTCAAACTTTTTTCCACTAGTGCTGCCCGTCACCTGAGAGTAAAAAAGTGGAGGCTTACCAGAAAGTCTGTGACCGCCTTTATTCAGGGGGGTCAAAACAGGCTTAGTAGATCAATCAGGCAACACAGGAACACTGTTAGGATCTCTAATGGGGCGTACACACGGTCGGACTTTTCGTCTACAAAAGTCCAACGGACGCCGACGGACTAAAGCTGGCTGGTAATCCGATCGTGTGTGGGCTTCTCCGGACTTTCAGCGGACTTTTTCAGCCTCAAATCCGACGGACTTTAGATTTGAAACATGCTTCAAATCTTTACGTTGTAACTACGACGGACCCCGAAATCCGCTCGTCTGTGTGCTAGTCCGACGCACAAAAACCCACGCTAGGGCAGCTATTGGCTACTGGCTATGAACTTCCTTATTTTAGTCCGGTGTACGTCATCACGTACGAATCCGTCGGACTTTTGTGTGGTCGTGTGTAGGCAAGTCCGTTCATTAGAAAGTCTGCCGCAAGTCCGCCGCAAGTCCGCCGAAAGTCCGCCGGAAGTCTGTCGGACAGGCTGTCGGACTTTTGTAGACGAAAAGTCCGACCGTGTGTACGCCTCATTAAGCTTCCCTCCAAGATAGCCGGTCAGCATGAGTGAAAAGCACCTAAATGGCACGTTCCCAGGAGACCATCCCAAGTCTGTGAATCTGCTAACCCAATAATAATACAGCATTTAACGCATGTACAGTTACTCCATATTTCCCGTTAACAGAGCTGATGATTCTGCAGCCTGGACATATAAATGTTTCAAAAATATTGTACATTCCATTATTATATTACGACTAAAATTGGAGGTTGAATTTTATCTGCTTCTATAGGCCAACATCCCTAGAGTGTATGAAAACAATCTTTCCCCCTAAAAAAATGGGACTTTAAAGGCACAGGAGCGTAACAAAAGCCGTACAAAATTTAAAGTTTAATAGTATCAAAATTTACATAGAATAGAACAATAATATATTCAATTTTTTGATAACTCAGCATTTTTATTCCACTCATTTTTGCATACTATTGTTCTGTCTCCATTCAATTTCGGTACTATTAACCACTTGCTTACTGGGCACTTAAACCCCTTTCCTGCCTAGACCAATTTTCAGCTTTCAGCGCTCCACTCTTTGAATGACTTGAAATTGCCCGGTCATGCAACGATGTACCCAAATTACATTTTCATCATTTTTTTTTCACACAAATAGAGCTTTCTTTTGGTGGTATTTAATCACTGCTGGGTTTTTTATTTTATGCTAAAAAAACAAAAAATTGTTAAAAAAAAATGCTCCAGTCTATAATGGGTGAGGAAACCCATTATACTACAGTTTTATGACCCTCTCTGTGACTATCACCCCCCCCCCCCCCCCCCTACCAGTCTATAGCTTTCCCTCACTGTCTTATCTCACTTGCTGATAGCTTTATTACTATTGCCATACACATTGATCTGTGTTTGTTTTTCTTTTTCCTTTCCCTCAGAGATTTTTTTTTCCTTTTTTGTTTTACTTGAGGTGATTGTAGCTGTATTAGTGCAATTGTGACAGAGAAAATTGAGTACTGTCCGTGATACTTTTTTTATTTGCACTAACATACAATTTTTCAGGACAAGCTTTCGGGGTATGTCCCCTTCTTCAAGGTCCAAGCAGTACTGATTCACAAATTTTGAATAATTTGTGAATCAGTACTGCTTGGACCTTGAAGAAGGGGACATACCCCAAAAGCTTGTCCTGAAAAATTGTATGTTAGTGCAAATAAAAAAAGTATCACGGACAGTACTCAATTTTCTTTGTTTTGTTTTAACATTTTATCTTCTGCTAAAACGTTTGTGAATCAGTACTGCTTGGACCTTGAAGAAGGGGACACCCCCCGAAAGCTCGTCCATTCAAAACGATATGTTAGTGCATCACGGTATCACGGACAGTACTCAATTTTCTCTGCCACAATTGCACTAATACGGCTACAATCACCTCAAGTATAGTTTGTTATAAAATTTTGAAAACAGGTAATTTTTATCCTTCATTGATGTGCGCTGATGAGGCTGCACTGATGGTCATTAATAGGCTGCACTGATGGGTGGCACTGATGGGCACTGATACATGGCACTGATAGGTGGCACTGATTGATGACACTGATGGGTGGCACCTGTAGGTGAAATTGATAGGCAGCACTGATCGGTGGCACTGATGGACACTGATTGGCAGCACTGGTGGGCACTGGTAGGTGGCACTGGTGGGCACTGGTAGGTGGCACTGTGGGCACTGGTGGGTACTGGTAGGTGGCACTGGTGGGCACAGATAAGGGAGCTGCGGCTCTGTGTGCGGGGCCAACGTCCCTCTGACAGAAGCCGTTGATCAGCTTTTATTTTCCCTTCACGCTGACAGCGTGAGGGAACAAAGAAACTACCAATCTTCTGTTTACATCACGTGATCAGCTGTCATTGGCTGACAGCTGATCATGTGGTAAGGGGTCGGGATCTGTGATCAGCCGAGTCTCATAGACTCGCCCACAGGGGGCGTGCAGGCAGCTCATGCATGGGAGGAGTCATATGATGGCCTCCTGGCAATTAAGGCCCGCACTGTAGCTGTCATTGGGCTATAGCGCGGGCAGGAGAAGGTTAAACTTTAAATTTTATACAGCTTTTGTTACGCTCCTGTGCCTTTAAAGTCACATTTTTTAGGGGGAAACGTTGTTTCCATTATTACTTCGGAGATTGATAGGGACACTGCAGCCCAGTGACCAGAGCCCATTCCATCCCAGCATAGTTGCTAACCACTTCACATGATATACACAGAAGTCCATTTATTCCAGTGAAATGTGATTGGCTACAAAAATGTTTTTGTTATGAAGGCTAAATTCACAAAATTGTACTGATCTTATTACACGTTTCGTTAACACAAAAGTTCCTGCATAATGATCAGTAAATACTTGTTTAAAATTGTCCTATTTTTTTCTCCAATACCTGCATCTGGTATACGAGGTATAGGTACGTCCTCTGGTGCAGATTTTTGGATTTTGTGTTACAGATCTGACTGCAGTGCATTTATACGCACCTGTGTGAATGTCTCCAGCTGCATTCAGATTCATAAATAAAAATGCTTGTAAATGAGTGTTTTTTTTTTTTTTACAGCCGTGTGAATGAAGCCTTAAAGAGTAACTCCACTTTTGTTGGGAAATAAATATTCCCCTCTGGGTAATTTATGTACATTGCAGTGATATTAACAAACTTTGTTGCAGATTCCTACCTTTTGTTATTCTAAAGAAATAGCCGTTTGTCTTTGTGTAGCCAGGTGCAGTCTATTTTCTCCACTGCAGGTGGCGCTCACCCATAGTGACAATGCAGGTGGAGAAGGAAGTCAAGAGGAACCTCATTCCTCTATAATCTCCTTGGTCCCAGAGAGGCAGCATCAGATTGGATGCTGGCAATCCCATGTGACTTTGGCAGCCATCTTGAGTCATGCAGAGTCTATTTAAAACCCTGGCTCCCAGGTGTGGCACACGTTTCATGTGTAGATAGAGTACGGACAGGTCACTCCTCTGTCAGGGACAGTGCTAGCATCAAGGAGAGGTTCCAGATGAGTGGGGAAAGTGCAGGGACACGCCTGGAAGCCTCCCCACTTGGGTACGGACCGGCCAGGCTGCATTCTGCCCCTTGAGACAGACACTGTTGGCACATCTGAAAACTACTGCTACCACTTACTGTACATCCTTTGAGTGTTCCCGGTTTGGTTGTCCTACCGCGGGGCTTGTTGTATATTACTGAACTTCTATTTCAATACAATTTTATTTTCTGCAACCAGATTCTTGCGTGTTTACTGCCACTGCACCACGTGGCACCTACCCACATGTGTCCATGTGCAAAATGAATGTGAATAGGAGTGACTTTATAATCAGAATCATCTGCTGCACTTGCAAGGCTCTAATGAGGGAAGCGGCAAGGTCATCATCCCTTTAGATGTGATATCCCTTAGGGAGTATCTCACCAAAAATGACATTTTTGTTGCAGGGTATGCCCAAAATCTCACTTGTATCTTCGTGCAGACTTCTGGGAAACTCAGTAAGCCAATCACACAAGCAGGAAATTACATTTTTGGGGGTGTTCTGTACACCACCTGTGTACAGAATGCCTCCAGGTAGCCATATTGCATTGCATATTACAGAAAATTAAAGCACTGCAGATTGAAAAGGAAAGGCAATTTTTAATAACATTTAAAGTAGAAGTCCAGCCAAAGCTCGTTTGGCTGGACTTCTCCCATGGATCACAGGAGTTCAATTCTATTTACACTCCTGTGCCCCGTTTTCAGCAGAGAGCAGACTGAACTCCGCTCTCTGCTGACGTCACAAATCAGTCCAGGCACCGCGTCATCCCGACAATGAAAGTCTGGATCCACCTGGTGCCTGGACTGATACCTGTCTCAGCCTCTCAGTGAGCCACTGAGAGCCTGAGCCGGCCGCTCCACCCCCTCCACAGCTCAGCGCTCCATTGGAACCCCTTTGATTCTTATTTTTCTTGCATAGCACTGCATTAAGAAAACATTAACTGGAATTTGGTTGCTGTGAACAAAGAGAACATTTAACTTTAAAGTGACTAAAGGCTAAAGGTTACTTACCTTCATGCACCTTTTGTATTAAGGTTTAAAAAAAACTTTTATGTGCAGCCCCAGCTAAATACTTACCTTAGCCCCCATCCAGGGGCGTAACTAGAAATCACAGGGCCCCATAGCAAAATGGGCCCCACCCCACAAAAAAAAATGAACTAATGCCATTGAACAACAGATTACCACACCCATGTGACACAGTATCCAGGCAGCTTATATTAATTTCGAACAACAAAGTATGCAGTATACTGTATGCAGTAGAGCTGGGCGATTTTCTCCAAAAAAAAATGTGCGATTTAAAAAAAAAAAAAAACTCAATTCACGATTCGAATCGAGTTTTTTTTTTTATAGACACCACGGCAGTCCTGAGGAGCTGCGGCCTCGCGGACTAGGCCAAAGCAGCAGCCTCGTCTAAAAACTCCTGCCCGCAGCTCCTCAGGACTGCCGCAGTGTCAGCGCCAGTCCTGGTGAAAATAAAAAAATCTAAAAAAATCAATTTGCTGAAAATTTCAATAGATTTAAATCTCAACTCGATTCAAGATTCAAATCGATTTTTCCCCAGCCCTAGTATGCAGCCCCTGAAAGACACACATGCATGCCCCCATCAGTACAGACACCCAATACCTCAGTGCAGACCCCCCAGCAGTACAGACACCCCTCAGTGCAGGACCCAACCCCCCCCAGCAGTATAGACATCCCCCCAGTGCAGACCACTCCCTTCAGTACAGACACCCCCCAGTGCAGACCCGCCAGCATTACAGACCCCCCAACATTACAGACACCCCTCTCAGTGCAGACACCCCCAGCAGTGCAGACCCCCCCTCAGTGCAGACCCCCTCAGTAGTACAGACCCCCCCAGCATTGCAGACAACCCCCCAGTGCAGACCCCCCCCCCCAGCATTACAGACCCCCCTCAGTGCAGACCCCCCATCAGTACAGACACCGCCCCAGTGCAGACCCCCCCAGCATTACAGACCCCCCCCTCAGAGCAGGCCCCCATCAGTACAGACACCCCCCCAGCATTACAGACCCCCCTCAGTGCAGACCCCCCACCCCAGCATTACAGACCCCCCTCAGTGCAGACACCCCCACCTCAGTGCAGACCCCCCCAGCAGTACAGACACCCCCCTTCAGTGCAGGACCCCCCAGCAGTACAGACACCCCCCCTCAGTGCAGGACCCCCCAGCAGTACAGACATTCCCCCCTCAGTGCAGGACCCCCCCCCAGCAGTACAGACACCCCCCCTCAGTGCAGGACCCCCAGCAGTACAGACACCCCCCCCCTCAGTGCAGGACCCCCCCAGCAGTACAGACACCCCCCCCTCAGTGCAGGACCCCCCAGCAGTACAGACACCCCCCCGTAGTACAGACACCCCCCAGTACAGACACTCCCCCCAGTACAGACACCCCCCCAGTGCAGAGCACCCCCCTCAGTACAGACACCCCCAGCAGGGCAGACACTCCCTAGCAGGGCAGACGCGCCCCCCCCCTTACATACCTCAGAACAGTGCTGACAGTCTCCAGATACACACAGCGGTGTGTGTCCCTCGAGGCTCGAGCATAGGCTCCTCCTCCTCCTCCTCTGTGGATGTAAACAGAGAGGAGGGGAGGTGGCTTTGGTCCACGCCACTGAGGGGCAGCGAGCGGTGCGGCTGCCGCTACCTAAGAGTGTCACCCCTCTGGCGGGTGTCACCTGGTGCGGCCCGCACCCGCCTACCGACACCACTCATCGGGCCCCAACTCGGCTGCGGGCCCCATAGCGACCGCTTGTGTCGCTATGGCGGTAGTTCCGCCACTGTCCCCATCTCGATCCAGCCTTGTGCCTGAGAGCAGCAGCGCTGCTCTCTCTCTGCCCCCTCCATGGACTTAGTGAGAGGACTGCTACTGTCAACTAAATCCAGTGGCGAGGGAGCAGGAGGGTGGGGCTAAACTGCACTGTGTGTGTCAATAAAAGCACACAGTGCAGCTTACGATCGAGCCCAGGCAAGTGCACCCATAGCAAGGGGTTTGCATAGGGAGCATTCGGAAGGCAGGAGGAGCTAAGAGCACCAGAAGCGCTGGCAGGGGACCCAGAAGAGGAGGATCAGGGCTGCTCTGTGCAAAACCATTACACAGGACAGGTAAGCATGAACAGGTTTGTTTTTTTGTTAAAAAAGAACCTTTACAATCACTTTAAGACATTTTAGAGCAATCTATAGACCATTGTACATTCATTATCACAAAGACACTTTTTTCTTAGGAAAAAGGAAATTTATTGCAAAAGCCTTTAAATAAAAAACACATTAGAACAAAATTTACAGGCATGTATTACAAATACCCTAATGTGGAACTATGGTCAAAATAAAAAAAATACCTATGATGCAATCTATCACTAGCATTAATGCAGCAGTTTTTTTTCTTCTTTTTAAAGCCCCTATTAAACATAGATGTATTACTGACTGATCCTGGCAATAGATCAGTTATTTTGGAGTTTTTCATTGGCCAAGATGCCGGCAGCTTTAATGGATATTTTTTTTTAATTTTTCCAAAAGAAAAGAAACAGTTGCTGTAACTGTAAGCTGATGTACGGCTATAATATGCTTTTTTCTCTCACTTAAAGGAGAAGTACAGCCATAACTCGTTTGGCTGTACTTCTCCTGTGGATCACAGGAGTGCAGTCCGTTCTGCACTCCTGTGACCCGTTATCAGCTGACAGTGAGCTGAGGCCCGCTGTCAGCTGATGTCACAGAGCTGTTTCAGGCTGGGGAAAGATGGCGACCATATGGTTGGGATCCCCCAGGAGCCTGGACTAGCACCTGGCTCAGCCTCTCAGCAAGCCACTGAGAGCCTGAGCCAGCTGCTCCCACCCTCTCCACAGCCCAGCACTCCAGAGAGCACAGGGGGAGGGGGTGGGGCTGCAGTCACCAGCTCTCTGCTCAGGGACCACTGAGAACCAAGCGATCAGTGGTGTTTGATCGCTCGGTTCTCAGCTTTAGAGCCAGCGAGGGATAGGTACAGCATCAGACCAATGCTGTATCCACCTAGGTATGGTTCTAAGAAGAAAAAATACTCATACTGCTGTGCTAATGTTACTAACAGAATGGATTATATATGTAATTTTGTTTTTTTTTTGTTTGTAAAAGACATTAAAAAGTTATTGAAAAGACATAAATCTCCAAAAACCTTCCCTTTGCTACCCAAGACAATTTGAACATGGGGTTCTGTATAATGTACAAATTGCCAAAATTCGAGCCATTGGTGGCCCTTTTGCCACCATCTAGCTCTGAAAAAGTAAATTTTTTAAGGAGCTGGATGGCCAAAATAGTTGGCTAGCAGCGCTTGCATCCAATCAGATGCAGTTACTGTTGAGGCATTTGGACAGCCATAGATGTTGGCTGTCAGAATTCAATAACCAGCAGGGCAGATGCCTTCATCCATGCTGTTTAGTGTGTATGGAGGAACCTGTTTAATTTCTCTTGTTCAGCTCCTGGGCTGACCAAGAGAAACCTATACATATGGCTAGCCTTATAAGTCTGTAAGGCTCGTTGAGCCAATACTCAGGATTTATTTTGTTTATCTCTTGAACCTGAATGCAATTGAACACTCCCATTACCCAGAAAGCTGGCATAACTGTGAAACAAGATCAACGGTGCTCGCCCATTTTCTTGGTGAGGACGAAAAGTCCCTTTAAGCCCCTTTTATTGTGACATAAACTCTAAAGTGTTCTTGGAAAGCGAAGACCACTGAGAGACAAGAACAACTATGAGGAACAAGACACAACTATGGGGATCGAGTTACCTGGGGCCATCACACTACCACTTTCATTCTTCTTTTACCAGTGAACACTTGAATGGTTGGCAACATTCACTTTTATAAAATATGGTGGACAAAGGCATTAGGGTCCAACTCCTTCATGACTGAGGCATTTTAGTCCCTTCAAGACCAGAGACATTTTTTGGAGAAGAATTTAACTGAGGCCATCTTAGCATACAGTAGACATGAACAAGCATACTTTACCAGTACACAATCCTGCATCTGCTTGAGAAAGGAGTGCCGCTATTCTTGCCACCAATAGCGCGCAGACTCGGAAACGCGTCGCATAGCTGTGACGTCACAGCCCGGCGCCGCGCTGTGCTTGCCCTCCAGGCCTCGTTTTGGCTCCCTACACGGCCGCTACTATTCCATCCACGGAGCCGTACGAGCCTCACCACACACTGCAGCACGCCCGGCGATCGGCTTTGGCGTCCTCTTAACCCCCTCCTTGGAACCCGCAGACAGTTGGTCTGTGTCATTTTAACCCATCTCAACCCGGAGGTGCCATCTGGAGACCTGAGGGAGCCCCTGCTGTGTCCAGCTACCACTATCCATCCTCGCCAGGATCCGATGTGGGATCAGCACTGCACGGACTTGCTGAGACTTGTGGTTCTCCAGCTTTTCCTCTGCTCAGAGACGTACCGGAACGCAACACTACAGTCTTCCATGTGAGTGGATATTGTTTGTTGAAATAAATGATTATTGATATATACTCAGAGGCGCCCCTTTTCCTTGTTTATCTTCTTTAGCCTATTGGACCTCGCTTCTGGTCTTTTCTTGGTGGCAGCCCTGACTGACTTCCTCTTGTATATATATTTATATACACCCATCCTGCCATTGGACTATTTAGGAACAGTTATTTGAGGTATACCTGCATTGCGCCTTTTTTACTTGTCTTCAAATCTAAAGTCTGTCAGCTTTTCGACTGGAAAAGTCCGCTGAAGTTTCTGATGAAGCCCACACGCGATCAGATTGCCCGCCGGACTTGGTCCGTCGGACCACTCCGGTCGAAAAGTCCGACCGTGTGTACGCTGCATAAGACAAAATGAAAGATTATGTAACCAGAATCCTGGTACTGGCATTGTTTTCTGCTGGATGTTAGTCTTTGCTGCATAGCAGGGGTCTCCAAACTTTTCAGTTTGAGGATTACACTGTATATTTGTACATATATTTCTGGGCTTGAAAAAAATCTCCATTAGTTCCCCGCTTATATCAGGGTCCTAATGAGAGTCCCCATCAGTGCCCTGCATTACATTATGGGTGGAGGGTTCAAGCATTTCTATAGCCTCAAATACTGTAAATAATTTTTATAGTAGTAGTTTATTTGTAGATATCACTGTCAAAAATGTAATTTCTTACCACATTATATTTTGGATCTGTATTCTATCCCTTTTACTGTTTTGTCTACCCTCATTCCTTTCCTATTCCATCAATCCCTCATCACTTTTCTGTCTCTCCCAATTCCTGCCCTATATTGCCTGTCTCCTCTCCAGTTCTGTACCATCTATTCCAATTTTCATTCTTCTTTGTCCCTCCTAATTCTGTCCTTTCCTGCTTCTCCCTTTCCTATTTTATTTTACCCACCCTATTCTACCATACCTCTTCTATTCCTATTCGATTCTTATTTTGGTTCTCCGAGTTTCTGGTCTAATGTGCCCTTTTGTATAGCTTATTGGGTCCATTATCATTCCATTCTATTAAATTTTCCATTTCCATTCCATCCTAATTTTCAGTGATAATGTATGTCACTATGCCCATGGTAACCCATTGGTCCTCATCTCCATCCAGTCTTGTTGTTTCTACCTTGTTAAGGGTCATTGCCATCCTTTCCCATATATCTTCATTTATGTTGTCCCTTTCTAGCCATCCCATCCCATTTTTATTCTATCCCATCTTTCCTAATTCACTACCTACTTTTACCAATTCCCTCATTATCTGCTCTGTCTCCTTTCTTAATATTTCTGTCTCTGTTCCAGCTCATTCCTTATTATTTTTAGATGTGCAACAAAATGTTTTAAATGTCCCCAAAAGTATTTTGCTCTATCTATCCATTCTGGCCAACTGTCCACCTGTCCCGTGTATCCGTGGTTCTCTCTTGTGTACAGCATCTTTATCATTAATGCCTATCTCTGGTTTTATCCTAAAGTTTACACATCTTTTCACATTGATCAAATTTACTATGTGCTGTAGATCTATGCCTACTTTGCCAATCTGCCCCGCAATATTGTGCATTTTAGTGTTTTTCTATAGTATCTAGTTCTAATAAAAATAATGCATTATTCCCAAACTATAGTAGCATTGCCAATTTAACATTATTAAATCCTTAGGACAGTAAAGTACTGTAGATATAATTAAGTGTAACACCATACCAAACAAACACACACAGAAATCTTTACAAAATATAAAGAATAAGATCTATTAAAATGTATCGGCCAGGTATAATAATATCCAGATGGCAACATTCAAATGAAATGAATAGGACGCGGGAGCCCCTCATATATACAAGCTTCACACCCAGATTGTTCATACATGATCGTGTTCCATGCATGTGTTTTTTGATTAGGCCTGGTCCTTTTTTAGAAATAACTGTGTTGGTAAGTATGCAGAAGGATCTGCGTCGGACATCGGTATTCGGCCAGGCTATACATTCAAAATGTCTGTGCTGAGAGTACAACTTAAAATGGATAACTAACAAGCCTAGACTGAATCTTTTTCCTGTAGTGGAACTTCTGAGGCGTTAGGCTTTTTTGGTGTTCGTTTCATAAGGTCACAAAAAAACATTTTTTCCCCCATTGTGAAGAAAATAGTAGATTGTGAGGATTACTACGGCTACTAGCGCAAACGCTCCTACGCCAAGAAGAGCTATCATAAGTTTAGTGTTATCTGTAGAAAAAAAGCAAAAAAAAGCAAATTAGTTTCACACTTCTTACATAAATGTGTAAACTCACCTGAACGCATTTTTCATTTTCCATTATTGCTAAGTTTCTAATGAAAGTTTGTTACCATAATCTCATAGTTTTTAGGGAATTACATGTGAAGCCAGGTGCCAGACTACAGAAGCATGGAGAAGGAGACTTGAAGGAGACTCTTTACAGTCAGTTTGCATTCACTTTCTGCTGTTATGCTGAATGTCTATAGATTCTTATGCAGAATGCTGAGGATGATAGGAATTAAAGAAAAAGTTTACCTTTGGGAACATGTTACATGTTCCAACTGTTTTTAGGGTGGAACAAGCAACATGTTTCCACTACTGCAGCCTTTCCCGGACCTCCCACCACTAGTGACAGCGAGCCGAGGATCTTCTCCCCAAACTTGCTGTCACCGTTTAAGAAAAAAAACACTGGCATGCGGATCTCGGCCCCCCCGGCCACGTCATTCACAGAGTTCTGTGAATGGGAGAACTACAAGTACTAACAGCCTTTGCGGCTGACAGCTTGTAATTTTAGGTGAACTGCCAGGGTGCGGTTGAGCTCTCTAGGTAGTTCATGGTTTCTTCCTGTCATTGTGTAACTGCCTGCCAGTACGAGGTACGAGCAGGCAGCTTACACTGACAGTCTGAAGGAGTCCTGCATGGCACCCCCCTCCCCCACCCCTGTGACAGCAGGCCAGGGATCTTCTCCCTGCACCAGCTGTCACTATTTGAAAAAAAAATGCGGCCCGCCCACAATGCTCTGTCATTCATTGACAAAGTTCTGCGACTAAATGAACTACAAGTACTGACATCTTTTGCGGCGGATAGCTTGTAGTTCTCAATGAACTACCAGGGCGCTGTTGAGGGCTCTAGGTAGTTCTTTCAGTCTTCCTGTCATTGTGTAACTGATTGCCCATACAAGGTACAAGCAGAAAACTTACACTGACAGTCTGCAGGAGACCTAAGGTGCAATGCCTGTTTCCCCCACACGGAACTTCTTATGGCTTTCTTTCAACAATGGCTTTCTTCTTGCCACTCTTCCATGAAGGCCAGATTTGTGGAGTACACGACTAATAGTTGTCCTGTGGACAGATTCTCCCACCTGAGCTGTGGATCTCTGCAGCTCCTCCAGAGTTACCATGGGCCTCTTGCCTACTTCTCTGATTAATGCTCTCCTTGCCCGGCCTGTCAGTTTAGGTGGATGGCCATGTCTTGGTAGGTTTGCAGTTGTGCCATACTCTTTCCATTTTCAGATGATGGATTGAACAGTGCTCTGTGAGATGTTCAAAGCTTGGGATATTTTTTTATAACCTAACCCTGCTTTAAACTTCTCCACAACTTTATCCCTGACCTGTCTGGTGTGTTCCTTGGCCTTCATGGTGCTGTTTGTTCACTCCGGTCTCTTACAAATCTCTGAGGGCTTCACAGAACAGCTGTATTTATACTGAGATTAAATTACACACAGGTGGACTCTATTTACTAATTAGGTGACTTCTGAAGGCAATTGGTTCCACTAGATTTTAGTTAGGGGCTGAATACAAATGCACGCCACACTTTTCACATACCAGTATTTATTTAAAAAAAAAATCCTTCCACTTCACAATTATGTGCCCACTTTGTGTTGGTCTATCACTTAACATCCCAATAAAATACATTTACGTTTTTGGTTGTAACATGACAAAATGTGGAAAATTTAAAAATGTCAAAATACGTTTTCAAGGCACTGTACATAACTATGAACTATGAATTTGTTCCCCTTTGGAGGTTGGGGGTTGGGTTTTTAATAATGGGCCAATTATGATTTTTTTGGTTAGATAGTGGGTTTTTATATATTCTAGGTGTTCAATGATGTTATTTTTATTTAACCGCTTCAGCCCCGGAAGATTTTACCCCCTTCCTGACCAGAGCACTTTTTGCGATTCGCCACTGCGTTGCTTTAACTGACAATTGCGCGGTCGTGCGACATTACACCCAAACAAAATTGCCGTCCTTTTTTTCTCACAAATAGAGCTTTCTTTTGGTGGTATTTGATCACCTCTGCCTTTTTTTTTGCGCTATTTTTTACTTTACTTTTTGCTTTTTGCTATAATAAATATCCCCAAAAAATATATTAAAAAAACCAAATGTTTCCCTCAGTTTAGACCGATATGTATTCTTCTACATATTTTTTGGGGAAAAAAAAATCGCAATAAGCGTATATTGATTGGCTTGTGCAAAAGTTATAGCGTCTACAAAATATGGGATAGTTTTATGGCATTTTTATTATTAATTTTTTTTATTAGTAATGGCGGCGATCTGCGATATTTATTGTGACTGCGACATTATGGCGGACACATCGGACACTTTTGACACTATTTTGGGACCATTGTCATTTATACAGCGATCAGTGCTATAAAAATGTACTGATTACTGTGTAAATGACACTGGCAGGAAAGGGGTTAAACACTAGGAGGCGATCAAGGTGTTAAGTGTGTCCTAGGGAGTGATTCTAACAGTGGGGGGGGGAGCTGCTACTCACATGACAGCGATCACTGCTCCCGATGACAGGGAGCAGTAGATCGCTGTCATTTCACTAGGCAGAACGGGGAAATGCCTTTTTTACATAGGCATCTCCCCGTTCTGACGCTCTGTGACACGATCGCCGTCCGTGGGTCCCGCAGGCATGGTCACTCGCGCGCCCGCCAACCCCGCCAATTAAAGGGAATGTACAAGTACACCCATTTGCCCACCGCTGCCATTGTGCCGACATATATCAGCGTGCAGCGACCAGCAAGTGGTTAATTGTTACATCGCTCTATCTCTCTATCACAAGCTTATACCAGGAGGAATATTTAACATTTCTATCTAGAAATGAAAAGGGCCACCTTTGGCTCTGGAAATATGAAAAGAGCTGCAGTAGCCTCACTTACTGTATATTGTGTTATTTCTACTGTAGAACTTATTTGTAAAAAGTACCCCAGTATTTGATACAGATGGATTTGATAGGTACAATAATCCTCATAAAGAATTATGACATCGGTGTTTCTGCAATACAGTATCAGAGTTCACCAAAGGAAGGTCCTGCATGTAGAACATGTAACCACAGGACGTGTTTTTTTTGAAAATCATGGGGGTTGGTTAGGAAGGATATTGGGTTACTACACAAGCAAATAGTAGATTTCCTTTTTTAAATGAAATTCCTTTTAATGTCTCCTGGCATTACTTACTAGTACTTTTAACTTCTAAATCCCATGGTGTGGATGAAAGGCCATGTTCGTTCTTGACGTTACAGGTGTACGTTCCGGTATGGTAAGATGATGCTTCTTTGATGGTGATCGATCTGTTTTCTTGGGAGAATTCCACCTGAGCATGGGGTGGGATTTCCCAGCTGTATGTAGGAGAAGGCAGAGCATCTGAATGACAAGTCAAATTGACAGAATCTCCTGTACTAACTGATGATTGTGTTGAGATGTTCACTGTTGGGCACTCTGGTGGGTCTGAAAAACAAAAGATCCTTATGTATAATCTATGTTTATTGGGTTTTCAAGTTATGTACAAAGTTATACAATGTAAAATTTTGGAGGTCCTTAAATAAGGAAAAGTGCTGTACAGTATTTTATATAAACAGTACATGACACCATATTACAGCCATTCTCAACCAGGGTTCTTGATTGACCATCCATCTGATGGTGCCCATATAGTTCCAGGCCAACACCAATTGGCAGAGGCAGCAGCATGACACCAATGATCTTTTTAGCTATCTGGGAGAGTAGCGTTCTGACAACCACTGTAAGGGGCACATTCTTCCCACCAATGTAATGGTAATTCTTCCCACTGAACCAATGTATTGGTTTTCCCAAGGGTACCCTTAGACTTTAAATTATTTTAAAGTGGGGGCGTGGCTTGGCGCATGGAGGAGTAAGCTGCTCTCTCTCGGAGCTCCCGCACACGCCGGCTCATTCGAGGCTCTCAGCGCTTCCCAGCACCGCCATCCAGGTCTGTTATGGGGAGAAGGGGTGGGAGAGACAGGCACCGAACTCCCGATCCACATCCAGAAGGGGACATTGACCGTTTTCTCACTCATTTGGGCCACAATTGCTCCGGACCCCCCCCGTCCAAGATGGTGCCGCCCGGACCCCTGGTACACATGCTGCCTCACAGGGAGCTGTTACACAGCGCTCCACACCACACATGAAGACCAGACAAAGGCCCCGGTCTCCCCCTGACTCTGAAACAGGATCGGTCCGTTCTGCATGCCATTCCCCTGAATCTCATAGATCCTATAGTGGATGGGACATGGAAGCATATATTAAAGCTCTCCCTACCAGACACGATTTTGAGGCCTGTGTGCAACGTTTAGAGCGTTCATACAAACAAGAGATGTCTGAACTACGCAGAGATATCACTAATAGAATTGAGGAAGTGGAACATAATATGGAGGAGACTGCATCCACCTTGCAAGTGCATGACACTATTTTGCACGAACACACCCTCCAGATTCAAAAATTGATGTACCATCAGGACGACCAGGAAAACAGGGCCAGACGTAACAACATACGCATACGCGGTCTCCCTGAATCTATTGAAACCAAAGATCTAGCACCAGCAGTCACTGCCATGTTCAATGAACTGCTCCAGAAAGATAAAGACGCACCACTGGAACTCGACCGTGTCCACAGAGCTCTTGGCCCCAAGAACCCGAATCTAGAACATCCCAGAGATGTGATTTGCAGAGTGCACTTCTATGCGGTTAAAGATGCTATCATGCAAGCTGCACGCTCTCAATCTGCCATATACTTCAATGACACCCCTGTGTCTCTTCTCCCTGATATCTCCAAATTGACTGTGGACATGCGGCGGGCTTTAAAACCCCTGACCGGAGCCCTTCAAGCAAAACAGATCAAATACCGCTGGGGTTTCCCCTGTAATCTGTCTCCATCTCAACACAACGCATCAGCGCCTTGAGGCGATTCAGTTCGCATTTGCAGCGCTTTACAAATCATTCATTCATTCATTCTTTCATTCATTCACGAAGGAAAGTCGGCGACGTTTCGCACATTAGGCGATCTCCCCAAGTTCCCTGGAACTTTTGAACTGCCACAGATCTCCATTCCTGATTGGCCACTCCATGCAGCCACCCCTGGCTTCAAAGCCGCACCAGGTTGGCAGAAGCGATCAAAGAAGAACAAACGGCCCAAGTCGGACTTTTCCTCTGCGACTGATGGATGAGCCCCCGCCTCTGACAGTTTGCTAATTTTTTCCCCACAGGTTTCTGGCCTGTGGTGACGTCCCCGGTTGCAGTTTCGTTGGGACACTTGTATACTAACCCAATTTGTTTCACTTCCTTAATACAGGATTTATGTTCTTGTTTGCATCTCTTGATCCTTTTGATGAGCGACGGGCCGTTATACGGACATCGTTCATCAAATTTCTCGTTTTTCCCTAACCATGTCTCATCCCTTCCCTTCCCTCTCCCCCCCTCCTCTCCTCCCCCCCTCCCCTCCCCTCGTCACCCCTTGCCATATAGGTTTATGGCTTGTTGCTGGGAAAATGGCTCTGCATGCTGTTCATTTATTTGGGTATCTATAGGGGACATGCCCTTCTAGGATATTACTTGTAGTGTTTCTTGTCCACGCAGCAATGCGGAGCCCTGAGATGTTATACTTATTGTTGTCAGATTTTTTTTTTTTCCAGATTTTTTGCCTGGTGTGTGCGGGCTCCTCTCTGCATTGACCATTGTTCCCCCACTTAGGTTTTTCAGCATCCTTATGGGTTTTAGCTGACATGTTGTATACAACACTAGTAGTGAGGCTGTTCCGGCCTCATTTTCTCTTCTCCATTTCTTTTCTTTTTCTCTTACTACTTCACTTACATTCCCTCCTTTATTTCACCACTAGATGTCCTTCCTCTCCCTTTACATTCCCCTCCACCCAATCCTTTGAGACAGTGAACCTCCCTCTTATCTGTTCACTTATGCCAAATAAATTTGTTTTCTTATGGCAGCACAAACCGCCTTGAAAGTCTCCTCATTAAACTACAGGGGTCTCAACGTCCCTGAGAAGAGACGGCAAATATTTTATCATTTTCACAAATTGCGAACGCAAATCCTTCTCTTACAGGAAACCCATTTTAGATCAGATAAAATCCCACAACTCCTTCATAAACAATACCCTGTTTGGTTTCACAGCACCAACCCCTCTGCAAAATCTAAAGGGGTCTCTATAGCCTTCCACACATCTTTTACTCCAGTTGTCCTTGACACTTATATTGACCCGTTAGGCAGGTATATTTTTCTTAAATTGTCTTACATGAATGTAATTTACACTGTTATTAACGTATAGTCTCCTAACCAGAACAAAAACAATTCCTCTCTTCTGTGATCGCTCGTTTGAAAAGATTCTGCACAATCAACATGATCCTGGGAGGGGACCTCAATGCCACCTTGATACGTCGTCTTGACTCCTCAACTGGTAAGTCCTCGATTTCCCCGACCTCCCTGACCAAAATGAGAACACTCCTATCTTACTTATCCTTTGTGGATGTATGGAGGATGCTAAATCCCACTACCAACGACTACACTTTTTACTCATGGCACATGCCACTTACAGTAGACTGGATTATCTCTTTATTTCCCAATCTCTACTAGATTTTTTACCCTCCGCTTCTATTGGTCTCACTCTTTGGTCTGACCACTCCCCTATTCACATGAGCTTAGGACGTCCTCCTACACGTAATCGAAACTCATCTTGGAGACTAAAAGACAACCTCTTAAATGACTTGGTATGCTCTCAGTACATAGCACAGACCATTAAGCACTTGTTTCGGATCACGCCCATGACACCACTAATCCATTTACGAAATGGGAAGCTCTCAAATGCGGACTTAGGGGCAAATTTATTCAACACGGCGCTCGATTGAAGCGTGCGCGTATTGCAGATACGACGCGTCTTCTTGCCACCATTGCCAACCTAGAAGAATCACACAAAAACAACCCCATTAACTAGACTCTCCTGGAACTCACCAATGCGAGAAGAGACCTCCTGCGTATCTTCGCTGAGAGATCTCTTATAGCCCGAGACAAAGGCCGATTTATTTATTACTCTCAAGCTAACAAATGCGGCAGACACCTTGCATCTACTCTTCAGTCCCGCCAATCTAGACGGCCTATCCCGTTTATAAACTCCCCCACCAAAGGTAAAATCAGGCAGTATTCTGCGATTGCTGAAGAATTCCGCCAGTACTACTCTACACTATATAATCTCACCCCTCAGACCCCGTCAACTATACCTACCTCGCAAGATCTACCCTCCTATATTCAATAGATGGCACTTCCACCTCTCCCGGTATCTGATATGGAGGATCTGGAGGCCTCTTTGTCTGATACGGAATTCCTCTCCGCCATAAAAAATCTCAAAAATGGCAAGAGCCCAGGCCCAGATGGGTTCTCTTCCCGTTTTTACAAACTTTTTGCGCCACAATTGTCCCCTTTGTTAGCGAAAGCTTGTAATGCACTTGATGGGAATGTCGTCCTTTCTTCTTCCATACTCCAAGCCCAAATAGTAGTCATTCCCAAATCCGGAAAAGACCCGTCCACCTGCTCCAATTACAGACCGATATCCCTTCTAAATATTGACTTAAAATTATATGCTAAAATCCTCACTAACCGTCTCACCCCTCTGCTACCGAAATTAATTCACAAGGACCAGGTGGGTTTTGTTCCTGGTCGAGAGGCCAGAGACAACACCACCAAGACCAAACACTTAATCACCTCTGCTCAACGTCATCACATACCGGCCTGTCTAGTCTCTTGTGATGCAGAGATGGCCTTTGATAGGGTCAGCTGGTCTTTTCTCCAATCCACACTTTCCCAAATAGGTCTAGGTCCGAGAATGTTGACACTTATTATGTCGCTCTACTCTACACCCTCTGCCACGGTTCTAGTTAATGGTACCCAATCACAAAAATTCACGATCGCTAATGGCACCAGGCAGGGCTGTCCCCTTTCCCCTCTCCTGTTTGCCCCGGTAATTGAACACCTTGCCCAAGCCATCAGATCGAATCCCAATATACAGGGCATACAGACATTGTAAACTCTCCCTATACACAGACGATTTACTCCTGTACGTAACCAAACCTCACAACACCATACCCTCTATACTGGCAGAGATAGATAGATTCGGTCGCTTTAGTAATTACAAGTTAAACATCTCCAAAACGGAGGCCCTAAACCTGTCTCTATCACAATCCACACTCTCTGCCCTCCAATCTAATTTTTCATTTCAATGGAGACCGAACTCTATTTCTTATTTAGGCACGGCTATACCGAAACACACCTCGGATATTTATTCCCTGAACTTTAGCCCTGCACTCCAAAAACGTAGACACCTAATGGAAGAACGAATGGACTTAGCTGTGTCCTGGGTAGGACGTATTAACGCACTAAAAATGGATGTTCTCCCCAAACTCCTATACTTATTCCAGGCCCTCCCCATAGCCCTCCCTTCGGCCTTCTTCTGTTCCCTTCGGTCAATGGCCATTCGATTCGTATGGAGGGGTAGCCACCCGAGGCTGAGACATAAACTATTATGCTCTCCCACTACAAAAGGCGGGTTAGGCCTACCTGACTTTGAGTTATACCATACGTCCGCAGTTATCTCCCGTATCCTCGAGTGGTTCCCCCGCCCCATGACCAAAGCTACCACGTTTGTGGAGCAAGACCTATCTACATATGACCTACGAGCTCTTCTCTGGGGATACGATCATTCGTTTAAATCACTTACAACATTGTCCCCCCTTACTAGGGACGCCCTGGCGATTTGGTACCGTAGGAGAGATAACTTTTCACTATCATCTGAACCCAGCCCCCTTACCCCTTTGTTTGACAACCCAAAATTTCCGGAAGGTCACTCCACCCACCTTATAGACAATTACAATAGAGACTTATGGCCTACGGCACGGCATTTTGTCGACATCACCCTAGGTACCTTCACATCTACCCCAACAGATGCAACTTCCAGAGTGACTTGGCTCACTCGTAGACACCTGAACGCTTACTGCAAAAAGATCCACGATTCTAAACAAATTCATAGGCCCCTGACTGGGTTTGAACAACTCTGCACTCTACCGGAGACACCACGACACACTTTATCACTTATATACAAACTAATTTTAGAGCACACCCACGGAGCCCTTCCTAATTACACTACGAAATGGTCAGCGGAGGTTCGTATAGAAATAACTGAGGCAGAATGGAGTAAAGCCTTTCTTTTCACGAATAAGACCTCAATTTCGAGCTATATGCAGGAGAAGAATTATAAAATCCTATCAAGGTGGTATCGGGTCCCCACAACCCTGAGGGTCATGTTCCCTTCTAGTTCAGATATGTGCTGGAGATGCAACTCAATGAAAGGTACTTATATCCATATCTGGTGGGAATGTGATGTGCTTCTACCATTTTGGACACAGATCTTCCAGATCTATACAGATATCTATGACAAGCCTCTAATGCCTTCTCCTACCATTGCCCTCCTCTCCATTTTACCCAGGACCATTAAGTTACAAAAAAATAGTTTATTGAAGTTTTTCATCAGCACAGGGAGGCAACTCATACCCAGGCACTGGAAAACAGCTACGCCCCCGTCTCTAATAGAATGGGTCAGTGAAGTAAACAACATTATGCTAATGGAAGAAATGCAGGCCAATGTTCTGGATAAACAAGCTAAATTTTCATATGTCTGGAGTGTCTGGAGGCATTACTCCACTTCAGACAAACTCAAACAGAGACTTATGGGGACGAATTCCTCCTAAGCGTTACAAATGGCCTTTCCGTAAAACCACGGCTAGGAGTCATGGTTACACTTATGGACCGAGGTTCGCTGTCTCCCCGCCCCCCCACCCCCCCCCCCCCCGTTCTTCTACGAACTATTCTACTCTTTTTTTTCTCACTGCTTTCCTCTTATTCTTAACCTCTCTTTCCATGTCTCCTACGATCTCCCTTCGATGCAATCTACCCTACAAGTTTGCCCCCCCTCCGTGGAGGGCTATTTTTGTCCTCTACCCTTTACACGTTAAAATGTATTGTACCTTGTTATAGATAATATATTTGACAGTTACTCATTTCAGTTTTTCTATCCATTCTCCCTGCGCCCGAGGGTGCAGAAGGTTCCCAATGGGGCACCCTGGACCAGGGTATTTAACTCCTACGAGTCAACTGTCACACATGTACGGGTTTAATATAAAGTTTTATTTTAAGTGATCATTGCTCGATCACTCGATTGCACTATTCTGACTTTTGTATTTTTATATTTTGGTATACCAGGAGACCTGATGTCAGACTACTGGCATTACTTTTTCTTTGTTTTCTTTGTCTTATATATTTGTTGAAAAAATTTATAAAAATCTAATTGAACCATAAATTATTTTAAAGTGGTTGTAAACCCTTACATATACCCAGTGGAGGAACTATCCTCAGGATACACATAGCTGAAACAAATCCTCCTACATAATAAGTTGTATCTGTTTATCTGCAGTCTTCTCTTCTCTATATCCATTCAAAGTGCTGAAATATAAAGCTTGTCTGAGAGTTCAGAAAAAAGGGGGCAGAGAGCTGAAATTACACTAGGCAGCAGACAAAAGTGACACTCGATTTACTAAAACTGGAGCGTGCAAAATCTGGTGCAGCTGTGCATGGCTGTCAATCAACTTAAAACTTCAGCTTATTCAGTTAAGCTTTGACGATAAAACCTGGAAGCTGATTGGTTTCTATGTGAAATATATGTACGCCTTCACTGAAGCTGTCAGTAGGGCTGCAACTAACGATTATTTTCATAATCGATTAGTTGGCCGATTGTTTGTTTCGATTAATTGATTAATCCGTTAATAGCCTTAAAAAAAAAAAGTGTTGTGTATAACTTAGTTACAGACAGAAGAGATATACTGTATATAATATTAGAGGTTGAATCTGGTAAATATCTTTAGACTCAGATCAAATGTTTTTATTTAAAGAAAAAAAAAAAAGAAAGACTGTTTTGCAGAATTTTAAGTAGAAATGAAATATATTTTATGCTGGCCATACAAAAACAATGAACATATATGTGTCACCGGCGCAAAAAAACTGTGTATTAAACAATAATATTTGTATAAGAAAAGGGGTCCCGCGCTGTCTACACAAATTAAACTAAAGGGGCACTGCTGCAATCACCTGTGACTCTGATCCTAACAGAAACAAAAAATGTGAAAATGGTAATGGTGTTTGCGCTGTGGGGGGAGGGGAAAGAGCAAAGAGAGGTGTAAATCAAAAGTGAGATAATATAACTGCTAAATAGCACATAAATATACATCCGGTAAATAATAATAATAAGTGCAATAAAAAAGGTATAAATAAACCAGACCAGGGTAAGTGAATATAAGCATAAAAAATGGTGAAAGTCTACAGACTAGTGAGACAATATATATAGTGTATAAGTCACAATAAAGTAAAGTCTAGAACAAACAATGTATAAGAGAGAGGAGGACGCTTCCACCACCAAAGGCATGTGTGTAACAGATGCAATCTTCAGTGATATCCCCTGATGAAGTCACGTGACATGACGATACGCGTCAGGATTGGAGCATTGGGTACACACACAGCCTGACGGCAGGAGATGAGCTTGGCGCTTGTGGATGATTTTATTCGCTACAAACTTTTTAATGTGAGTTTATCTTTTGTTACTTTTAATAAACTGGTGTGTTGTTATACTGCATTACGCTATATGTACATTTCTTCATATCTCATATCAACACCTACTGAGTCCATCTGAACTAGCGTTGAGTACAGGAGCAGACCGAGGTTGCCACACTGGGGACACACAAACTTGGCGTTCGCTTGGATTGACGCCTACGCTCTTTTTCCTCAAAGATCCTTCCATTCGCTTATATGAGCCTTCAGACAACATATGGGACATCGCTATATTGATCTTTCCAATCCATCATCCTCACCTGTGATCTGCGATCATGCTGTACACCTTACAGCTGTGAGGTGAGCTGCTTGCAGACACAGAGGTGATATCACTGAAGATTGCATCTGTTACACACATCCCTTTGGTGGTGGAAGCGTCCTCCTCTCTCTTATACATTGTTTGTTCTGGACTTTACTTTATTGTGACTTATACACTATATATATTGTCTCACTAGTCTGTGGACTTTCACCATTTTTTATGCTTATATTCACTTACCTTGGTCTGGTTTATTTATACCTTTTTTATTGCACTTATTATTATTTACCGGATATTTACCGGATGTATATTTATTTATGTGCTATTTAGCAGTTATACTATCTCACTTTTGATTTACACCTCTCTTTGCCCTTCCCCTCCCCCCACAGCGCAAACACCATTACCATTTTCAAACAATAATATTTCCCTTAAAATTTGAGTTGCTGCATTAAAAAAAAAAAATACCATTGGTGAAAGAAATTATTAATATGTGTGTTGAGTGCGCTACTCTATTTACAATACACCACTCCGTTTAGCATTGTGTACGCACAAACATCCTAAACGCATAACCTATACCCTAATTAGATAATATTTCCATAAGCATCAGTATATAGAACAGCGTAACACAAAATTCAAAATATTCCAGCATACGGAAAAATCCCCACATTCATGTGCAAATGAATTTCAGCATGTAAATTTCGCAAAAACAAATGTCACAAAAAATTACCACACAAAAAAATATTATAATAAATAGTGTCCAAAGTCAATGTGCAGAGTGCAATGTGCAATGATTTCAGAAGTTACTGTACAGCCTTCCTTTAAGTTTACAACATTTATTATCCGTGATTCATCGTGACATAATCACCACTTCCGTGACAAACCACCACCATATGGATTGGCCACTCACCAGATGTTAATAAACAATGCGCCTTCCTGATGACGCATACTATGATGCGGAACGCGTAGAGGCTGCTGGGAGGTTTTCTGTCACGTGATTACGTTACGTCCGGTTCGGGCGAGAACGAGGGGTGAAGCGCAAGCCGAGTGTGGACGAAGCTCATATCGCACACCGGTAACCACGCCATCTCTACACCCATCCTTAACTGCTGGAATAGCTTAGTGCCGGCTCGAGGGCACTTTTAAATGTGAGTTTGTATTTACTTCTTTTAATTTGGCTAAAATAAACAGCTTTTTAAACTTTGCGCAATGATCGCTGTTTATATATTTTCCATGAGGAAAACTAAGGCTCATATGTAGCGCATTGGAGACAGCACATATACGAACCAGGTGGAGTGGTTATCCCTATTAATGAACCGAAGGCGCATTGTTCATTAACATCTGGTGAGTGGCCAATCCATATGGTGGTGGTTTGTCACGGAAGTGGTGATTATGTCACGATGAATCACGGATAATAAATGTTGTAAACTTAAAGGAAGGCTGCACAGTAACTTCTGAAATCATTCAGCACTCTGCACATGGACTTTGGACACTATTTATTATAATATTTTTTGTGTGGTCATTTTTTGTGACATTTGTTTTTGTGAAATTTACATGTTAAAATTCATTTGCACATGAATGTGGGGATTTTTCCGTATGCTGGATTATTTTGAATTTTGTGTTACGCTGTTCTATATACTGATGTTTATGGAAATATTACTTAATTAAGGTATAGGTTATGCGTTTAGGATGTTTGTGCGTACACAATGCTAAGCGGAGTGGTGTATTGTAGAGTAGCGCACTCAACACACATATTAATAAATTTCTTTCATACAAAAACAATGTCTTCCTTAAAAATTTTAAGAACGTTCGTTAGATTTTCTAATCATTTGTGGGGTCAAATCGACATTAGTTTTCAGCCACAGTGATGGGAAAATTTTGAAATAGAAAGCTTCTTGGTCAAAGGAATTTTCAGAGAGTGTACGTGGTTTTCGTTCAGAAATCACATTAATTTTAAAACAGGATGTTAAAAGCAAGTGAAAATTTCGAACAAGATTCTTTCATTCAGCGAACGTACAAAGATTTTTTGTATGAATATTCTCGTCTGAAAATTGATCCATGTGGCCAGCATAAGGCTCGGTTCACACCTATGCTGTTGGCTTTTGATCCGTTTCTGCACTGCTTTTTGCTGTGCATTTTTGATTTTTGCACACGTGATTTTGCTGCAAATTGCGATTTTGCATTTTTTTATGATTTTTTTTTTTTTGGCCAATTTGTTGTTGGGCAAATTAAAAAACACAAATTGCTGCAAAAACACATTACATGCTTTTCCGCAGCTTCTCCACTGAAGTATATTGAACCAGAAAAGCACTGTTTTGTGTTGAAAAAAGTCCTGGACCCTTTTCCAAATACACAGCAGCTGAAAAAAGCATAGATGTGAACGTGTCCCATAGGAAATCATGTTGAATGAACTGTAGTGTGTTTCTGCAAAAAGCACCAAAAAATGCATGTGAACTGGGTCTAAGATGTTTAGTAACAGCGACATACTTTTATTTCTATAACTCGTCATAATGGGGTTAATAAAACTAAAATCAGCCCTTTAGGCTCCATTCACACTAGCGCGTTTTTTGATGCATTTTGCATTTTGCAGAAATGCACGGAAATTTTTTAACATGGGTTCCTATGGAACATGTTCACATCAATGCCTTTTTGTTTCCCTGCATTTTTGGAAAGGGTCAGGGACTTTTTTTCATGCAAAATGCAGCGTTTTGCATGTAATAGAATTCAATGGACAAGCATCAAAAACGCAAGTGCACCGTTTTTGCAGCGTTTTTGATGCGTTTTTGGTGCGTTTTTGATGCGTTTTTGCCGTTTTTTTTTTTTTTGTTTTTAATTTTTTTTTTTTTTAATTTTTTTTAAGACTGTAACAAAAAAAATGTAAAAAAAAACAAAAAACAAAAACGCAAAACGCAAATCGCGGCAAAATCGCTATACCTAGTGCAGGCAGTTCGGACGGGAAACACATTAACCTTGCAATTTATCGTACGTTCGGCAGAAATTTTCCAAACATGCCGTTCGTTTTTTTTCCACAAAAACGTCACAAACGATTATCGATTTGTACCCACTAACTTGCCGAAAAACGAACGAAGTGTCCATACGAACGATTTTTCGGCCGATTTTTCGTATAGTGTATGGCCAGCATTAGGCTCGATTCACACCTATGCATGTTGCTTTTGAGCGTTTTTGGAGGGTTTTTTTTCATGCTTGCCACGTTTTTGAGCAGCGTTTTTGCCGCGTTTTTGCCACGATTTTGCCGCGATTTTGCCGCGATTTGCGTTTTGCGTTTTTTTTTTTTTTTTTTTTTTTTTTTTTTTACAGTTTTTTTTTACAGTCTTAAAAAAAATTAAAAAAAAAAAAATTAAAAAAAAATAAAAAAAAACGGCAAAAACGCACCAAAAACGCATCAAAAACGCTGCAAAAACGGTGC
Source organism: Lithobates septentrionalis (assembly GCA_037952835.1). Lineage (NCBI taxonomy): Eukaryota > Metazoa > Chordata > Amphibia > Anura > Ranidae > Lithobates > Lithobates septentrionalis. The sequence goes on along the minus strand of JBBDGP010000034.1, from coordinate 520,789 downwards.
ACTTGCGTTTTTGATGCTTGTCCATTGAATTCTATTACATGCAAAACGCTGCATTTTGCATGAAAAAAAGTCCCTGACCCTTTCCAAAAATGCAGAGAAACAAAAAGGCATTGATGTGAACATGTTCCATAGGAACCCATGTTAAAAAATTCCCGTGCATTTCTGCAAAATGCAAAATGCATCAAAAAACGCGCTAGTGTGAATGGAGCCTTATAGTATAAAAAGAGCAGATAATCACTACTATAAGGCATTTCATTTTTTTTACCGTGGAAAAGTGAAAGCAAAAATATATATTACTTATATCATATATATATATATATATATATAAAATACACCCAGAAGTAGGATATATGGGCATTATAAATAGGAGTCAGACATGAAGCTATATGAAAGGTGGAAGGGAGATATAAATCTTTTATATTAAAGTAGTATTAAAAGCTGAGACTTTATTTTTTTCATGGATATAATTATTTTATATATAATACACAATACTGGTAAAAGTTTATTTTAAATGTATGGACAGTGTACTGAGCTGTATGTGTGCTGCACTGTAATACCTGATATGTAAACAAATAATGCATTCTGTATGCAGGCCAACTAATCAGCTGGCCGATTAATCGATTATGAAAATAGTAATCGATGAATTTCATAATCGATTAGTTATCAATTAGTTGTTTTTATCCCTAGCTGTCAGTAGTCTCACTCCTTCCTAGAGGTGCTAGCTTGGCTCGCCAGCTGTACTGTGAACACAATCATCAAATGGAAAGGCTGCACCTTCTTTAGGTTTATTAAATAATCACAGGGTAGTATGTACTGGTGAGAAGTGTGGAGTGCATGGCGGTGGCTGGTATGCACAGGAGAGGAGTGTGGAGTGTATGGAGGTGGGTAGTATGTGCAGTCAGTAGGGAAGTGGATGGTGCAGTAGTTTATTTTTATTTATTTTATTTTTTTTGACAAATTCATTTAAAAAACATTTTTTTTACAATTAAATTTTTTTTCTTTTTTTAACAATGCTTCTTTGGGGGGAAGGGGGTTGGGGCAGTGGGTTTTGTTGGTAGGGCAGTGCACAGCATCAGTAGTTTATTTTAAAAAAAAAAATTATATTTTTTTTCCACACACGCTTTTTTTTTTGGGGGGGGGGGGGGGGGGTTAGGGTCTTTTTTTTTTTTGTTTTTTTTACTTATATCATTTTTCTTGCAATTTAATTTTTTAATTTTTTTTTTTACAATTTAATTTTGTAATATTTATTGCAATTCTTTTATCAGCCCCGTTTAGGGGGCTATGGTGAGATGACATCTCCCCTTTGAGACAAAGAAATTAACTGAGGACACAGATTCCCCAGTCCCTTTCCCGTAGCCTCAGCTGCACTGAAGATGAATGAACAGGAGACAGAGGCTCCTCTCCATTCATAAACTGATGCAGAGTAAACACCGTTTATGATGCTCAGTTATGAATAGACAAAGCCAGTGATAAGTGACTCTGCTCATTCAGAAAAGGAAGGGGCCAGTAAATGACATCCTGACAGATCCCCTGCAGCAGCAGGAGAGGACACAGGAGGGCCAAAGGAGGACACGGGGGGGGGGGGGGGGGGCGGATGAGGACACAGGAGGGCCAAAGGAGGACACGGGGGGGGCAGATGAGGACACAGGGGGACAGTGGGGGATGATCGGTGTGGTGGTGGGGGTAGTTACAAGCACTGATCTCCCTGTATAGCTTTCAATGAAGCAGCTGAAAGCCACTGGAAGGAGAGGAGGAGAAGAGGCTGTCAGCTGCTTCATTGAAAGCCATACAGGGAGATCGGTGCTTGTAACTGCCCCCACTGCCGCACCGATCATCCCGACTGTCAACCAGGGAAGGATTATCCATGGGTGCAGTGTGGGTCAAAGTGGGCCCTCCTCACCTCAGGGTCTGTGCGCAGTGAACAGCCTGCACCCATGGATGATTCCCCACTGGTTCATACTCATGTCACCCGTATCACCAGCCTGAGCTATCCCGCCAGAAAGCTGTAAATGTACTTGGCCAATCATAATCATAAATAATCAAAAGCAGTGTCTATACAGGCGGCTGCAGGGCGGCAAAAGCCTGCCCACCTACGTTTGGCTAAGTACATTGACAGCTTCTTAGTGGCATAGCTTAGTTAGGTTTGGACTAGGATGTGAACATGCCTGAGCTCATCCCTAGTGCAGACTTGGCAGCCATTGCTAGTCCTGGGTGTCTTGGAGGCTATGGCAGCAATCGGCAATCTTAAAAAAAAAAAAGGAAAACAGTCAAACGACTGCCAATTTGAAATCTGCCATTAAATCATTATACTTATAAGGCAACTTCAGGTATGACCACAGTAACTTAAAGAAAACAATCTTAAATTCATTGTTTGATAGTATATACATACATTGCACTGTAACTTCCACAGATTTATTCACGGTTCCTATAAGATTTGATGCTTGGCATGTATAGATTCCAGACATATTTCTTTCTGCAGAGAAGGTTGTTGTGGTTTGCAGAGGCAAGTTTGCAAGATCCAAGGTGCACTTTTCTTCAGGAGTTGGGTTCCCTTCAGACCTACAGCCAAACATCCTTTCATTTCCCTCTACCCAAACAATAGAGTCCGGACAAGAACTCTCACTGAACTCTGGTGGATCTGTGACAAGAGATAACAAAGAAGACCCATTATATTTCAGCATGTCCATATACGTAGAACACTATATGGACAAAAGAATGTGCACACCTGACCTCCACCCCTTATTTTCTTTCCAACTACAACAGCCAACACTCTTCTGGGAGGCTTTCTATAAGATTTTGGAGTGTTCCTCTGGGAATTTTTGCCAGAATGGACATAAATTGTGAGATTAAGTACTAACGTTGGACAAAAAGACCTGGCTCACAAGCTTTACGATTCATTTTATAGTTGTTCAACACAGTTGAAGTCAAGGCTCTGTGAAGGCCATTGAAGTTTTTCCACACTAAACCCATCAAAGCACGTTTTATGGAACTGGCTTTGTGCACAGGGCACAATCTATGCAGCAGCAGAAAAGTGCCTAAGTGTCTAAAATGTGCTGTGATGTTAACGGTACCACTCACTGGTAACACCTGAATCCATAAATTTGTCCACATGGTTTGGGCCATGAAGTTGGTGTGATGGTTAGGTGTCCTCAAACTTTTAGCCATATAGCATATGATAAAGTTTAATCTCAAGATCCAATAGTTTCTGTTGCATAATTCCATACAATATCATGTTTTCATTTTATACTGAACCATGATTTATACTTGTGACATTACAGACTCTGAGACAACCTGACAAGGACACGACCCCCTGTTCATTTTGAATGGCCCCTCAATACACCTCCACATTACACCTACGTTGCAAGGCACCACAGTCCACCACAACATGTGATGTGCATTGCGACGCTTTGAAATTTTTCATGCATTGAAATGTATTGTAGTCCATTCATCTTACATGGGCTCCCCAACGCAGCGTTGCAGCAGGATGCCTCTATGCACCAAAACATGCGCTTTGTGGTGTGGTGCAATGTGGCTGTGATAGGAAGCTTTCAGGAATGTGCAATACTCAGGAGTCTGCTCAAGGTCCCTTGTTCTGTGCAGAAGCTTCTGCAAGCAGAATGAATGGAGCATAGAAATTGCTTGGGATGATGCACTTCAATGTTCTAGAGCAGTGCTCTTCAAACTGCCCATATGCAGCCCTTTTCTCCCCTTTATCTGGCCCTCGGAGTATTTTTCTTCCCAATAATACAAGACACTATTCCTCCCCCTGACACCAACAATGGGGCATAATTCCTGTTACTGACAACAACGGGGCATTATCTCTTCCATTGACACCAACGATGGAGCACTACTCCACCCTCTGACACCAATGATGAAGCACTATTCCTTCCACTGACACCAATGATGGGATACTATTCTTCCCTTTGGTACCTATGATGGGTCACTATTTCCTCCCACTGAACCAAAGATGGGGCATTATTCCTTGCACTGATACCATTGATGGATCACTATTCCTCTCACTGATACCACTGATGGATCACTATTCCTCTCACTGATACCATTGATGGATCACTATTCCTCTCACTGGCACCAATGATGGGGCATTATTCCTCTCACCGATACCATTGATGGATCACTATTCCTCTCACTGATACCATTGATAAATCACTATTCCTCTCACTGATACCATTGATGGATCACTATTCCTCTCACTGGCACCAATGATGGGGCATTATTCCTCTCACCGATACCATTGATGGATCACTATTCCTCTCACTGGCACCAATGATGGGCACTATTCCTTTCACTGATACCAATGATGGGGCACAATTCCTTTTCTCTGATACCAATCATGGGGCTCTATTCCTTTTCACCAATACCAATCATGGGGCAGTATTTCTCCCCATGAACACAAATGATGCATTATTTACTCTCACTAACACCAGATCAATTACAACTCCCAATAGTCACAGTCCGGCCCCCCTAAAGTCTAAAGGACAGGAAACTGGCCCTTTGTTTAGAACGTTTGGAAACCCCTAGTCTAGAGCTGGGGCCAGATGCGCTGGAGATTAGGGATCTTTATATACTCTCCAATCCCAAATGTAGCATACAAGAGAGACATCAAAGGTGTATACAGCAGCACACGTAGCAGTAATCTGGTTGAAGGAGATCAACAGTTTAATATATAGTGACCTAGAGGGAAACTATAGTGGTTTTTGCCCTGATTCAGTTTTCCTAAACTAATATTTGATATTATATTTATTATGTCTAAAATGTCTATTTTACAAACAAACATTTACTACATGGTGCTCCTATACTTACTTCATGCTGGGCTAGGTAATAAGAACACCCAATACTAGCTCTGCACTTATAGCTGCTGCTAAAAATCTGATCCGGCCCATATAAGATGGAGGGGGGCTCTGTTTCTCCCCTTTGATTCATTTAGCTCTATGTATATAACATGATATCCTGCTCTGCAGGTCTGTATTCTCAGACCTCACTTCCTTTGTCCCCTTTATTGATCAGCTGGTCCCTTCACGGAAGCCTCAAAAAGAAATAATTCTCTTTAAAGGTCCAACCCTGTAAACAGTCAAATAGGGACAAGATAGTAATAAAACTATTCAAGGAAACCTGCTGTGATAGAAATATGAAGGCTGCCATTGCCGATGTCTTCTGAAAATGCTTGTTTGCTGGCTGTCATTCTGATTAAATGGTTTCAGAAGGTTACCGGAAACTGATTTGCAACAAGTATGTAGAATTAATTTTCTACAGGTCAATTTCCCACAATATATATATATATATATATATATATATATATATATATATATACCCTGTGTCCCCTAAAATAAGACCTAGCGTGATTGTCGTGATGGCTGCAATATAAGCCCTACCCCCCAAATAAGCCCTAGTTAAAGTTCTTGTAGGTCTTATTTTCAGGGTAGGGCTTATTTTCGGAGAAACAGGGTAGGGCTTATTTGGGGGGTAGGGCTTATATTGCAGCCATCACTGACAATCACGCTAGGTCTTATTTTCGGGGAAACAGGGTATATATATATATATATATATATATATATATATATATATAAAAATAAAAGTGGTATACCGCGCTAAAGTAGCTTAGTGAATATGTACATATAACGAGGGGACTGCAGTGACTAACCATGTGATATAATATAAACATAGCAAAACTTACATTAAAAACAAAAAGTCACACTAATCTCAAAAATGAAAAAAAGAAAGAAACTTAAAATCCTTAATGTGACATGATACACTGCGCATAAATAATGTCCTTGTATTTTTCAAGTGATGAGAAAAAAGAAGACAGTTCAAAAATTGTGCAAGAAAGTAACCCTTGTGGTAAATATGTAGAAATCCAAAACAAAACTGATTAGACAGGGATTCCACCACCAAAAAATCTTGCAGAGCCTTCTGTGGCTCCCCACACCCTGTGATCAGGGACACTTACCAGATGGTAGGGACCACCTAGTGCTAGAATGGTCAGACAGGCAGGCAGAACAACCTCTGCAGGGTATAGAAAACCAGGAAGCCTCTGGGACGCTCTGGTGGTAGGATGGGTCCTCCGATGTGGTCAAACTCACAGTGGGATATCCAAACCAACCGGAACCAGAAGGTATACCATACCATACAAGATTTTTTGGTGGTGGGTTAAAGATCCACTTTAAAGTATGAGACAGCCAGGCAACTAGAAATATCTGAGGGAGGTCAGAAATGTGAGTCTCTATAAATATATTTTTTTTCTTGGGTTTCCAATAGGTATGAAAAATGCAAATAATAGAAAATAATAATTGCAATAATAATAATAAATAGCGGTAATACCATTATTAAAACTACATAAAATCCTATAGAGCGGATGTCCTTTCAGGACTTTACTTTTTCAGGCATTAATCTTTAGAAACATTGATGAATATTGGTAGTGTTTTCTGCATTGCAAAACCTGTTTAAGTCACAAGACACTTACAGTGCACAGTGAGGGTCTCTTCTTTTGTAAGTATCTCTTCATTATTGTCCCGAATTATTATTTTACAGGTAACAGTGAGATTTGGTTTTCTTCTTGTTATGGGGATATTTTCAGCCAAGTCCGGGGATTCCTTCCTCTTCACTTGTCTTCCATCCACACTTATGGACAGATCAAAGTATTCTGCATTACCCTGAATTAATTTACAGTCAGCGGTCACCGTGTCACCCAGGTTTGCAACCTTACTGGACACTGTGAAGTTCACCATAGGAGGTTCTGCAAAAAAAAAAAAATCAATGAAGGGGTGGGTGAGGGCAGTACTGGGTACATCGGAGCTAAAATATCAATTTTGAGCTATTAACATTTCAAGTCTCATTTTTTTTAATCTTTGCTAATTCCACCCAGATTACACACATTTAGAGCCCTTTCACACTGGGGCGGTTTGCAGGCACTATTGCGCTAATAATAGCTCCTGCAAACCGACCCAAAAGTGCCGCTGCTTGTATTCCAGTGTGAAAGCCCCGAGGGCTTGCACACTGGAGCGATGCGCTGGCAGGACAGTAAAAAAAGTCCTGCTAGCAGCATCTTTGGAGCGGTGAAGGAGCGGAGTGTATCCCGCTCCTTTACTGCTCCTGTCCATTGAAATCAATGGGACGGCGCGGCTATACCGCCGGCAAAGCGCCTCTTCAGAGGCGCTTTGCGGTGGTATTTAACCCTTTCTCGGCCGCTAGCGGGGGGTAAAACCGGCCCGCTAGCGGCCGCATACCGACGGTAAAACGCCGCTAATAATTTTACCGCCGACGCCGCCCCCCGCCCCAGTGTGAAAGGGCTCTTAGGCTAAACCATGGTCACATTTTTTTGGTAAAAAGAAACGAAAGGGAATAAAAAAAGTTCTACATGTAAAACAGATCAGCTTGGTATACATAATATTATGAATGTGTTTTTACTTAAAGGGAAAGTACGGTTATTGATATTCAGCTATTGCAGTATGTTCCTTTAAGGGCCCATCCATGCAGATGTGCTGTGCAGAGCACCACAATGCTACTGTGTATAATGCCGCGTGCACACGATCGGAAATTCGGCCAGCAAAAGACGAATGAGAGCTTTTGGTCGGACTGTGTGTATGCTCCATTGGACTTTTGCTGACAGAATTCCCTCCAGCAAAAGATTGAGAGCAGGTTCTCAATTTTTCGGTCGGAAAAAGTTCCTATACGAAAATGCAATCGTCCGTACAAATTCCGACGCGCAAAATTCCTACACATGTTCGAAAGCATTGAACCTCATTTTCTCGGCTCCTCGTAGTGTTGTACGGCACCGCGTTCTTGACGGTCGAAAGTTCAGAAAACTTGTGTGACCGTGTGTATGCAAGGCAAGCTTGAGCGGAATTCCGTCAGAAAAACCATCCGAGTTTTTTCCGACAGAAAATCCGCTCGTGGGTACGCGGCATTACAGTGCAATTCACATCTATCCTAAGGTACACTGGGGTGCCATTCAGCATGAGTGAATGGCACCACATTGCACCAATGCACTTAATGTCCATTGCTTTGCTTTACCCAATGACACAGTGTGAACAGGCCCTTACATTTTGTTGTCATATCAGCTATTTACTTCTATTGGCCAAACTTCTGGTTGGGAAAAGCGGAGAGCATGCTCTGCAGACGTCACGTAATGGTCACGTGACCAGTACATAGTCCCTCATCCTTAGTGAAAGCACATCTCTCCCAGGCCCACGCACATCAGAAGTACATATTCCCTCATTTCCAAAGAAAAAATAGCGCATGCGTGCCCTGTCCGAGGCTGCAGAGCACGCTCTGTAGACATCACATAATGGACTCATCCCTAGTGCCATAATAATACAGCACATGCAAGGCTGAAGCATGAACATAAGAGTGGCTACGGCTGGGCTCCACTTAAATTTTAAGTACAGTAATACCTTGGATTAAGAGCATAATTAGTTCCAGAAGAATGCTTGTAATCCAAAGCACTCGTATATCAAAGCGAGTTTCCCCATTAGAATCAATGGAAACTCAGATAATGCGTTCCACAGTCACTGCTGGTGTATGCAGTACTGCATGTGGCCAGAGGTGCGGGGGGCACCGGAGACGCTCGGGAATGGAGTGATTCCGATTGTCTCCGAGCATCTCTGAACATCACGGGCGCCCCCGCACCTCTGGCCACATGCGGTACTGCCCACCCCAGAGGCTTGAATCCTGCTTGTCTTGCGAGACAACGCTCGGAAACCAAGTCAGGATTAAAAATGTTTTAAAAAAATAGCTCGTATTGCAAAATGCTCGTAAACCGCGTTACTCGCAATCTGAGGTTCCACTGTATACAGAAGTAGCACAGCAGAAGCTCCCTGCTTTCAGGCTGTCTTTGCCAGATTGAAACGGCTGATGGAAGTGTCAAGCAGCTGTCCTGCTCTGACATTGTTGAATTGTTGAATTTGTTGAATTGTTGGTATTCGTAAGCAACAGGCTTTTTACAGAGAACCCAGATAAGAGGTAAGGGGACCCAGGAAAACGTGTAAAAAGGGTCAAGAGCTCCACCTGCTTACCAAAAATAAAAATACATCATATTCATATAAATATTCCACAGTAGCCCAAAAGAAATACAAAATGGCACCATGATTGTGTAATTGGCTTGGATAGAAGACTAGAAGGGTAGGTTGTCCTGCACTTTCCTCAACTCTCCTTATGTACCTGTAATGCTTATCAGCGGTCCAGGTCTGTCCTATACATGCTTTGTAAGCACACTGAGGGGCTGGAAGGTAGGGTGCCATGAGGGACGTAGAGGAGGATTAAAATGAAACTCCGGGATAGTGTCCTTTGATCCCCCCCCTTGCAGGGGTTACATTTATGTTTTGTCTATGGGATTGTGTTCGGAGATAAGTTGTATGTAATGATTCTTGAAAGCCTGTGACCCGAGGAGTGGCATAGGCAACCAGCTATGGGGGAGAAGGGCGTGGGGGACCTGCAGAACAGTGGAATAAAGTAATGCTTATGCCGCGTACACACGGTCGGACTTTTCACCTGCAAAAGTCCGACGGACGCCGCCGGACAAAGTCCGGCGAAAAGTCCGACCGTGTGTGGTCTCCATCGGACTTCCGACGGACCGTTTCGGTCGGATTTTTGCGGAAATCCGACGTACTTTAGATTTGAAGCCTGCTTCAAATCTTTACGTCGTACCTCCGCCGGACTCAGTTCCTGACGGAAAGCCCGTTCGTCTGTATGCTAGTCCGAAGGACCAGATACGACGGAGGAGCAGGTTACTGCATCTCGCGCTCGCTGCAATAGGAAAAACAAATCTTCCTATTGCGGCAAGCGCGGGGCATACCAGGTCCTTAGGTCTGGTATGGATTATAAAGGGGAACCCCTACGCCGAAAAAACGGCGTGGGGTCCCCCTAAAATCCATACCAGACCCCGATCCGAGCACGCTGCCTGGCCGGTCAGGAAAGGGGGTGGGGACGAGCGAGCGCCCCCCCCCCCCCCTCCTGAGCCGTACCAGGCCGCATGCCCTCAACATGGGGGGTGGGTGCTTTGGGGGAGGGGGGCGCCCTGCGCCCCCCCCCCCCAAAGCACCTTGTCCCCATGTTGATGAGGACAAGGGCCTCTTCCCGACAACCCTGGCCGTTGGTTGTCGGGGTCTGCGGGCGGGGGCTTATCGGAATCTGGGAGCCCCCTTTAATAAGGGGGCCCCCAGATCCCGGCCCCCCACCCTATGTAAATGAGTATGGGGTACATGGTACCCCTACCCATTTACTTAGGTAAAAAGTGTCAGTAATAAAACACAACACAGGTTTTTAAAATAATTTATTAAACAGCTCCGGGGGGGGGTCTTCTTCCGTCTTCGGGGGTCCCTCCGGTTCATCTTCTCCCGGCGTCCGGTTGGTTCTTCTCCGCTCTCCGGCCTCTTCTCCCGGTGTCCCAGGTCTTCGGCCGGCCCCTCCGCTATCTTCAGGTAGCTCGATTGCCAGCGGAGGTCCGGACTTCAGGGCTTCTTGGCTTCTTGGCTTCTTGTGTTCTCTTCTCTTCTCTTCCCCCAGATGTTGACACGACGCTCTCTCCGGCTGGACTGGTCTCTGAGGGCTGCGTTGTGACTTATATAGGCGGAGACCCCGCCCCCATATGATGTCACAGTCCCTGGGCATGCTGGGACTGTGACGTTTTAGGGGGCGTGGTCGACCACGCCCCCTAAAACGTCACAGTCCCAGCATGCCCAGGGACTGTGACATCATATGGGGGCGGGGTCTCCGCCTATATAAGTCACAACGCAGCCCTCAGAGACCAGTCCAGCCGGAGAGAGCGTCGTGTCAACATCTGGGGGAAGAGAAGAGAAGAGAACACAAGAAGCCAAGAAGCCCAGAAGTCCGGACCTCCGCTGGCAATAGAGCTACCTGAAGAAAGCGGAGGGGCCGGCCGAAGACCTGGGACACCGGGAGAAGAGGCCGGAGAGCGGAGAAGAACCAACCGGACGCCGGGAGAAGATGAACCGGAGGGACCCCCGAAGACGGAAGAAGACCCCCCCCCCCCCGGAGCTGTTTAATAAATTATTTTAAAAACCTATGTTGTGTTTTATTACTGACACTTTTTACCTAGGTAAATGGGTAGGGGTACCATGTACCCCATACTCATTTACATAGGGTGGGGGGCCGGGATCTGGGGGCCCCCTTATTAAAGGGGGCTCCCAGATTCCGATAAGCCCCCGCCCGCAGACCCCGACAACCAACGGCCAGGGTTGTCGGGAAGAGGCCCTTGTCCTCATCAACATGGGGACAAGGTGCTTTGGGGGGGGGGGGGGGCGCAGGGCGCCCCCCTCCCCCAAAGCACCCACCCCCCATGTTGAGGGCATGCGGCCTGGTACGGCTCAGGAGGGGGGGGGGGGCGCTCGCTCGTCCCCACCCCCTTTCCTGACCGGCCAGGCTGCGTGCTCGGATCGGGGTCTGGTATGGATTTTAGGGGGACCCCACGCCGTTTTTTCGGCGTAGGGGTTCCCCTTTATAATCCATACCAGACCTAAGGACCTGCGACGGGGCTCGCAAGGTTTCAATCTCGCCAAAAAAAGCGGCGAGATTGAATTCCTTTTCTAGTCCCGTCGTACCAAAGTCACGTTCAAAATGAACGGACTTGTCCGTGTGTGGGAAAGTCCGTTCGTTCTGGAAGTCCGTCGGGAAGACCGGATTCCGGAAAGTCCGGCCGTGTGTAGGCAAGTCTGGCCGTTCAGAAAGTCCGGCGGTAGTCCGCCGGAAGTCTGGCCGCAAGTACGTCGGACCTAGCTTTCTAGAAAGTCCGACCGTGTGTACGCGGCATTACTCTTCTCCCCTAGACCAGGAGTCTCAAACTGGCAGCCCTTCAGCTGTTGCGGAACTACAAATCCCATCATGCCTCTGCCTGTGGGAGTGATGCTTGTAACTGTCAGCCTTGCAATGCCTGATGGGACTTGTAGTTCTGCAACAGCTGAAGGGCTGCCAGTTTGAGACCCCTGCCCTAGACTAAGGGACAGTTGACATCACAGAAACGCATTCCGGATGCCTTTTTGCTTATAGGTCACATGACAAAAACTCACTCCAGATGGGTTTCTGCATGCACATTTTTGATGCGCTTTCATTGCGTTGCAGTGCAATTTTCCCCTTGTTTTTTCCAAGGTTTCCTGTTTTTTTTTGTAAGAATGCGCTCCAGTACATTCTGCAACATTCCAGTACAGTTCTGTGCAGAAAAAAAATGCATACTGTTCAACTTTCTTTTTTTTTTTCTGCACTGGAACTGACTGCACTGGTGTGAACTATGCCACTGGAACCCATATGATCTACGGCCCATGCATTTTTGATGCAGAAAAAAATTGCACCGGCCCTAAAGACTAAACAAAGATTCATTGCTTGTGGTGTGTGGGTGGGAGTGGGTCGGTATGTGTGGGTGTGGGGGGGGGGGGGGGTATAATTTATTTCTGCTACCCAGAGTTATGCCGCGTACACACGAGCGGACTTTATGGCAGACTTTGCCCGGCGGACGGGATTTCGTCGGACAATTCGATCGTATGTGGGCTCCAGCGGACTTTGTTTTCTCAAAAGTTGGACGGACTTAGATTTGAAACATGTTTCAAATCTTTCCGACGGACTCGAGTCCGGTCGAAAAGTCCACTCGTCTGTATGCTAGTTCGACGGACAAAAACCCACGCTAGGGCAGCTATTGGCTACTGGCTATGAACTTCCTTGTTTTAGTCCGGTCGTACGTCATCACGTACGAATCCATTGGACTTTGGTGGATCGTGTGTAGGCAAGTCCGTTCATTCAGAAAGTCTGTCATAAAGTCCGTCGAAAAGTCCGCCGAGCAAAGTCTGCCATAAAGTCCGCTCGTGTGTACGCGGCATTAGGCTTCAAGTAAAATGATGGAAGTAGAATACATTCACAATTAGAAAATACAAATTGAGTTTTTTTAAAAAGAAGAAAAAAGTGGACAATGTGTATAGTATAGTGAGGAACATGTACTTACCATAAATATATATGTGTTTTTTGCTCTCCTTGGAGGCATTGAACATTTGGGATACACAGACCAAATTATACCGAGCCGCCGGTAGTACATTGGTATCCAGATTGAATGAAACAAACACATTCCCACTGATACTGGTATTAGGATAACCCTCAACAGACAACACTGTATTGATATTATGTGGAGGGAATGCACGAGGGACCTCACACCTGATCATAGTCTCTGTCCCTTTTTCCACCCACGTCTCGGCTGTAATGCGGGGATCCTCCGGCAGAGCTGTCATCAGAAATAACACAGAAATATATTACTGAAGCCTGTCACATAAATGGGTTTAACCAAACTAAAAAAAAAGTGCAGCGCTACCCTATATTCTCAAATTAAATGTAGTGCTATTGCCGTAGTGTTTGGTGTATGTCGGTGGTGACTAATAAGCATCATACATCACTAAAAACATATGTATTATTTTTTTTTAAATAAACAAAGAATAATGGTGCAAACCCCCAAGAGGCATTAACAAAAGCCACTATGAATTACAACATAAAAGGGCTTATTGAGTAATGTAAAGAAAAGAGGCATGAGAGTGTGCAAAGAGCAGCAATCCACAGTAACCAATCAACACTCATTCATATCATTCACAAATGTAAATGTATCATAACACAGAGTGGTACTGTGGATACCTGAACACCATTTATGGGCTACTTATTGCAAATGCCCAAATTACTACCTATACCTTATATACACTAAAATACCATGTTCTGTAGGCCCCGTAGTGACTTTTCATTGCTCTCTTTGGTTGCCTGTCCCTTGCCGTTGCGATCTGGCCAGCACAATTATTTGTACTATTGTTTTTATGCTTTTTTTTTGTTTACTTTGTCAGTAGATTACTATATAGTAATTATATTACCTTATTTATCTTGTCAGCCACAACATTATTCTCTCCTGAAGAAGCGTGAAGACACACGTAACATGTTGAGCACATCCCTGATATGAAATATGAAATAATATCTCTGTTGATTTTGCTATCCAGCCACCCTCTCGGACCTCTACATACCTTGGATGGCCATCCTTATGTCCGAGTCCTTATACATATAGATGGTTTTGTATAGCAACAACATTATTAAGTATTCATGCATACACGATGATTTGTGGTTTTTTAACAATTAATGTTTTATCTATGCTTATTTTTTTTCAATAAACTATTTTTGTGATATACTTGGTTTCACTGTGCCTAGAAAGTCCAAAGTCCCTCCCCTTTTTTTTTCATTCATATCATTCGTATTAAGAAATGATTATAGTAAGCTCCTTTGCACACAATCTAACAGCAGCTAACATTTCAAACCCAATACCTAAAGCCTCACAAACTACCCACCTGTATCCACCAGCTCATAACATCATTATAAATGACAATACCTATAATCTGGACAATCTCTCATACTGTTCTGTCCCACCTATATGTATTTTTGTTGTGTTGAACTGGATCAGGTTATTATTGTTCTGTAGTGTGCTGACATCTAGTGGAGATTTAGAGACACTGCAACTTGTTTACTTAGGTGATTTGCTATCTCTCCCTGTCCTTCCCTCTTTAGCTCTAGTCAGTTAAAGCGGTTGTATAGTCTTTTTTGTAACTTTTACCTACAGGTAAGCCTATAATAAGGCTTACCTGTAGGTAAAAAAAATATCTCCTAAACCTTTACGGTTTAGGAGATATTCCCCTTGCTATGCGCCGCTGACTGCAGCGGCGCATGCGCACAGGGGATTCTCGGCTGAAGCCCGGCAGCTGCCGGACCTTGCCGAGTAAGAAATCTCCCGCGCGCATGCGCGGGAGTGATGACATCGCGGCTCCGGCCACTCACAGCGCTGGAACCGCGATACCCGGAAGACACGCCGAGGCAACATGACAGCTCCCTCGGCGTGGACCAAGTAAGATACTGACGCCTCGTTCTAAGGTAAGTATTTCATAATGAGCTAGTATGCGGTGCATACTAGCTCATTATGCCTTTTGCTTTACAGGGTTAAAAAAAAAATAAAAAAATGTGCGGGTATACAACCGCTTTAAGGCTATTTTCACACTGGGGCGGGGGTGCGTTAGTATTAAAGTGCCGCTAGTCTTAGCGGCTCTTTACCGTTGTTTTAGCTGCGCTTTTCGTCCGCTAGCGGGAACTGAACGATCAGTGGTGTTTGATTGCTCAGTTCTCAGTCTTAGAGCTGGTGGGGGACAGATACAGCATCAGACCGGTTCTGCATCCACCTAGATAAAAATGATTTAAAAAAAAAACATACTTCTCTTAACTCATCAATAAGACACTGAAGCTGAATCCAATAACACTTTACTTCAGCTAATTGCAGTACAAAGAATTAGTTTCAAGTCTTTTGAAGTAGAAAACCATGGGGTTGACTTAAAGGCGAATTCACTTTGCACTACAAGTGCACTGCAAATGCACTTGGAAGTGCAGTCGCTGTAGATCTGAGGGGGACATAAATATAATAAACACACAGCATTTTTGCTTGTACATGTTTGGATACAATCAGCAGAGCAGTGCACTTGTAGTGCAAAGTGGATTTGCCTTTAGTAAATCAACCCCAATGACTTTAAGCCCCATCTTTACGCAGTACTAACACTGACTAAGGGAACATGGAAGAATTAAGGGGGGGGGATCTAGCTAGGACCTAGACCCCCTTCACACTGAGGCGCTTTTCAGGCATTTTAGCTCTAAAAATAGCACCTGTAAAACACCTGAAAAGTGCCTCTCATGCCTCCCCAGTGCGCTTGTGGGACGGAAAAAAAAAGTCCTGCAAGCAGCATCTTTGGGGCGGTTTGGGAGCGCCCCCAAAATGCCCTGCTCATTGAAATGAATGGTTAGCGCCGCAACAGGGTCACTTTTAACCCTTTCTTTGGCCACCAGCGGGGGTTGAAAGTGCCACCAAAACAACGGTAAATCACCACTAAAACTAGCGGTGCTTTACCGCTAACATACCCCTACCCCAGTGTGAAAGTAGAAAATAGTAAAAACCTTCGCGCCAGTGGTGTCGATAGCAGATAATATATATGAATTACATATACTGGTGATACATCTAGTAAGAAAACATTCCCAACAATAAAGAAAATTTGTGGAAATATATAAACAATCAGTGTAAGCTGCTCCCCAATTTTTGAATAATCAAAAAAATAGATAATCAAAAAAAGAAATGTAAGGAAGATAGGGGGCGCTAGATACCATAATATTCAAGTGCTCTAAATAAATAAATCTCCTGCATTACCAAAAAAATGAAAAACATAATAATGACAAATCATAATTAGATTACACATTGAAGTGCCCACAATAGTGAAAAAAATATATAGTGATTGATTGTCCACATAAAAAAATGATTTGAAGTGATATCTTTCAATATTATCCCAATCTTGTTGCTTTAAACAAAAGGTTTTCCATCACCAAAGGAAGATAAGAAAAAGGAAAACACCTCGAAGTAGTAGATATCTGCTTACCAGATACCAATGACTCCTTTAGTTAAAAAGAGAGTCATTAGCGCTTGTGCAGGGTTGTGCCTGCTCACATGGATGGCCGGACTGTGGTTGGTATTATAGGCATGGATCGTTCCCGTCAAGCTCATTCAAGATAGGATAAGGATACATAGGAAACAAAAACAGTCTCCATAGCGTAAAACCATTTATTAAAAAAGTAAACAAATTAAAAAGCCAAATGGCCGCTTACATTGGTGGGTGCCTACCCGGCACTGGGGCTGCTTGCATGTCAGGGTGACTTCGCAGTCAGAAAAAGCCTTTCATGTCTCCTCCACGCTGGCATGCGTTCCAGCTTACACAGGGGGGCAGCCAAAGGATCCGGATGTTGTTGGGTGATAGGACATGTGACCACGTACCGCTCCGACGTACGTTTCGTAGTGAACGAAGACGTTCAGAACGAAGACGTTCACTACGAAACGTACGTCGGAGCGGTACGTGGTCACATGTCCTATCACCCAACAACATCCGGATCCTTTGGCTGCCCCCCTGTGTAAGCTGGAACGCATGCCAGCGTGGAGGAGACATGAAAGGCTTTTTCTGACTGCGAAGTCACCCTGACATGCAAGCAGCCCCAGTGCCGGGTAGGCACCCACCAATGTAAGCGGCCATTTGGCTTTTTAATTTGTTTACTTTTTTAATAAATGGTTTTACGCTATGGAGACTGTTTTTGTTTCCTATGTATCCTTATCCTATCTTGAATGAGCTTGACGGGAACGATCCATGCCTATAATACCAACCACAGTCCGGCCATCCATGTGAGCAGGCACAACCCTGCACAAGCGCTAGTGACTCTCTTTTTAACTAAAGGAGTCATTGGTATCTGGTAAGCAGATATCTACTACTTCGAGGTGTTTTCCTTTTTCTTATCTTCCTTTGGTGATGGAAAACCTTTTGTTTAAAGCAACAAGATTGGGATAATATTGAAAGATATCACTTCAAATCATTTTTTTATGTGGACAATCAATCACTATATATTTTTTTCACTATTGTGGGCACTTCAATGTGTAATCTAATTATGATTTGTCATTATTATGTTTTTCATTTTTTTGGTAATGCAGTGTGAAAGTAGCCTTAAAAGCGCCCGTGTTGTGGTGCTGCTGAAGGGCTTTTCAGGCGCTTTGGCAGCGCTGCCCGTTCTCGTCATCTTCTGCAGCTTTTCTGTGATCTCCCGTCCCACCAGGAGTCCTGATCAACAAGCTGGGACTTCCACCAGCTGATCATAGAGCCGAGCAAAGACCGAATTGGCTTTGTCTGACTCTATGATATAGTAACCCGGAAACAATGACCAATCTTAGTGTGATCAAATGCTTTTAAGGGCAAAGGAGGGATTTGGGGTCTTATAGACGGCAGACCTCTCCATAAAGAGGACCTGTTGCATGCCTATTGATTACTGTCATAAGTGATGTTTACATTAGTTGTGGCAGCAATAAAAGTGATCAAATTTAAAGCGACAGTGTAAAAATAATAATTTTTTTCTTTAAAGTACCTGTCCCCCCCGTGCTCGCACACAAAGTTGAATGCACAAGCTGGTTCTGCACTCACACAAACAACGATCGTCCCACACATGTGAGGTATTACCGTGAACGTCAGATCATGAGCGGTAATTCTAGCACCAGACCTCCTCTGTAAATCTAAAGTAATAGCCTAAAAAAGGCTTTTAAAGCGTCGCCTATGGATGGTAAAATTAACATAGTTTATTGCTGTTGCACGGCACAGTTTTAAGCGTAACCTGTTTGGTGTCTATTTACTCGGCGTATCATCATCTTTTATATTTTACCAAAAAAATTGGGTTATGCATTGTTTTTTTTTTTGCATTAAAATTCCAAAATTTTTTTATTTTTTTTACTGCATTTGAAAAACTGCTGCACAAATACCCTGTGGCATAAAAAATTGCAAAACCCACCAATTTATTCTCTAGGGCCTCTGCTGTTGGGGGTGCTAAGAAATTTTCTTTCCAAAGGGGTCAAGTGGATAATAGCCATATACAAAAAAAAAGTTGGAAGATAATGCCAAAAAGGTGAATTGGTATGGAAAGTGGAAATACGACTGGTTTAACATCATCCCTCAATCTGTCCACTCTACCTCTATTCATTGCAGCATACATTTTTTACAGGTACTCTTTAAAATGTCTAAGGAGTTGTTTTTAAAAACATTTTCATGATTGAAAAAGCAGCCATTTATAGGCAGAGCAAAGAGATTTCAGAAAACCATTATAGAGTGTGTACAGTATATAGATGATCTGACTTACCATATGTCCTGACAGTGACAGGAGATGTCTGCACAGTGGTATTGGGGACGTTTGTAAGATTTAATGTGACTTGGCAGGTAGGGATGAGCTTCGTGTTCGAGTCGAACCCATGTTCGACTCGAACATCGGCTGTTCGACCGTCCGTCGAATTGCGAACGATATGGGCCGTTCGCGCCAAATTCGTGTGGCGCGTCACGGCCCATAATTCACTGCGGCATCGCAGTGCATTGCTGGCTGATGATTGGCCAAGCATGCACTATGACCCGCATGCTTGGCCAATCACAGCGCCGTCAGTAGAGAGAGCTGTAATTGGCCAAAGCCAGGGTGGCTTTGGCCAATTATGGCTCAGGGGATTTAGTACACACCCCACACTATATAAGGCCGCCTGCACGGCGGCCCTGTGTAGTGTGTGTTCCGGTGTGCTGAGAGATAGAGAGAGAGAGAGACAGTGTCATTTGATTTGAGTTAGATAGATTAGGCAGAACAGTCAGTCAGTTAGCTGCACTTACAGTGTATTGTGTATATATATGCATCCCAGGTGTTGCATATATATATATACACTGTATTCAGTTTAGCTAGATCCGTTCCTGTTATCTTCTATCTAGACTATTTAGTGCAGTGTGTCCTGCTCACAGTGTTCAGCTAGATCCGTTCCTGCTATTTACATTCAGTGCAGTGCGTCCTGCTCACAGTGTTCAGCTAGATCCGTTCCTGCTATTTACATTCAGTGCAGTGCGTCCTGCTCACAGTGTTCAGCTAGATCCGTTCCTGCTATTTACATTCAGTGCAGTGCGTCCTGCTCACAGTGTTCAGCTAGATCCGTTCCTGCTATTTACATTCAGTGCAGTGCGTCCTGCTCACAGTGTTCAGCTAGATCCGTTCCTGCTATTTACATTCAGTGCAGTGCGTCCTGCTCACAGTGTTCAGCTAGATCCGTTCCTGCTATTTACATTCAGTGCAGTGCGTCCTGCTCACAGTGTTCAGCTAGATCCGTTCCTGCTATTGACATTCAGTGCAGTGCGTCCTGCTCACAGTGTTCAGCTAGATCCGTTCCTGCTATTTACATTCAGTGCAGTGCGTCCTGCTCACAGTGTTCAGCTAGATCCGTTCCTGCTATTTACATTCAGTGCAGTGCGTCCTGCTCACAGTGTCCAGCTAGATCCGTTCCTGCTATTTACATTCAGTGCAGTGCGTCCTGCTCACAGTGTTCAGCTAGATCCGTTCCTGCTATTTACATTCAGTGCAGTGCGTCCTGCTCACAGTGTTCAGCTAGATCCGTTCCTGCTATTTACATTCAGTGCAGTGCGTCCTGCTCACAGTGTTCAGCTAGATCCGTTCCTGCTATTTACATTCAGTGCAGTGCGTCCTGCTCACAGTGTTCAGCTAGATCCGTTCCTGCTATTTACATTCAGTGCAGTGCGTCCTGCTCACAGTGTTCAGCTAGATCCGTTCCTGCTATTTACATTCAGTGCAGTGCGTCCTGCTCACAGTGTTCAGCTAGATCCGTTCCTGCTATTTACATTCAGTGCAGTGCGTCCTGCTCACAGTGTTCAGCTAGATCCGTTCCTGCTATTTACATTCAGTGCAGTGCGTCCTGCTCACAGTGTTCAGCTAGATCCGTTCCTGCTATTTACATTCAGTGCAGTGCGTCCTGCTCACAGTGTTCAGCTAGATCCGTTCCTGCTATTTACATTCAGTGCAGTGCGTCCTGCTCACAGTGTTCAGCTAGATCCGTTCCTGCTATTTACATTCAGTGCAGTGCGTCCTGCTCACAGTGTTCAGCTAGATCCGTTCCTGTTATCTTCCTACTGACAGGCAGGCTTGTCTGGTTACAGTATATAAAGCTACCTGAAGAAAATTACAGGTGTTCTTTTTGATCCTATTAGTACCACGGTCAGGCAGCTAGACTATTTACATTTAGTACAGTGTGTCCTGCTCACAGTGTTCAGCTAGATCCGTTCCTGTTATCTTCCTACTGACAGGCAGGCTTGTCTGGTTACAGTATATAAAGCTACCTGAAGAAAATTACAGGTGTTCTATCCCAGCTTAGTGCAGCTACAGGCCATTAGTATGTCTGGAAGGCCAAGAAGGAGAGGCAGACAGTCACAAGCCAATAAGAGAGGGCAAGCAGGCTCTGTGTCTAGTGCTGGTCGTGGAGACGGTGCATCCTCATCAGCACGTGGCCATGGGACACGCTTGGCCTTTTTTTCGGCAGCTGGCCGTGTTGAGCCGCAACATGCGGAAGACTTGGTCGAGTGGATGACCAAGCCGTCCTCATCCTCCTCATCCTCTCTCACCCATGCCCAGGGTGCTTTGTCTGGCAAAGCAGCGGCCTCTTCCCTCAGCTCAATGTCATCAGTGACTCCTTCCCTAGCTCCACCATGTCCTCATGAGGATTCCCTCGAACTGTTTGACCACAGTGTTGGGTACATGCTCCAGGAGGATGCCCAGCGTTTGGAAGGCTCTGATGATGATACTGAGCTCGATGAAGGCAGTAACATGAGCACGGACAGAGGGGGTGCCCAAGAAGGACAGCAATCTGGCAGTCATGCTCCCCCTGCTGCAGCATACTGCCAGGTTTGCTCCAGTGATGAGGAGGGAGGGGATGATGAGGTCACTGACTCAACGTGGGTGCCTGATAGGAGAGAGGAGGAGGAGGAGGAGGAGGAGGCGGCACATCACCAACGAGGCAGGATGCCCTCCAGGGGCCAGCCTAAGGGCAGCACATTGACTGCATCACACCCCAAAGCTCCACATGTGCAGGGCGCTGCAGTCTCTGCGCGTTATTCAAAAAGTTCTTTGGTGTGGGCCTTTTTTGAGACGAGTGCATCAGATCGCACCGCTGCTATTTGCAACATATGTCTCAAGCGTATCTCGCGTGGCCAAAACATCTCCCGCTTGGGTACCACATGCTTGACCAGACATATGTTGACCTGCCATGCAGTTCGTTGGCAAGCGTATCTGAAAGACCCACACCAAAGAACAAAGAGGATCTCTCCTTGCTCCTCATCAGCTGAGATTTCCAACCCCACTAGACCTTCAGTCCTCTCTGAGACCTGCAGTGAGAGGAATGAAGGTGTAGAATTAGGTGTGTCACAGCCAAGTACTTGTGGGCAATCTGCTTTTGGTACACCGACGTCAGATTGTACCAGGCAAATTTCCCTGCCCCAGCTGCTGCACCGCCGAAAGAAGTTTGCTCCCAGCCATCCACATGCCCAGCGGTTGAATGCTAGCTTGGCAAAATTGCTAGCACTTCAACTGCTGCCTTTTCAGTTGGTAGACTCTGCCCCCTTCCGTGAGTTTGTGGAATGTGCGGTTCCTCAGTGGCAGGTACCCAAACGCCACTTTTTCTCACGGAAGGCGATTCCGGCTCTCTACCGGCATGTGGAAGGCAATGTCCATGCCTCGCTGGACAGGGCGGTCAGCGGTAAGGTGCATATTACCGCTGACTCATGGTCCAGCAGGCATGGACAGGGACGTTACTTAAGTTTCACGGCGCATTGGGTGACTCTGCTGGCAGCTGGGAAGGATGCAGGACAAGGTGCAGTAGTGTTGGAGGTTGTTCCGCCACCACGCCTCCAAAATGCTGATTGTGACACACCTCTCTCCTCCACCCCCTCCTCTTCTTCTTCCTCCATGGCCTCTTCCTCGGAACCAGCGGTGCTCCGTAGGCGTTCAAGGGGCTACGCAAGTACGCAGGCCAAAAGATGCCATGCGGTGCTTGAGCTGGTGTGCTTGGGGGACAGGAGCCACACTGGGGCAGAGGTTCTGTCAGCTCTGCAGGGGCAGGTTCAGAGGTGGTTGACGCCACGCCAACTTAAGGCAGGAATGGTGGTTTGCGACAATGGCACCAACCTCCTCTCTGCCCTCCGACAGGGACAACTGACCCATGTGCCCTGTTTGGCTCACGTCCTTAACTTGGTGGTGCAGCGGTTCTTGGGCAGGTACCCGGGCTTACAGGATGTCCTGAGGCAGGCCAGGAAAGTCTGTGTGCATTTCCGCCGGTCATATAATGCCAGTGCTCGGCTGACGGACCTCCAAAAGGAGTTTAACCTGCCCAAGAACCGCCTAATCTGTGACATGCCCACCAGGTGGAACTCGACGTTGGCCATGCTGCAGCGGCTGCACACGCAGCAGAGGGCCATCAATGAGTACCTGTGCGACTATGGCACCAGGACAGGGTCAGGGGACCTTGGTTTTTTTTCCCCACGCCAGTGGGCCATGATCAGGGATGCATGCACTGTCCTGTCACCATTCGAGGAGGCCACGAGGATGGTGAGCACTGACAGTGCATGCATCAGTGACACTGTCCCCCTTGTCCACCTGTTGGAGCACACGCTGCGTGGAATAATGGACAGGGCACTTGAGGCAGAACAGAGGCAGGAAGAGGAGGACTTCCTTAGCTCTCAAGGCCCCCTTTATCCAGACAGTGTTCCTGCGTGCCCGCCGATCACACAGGAAGAGGACGAGGAGGAGGAGGAGGAGGAGGAGGAAGATTGTGTCAGTATGGAGGTGGAGCCTGGCACTCAGCATCAGCAGTCTTTAAGGGATCAGTCCCAAGGAACACATGGACTTGTACGTGGCTGGGAGGAGGTGGCTGCGGACGTTGTTGTCCTTAGTGACCCAGAGGACTCCGGACCGAATGCCTCAGCAAACCTACGCTGCATGGCCTCCCTGATCCTGCAAAGCCTGCGTAAGGATCCTCGTATTCGTGGTATCAAGGAGAAGGACCAATACTGGCTGGCAACCCTCCTTGATCCACGTTACAAGGGTAAGGTTGCGGACCTTATCTTGCCATCACAGAGGGAGCAGAGGATGAAACATCTTCGGGAGGCCTTGCAGAAAGGTCTGTGCAACGCGTTCCCAGAGACTGGGAGGTTACAAACTCCTGTTTCTGGACAACGTGTTGCTGAGGCTTCGGTCAGTCAAAGAAGGAGCGGTGGAGAAGGTGGCCGTCTGACCGATGCGTTCAGACAATTTTTTGGTCCGCAGCCCCAAGGTATGATCGGTTCCAGCAACCATCGCCAGCGTCTGTTTTACATGGTGCAGGAATACCTAGGGGCAAGATCAGACTTGGACACCTTTCCCACCGAAAATCCTCTGGGTTACTGGGTCTTGAGGATGGATCACTGGCCAGAGCTTGCACAGTATGCAATTGAGCTACTGGCCTGTCCTGCATCCAGCGTTCTTTCGGAACGTACATTCAGTGCTGCTGGAGGCGTGGTAACCGATCACAGGGTGCGTCTGTCCACTGACTCGGTCGATCGGCTGACCTTCATAAAAATGAATCAGTCTTGGATCACCACCAGCTACCAAGCACCTGATGCTGATGTAACTGAATAATTTTTTTCAGATCCCTTCAAAGACTGCCTATGTTGATGCTGAGTGATTATCCCTGAGTAATTATCCTCTTCCTCCTCAATCATCACGCTGATAGCTTGTAAGAACATTTTTGGTTCTGGGCGCCACCACCAGTGCCTAAGGCCCAATTTTTCTGCCCCTGTCTAACAGGGGCGTGTAATTACAATTTTTGATGCAATACTTTGCAGCAGTGCTCGTTCCTGCGTTCCAACTAGAGTGTCTGTGAGGGGTTGCAGTGTTGTGGCACCAGCACCAGTGCCTAAGGCCCAATTTTTCTGCCCCTGTCTAACAGGGGCGTGTAATTACAATTTTTGATGCAATACTTTGCAGCAGTGCTCGTTCCTGCGTTCCAACTAGAGTGTCTGTGAGGGGTTGCAGTGTTGTGGCACCAGCACCAGTGCCTAAGGCCCAATTTTTCTGCCCCTGT
The DNA here is from genome assembly GCA_037952835.1 of Lithobates septentrionalis. Lineage (NCBI taxonomy): Eukaryota > Metazoa > Chordata > Amphibia > Anura > Ranidae > Lithobates > Lithobates septentrionalis. The sequence goes on along the minus strand of JBBDGP010000034.1, from coordinate 496,275 downwards.
CTAACAGGGGCGTGTAATTACAATTTTTGATGCAATACTTTGCAGCAGTGCTCGTTCCTGCGTTCCAACTAGAGTGTCTGTGAGGGGTTGCAGTGTTGTGGCACCAGCACCAGTGCCTAAGGCCCAATTTTTCTGCCCCTGTCTAACAGGGGCGTGTAATTACAATTTTTGATGCAATACTTTGCAGCAGTGCTCGTTCCTGCGTTCCAACTAGAGTGTCTGTGAGGGGTTGCAGTGTTGTGGCACCAGCACCAGTGCCTAAGGCCCAATTTTTCTGCCCCTGTCTAACAGGGGCGTGTAATTACAATTTTTGATGCAATACTTTGCAGCAGTGCTCGTTCCTGCGTTCCAACTAGAGTGTCTGTGAGGGGTTGCAGTGTTGTGGCACCAGCACCAGTGCCTAAGGCCCAATTTTTCTGCCCCTGTCTAACAGGGGCGTGTAATTACAATTTTTGATGCAATACTTTGCAGCAGTGCTCGTTCCTGCGTTCCAACTAGAGTGTCTGTGAGGGGTTGCAGTGTTGTGGCACCAGCACCAGTGCCTAAGGCCCAATTTTTCTGCCCCTGTCTAACAGGGGCGTGTAATTACAATTTTTGATGCAATACTTTGCAGCAGTGCTCGTTCCTGCGTTCCAACTAGAGTGTCTGTGAGGGGTTGCAGTGTTGTGGCACCAGCACCAGTGCCTAAGGCCTAATTTTTCAGCTCCTGTTCAACAGGGGCATGTAATTACAATTCTTGATCTAATATTTCACAGCAGGGCCCTGTGAGGGCTTACAGTGTTTTGGCCACAGCAACACCTAAGGCCCAAATTTCTGCTGAGTATATAGGGCAGGACCCTACTTTCAAACATCTAACTTACAAACGACTCCTACTTGCAAACGGAAGGAGACAACAGGAAGTGAGATGAAATCTACCCATAGGAAGGGAAATTCTCTCATGTAAGAGTTAATATGGGAAAACAATTTCTCCTTTCCACTGATGCTTTCCAATCCTTGTTCCACAAAAAAACCCAAATTTTCAAAAAACATTTTTCATTGGGACAAAAAAGTGAGGTGAAATCTTCTGAAGAGGAGGAAAGACACAAAACAAATGTCACAGGGGTGATAACCCTTCCCTATGTTTTCCAAAAAGCTTAGAAAAGATTTTTTGGCTGGAGCTAAACACATTAAAAATGTTCAAAATTACAAAGAGATTCTACTTAACAACAAACCTACAGTCCCTGTCTTGTTTGCACCGCCTGTATACTGCTGTTCAGAGTATATAGGGACCTTTCCTTATTTTAATTTGGGTGCGGGGTTCCCCTTAATATCCATACAAGACCCAAAGGGCCTGGTAATGGACTGGGGGGTACCCATGCCGTTTGTCTCACTGATTTTCATCCATATTGCCAGGACCCGACATGACATTAAACCCGCAAGCAGTTTTAAATGAGATTTTTTCCTTTAAAAATGACATTTGGTGCAGGGACTGTTCTAAACATGGGAAACACGCGTCACTTTACAGGCATACTATAGACACCCCCCAGGTACGATATTTAAAGGAATATTTCACTTTTTTTTTTTTACTTTAAGCATCATTAAAATCACTGCTCCCGAAAAAACGGCCGTTTTTAAAAGTTTTTTTTGCATTGATACATGTCCCCTGGGGTAGGACCCGGGTCCCCAAACCCTTTTTAGGACAATACCATGCAAATTAGCCTTTAAAATGAGCACTTTTGATTTCGAACGTTCGAGTCCCATAGACGTCAATGGGGTTCTAACGTTCGTGCGAACTTTCGGTCCGTTCGCGGGTTCTGGTGCGAACCGAACCGGGGGGTGTTCGGCTCATCCCTATTGGCAGGTAAAGTTCTGCAGGTTGTCACTACGAGTTGCGTTAAACTTAAATGTTTCCGTCAAGTCTTGTGGGCCTTTTCTGGTGTCCTCTTTATATGGTTTACTTAAAATTGTTTCTCCTCCTCTGGTCACTGATAAAATGACATATTGGACAGGAGCCACATTATACACTGAGCACGTGACTTCATGTTATTTGTCCTCCTCCAGTTCCTCCTTCAGGTCTATGTCCCATTTAGATGGTAGAACTGAAATTACACAAAATTCAAGTCACTCCACTGTGTCCATCCAGAGAGATATTAATATTGAAAGTGGAATATGCTAATATGTAGTATGAAATTGTATAAAGCCTAAAAAGGGATCAAAGCTTGCATCATTAATAAATTAAATTAACCAATAAAGAGTATCACTGAAAGAAGCACATCACATGGTGACATCACACTCTCCACCTAGTCCAATCAGAGAAAAATTTGAATTAATTTAGAAAATGCAAAGCATTCTCTTAATGGTGCCCGTGCCAGGCAGATAACTTCCTGTGATCAGAATTATTGGATTCTTCTGAACACAGGAGGTTGGCCGCTTGGCAGGGGCAGCTGCTCAGAGGGGAACCAAGGGGGGCAAATAGAGATCATTGAAATAGCGGAGTCTACTTCAGAGATTTCCAGCTTTCCAGGGGCATTGTCCAGGTATGGTATATACAGTATGTAGGTACATCGGTCCATGTAACCATGTAAAAATATACCGTACCTGGAAATCTTCAACCACTTCAGCTCCGGAAGGTTTAACCCCCTTCATGACCAGCCCATTTTTTTGCGATACGACACTGCGTTATATTGACTGACAATTGCGCGGTTGTGCGACACTGTACCCAAATAAAATTTATGTCACTTTTTTTCCCCACAAATAGAGCTTTCTTTTGGTGGTATTTGATCATCTTTGCGTTTTTGAATTTTTGCGCTATAAACAAAAAAAGACGACACTTTTGGAAAAAAATAAAAAAATTTTTACTTTCTGCTATAAAACATATGCAATAATAAAAATGAAAAAAAAACTAATTTCTTCATTAATTTAGACCAATATGTATTCTGCTACATATTTTTGGTAAAAAAAAAAAAAATCACAATAAGCATATATTGATTGGTTTGATCAAACGTTACAGTATCCAAAGACTGGGATATATTTATGGAATTTTTATTTATTCATTTTTTTTTACTAGTAATGGCGGCAATCAGCGACTTATAGGTGGCTGGGAAGGGGTTAACATCAGGGGCGATCAAGGGGTTAAATGCATGGCCAGCATATAATGAAAAAAGCAAAGGGCGGGACTTTGAATGAGGGCACGGGAGCAAATACAAAAATTTAGTAAAAAGCAGGTTTTAATTTATTCAAATTGATCATATATTTACATAGTATTCTTGCACATAGCTAATATTAATACTCTATTTTTCATCAAGATATACATTCCAACAAGGACTTGTTTGCAAATACATGAAAAATTAAAAATCCAAAAAACACAAATGATATAGAAATATGTGACACATTGAAGTGTCAATTGGGAAGGGTTACAAAGGAAAAACACAGATAAAGATGGAACGTCAATACATGATTATGAATTGGGTACACCTATCGGTAATTGTAAGCTCTACGCGTTTCGGGACCTTTTAGCCACGCGTCAGGAGCAAAACCGCAATGGTAACCTATGGATATGGAAAACAACCATATTGTAAAAAAGGGTGGGCATATGTAGAATATGTCCCTCACATATGTACACTTAACCCACAAACTTACATATATATCTGTGCAATGGCGGTGCGGTCACATGAGTCAGGCCAGCCAGAGATGCCACATCCCAGGGCTGAGGGGGCATATCCGGGCGACAAATCCAGCCCAAACAACTCCCCAGGTGGGTCACAGAGGGGAGTGACAATGGTGAGTGATGAGAGGAGGGGGGGCAGATGGGACGGTTTTCCCCAAGATAAGGGGGACCTGTGAAAAATAAGTGGTAAGTGAGTGAACTGATGTTGAAGTATATAAAAAGTAGTGGAAAAGAGTGAGGGAGAAAAATGTGAAAAAAGAAAGAATGAATGTATGGCCAACAAGTTTTACTGTGTGAGGTGTTTTCACTATGTAATGTGCTGTTTTTTACTTCTTGCTTTGCAGGAAGGAAAAGAAAAAAAAAGCATGTTGCTGCTGTCAGAAGAGAGCCCTGTGTTTGTTTACTTACGTAGGGCTCTCATTGGTAATCTCCGGAGGCAATCGCAGGTTCCAGCAACCAATCAGTTGCCAGCACCCACTGATTGGTTTGCGCTGCAGCCAATCGCAGTACAGCGGGGACGCAAGGGCGCGCTCCCTAGCACGGTGCCCGGATCACGTACTAGGTACGTGGTCCAGTGTAGGAGAGCCACCTTGCCGCCCTATATGTACTGTATACGGTCGGCAAGCGGTTACAATGGTTGTAAACCTCAGTCATGAAATCTGAACTAAGCACATATATCTGTAGTGTTTACTTGTTTATCTCCAAAGCTCTCATGCAGGCCATACATGGGTTGAATTCCGAACAAATTTTCTTTTGAAAATCAGAAATTCTGTGTGTTTTGTAATCCGATGGTGCCACCATTGATTTTGAAATTCAACCAACCAAGTCTTCGATTTCACCTCATATTGCTCAGAAAAGAAATGTTGTGGCCCGGAATCTTCTTTTCTAGGTCACAGCTCATGTGCATTTCTTTTTCGAACATATTTCAGGCACAATTCTCCCATCATTGATTAGAAATTGGTTAGTTTATTAAAAATTTTCCAACATGCCTGATCACTCAAATTCAATGGCCGCATGAAAATCGCCCGTTGCTGTCCACTGATCAGGGGCAGCCCGTCCGTTAGGGGCACCTGGGGCCGAGTCATACATTCGGCAGCTATGGATGCCGAATGATGGAGCCCAAAAGGTAACCCCCCGGAAGAGCGCTTCTCCTAGGGGGTTATCTGATGTGGAGAAGAGCTGCGAGAGCCACTGGGGGACCCCAGAAGACAAGGGATGTCTACATTTCTTGTGACAGCAATAAAATAAAATAACAAAATAAAATAACAAAATAAAAAAAAATGTAAAGGGACAGTGTAAAAAAAAAAAAAGGTTTATAGTACCCCATCCCTCCGCGCTCGCACGCAGAAGTGAACGCATACGTAAGGTGCGCCACAAATGTAAACAGTATTCAAACCGCACATGTGAGGTATTGCCATGATCGTTAGAACGAGATCAATAATTCTAGCACAAGACCTCCTCTGTAACTCTAAACAAGTACCTGTTAAAAATGTTTAAAGCGCCGCCTATGGAGATTTTTAAGTACAGTAGTTTGTCACCATTCCACTAGTGTGTGCGTAATTTTAAAGCATGACATGTTAGGCATCCATTTACAAAGCATAACATCATCTTTCACATTATACAAAAAAATTGGGTCAAATTTACTGTTTTTTTTAATTCATTGAAGTTTTTTTTTTTTTCAAATAAATTGCGTTTGGAAGATCGCTGTGCAAATACAGTGTGATATAAAAAATACACACACACACACACACACACACGGCTCTACCCACTGCAGAGTCACTGTTTGCTAGGAGGCTGCATACTGTGAATCTGACAGCATCCTTACCAACCAGTGACAGGGAGGGGGTAGAGGCGGCAAATATGCCCTGCACTGCTACAGGGACAGATGCTCTCCCTGTGTCTCTTCACCAATTTAGCCATTTGAAGACCAGGCCTTTTGCTGACATTGTTGCTTACAAGTTAAAATCAGTATTTTTTTAAATAAAATTACTTAGAACCCCCAAACATTTTATATATAAATGTAGCACCCTCTACCTAAAGGTAGGTGCTAGAGTAGAATTTTCTAAGCACAGGGCTCAGATGCATTTAAATTTAGCCTTTAGAGCCCTTTCACACTGGGGTGGGGGGCGGCGTCGGCGGTAAAACGCTGCTATTATTAGCGGCGTTTTACCGTCGGTATGCGGCCGCTAGCGGGGATACACAGCAGCGGCACTTTCGGGTCGGTTTGCAGGCGCTATTATTAGCGCAATAGTGCCTGCAAACCGCCCCAGTGTGAAAGGGCTCTTAGGCTGGGTCTGGTTGTTGTGATTCTGGGTCTGGGAGTGTTCAGTGTAGTGAAAGGTGTGGCCACCTGTGCTCTGACTCAGAGATGCTTCCCCTGCTTTCAGACGGATGGTTCTGGAAGAGGGGTTGGACTTGAGATCTGAGTGGCAGGCAGTTCATGTGAGGAGCTCTGATCAATTATCTTCTGGTATTGGCAGGGGGCAGGCCTCCCATATAAGCTGGGGTCACATGTTTCCAGGGAGGAGTTCTGGAAAGTAGAAACAGACAATCAGAAATGATACTGAGTTGCTGTTCCGGGCGTCCCCACGTGGGGATGCACTGTGTGGAGGAGGGATAGAGACATCGCCAGGAGGGAGCTTAAGATAAAGAGCTTCATCCTTAAAGAAGTATCAAGTTGCTGTGACCGGGGAACACAGGACTTGCATGCTGGAGGAGATCTGGAAGGAAGAAGTAGCAGTCAAGCGGAGGAAAGTAGAGCAGCGTTCTGTGACCGGGGACACAGAACTATAATCCTCCTAGAGAAAGGTCAGTGCAGAATGCTGTGGCCGGGGAACACAGCGTTGATAGCCCTGGACTGGCTGAAAGCAGTGGTCTGCTCATTGCCATGTGTCAGGCCGTCGTCTGGAGATGCCAAGTCATCTCCGGCCTGGTTAGCACGATGGTAGTGCCTTTCCAAAGACTGTGTGGCTGTCCGATTCTCTGGGCCATCGGAGAGAAGCAGTGTGCGCTTCTGGCTCTTTGATTCGCATGGACAATCCCATCATGGTCTACAAGGAGGAATTATTCAGAGTGATTCTTCTTTGTTCAAATAGAAGGAAGAAATAGAATGCTTTGCAGTAAGGATTTGTACAAGGAAGTAATAGTCTGCAGGAGAGTTATTCAAATGAAAGACAGAGGTGCAAGCAGTGTATCCAGTTTTTGCAAGGCCACTGAACAACTACATTAACGTTCAATGTGTTAAATGTTATAGGCATCTCGTATCATCCCTTTTCCAAGTTCAAGTAATATCCCAAAATAAATATGACAAAACCATGAAACTGACTGTTCGAGTTAATTGATCGTAAGGAGGATGGCAGCAGGGTGATTGGCGGACGGCTAAGTAACCAAATCAGCAGCCCTTACGGGGGTACCGCTACATAACATCAATAAATAGAAAATATATATATATACAGTCAGGTCCATAAATATTGGGACATCAACACAATTGTAATCTTTTTGGCTCTATACACCACCACAATAGATTTGAAATGAAACAAGCAAGATGTGCTTTAACTGCAGACTTTCAGCTTTAATTTGAGGGTATTTACATCCAAATCAGGTGAACGGTGTAGGAATTACAACAGTTTGTATATGTGCCTCCCACTTTTTAAGGGACCAAAAGTAATGGGACAATTGGCTGCTCAGCTGTTCCATGGCCAGGTGTGTGTTATTCCCTCATTATCCCATTTACAAGGAACACATAAAAGGTCCAGATTTCATTTCAAGTATGCTTTTTGCATTTAGAATCTGTTGCTGTCAACTCTCAATATGAGATCCAAAAAGCTGTCACTATCAGTGAAGCAAGCCGTCATTAGGCTGAAAAAACAAAACAAACCCATCAGAGAGATAGCAAAAACATTAGGTGTGGCCAAATCAACTGTTTAGAACATCCTTAAAAAGAAAGAACTCACCAGTGAGCTCAGCAACACCAAAAGACCCAGAAGACCATGGAAAACAACTGTGGTGGATGACCAAAGAATTCTTTCCCTGGTGAAGAAAACACCCTTCACAACAGTTGGCCAGATCAAGAACACTCTCCAGGAGGTAGGTGTATGTGTGTCAAAGTCAACAAACAAGAGAAGACTTCACCAGAGTGAATACAGAGAGTTCACTACAAGATGTAAACCATTGGTGAGCCTCAAAAACAGGAAGGCCAGATTAGAGTTTGCCAAACAACATCTAAAAAAGCCTTCAAAGTTCTGGAACAACATTCTATGGACAGATGAGACCAAGATCAACTTGTGCCAGAGTGATGGCAAGAGAAGAGTATGGAGAAGGAAAGGAACTGCTCATGATCCAAAGCATACCACCTCATCAGTGAAGCATGGTGGTGGTAGTGTCATGGCGTGGGCATGTATGGCTGCCAATGGAACTGGTTCTCTTGTATTTATTGATGATGTGACTGCTGACAAAAGCAACAGGATGAATTCTGAAGTGTTTCGGGCAATATTATCTGCTCATATTCAGCAAAATGTTTCAGAACTCATTGGACGGCGCTTCACAGTGCAGATGGACAATGACCCGATGCATACTGCGAAAGCAACCAAAGAGTTTTTTAAGGCAAAGAAGTGGAATGTTATGCAATGGCCAGGTCAATCCCCTGACCTGAATCCGATTGAGCATGCATTTCACTTGCTGAAGACAAAACTGAAGGGAAAATGCCCCAAGAACAAGCAGGAACTGAAGACAGTTGCAGTAGAGGCCTGGCAGAGCATCACCAGGGATGAAACCCAGTGTCTGGTGATGTCTATGCGTTCCAGACTTCAGGCTGTAATTGACTGCAAAGGATTTGCAACCAAGTATTAAAAAGTGAAAGTTTGATGGATGATTGTTAATCTGTCCCATTACTTTTGGTCCCTTAAAAAGTGGGAGGCACATATACAAACTGTTGTAATTCCTACACCGTTCACCTGATTTGGATGTAAATACCTGTGTTTTAGATGTGTTTGCTGTGCGTTTTTGGGTTGCCTGCACCTGTGAAAAATAGACATGTGACTCAAAAATGCAAAATCGCGGTGCGCTTTTACTACAATTTCACAGTGATTTTGCCGCAATTTCGATTCATTTTAGTGGGAAGCTGTTCTTTGGGTGTGGTTTCAAAACCGCACCAAAGATGCAGCATGTGGGACTTTTCAAAATGCACTGCACCGGGGTGGTGTGAAAAGTCCCATAGGATTTAAAGGGAAACATTTTTCTTGCAAGGAAAAAAAAAAAAACAGAGGAAAAAACGTAATCAGTGTGAAAGGGCCTAAAGCTTAAAGTGGAAGTCCACCCTAACACTTAAATTCTCCCTGCAACCATTAACCATTAATGTGAGCCAAGTTCAGCCTCAGTTTTTCTACCTTCATTTTGCAGTATCCAGTGCCGTCTCATGACTTCAATTCTACTTCCTTTTGAGTCTAAAAGCAGCCAGTGGGTGTGGTTACTGAATAGTGACACCACTTCCTGGGAGGGGCACTGTTCCTGTGTAGCCAGTGGGTGTGTACAGGATGGGAGGAGCTGATCATAGGTTCCCACCCAGTGTTCTCTCATCAGTAAGGATGCATTGTACATCCTAATTCATGAGAAAATGAAGAGATAAAAAAAGCCCCATCCACACATAACACAGGGGGGGGGGGAGGTGCAGGGCGCATATACAGTTTAGCCATAGGTGCGCGCAGCCTATTTCATTAGGGTGTGCACCCCAAATTTATTGAAACATGTACAGTGTTAGTAGGGCAGTGGATGGCATCAGTAGAGCAGTGGACTTGTCAGTAGGTCAGAAGTTGGTGTCAGTAGTTTTTTTTATTAATATTTTTTTTTATTACTTCTTACATTTTTTTAGGAGCTGCATTGGGTGGCTTTGGTAAAATCAGCAGGGGAATCTGCGTGGCACCGGTAGTTTAGGGTGTGCCCAGGCACACCCGCCACACCCCCTGCGCACCGGGGTGTGGAACTGTCAATGCAGCTGGAAGTGCTCTGGGGTCTCAGCTTACAGTCTACAATGATCACTATACACTAAAGGAACAGTACAGGCAGCCACACTAAGGCTCCGTTTCTACTAGTGCAACTTGTCATGCAACTTTGGACACATAAAGTTGCATGACAAGTCACAGCCCATTTATTTCAATGGCACCCGTTCCCATCTATGCGACTTTGAAAAGGTACCTGCAATGCTTTGATGCCAATTTGATCCAGAGAGTGTAAAGTTGGATCAAAGCTGCACTCTAAATCACGCAACTTTGGAGTCGCAATAGTGGAAACTTGACTTGTCATGCGGCTGTGTCCAAAGTCACATGACAAGTCACAGCCTATTGATTTTAATGGTACCTGTTCCCATCTATGCAACTTTGAAAATCAGCGACTTTGAAAAGGTACCTGCACTACTTTGTTGCAACTTTTGATGAGACTTTGATCCAGAGAGTGTAAAGTTGGATCAAAGCTGCACTCAAAGTCGCATCAAAGTCACACTCCAAAGTCGCACTCTAGCCTCAGGCTACGTTTCCACTAGTGCGACTCCAAAGCTGTGCGATTTAGAGTGTGACTTTGAGTGCAGCTTTGATCAAACTTTACACTCTGGATCAAAGTCGCATCAAAAGTTGCATCAAAGTAGTGCAGGCACCTTTTCAAAGTCTCTCATTTTCAAAGTCGCATAGATGAGAACGTTTGCCATTGAAATCAATGGGCTGGGACTTGTGATGCGACTTTATGTGTCCACAATCACATGACAAGTTGCACTAGTGGAAACGGAGCCTTAAACTCATTACTCACATGTAATGAGCAATAGAAATCGATCTGCCTCCGCCGTTCACAGCAGCTGGGTCTCTCTCTCTCTCTCTGTCTCTGCCAGAAAAAAAATATCAAAGATAACGATATTTAATATACTATTGATAGAAATCATTTTTTCTGGACTTCCACTTTAACCCTGCAAAAATATTTTTTGGCACTAGAACGAATGGAGTTTACATTTCTATCAGGCTCTAATCCTCGCCCACCTTACCCACCTCTTTTATATTTACCAAATAGATTTTCTTTTTTATTTAGTGAATATATAAAAGGTTTTATTTTTATGTATTTTTTTGCAGATTGATATGTGAGTTTTGGTATGTTCGGTGGAACTTTTTTTCTATATATGAACTGAAGCATGTTAAACGACATGATAGCATCTACAGTGTAAGAAGAACGTACCATAAGGTATCACTGTGGCCACGGCCATGTCATCATCGCTTGCCAGACAAAATATAGGTAAGTCTTCCCACTCACTAACTAGGACTTCAACCCATGTGAAGTTGCTTCTCCTGTCTTTATAGACTCTTGTTTTAATCAGTCTGGTTTCCCAAGATAGGTTTGTACAGTTGCTGGTGCAATTCAGGACAGATGTTTGTCCAAATGGTACAAAATCTTTCTCCTTTTCGATATGTACTGTACAGGAGTTCTCTGAAAAAGAAGGAAACATGGAAAAGGATGAAATAGAACAGAACAATGTAACATCCTACAATGTTATCATAACCTGACCACCCAACTCTTCTTTACTACTACTTCTCATCCTCAGTTATCATAATTCCTTTCCACATACATCTACCCCTCACTGCCCTTAGTGTAATCACTGCCGGGGGGTCTTAATGGTTCACTTAGCATTAAAGCGTATGTACCCCCTAAATCTATTTTCAGTAAATAGCTGCACCTGCAGGGCTCTAATGAGGAAAGCTGCAAGGTCTGATTTCCCTTCGAGAGTATCACACCCAAAATTACATTTATGTTGCAGGGGATGTTCAAAATCTGACTTGTATCTTAGGGCAGAAAATCAGAAAGCCAATCACACAAGCAGGAAATGAGGTTTCTAGGGCATGTTCTATATACCATCTGTGAACAGAACACCTCCAGGTAGCCATATTGTATTGCATTTTACAGAAAATTACAGAGCTGCAGATTGAAAAGGAAAGGTCATTTTGAATAACATTCAATTACAATATGACTTGTGTTGCAATTGTATACACTATATTACTTTATTTGCAATTTTTTTTCCCACAACAAAGTGGAGTTACCCTTTAAGTAATTTTAGTGCTTTCAGAGGCACAGACCACAAACAAGTATGCAGATCAGGGGTTCTGACTTAACTCTGACTTTTCAATTTACTTGTCCCTTCCGGGTCAGGAGTCATTTAATCCATTATCAGGATGAACCAGGCATTTTAAGTAGGAGGTCAACAATGGCAGCCTATTAGATGCTTCCTTTAAGGACCAATTAACAACACAATACTGTATGCTGCAACACACATGTTGTCATGTGTTGCATTGCAAGAAACAGCCTATTCATAATGAATAAAGTAAAATCAGGAAAAACTGCTGCGCCAACCAAACAGAATCAAGCCGCCAACACTAACAATTAGACTAATTGTATTAGATGATAAGGATAAAAAAGTGTAGCGCTATATTGTGCATAAAAAAAGTGTGTCATGTATAACACCTATGTGCATATCAAACGCTAGGATCTGTTAAACCCGACATGTGAACTTACTAGTGATGGCCTCTATAAAAATAGAGTGATATAAATAGTGATGTCAACGTATATTGTGGACGTTAGGTTCTGTTAAACCCAACAGGTGAACCTATTGATAGTGACCTGTTTAAAAATAAAATTGAATGGAAAAATATATCTGTTGATATCAACATATACTGAAAAAACCTGTGAATCGTGTGCACACAATCAATATAATCATCAACCATCAAATCCAAAGCCCAAATGTGTATATTACAACATGACATAAGGTGGGGATAAATGGCGAGTCCCTGGGGTATTAAACAGTTCATTCAATTTTGTAAAGGAATCCTGGGTAGATGCAGGTATCACAATAACATCTATTCCTATCTTCAAATAGGCTTTTCCAACTCTTGACCAGGCAAAGAAAATGATGTAAAATGCCCTTACCAGACGCGGTGGACTCACGAACGCTTGCTGAAGGAGGAATCCGGGACATCGCTTTGGATTGGGAACCTTTCCAAGACTCTCTTGCCAGAGACCAAGGACAACTGTTACCCTACCGTACTTAAACGGTGCAAGCTCATACGACTCACCGCCAACGGCCTGTGAGTCCACCGCGTCTGGTAAGGGCATTTTACATCATTTTCTTTGCCTGGTCAAGAGTTGGAAAAGCCTATTTGAAGATAGGAATAGATGTTATTGTGATACCTGCATCTACCCAGGATTCCTTTACAAAATTGAATGAACTGTTTAATACCCCAGGGACTCGCCATTTATCCCCACCTTATGTCATGTTGTAATATACACATTTGGGCTTTGGATTTGATGGTTGATGATTATATTGATTGTGTGCACACGATTCACAGGTTTTTTCAGTATATGTTGATATCAACTGATATATTTTTCCATTCAATTTTATTTTTAAACAGGTCACTATCAATAGGTTCACCTGTTGGGTTTAACAGAACCTAACGTCCACAATATACGTTGACATCACTATTTATATCACTCTATTTTTATAGAGGCCATCACTAGTAAGTTCACATGTCGGGTTTAACAGATCCTAGCGTTTGATATGCACATAGGTGTTATACATGACACACTTTTTTTATGCACAATATAGCGCTACACTTTTTTATCCTATTCATAATGAATAGCCTGAAATGCACCACAATGTATGTAAAAATGGTGCAGGCTGCATTTTTCTGCAGCACAATGCACAGGATGTACACTTCTAAGGAGTGTTGGTTTGCCATTCACAAATGGTACCATGGTGCACCAACACAATGTGCATTACTGTACATTGCTGCACTGGTGTGAGAGGCCCCAAAAGGGAAACATAAAGGCTGACTTGACAGTCTGCCAATGCTAGTTGTCTGGGTTCAAACCTCTGGAACAACTAACCCAAGCAGGATAAAGACAACGACTTCAGCCTTTAGCCTGATTTCCATGATCTGCATGCTTGTTTCAGGTCAATAGCTTACACATTATTGAAGCCAAAGATCTTGGATGCTGCTAAAGCCAGGCACCTGGGGGCACATCTTTTGGTGAGTGCCCTTGGTCTTAAATTGCAGTTTACCACATTTTCAAATTTGGAGCTGCAGCACTATCTCTACTGTGCTGGCTGGCTTCTGTCCCTGGGGCCATTTTATAGCCCTTAGAATTAGCAGAAGGACCCCTCTTCCAGGTCTAGAAAGTGTCCCATTAAGCGCGCCAAGCCCAGGAGTCAAGGCCTTATGAAGGCTCTGCCTGACCCAAGATGGCTGCTTGAGTGACATGAGGTGGCAGCATCCATTAGTTTAGCTCCCCCAGTGACCCAAAAAAAACATGGAGGAACCTTATTGCTCCTGACTTCCTCTCCAACAGCAGCAACACTGTGGTGAGCGCCACCTGCTGGGGCGAATACAGACTGCACCTGCCTACATGTACACTTTGCTGTACATTCTATATTCCACATTACCTATTTTTTGTACTCTGCGCTGAAAATTTCGACCTCCCTTACAGAGGTTCTAACCCTCACTAATCCAAAGAAAGTTTTGAGCTTAAAGCGGAGGTCCACCCAAAAGGGGAAGCTCCATTTGTCTGCCCCCCCACCCCCCCTCCGCTGCCACTTTTGGCACCTTTTGTAGGGGAGTGGGTACCTAGTTTTGACAGGTACCCGTTCCCACTTCCAGCTCAGTTAGCCGCAGCGAATTTAACCAGAAATTCGGCCCCCCTCTTTCCCCATTCAGCCGGCCCATTCACAAAGCGTAGCGCGATTCGCACATGCACAGTAGGAAGCTGGCTGTGAAGCTACAAGGCTTCACTGCCGGTTTCCCTCAACCAAGATGGCGGCGCCAGTACCTAAGAGTCGATTCAAGAATTGCCCTAATAGTAAAAGTTAGCAGCTACAGCATTTGTAGCTGCACTTTAATTATTTTTTTTTGGGGGGGGGGGGGCGGAACTCCTCTTTAAGTACACTAAACCATCCCAAAAAAATCATGTCAGCAGAGTGTTGCTTCCAAAGGTGAGTGCCTTTAGTAAAAGTTTAAACAGGGTTGGGTGGGTTCCCTAATAATGAATCCAATGCAGGTCTTAACTGTGATTAGACACAGGGGTGGGATATAGACCGTAGATATGTACTTACAAACTTTTTTTTTTTACATGTGTATTTTGCATAGCAATGCCTCTAAAATGAATGAACAAAACGATTAAGAATAAAACATTTTAACTAAACATTACCAAAGAGTAGGAGTTAGTTAAAGGCATTTAAACCCAAGGCTAAAAGCTTATAGGTTGCAGCTGTCCAGTCCCTAGATGACATAACATGGGGGGGGGGTGTTTTGTAGTTCACAGAGATAACTGGAAACAATGCTACCTGATCACAATCATCAGAGGCAGAGAACACAGGAGATCACTGGATTTTGTGCAAGACCAACAAGTGTTTTTTTTTTTGGGGGGGGGGGGGGGGGTTGCACTAATTGAACAGATATAACAACATGTTTTTATAATTATAAAATTTTATAATTTAAGATTTACATACATTCTAAATATGGCCGATTATGGTTAACTAAGAGTAAATATAGGACTAAATAGAATTTTTTTTTATTAAACACAAACCTTTTATCCTCATTTGTAAAAATTCTAAACTTTACCTGCAGAGCAAAGACAATTGATTATATTGCACATAAAAAATAGTCTGAATACATTGTAACAACATAGAGGAGGTTATTTACTAAAGGCAAATCCACTTTGCACTGCAAGTGCACTTGGAAGTGCAGTCGTTGTAGATCTGAGGGGGACATGCAAGGAAAATAAAAAAAAAATGCATTTTTGCTTGTACATGATTGGATGATAAAATCAGCAGAGCTTCCCCTCATTTCACATCTTCCCCTCAGATCTAAAGCGACTGCACTTCCAAGTGCACTTGGAGTGCAAAGTGGATGTGCCTTTAATAAATAAACCCCTGTGTACTCTGAAAGTGTAGTTGCACTCATTTTCTCCAGAGCTTAGTAAATAGCGTGGTAAAGCTCTACTGATTTTCATCATCCAATCATGTGCAAGCAAAAATGCATTTTTTTTTTTTTTACAAAGGACTGACGTCCTCTGAAATGCGTAGGACGGGGCTTTGATGTGACATCACCACACAAACCGAGTCCGAGCTCGCGGTCAGTGGATGTGGCTGGAAAAAGGTTTACTGTTTTTTTACAAGTTGGAAATGTGTAAGTGGGTGAAGTTGCTGTACTAAATGAACATGATTTTAATGGTTTCACACTATGAGTTCCCTTCTTCTTTTTTAATAACCCATTTTTGAATATGATGGTGGTTTCTGGGTTGGAGGAGTATTTGAGAAAAGATCTCCTGTGCCATTGTGACAGCTAGATATATATACAAACGCGCATTTGCTGATATAACATCAGCCATTATCTCTGGTGAGTGATTTAGTGAGTCTCGATGGTGGATTTTTAACACTGAAGGTGGAGAATGCTATGTGTTTTTTCTTTGATGATGGGATTGCTTCATATTTCTTCAAGTCTGATGTGGATCTGTGAAGATTATTTATTGCACAGGGGGAGCACTTTGAGGAAATTCATTATGAACCAATTTCATTTTTACTTTTTACTATTTAAAGAAGTACAAAACAAATTTATCATGAATTGATTTTTATTTTCATATAATCTTGCACAACTGTTATAACATGTGATTTATTGATATATGAGCACATTTTTGTTTTGCTTGATTATTTGTTATTTTTTTGGTTTATTTATTTTATTTACTTATTTGGTGATAGCGCTCTTTACACACATCTGTTTGCCTTTAGTAAATCAACCCCAATGGGTCTGGGTTGTTCCCTCTCATCCTCCAGGAGACGATGGAAGTTCCTCAGCTGCAGCTCCAACCATATTCACCACCTTTTCTCCTGATTGGTAGATAAATCCCAAATCAGAGAAAGACAGTTTTTGATAACTTCCACTGGGGAAAGAGGGCAGAAAAGCAACTCAGCAAAAACGTGAAATATCAATGTTAGCTGGAGTTGAACTTTAAAGCGAAATTCCAGAGATGATCTTAACCACTTGACCTCTGGAAGATTTACCCCCCTTCATGACCAGGCCATTTTTTGCTAAACGACACTGCGTTACTTTAACTGACAATTGCGCTGTACCCAAACAAAATTTATCCTTTTTTCCCCAAAAATAGAGCTTTCTTTTGGTGTCATTTGATCACCTCTGCATTTTTTTTATTTTTTGCACTATTAAACAAAAAAAACAAACAAAAAAAAAAAAAAACCCTTCAATTTTGGGAAAAAAAAACAAACAAACAATATTTTGTACTTTCTGCTATAAAACATATCCAGTACAAAAATGGGATTTTTGTACTTACCGTAAAATCCCTTTCTCTGAAGTTCATTGACGGACACAGCAATTTAATCTTGACCTTAGGGTTATATCGCCACCTTTAGGAGATGACTAGGCAGAACACAGAAAGGGGGCGGTCCTACTGGCTATAACCCCTCACTCTGTTCCCAGCAGCTCAGTTCGTCAACAAGCAGTACAAACATAAATAGGAGGGGTGGGTGCTGTGTCCGTCAATGAACTTCAGAGAAAGGGATTTTATGGTACCCTGTTTCCCCGAAAATAAGACCTAGCGTGATTGTCGGTAATGGCTGCAATATAAGCCCTACCCCCCAAATAAGCCCTAGTTAAAGTCCTTTTAGGTCTTGTTTTCAGGGTAGGGCTTATTTTCGGGGAAACAGGGTAGGGCTTGTTTGGAGGGTAGGGCTTATATTAAAGCCATCACCGACAATCACGCTAGGTCTTATTTTCGGGGAAACAGGGTAAGTACAAAAATCCCATTTTCTCTTTCGTTCATTGACAGACACAGCACTTCAATCTTGACCTTAGGGGCATCCCCAAAACGAGGGGTGGGAACACAGAGAAAATAAACTCCACCCACAACAAAAAACTCCCCATCAGAGGAGCCGCAACCTCAGACGGCCGCCTGCAAAACCTTGCAGCCGAAGCATGCATCCGAAGATGCGCCCACATTGACCTTGTAAATTTTGGTGAAAGTGTGTACCGACGACCAGGTAGCCGCCTTACACACCTGTGAAACGGACGCTTGATGCCGGAAAGCCCAGGAAGCAACATTTGCCCTGATAGAATGCGCCGTGACGGGAAAGGGAGGCGCCCGCTCCCTTATGGCATAAGCCTGAACAACAATCTGTCTGATCCACCGTGAAATGATGGCCGACGAGACCGCCAGACCCTTCTTCGGACCAGCCACCAAGACAAACAGAGTCGGACCTCCGGAAAGGAGCCGTAGCAGACAGATACACCCGAAGAGCCCGGATCACATCCAAAGAACGTAAAGCGACCTCCTTGGGATGCGACGGCCGAGGGCATAAGGACGAAAGCACAATGTCCTCATTTAGATGAAAGGCCGAAACAACCTTTGGAAGAAAAGAGGGCTGCGGACGCAGCCCCGCCTTATCCTTGGAGCATCAAGTAGGGAGACTTGCATGACAAAAGGCCGCCAACTCAGAAACCCTCCTTGCAGATGTAATAGCCACTATAAAGACCACTTTCTGAGAGAGCGTCAATAAAGGGATCTCCCTAATGTTTTGAAACGGCGGTTTCTGAAGCACCGAGAGCACCAGATTCAGATCCCACGGGGGCAGCGGCGGGTGTACCGGAGGGGCCACATGCCGAACCCCCTGAACAAACGTACGCACCAATGAGTGAGTCGCCAAGGGCGGCTGAAATAAGACAGCCAAAGCTGATATTTGCCCCTTAATGGTGCTTAATGCAAGCTTCTGATCCACTCCTCACTGCAGAAACAGCAGGTCCTGGAAACCGACAATATGAACACGGATGCCACACCTCCTCACACAGGGAGATGTAGGCCTTCCAGGTGCGATGATAAATCTTCCGGGAAGAAGACTTTTAGCATTGTGGACCTTAGCATTGTGGAAATTACCGAAGCCGACAGCCCTCGGTCCCTTAACACCTGGCTTTCAACTTCCATGCCATTAAACCAGCGACGGTAAAGCAGGGTAGAGTATCGGACCTTGAGACAGAAGGTCCTCCTGCACCGGCAGCCGCCAAGAAACATCCGCCACCATTCATACTATGTCAGCGTACCAAGGACGTCGAGGCCAGTCTGGGGCAATCAGAATCACCGGAATCCCCTCGGCCTCCACTCTGCGCAACAGACAAGGGAGGAGCCTGAGAGGGGGAAAGGCATAAATTAGCCGATAATGCCCCATGGGGCCACCAACGCATCTGACGCGTCCGCCCAGGGATCCTTTGACCTGGCCACAAACCTCTGCACCTTCCGATTGAGCCGAGAGGCCAGGAGATCAACATCTGGCATGCCCCACCGTAGGCAAATGAGCCAAAACACTTCCGGATGCAGTGACCATTCCCCCTGGTCTAGCAACTGATGACTGAGGTAGTCCGCCTGCCAGTTTTCTACGCCCAGAATGTACACGGCTGACAGAGCCGGCACGCCCCGCTCTGCCCACTGTAGGATGTGGGAGACCTCCAGCGCAGCGCTGAGCTCCTTGTCCCTCCCTGATGATTGACATACGCCACCGCTGTGGCGTTGTCCGACTGGATCCTGACTGGACGACCCTGCAGCCTCTGCGACCATGTGGAGAGGCACCGCCTGATCGCCCGCGGCTCCAGCACATTGATCGGCAGGTGGGATTCTTCCTGCGTCCAGCGACCCTGGGCCGACTGGATGCCCAAAATTCCCCCCCAGCTGGTTAGGCTGTCGTCCGTCGTGATCACCATCCAATGAAGAGGAAGGAATGATTTCCCGGACCAAAGGGCCGGGGACCTCAGCCACCAGAGAAACGAAGCCCTGGCTAGCTGGCTCACCCGGATTTGACAATCCAGGGATGTCGGAGACTTGTCCCATTTGGACAGGATCTCTTTCTGCAAGACCCGAGTGTGGAATTGAGCATACGGTACTGCCTCGAAAGTGGCTACCATGAGGCCCAGAACTCGCATGCAAAAACGCAGCGACGACCACCTGCGGGACATCAGTGACCGCATTGCAGATTGAAGAGTCTGCAGCTTGCTTGACGGAAGAAAGACTCTCGCCTTTGAGGCATCCAGAATCAACCCCAAGTACTCCAGGCGCTGGAGATTCAACACCCAGCCAAACTCCTGAAGAGTCTGCAGGGTGATCGCCACATCCTCCCTTAGTTTTGAGGCAGAAGCTGCTCTCAGGAGGAGGTTGTCCAGGTAACCCACGATCGCGACCTCACGTTGTCTCAGCAACGCCAGAATCGGAGCCAGCACCTTTGTGAAGACCCTTGGTGCCGACGCTAAGCCAAAGGGAAGAGCTACAAATTGGTAGTGCTCGTCCCCGACCGCAAATCGCAGGAGCCTCTGGTGTCTGACGCATATGGGGTCATGCAAGTATGCATCCTTGATGTCCAAAGACGCCAGGAAATCCCCCTGATGAGATGCAGCGACCACGGAACAAACAGATTCCATCCTGAACCTTCACAAAACAATTGAGGGCCTTGAGATCCAGGACCGGACGGACCCCTTCCTTCTTTGGGATTACAAACAGATTGTAGTAGAATCCTTGAAACCTTTCCGATGTCGGTACAGGCACTATCACCCCACGCAGTAGTAAATCCGGTACTGCCCCAAACAGGGCCTCCCGACGACCTGGAAGGTAATGAAGGTTGGAGGGAAAAAACATGTCTGGCGGACAAGAAAGAAACTATCTTGTAGCCTGACAAAACCAGCTCACAGACCCACTGGTCGGAAAGAAGAGAAGTCCACCGGTCTGCAAACACCCGAAGGCGACCCCCCACCTGAGAGTCGGGCGGGGGCAAACCTTCATGCGGAAGCTGATTTGTTTGCAGGCTTGTTCGGCTTGCGATACCAGGAACGCTTTTTTCCCTCAGCGGGCACCTTGTGGGACTGGGAACGCTTACCCGCCGACACGGGCGGATGAAAAAGCCGCTTCTGAGCGGAAAAAGAGGGCCCCTGCCTACGGCGTGGCTCCTTACCCTTTCTGTACTGTGGGAGCAAAGTACTCTTTCCCTCAGTAACATTTTTAATAATGTCATCCAACGAGGCGCCAAACAGCCTCCCACCTTGGAAGGGCAACTCCGCCAGCGCTTTCTTAGATGTCTGGTCTGCAGACCAACACTTGAGCCAAATCAGCCGACGCAGTACTACTGCTAATACCGAGGCTCTAGAAATATACTTAAGGCCGTGCACCAACTGGTCTGCCAGTTCCACACAGACTGGGGAAACCTGCTCCTTCCCCAACTCGCGGTGCAATAACTTCGCGGCCTTCCAACTAACCCTTCCACCAGAATGGTGGTCATCGTATGTAACCTAGATACCGGGGGGGTCAACGACCGGAGGAGATGTCCATTTTTTCAGAAAACTCT
The DNA here is from genome assembly GCA_037952835.1 of Lithobates septentrionalis. NCBI lineage: Eukaryota > Metazoa > Chordata > Amphibia > Anura > Ranidae > Lithobates > Lithobates septentrionalis. Next base: position 475,225 of record JBBDGP010000034.1, on the reverse strand, counting down.
CCTCAAAGGGGTAACGCACCGCCATTGACCTCGGGACTGAAAAGGCACGCTGCGGGCGTTCCCACTCCTTGTAAATAAACTTATCAAAATATGTTAGGTAGGGAAACACTTTAGCAGTGCGAGCCGGCTTGTGGGACCCAAAAGGGACCAACACATCTATAGATGCCCCAGCCATATCCTCTATCTTTAAGGCATCCCGCACCGCCGTGACAAGTGCCCCCACTAGCGCTTTTTCCTGCGCTGAAACGGACGAGGAGGCTTACTCCTCACTGTCCGAAGGGTCATGGTCCGCAACCTCTGAAGCGTCAGAACAGAGGCTGCCTGCCACAGCGGGGCCCGAATCTGAATCAGCGCTTTCCCCGGAAGACGGGGGAGGGGGCATTTTCTACCCACCTTGCGCTTGCACGCCGCTTCCACCCTGGAAACAAATGATTCCAGGACCGCCGACAGAGCGTCCATGGGCACCGTAGGTGCAGGAAACCCGGTTGCTATCACAGGGGTGTCTAGGGAAGAAGCACCAGCATCCGACGCCATGTCTGACCCACTCTCACCTGTCACCCGAGACCTAAGGCAAGAGACAAAAAATGCCTACCCTCCTAGCTGCCACAGACTGAGGGGCCCCCCGCAGGACTCATCACCTTGACCAAGGCGTTGTGCTGTGCTGCTGTCCATTCTCCCCCCTGCCGGCGTCCAAACCACGAGGTGTTCTGTGTCAGTTTCACGCTGTTGCTGGCTTAAACAGCCGCCCAGCACTAGAGAACAAACAGAAAATGTCCCCCCTTCCCTACAAGAAAATGGCCTCCTCAGACAAAAGGGCCCAAAAACGCCGGGAAAATGGCCACCGCACTCCAAGAAAATGGCTGCGACTACAGGAAAATGGCCACAATTCCCGCGGCGACCATTCCCCCTGCATCGCGGCAAACAAAGGTAAAAACGAGGGGAACAAACGAGGGAAACAAACGAGGGGAACAAACGAGGGGAAAAAACGAGGGGAAAAAAAAAATGACGGCACAACCCCCTGCCAGGACCCAGAGACTGCAGCGACCCCCTTGGATGGGGAGGAGGGAAAGAGGCAGGGAGAGAGGAAAGGGAGAGCGAGACCCCCTAATCGACCCCCCAGGGAGTGACCAGCTGCTCCATCCTGCCTAAACAGGTGGAACCATACTTACCCCTCCTGCAGGAACTGCTGGACGCACTCCACAGACAGACCCATCTCCCGCATAGTACGAAGTGGCTGTCGGCCATGGCAACCTTGACTCGGACAGCAGTAGCCCGGTCATATGTGTACCCCAGAGCATATAGCACACCGGCCGCCTCGGACCAGAATGGGGCCTGTCGCGGCCGACCCAGCGCGGAGCTAAAGTCTGCACGCGCTCAATGGCCCGGTTGGGGAGACTACCAGGATCTATATTATCCAGCCTGTCATCCAGCCCGGCTGTTGATTGTAGATCACAGGAAGAAAAAGCAAAAACAGCAAAAAATTTTCAAACAGGGAGCCAGGTCCTTCTAGACTAGGCAGAAAAAACCTGAGCTGCTGGGAGCAGAGTGAGGGGCTATGGCCAGTAGGACCGCCCCCTGGGCGGTACTTTGCTTGTTTTTTCTGTGTTCTGTCTAGTCCTCTCCTAAAGGTGGCGATGTAACCCTAAGGTCAGGATTAACCACTTCCTTACTGGGCACTTAAACCCCCTCCTAACCAAACCAATTTTCAGCCTTCAGCGCTGACGCACTTTGAATGACAATTGCGCGGTCATACAACACTGTACCCAAATGAAATTTTTATCATTTTTTTCCCACAAATTGAGCTTTCTTTTGGTGGTATTTGATCACCTTTGCGGTTTTTATTTGTTAAAAAAAATGTAAAAAGACTGAATTAAAGAAAAAAAAAAATTCAGGTCCACGCTGTGGCCGTCATTCGGCTATAGCGCGGATGTCAATCGGTTAAAGTGCTGTGTCCGTCAATGAAAGAAAGAAATCTAATTTCTTCATAAATTTAGGCCAATATGTATTCTGCTACATATTTTTTGTGAAGAAATACCAATAAGTGTATATTAATTGGTTTGCACAAAAGTTATAGCGCCTAAAAACTATGGGATGGAATTTGTTAATTACATTTTTTTTTACTAATGGTGGCGATCAGTGACTTATAACAGGACCGGCATATTGCGGCGGACATTCGGACACTGACACTGTTGACATTTTTTGGGAACCAGTGACACTAATACAGTGATAAGTGCTAAAAATATTCACTGTCACTGTACTAATGACACTGGCTTGGAAGGGGTTAAATATTTAGGGCAATTAAAGGGTTAAATGTGTGCCTAGCCAGTGTTTTGGTGTAATGTAGGAGATGCTTTTACTAGGGGAAGTAATCCATTTCTATTTCCTGCTTTGTGGGGAAAGGAAATCTATTACTTCCCTGCTGACAGGACAGGACTCTTCTTTACATAGGCAGAGCCCTGCCCTGTGTAAATTCATGACGATCACCTCGTGCCGGTGGTAATCCATTGGCTGGCACCCGGTGATTGACATCTGCTGTGTTTAATCACAGCACGGCTGGGTCGCCGGTGTCGCGCGTGCCCCCCACCCGGAAGTGTCAGATAATGTACTAGGTATGTGATCTGGCCTAGCCACCTTGCCTCCGTATATATGGTCGGCAAGTGGTTTATTGCATACTTATATTGGACCAGCTTAACACAAAGTAAGTATGCACATTTCATACCTGAGGGACCACTGTGGAAGTTGATAATGACTGTAGTAGCTGTAATCTTCCGTGTCCTGTGCCGATCGGCTACCCCGCTGCACACTAATCAAAGGGATTCACTCTCTCCCCACCACCTCTTCTCCTGGTCTTCGATTCTTCTGGTCTTTTGCCGCCCTTTTGCTAGTGGTGGCCCGGTCTTCTCCGTCGTCTTCTTCCGACGTTGACACATGCTCTCTCCCGCTGTAATGCCGGGTGAGCGGTGCGCAACGACTTATATTGGCATGGGGCGTGGTCACCGGGTGATGTCATCCGCTGACCCCATCCCTTATGACGTCACAGTCCTGGTGCATGATGGGACTGTGACGTCATAAGGGCCGGGGTCACCGGATGACATCACTCGGTGACCACGCCCCATGCCAATATAAGTCGTTGCGCACCGCTTACCCTGCATTACAGCGGGAGAGAGCGGCGTGTCAACATCAGAAGAAGACGACGGAGATGACCGGGCCACCACTAGCAAAATAGCGGCAAAAGAGCAGAAGATAGCGGAGGAGCCCGGCAGAAGAACCAGAGACTGGGAGAAGAGGCCGGAGAGCGCAGAGAAGAGACCCCCGAAGTTGGAAGAGACCCCCGGAGCTGACTAATAAACTACTTAAAAACCTGTGTAGTGTGTTTTATTTTTGAGACTTTTTTCCCCCAGGTGAATGGGTAGGGGTACGATGGTACCCCATACTCATTCATGTAGAGTGGGGGCTGGGATTTGGGGGCCCCCTTATTAAAGGGGGCTCCCAGATTCCGATAAGCCTCCCGTCCGCAGACCCCGACAACCAACGGCCAGGGTTGTCGGGAAGAGGCCCTTGTCCTCATCAACATGGGGACAAGGTGCTTTGGGGTGGGGGGGCGCAGCGCCCCCCCGCCCCGAAGCACCTACTCCCATGTTGAGGGCATGCGGCCAGGTACGGTTCAGGAGGGGGGGCGCTCGCTCGTCCCCACCCCCTTTCCTGACCGGCCGGGCTGAGTGCTCGGATAAGGATTTGGTATGGATTTTGGGGGGGGCCACGCCGTTTTTTCGGTGAAGGGGGTTCCCCTTAAAATCCATACCAGACCGAAGGGCCTGGTATTGTCTGAGGGGGGAACCCCACGTCATTTTTTTTTTTCATTTTGGCAAGGGTTCCCCTTCATCCTCAGCACACAAGTCGCACCGCAAGTCGGATCATGATGATCTGACTTGCAGTGCGACTTCTATTCAAATCAATGGGCTCCCATAGGGAACCACTGATTTTGAATAGAGGCAGAGAAACGCTGAATGAGGCTTAACGCTCTTTTTACAGCGTTAACCCTCGTTTAACACCTTTTACCGGTGTCTGGCGTTTCCAGTGCTGCTGTTGAACGCAAATTTCTGGCGTTCAGAAAAAAGCCCATAAACTCCACTGCTCATTAAAGCTAAAAAACGTCCATGTGTGCATAGGCCAACATAGAGTGGAGTTTATGGGCTTTTTAAAAAAAAAAAGGCACAAACTCCAATAAACTTCAGTTTATCAGCTCCAATGTGCACGGAGCCTAACCGTTGAATAAAAATGTTGAGCAATGTTTACTTAATAATTACTAAAATTGAAGAGTGCAAAATCTTGTGCAGTTCTGCATGTTATTGTTAGCCAATCAGCTTCTAACTTCAGTTTATTCAATTAAGCTTTGACAATAAAACCTAGAAGCTGATTGGTTTCTATGCAGAACTGCACCAGATTTTGCACTTCAGTTTTAATACATCAACCCCAGTGTCCATCCAAAAGAAAGCTATTATCGCTGCTAATAATGCTTGCATAGCAGATGCTGACTCTCCTAGCCCAGTGTCATACACACATCAATAGAAAAAAAACCTTTCTTGAGTCCATTCAAGTTCCATTCAAATTCTTAAAGTCCGACTTTTGGGAGGAAACAAATCCCATTTTACCCCTTCTTCTTACTACCCTCTGGCTGAAAAAAAAAAAAATCTAAATATCCTTTCTACTTACCCAATTCCACAATTACATGATTTTTGGGTCCTGATCCTTCACTTTTCTTCAGTATTTTTCTGGCAGGGTCCTTCTTTGGGTGTCCACATCACTACCTGCGTGATGTGGACACTTCCTATTGGCTGTCTAGTGATGGGGTTCTCTTAGGATCCAGAAGAGGAATGACATCATTGTGAGGGGAAGTTGGGGGTTTGGATGGTGAGGGATAACCTACACATCTGCATCAGCAGTCCTCGTAGTAGGAAGCAGCTGCTTGGTAGCCAATCGGCGTCTAACTTTAGCTTGTTCAATTACGCTTTGACAAAAAAAAAACCTGGGAGCTGATTGGTTTCTATGTAGAGCTGCACCAGATTTTGCACTCTCCAGTTTTAGCAAACCAACCCCAATGTCTATCCACAAGGGAGCTGTTATCACTTTCATAGCAGATACTAACTCTCCTGGTCCATCATCATATACACCTTGATAGAAGAAAGACCTTTCTGAAGTCCATTCAAATTCTGTTCCTAAAGCCCGACTTTTGGCAGGAAACAAACCTCTTCTTACCCCTTCTTCCTACTACCCTCTAGCTGAATGCTAGAATGCCAACAAAACTTTCTAAATATCCTTTCTACTTACCCAAACCCGCAATTACATGACATTTGGGTTTTTTCTGGCAGGGTCCTTCTTTGGATGTCCACATCACTACCTGCGTGATGTGGACACTTCCTATTGGCTAGTGATGGGGTCCTCCCAGGATCCAGAAGAGGAATGACATCATAGTGAGGGGAAGTTAGTGGTTTGGATGGTGAGGGATAACCTGCACATCTGGATCAGCGGTCCCCATAGTAGGAAGCAGCAGCAGTGAGGGATCCGGACAGTGGACTTAGGTAAGCCAAGCTAAAATTTCCCTATAGCTCCCTCCCACCCCTCTAACACATGTAAGGGATTTTTTAGTTTTTTCCCCTCAGAGTCAGGATTTACCTTAGGGTGTAAACCCTGAAAGCTTTTTGGGCTCTTTTACCACTTGCAATGGTGTTCTATGTGCCGGTGTGTGCTTTGAGGGACTTTTTTTCACCTTATAACAGGAAGTCCATGACAAGGACCATCATGTCAGGATTACCAGGTATTATTTTTATATTGAACTGACTTTTGAACTCACATTAGCAGGTTAAAGCTTCGGAGGAGATTTTAAGGATTAGGTTTACATATACATAAAATGACTCTGAATATGTGAGCGGGCACAGAAAAAGATGCAGCCTATTGCCTGGAAACATGCAGTAAAACCATGTAGCGAGTTTATCATACTAATGAAGGCGATGCTTAGCAGTTAAATCTGGGGTGTGTGAGTGTGAGGGGAGGCAGTCACATCCTCTATGTGGCTAAATTTATGACTTCATCAATTTCCTTCCCACTCTATTCCTGAGCTCATTCAAAACTGCTCGAGTAAGCCTATTAAAGCAGTATTCAACCCAAAACCAAAAATATATTATATTGCAGCTTACCAATCATTAGATGTGGTGGCTGCATTAGTTTTCTTTTTTGGCTTTACCGCTTCTGTTTTCACCTGGTAATCTGGCCAGTAACCCACCTCCTTTATTAGTGAGACACAGCGCTGGAGGAATGAGAACAGGAGGCACAGCAGGCAGCAGAATTGTCAGTCAGGTGGGGAGGGGAGTGTTAAAATGTATTAGCAGATTTAGATGCACTAACAAATTAAAGCCAAACTCCAGCTTGCACTTTTTAATCAGTTGCAGCAACCTTTTTTTTTCCCCTCTTGGGATAAAGCTTTCGCATGTATAAATAAAAGCTGATCATTTTAATTAACCGTGCCATTGTTAAATGGTTTGTCTCATCCATGTAAACTGATACATTCTGCTGGAGAGCTTGACCTTGTGAAAAAATGACAGGCTTTACTGGCTTGATCACTAGATGAAATAGAAGAAAGCCTTAAAAAAAAAAAAAAAAAAAGGATAACTAATGCAGACATCACATCTAAGGATTGTTAAGCTGAAATAATAAAGGTTTGCTTTTGGGTTTAACACTGCTTTAAGTAGGGATGAGCCGAACACCTCCCGGTTCGGTTCGCACCAGAACCTGCAAACGGACCGAAAATTCGCACGAACGTTAGAACCCCATTGACGTCTATGGGACTCGAACGTTCAAAATCAAAAGTGCTCATTTTAAAGGCTAATGTGCATGGTATTGTCCTAAAAAGGGTTTGGGGACCCGGGTCCTGCCCCAGGGGACATGTATCAATGCAAAAAAACTTTTAAAAACGTCAGTTTTTTCGGGAGTAGTGATTTTAATGATGCTTGAAGTAAAAAAAAAAGTGAAATATTCCTTTAAATATCGTACCTGGGGGGTGTCTATAGTATGCCTGTAAAGTGACGCGTGTTTCCCGTGCTTAGAACAGTCCCTGCACAAAATGTCATTTTTAAAGGAAAAAAAGTCATTTAAAACTGCTTGCGGCTTTAATGTAATGTCGGGTCCTGGCAATATGGATGAAAATCAGTGAGACAAACGGCATGGGTACCCCCCCAGTCCAGTACCAGGCCCTTTGAGTCTTGTATGGATATTAAGGGGAACCCCGCACCCAAATTAAAATAAGGAAAGGTGTGGGGCCACCAGGTCCTATATACTCTGAACAGCAGTATACAGGCGGTGCAAACAAGACAGGGACTGTAGGTTTGTTGTTAAGTAGAATCTCTTTGTAATTTTGAACGGGTACATTTTTAACGTGTTTAGCTCTAGCCAAAAAATCTTTTTTAAGCTTTTTGGAAAACATAGGGAAGGGTTATCACCCCTGTGACATTTGTTTTGCTGTCTGTCCTCCTCTTCAGAAGATTTCATCTCACTTTTTGTCCCAATGACAAATGTTTTTTGAAAATTTGGGGTTTTTTGTGGAACAAGGATTGTAAAGCATCAGTGGAAAGGAGAAATGTTTTTCCCATATTAACTCTTACAGGAGAGAATTTCCCTTCCTAGGGGTAGATTTCATCTCACTTCCTGAGCAAAAAAAGGGAGGTTAGATAAAAGAACCACAACGCTCTGTAATTTGAGTATAAATTATAACAGACTGAGGGTATAATCCATACAAGTCTGCATGAGATTAGTGACAGTTGCTGGCACCAATCAATAGTGGGTGTGTTCCTCAGAATTCATGCAGCATATAACAAAAAAAAAGTAGTAAGGCTGACGCTGTGGGACGAAAGCCAACTAACACACACAGTGAATAACTGGAGATAACTGTCCCGAATCAGGGATACAGAGAGGTAGAATCTCACCCGGTGTTGATTGCCGTCCACGTCAGGGAGGAAAAGTTGAAACTGTCACCGTCTCCTGCTTATGGAGTGCCTTTTAGTAAGTGGTTCGATCCTGTCTGGAGTCATCCGAGGTGTGCTTTAATCATGAGTAGCAAGTAGGCAGTAGGAGGGAGTAGACCCACATTGGTACTGCGGATAAAGTCCAGATAGCTGAGGTAACAGTCTCCCCCTCGTCTAGTTTCTGCGGCGGGATTCAAACAACCACTGGTCTCGCGGGTCAGTGTGATCAGGGCTGATAGGTGGGTCTGTTAGTCAGCAGATACGCTATGAGCAGCGTGATGGCGTCATGCTGACGCGTTTCATCCGTAGATCGGATTTCATCAGAGCAATGATGAAATCCGATCTACGGATGAAACGCGAGACCAGCGGTTGTTTGAATCCCGCCGCAGAAACTAGACGAGGGGGAGACTGTTACCTCAGCTATCTGGACTTTATCCGCAGTACCCATGTGGGTCTACTCCCTCCTACTGCCTACTTGCTACTCATGATTGAGGCACACCTCGGATGACTCCCCACAGGATCGAACCACTTACTAAAAGGCACTCCATAAGCAGGAGACGGTGACAGTTTCAACTTTTCCTCCCTGACGTGGACGGCAATCAACACCGGGTGAGATTCTACCTCTCTGTATCCCTGATTCGGGACAGTTATCTCCAGTTATTCACTGTGTGTGTTAGTTGGCTTTCGTCCCACAGCGTCAGTTACTACCAACCCCGTCTCTCCTACTTCAGCTGCCTGCACGTTCCATTCATACCTCCTGGTCTGCAGCCTTGTGAGCCATCCCCAGCCTAGAGAGGCTCTGACCTTCCAGCCTACATACACCTGTGCCCTGCAGCTGTTGCGGAGTCATCCATGCATCCTTCCATGGGCCTTTCCATCACGGCCCTCTAACACCATTCTCCCCCCCTCCCTAGTGGCTAGTTCTGCCCTCCACATTACCATACAGTGCTGATCAAATTCTGTTGTCACAACCACTCAACATTCATTCAATCATCTGCTGTTCTTCCTCCATGCTATTTGGACTTCCAGCAATGTTTTGTATATTTTGTGTTCTGATATTACTGATGTCTATTTATTTTGAATGACTTCAAATGCTTACCATGAGCGGTTGGTTGTGACAGGTGGCCACCTGTGTCTGCACATGACTGTTTGGTCTTTTTAATGGTGATGGTACCTGAGTTTTCAGGATATTTTCTGGATTGTTGTCTATTGTGAGTCTTTTTTCATTGAACAGGATTTAATTAATTTAATCTGACTCTTGCTTGTTCCCCACCCATGAATTCACTTTCTCTCCCCTTTTTTTTTGTCATCTCACTTCCTGTTCTCTCCTTCTGTTTGCAAGTAGGAGTCGTTTGTAAGTTAGATGTTTGAAAGTAGGGGCCTGCCCTATATACTCAGCAGAAATTTGGGCCTTAGGTGTTGTTGTGGCCACAACACTGTAAGCCCTCACAGGGCCCTGCTGTGAAATATTAGATCAAGAATTGTAATTACATGCCCCTGTTGAACACGGGCAGAAAAATTGGGCCTTTGGTGCTGGTGGTGGTGCTGGTGCCACAACACTGTAAGGCCTCACTCGCTCTTGGTGGGCGCAGAAATGGGCCCTGCTGTGAAATATTAGATCAAGAATTGTAATTACATGCCCCTGTTGAACAAGGGCAGAAAAATTGGGCCTTTGGTGGTGGTGTTGGTGCCACAACACTGTAAGTCCTCACAGACACTCTAGTTGGAATGCAGGAACGAGCCCTGCTGCAAAGTATTGCATCAAAAATTGTAATTACATGCCCCTGTTAAACAGGGTCTGAAAAATTGGGCCTTAGGCACTGGTGCTGGTGCCACAACACTGCAACCCCTCACAGATACTCTAGTTGGAACGCAGAAACGAGCCCTGCTGCAAAGTATTGCATCAAAAATTGTAATTACACGCCCCTGTTAAACAGGGGCTGAAAAATTGGGCCTTAGGCACTGGTGCCACAACACTGCAACCCCTCACAGATACTCTAGTTGGAACGCAGAAGCGAGCCCTGCTGCAAAGTATTGCATCAAAAATTGTAATTACAAGCCCCTGTTAAACAGGGGCTGAAAAATTGGGCCTTAGGCACTGGTGCTGGTGCCACAACACTGCAACCCCTCACAGCTACTCTAGTTGTAATGCAGAAACGAGCACTGCTGCAAAGTATTGCATCAAAAATTGTAATTACACGCCCCTATTAAACAGGGGCTGAAAAATTGGGTCTTAGGCACTGGTACCACAACACTGCAACCCCTCACAGATACTCTAGTTGGAATGCAGAAACGAGCCCTGCTGCAAAGTATTGCATCAAAAATTTTAATTACATGCCCCGTTAAACAGGGGCTGAAAAATTGGGCCTTAGGCACTGGTGCTGGTGCCACAACACTGCAACCCCTCAGAGATACTCTAGTTGTAATGCAGAAACGAGCCCTGCTGCAAAGTATTGCATCAAAAATTGTAATTACACGCCCCTGTTAAACAGGGGCTGGAAAATTGGGCCTTAGGTACTGGTGGTGGCGCCCAGAACCAAAAATGTTCTTACAAGCTATCAGCCTGATCATTGAGGAGGAAGATGATAATTACTCAGGGATAGTCACTCAGCATCAGCATAGGCAGTCTTTGAAGGGATCTGAGATTTAAAAAAAATTATTCTGTTACATCAGCATCAGGTGCTTGGTAGCTGGTGATGATCCAAGACTGATTCATTTTTATGAAGGTCAATCGATCGACCGAGTCGGTGGACAGACGCACCCTGTGATCGGTTACAAAGCCTCCAGCAGTACTGAATGTGCGTTCTGAAAGAACGCTGGATGCAGCACAGGCCAGTAGCTCAATTGCATACTGTGCAAGCTCTGGCCAGTGATCCATCCTCAAGACCCAGTAACCCAGAGGATTTTCGGTGGGAAAGGTGTCCAAGTCAGATCTTGCCCCTAGGTATTCCTGCACCATGTAAAACAGACGCTGGCGATGGTTGCTGGAACCGATCATACATTGGGGCTGTGGACCAAAAAATTGTCTGAACGCATCGGTCAGACGGCCACCTTCTCCACCGCTCCTTCTTTGACTGACCGAAGCCTCAGCAACACGTTGTCCAGAAACAGGAGTTTGTAACCTCCCAGTCTCTGGGAACGCATTGCACAGACCTTTCTGCAAGGCCTCCCGAAGATGTTTCATCCTCTGCTCCCTCTGCGATGGCAAGATAAGGTCCGCAACCTTACCCTTGTAACGTGGATCAAGGAGGGTTGCCAGCCAGTATTGGTCCTTCTCCTTGATACCACGAATACGAGGATCCTTACGCAGGCTTTGCAGGATAAGGGAGGCCATGCAGCGTAGGTTTGCTGAGGCATTCGGTCCAGAGTCTTCTGGGTCACTAAGGACGACATGGTCCGCAGCCACCTCCTCCCAGCCACGTACAAGTCCATGTGTTTCTTGGGACTGATCCCTTAAAGACTGCTGCTGGTGCTGAGTGCCAGGCTCCACCTCCATACTGACACAATCTTCCTGCTCCTCATCCTCTTCCTGTGTGATCGGCGGGCACGCAGGAACACTGTCTGCATAAAGGGGGCCTTGAGAGCTAAGGAAGTCCTCCTCTTCCTGCCTCTGTTCTGCCTCAAGTGCCCTGTCCATTATTCCACGCAGCGTGTGCTCCAACAGGTGGACAAGGGGAACTGTGTCACTGATGCATGCACTGTCACTGCTCACCATCCTCGTGACCTCCTCAAATGGTGACAGGACAGTGCATGCATCCCTGATCATGGCCCACTGGCGTGGGGAAAAAAAACCAAGCTCCCCTGACCCTGTCCTAGTACCATAGTCGCACAGGTACTCATTGATGGCCCTCTGCTGCGTGTGCAGCCGCTGCAGCATGGCCAACGTTGAGTTCCACCTGGTGGGCATGTCACAGATTAGGCGGTTCTTGGGCAGGTTAAACTCCTTTTGGAGGTCCGCCTGCCGAGCACTGGCATTATATGACCGGCGGAAATGCACACAGACTTTCCTGGCCTGCCTCAGGACATCCTGTAAGCCCGGGTACCTGCCCAAGAACCGCTGCACCACCAAGTTAAAGACGTGAGCCAAACAGGGCACATGGGTCATTTGTCCCTGTCGGAGGGCAGAGAGGAGATTGGTGCCATTGCCGCAAACCACCATTCCTGCCTTAAGTTGGTGTGGCGTCAACCACCTCTGAACCTGCCCCTGCAGAGCTGACAGAACCTCTGCCCCAGTGTGGCTCCTGTCCCCCAAGCACACCAGCTCAAGCACCGCATGGCATCTTTTGGCCTGCGTACTTGCGTAGCCCCTTGAACGGCTACGGAGCACCGCAGGTTCCGAGGAAAAAGCACAGGAAGAGGCCATGGAGGAAGAAGAAGAGGAGGGGGTGGAGGAGAGAGGTGTGTCACAATCATTAGTAGTGGCATTTTGGAGACGTGGTGGCGGAACAACCTCCAACAGTACTGCACCTTGTCCTGCATCCTTCCCAGCTGCCAGCAGAGTCACCCAATGCGCCGTGAAACTTAGGTAACGTCCCTGTCCATGCCTGCTGGACCATGACTCAGCGGTAATATTCACCTTACCGCTGACTGCTCTGTCCAGCGAGGCATGGACATTGTCTTCCACATGCCGGTACAGAGCCGGAATCGCCTTCCGTGAGAAAAAGTGGCGTTTGGGTACCTGCCACTGAGGAACCGCACATTCCACAAACTCACGGAAGGGGGCAGAGTCTACCAACTGAAAAGGCAGCAGTTGAAGTGCTAGCAATTTTGCCAAGCTAGCATTCAACCGCTGGGCATGTGGATGGCTGGGAGCAAACTTCTTTCGGCGGTGCAGCAGCTGGGGCAGGGAAATTTGCCTGGTACAATCTGACGTCGGTGTACCAAAAGCAGATTGCCCACAAGTACTTGGCTGTGACACACCTAATTCTACACCTTCATTCCTCTCAGTGCAGGTCTCAGATAGGACTGAAGGTATAGTGGGGTTGGAGATCTCAGCTGATGAGGAGCAAGGAGAGGTCCTCTTTGTTCTTTGGTGTGGGTCTTTTAAGATACGCTTGCCAACGAACTGCATAGCAGGTCAACATATGTCTGGTCAAGCATGTGGTACCCAAGCAGGAGATGTTTTGGCCACGCGAGATACGCTTGAGACATATGTTGCAAATAGCAGCGGTGCGATCTGATGCACTCGTCTCAAAAAAGGCCCACACCAAAGAACTTTTTGAATAACGCGCAGAGACTGCAGCGCCCTGCACATGTGGAGCTTTCGGGTGTGATGCAGTCAATGTGCTGCCCTTAGGCTGGCCCCTGGAGGGCATCCTGCCTCATTGGTGATGTGCCGCCTCCTCCTCCTCTCTCCTATCAGGCACCCACGTTGAGTCAGTGACCTCATCATCCCCTCCCTCCTCATCACTGGAGCAAACCTGGCAGTATGCTGCAGCAGGGGGAGCATGACTGCCAGATTGCTGTCCTTCTTGGGCACCCCCTCTGTCCGTGCTCATGTTACTGCCTTCATCAAGCTCAGTATCATCATCAGAGCCTTCCAGATGCTGGGCATCCTCCTGGAGCATGTACCCAACACTGTGGTCAAACAGTTCGAGGGACTCCTCAGGAGGACATGGTGGGGCTAGGGAAGGAGTCACTGATGACATTGAGCCGAGGGAAAAGGCCGCTGCTTTTCCAGACAAAGTACCCTGAGCATGGGTGAGAGAGGATGAGGAGGATGAGGATGGCTTGGTCCACAACTCGACCAAGTCTTCCGCATGTTGCGGCTCAACACGGCCAGCTGCAGAAAAAAAGGCCACGTGCTGATGAGGATGCACCGTCTCTAGACACAGAGCCTGCTTGCCCTCTCTTATTGGCTTGTGACTGTCTGCCTCTCCTTCTTGGCCTTCCAGACATACTAATGGCCTGTAGCTGCACTAAGCTGGGATATATATATATATATATATATATATATATATATATATATATATATGTACTGATACTGCAGCTAGCAAAATCAACTGCCTGCCTGTAGTATGAGAACACCACCAACCTTCTACAGGTAGCTTTAGCTGAACACTGTGCAGAGCTCGCAAAAAAATAACTTGTAGGTTTAGCTGAACACTGTGAGGAGGACGCACCACACTAACATGTAGTTTTAGCTGAACACTGTGAGCAGGACGCACTGCACTGACTTGTAGCTTTAGATGAACACTGTGCAGAGGTCTCACTACACTAACTTGTAGTTTTAGCTGAACACTGTGAGCAGGTCGCACTGCACTAACTTGTAGCTTTAGATGAACACTGTGCAGAGGTCTCACTACACTAACTTGTAGTTTTAGCTGAACATTGTGAGCAGGATGCACTGCACTAACTTGTAGGTTTAGATGAACACTGTGCAGAGGTCTCACTACACTAACTTGTAGTTTTAGCTGAACACTGTGAGCAGGACACACTGCACTAACTTGTAGCTTTAGATGAACACTGTGCAGAGGTCTCACTACACTAACTTGTAGTTTTAGCTGAACACTGTGAGCAGGACGCACTACACTAACTTGTAGTTTTAGCTGAACACTGTGAGGAGGACGCACCACACTAACTTGTAGTTTTAGCTGAACACTGTGGGCAGGACGCACTGCACTAACTTGTAGCTTTAGATGAACACTGTGCAGAGGTCTTACTACACTAACTTGTAGTTTTAGCTGAACACTGTGAGCAGGACGCACTACACTAACTTGTAGCTTTAGATGAACACTGTGCAGAGCTCGCAAAAAAATAACTTGTAGGTTTAGCTGAACACTGTGAGCAGGACGCACCACACTAACTTGTAGTTTTAGCTGAACACTGTGAGCAGGACGCACTGCACTAACTGTAAATAGTCTAGCTGCCTGACTGTGGTACTAATAGGATCAAAAGAACACCAGCAATTTTCTTCAGGTAGCTGTAAATACTGTAACAAGACAAGCCTGCCTGTCAGTAAGAAGATAACAGGAACGGATCTAGCTAAACTGAATACAGTGTATATATATATATATGCAACACCTGGGATGCATATATATATACACAATACACTGTAAGTGCAGCTAACTCACTGATTTGTCCTGCCTAATCTATCTAACTCAAATGAAATGACACTGTCTCTCTGTCTATCTCTCTTTCAACGCCGGAACACACACTACACAGGGCCGCCGTGCAGGCGGCCTTATATAGTGTGGGGCGTGTTCTAAACCCCCTAAACCATAATTGGCCAAAGCCACCCTGGATTTAGCCAATTACAGCTCTCTCTACTGACGGCGCTGTGATTGGCCAAGAATGCGGGTCATATTGCATGCTTGGCCAATCATCAGCCAGCAATGCACTGCGATGCCACAGTGAATTATGGGCCGTGAGGCGCCACACGAATTTGGCGCGAACGGCCCATAACGTTCGGAATTCGGCGAATGACCGAACAGCCAATGTTTGAGTCGAACATGGGTTCGACTCGAACACGAAGCTCATCCCTAGCTTTAAGGCTTCAATTGCATGGGATTAAACATGATGAACTTTCTAGCAGCAGGAATCTGCAAATGAATGCAGCTGAAATTGTTAGATGTTTGCAGATAGCTGCAGTCACTGATGCAATGACAGGCTGGCAACAGCCACAGCTATTTATGACTGTTTGCACAGCCAGCTGTGGCTGGATGCAGTATATGGGCTCAGCAGCCGCAACTATTCATCCACATCTGTCAATTCCAGATGCTTCCAGTCACTGGAAGGTGCAGTGTGTGTGATCACCCATTCAAATGGAGCCAAAGGTAGGAACAATTGACAGGTAACTCTGCCTCTGCTGCAAAGAAATTCCAGGCTGTGCTGTTGGCCCTTCTTGTTATCTCCTGGTGAACTACAAAACACCTCCTCTAGGAATTACATAACATTAATCCTTGCAATGAGGCCCCCCACATTGCAAGTGTTAACTGCTCCTTCAGACTAGGGATGCAGGACTATCATATTCCTTGCTCCAGCAGAGTCTTTGCAGCTCACAGCCTCCTCTGAGCAGGGCCGGCCTCCAGTACATACAATGCAGGATTAAAATTACATTGCAACATGCATTATTTGTAATAATGCTGAACTAGGAGTGTAGCTAGAGGGGTCGCAACCCTATTCACCTGGATAGGATGAGTGACGAGGGCAGCATGTAGAGAAACCGATCCCCTCCTGCAGCTGCTGAAAGCATGCTCTACATGCCACCCCTCCTATCCAGGTCCTGCTGCCCCCTCTGTGTGCTCTCCTGCCCCGCTCTGCTCGCCTGTGCTCTCCTGCCCCGCTGAGAAACCGATCCCCTCCTGCAGCTGCTGAAAGCATGCTCTACATGCCACCCCTGCCTCCCCTCCTATCCAGGTCCTGCTGCCCCTCTGTGCTTTCCTGCCCCTCTGCGTACTCCCCTGTGCTTTCCTGCCCTGCTGTGTACTCTGTCCTGTTGTGTGTTCTTCTGGCCCTCCCTCGTCCTCCCTGCAGCTCTGTTAGCTTCCCCCTCCCCTCTACTGCCGACTGCTGTGGTGGATGTGTCAGGATGGAGAGCAGGGAAGGGGCTGGTAAATGTGTCATTTACCGGCCCTTTCCTTGTCTTAATGAATAGAATCAGTGATTTGTACTGATCACTGACTCTGTTCATTCATAACTGAGGCATAGTAAACTGTGTTTACTATGCTTTAGTTGGTGAATGAATGGGAAGCTCTGTACAAAAATGAAACTGGAAAAGCCCAGGCCAATTTCCAGCTGTCACACTTTTGCCCTGTACACACACACACACACACACACTAGGATTTTCCGACAACAAAATTCATGTTTTTTTTTTCTGACGGATGTTGGCTCGAACTTGTCTTGCATACACACGGTCACACAAATCTTGTCGGAAATTCCAAACGTCCAGAACGCGATGATGTACAACGAGCCAAGAGAAATGAAGTTCTATAGCCAGTGCAGCTCTTCTGCTTGATTCTGAGCATGTGTGGAACTTTGTGCGTCGGAATTGTGTACACACGATCGTAATTTACGACAACAGATTTTGTTGTCGGAAAATTTGAGAACCAGCTCTCAAATTGTGTGACGGAAATTCCGATAGAAAATGTCCGATGGAGCCTACACACGGTCGGAATTTCCGACAACAAGCTCCCATAAAACATTTTCCGTCGGAAAATCCTATCGTGTGTACGGGGCATTTGAATGACAATTGCGTGGTCATGCAACACTGTACCCAAATGAAATATTTATCATTCTTTGAGACAGATAGAGCTTTCTTTTGGTGGTATTTATTCACCACTGGGTTCTCTATTTTTTTGCTAAACAAACAAAAAAAATTTGAAAAAAGAAACCCCAAACATTTTTCTTAGTTTCCCTTTATAAAATTTTGCAAATAATTAATTTTTCTTCTTCACTGAAGGGCACTAATGAGGCTGCACTGATGGGCACTAATGGACACTGATAAGCTGCACTACTGGGCACTGATGAGGCGGCACTGATGAGGCGGCACTGTTGAGGCGGTGTGTAGAAGAAAGAAAGTGGCCACACACTGGAACGAAAAGTTTGCTTGACAGAAATCTTTATTGTCGCATGCCAGATAGATGATACAGGACCAAGGTTAACGTTTCACATGGATATACCGTGCTTGTTTATTGGTATAGCTTCAACTTTGGTTAATTATAGTGTGCACCCAAATTAAAGCATACCCAAAACAACCCATGTAGAAGAGGCAGCTGATATACATGAACAATCACATACAAATAGGTTAAAAGCATTTCATAGTCTAGTAACTAGGAAAAGAAACTTCAAAAAAACCCATTCGAAAAAAAAAAAAAGACAGAAAAAATAAATGATAAAAAAAAAGGAAGAAACATCAGCGGTGTCACCTATATCTATGAGATTTAAAAAAAAATATATCAGTGAAAAACACAGACAGATAGAAACACTGATGACAAGAGACCAATAGAATATTGGAGCTATATATAAATACATATATCCAAATAAACAAAAATATATATGAAAATTGCCATATTGTAAAAAGAGCCTATGTTCACGAAAAAGGCAAAAAATCTCTCTCTCATCACATCACAACTGAGTATATACGGCATTGTGCAAATACATGCATTTTGCTACATAAATATAAATGACCTTGTCATAAGATAAAAAAAAAAAGTAGCAAAAGCCTGCACAATAATAAGAAATACAATGTTGCCAACTAAACTGTTAATGTAACAGAGAGGACGCCAGAACAAAACTAGAGAGAGGGAACATTAGATGTAAATGGTAAGTGTTGTGTCCAAACACTGACAGACAGACCGATCTCGTATCTTGGGAAGAATATAGCCCCACAAGTCGCTCTTCAAAGTAAAAAAAATCATCAAATGAGATTAAAAAAAAAAATCAATCAAATTGATCAAAAAAGGGTAAAGAGGCCACCTAGAAACTGATTGCCTCGATAGCTAAATGATGGGGGATACTCGAGTAAAGACTCGAAACATCGCAGGTGATCCACATGGAATCTCTGTCCCATATTGTGTCATCGGCGATGCTAAGGAGGCGATTGGTGTCTTTGAGAAAACTGGGAATTTTACCAACCAAGGGCTGTAAAACATTGTCCAGCAATTGGCCCAGTCTCTCATTCAAATAATCGATACCTGAAATCATTGGTCTCTCATATAAAAGGATCCAATCCTTTATGTGTCTTGGGGAGATGGTGGAAAATGGGTGCTATGGGGTATTCTGGAACTAAGCCTGTAGCAAATTTTTATTAAAAACCCCCAGGCTAACCCCTTTATTTACCAGACAAGTTAACAACATTTTGTATCTTTTTACTAATGTTGCCCGGCATTTTAATCGATACCATGATGGGGACACTTCTGTGGTGGGGGTCCAAGTTATTGAAAAGATTGTTACACCCAAGAGAGTGGGAGATGTCTTTAGGCTTCTTTGTAAAAAGGGAAGTTTTTTGGATTTTCCAATTCAAAACACGTATACCTTACGGGTTACATTTTGAATCTGACATCACACACTTTTATGAGTAGATGCTTTCCAATTTTATTAGTATAAGGTATTCATTTACTTTTGGTCCCCTTTGTAATATGAACCACTTCTCTCATCACCAGCTATAATGACATCTCTCCCATATCTCTATATATTTTGACCTTTGCCTCTAGGTGGCCTCTTTACCCTTTTTTTGATCAATTTGATTGATTTTTTTTTTTATTTCATTTAATGATTTTTTGATTTAGACATTGAAGTGCGACTTGTGGGGCTATACTCTTCCCAAGATACGAGATTGGTCTGTCTGTCAGTGTTTGGACACAACACTTTCCATTTACATCTAATGTTCCCTCTCTCTAGTTTTGTTCTTGCGTCCTCTGTTACACTAACAGTTTAGTTGGCAACATCATATTTCTTGTCCTCATTTGGGCAGGCTTTTGCTACTTTTTTTTGTTTTTATCTTATGATTAGGTCATTTATATTTATGTAGCAAAATACATCTATTTGCACAATGCTGTATATACTGCCGTTGCAATGTGATGTGATGAGAGAGATTTTTTGCCTCTCTTGAACATAGGCTTTTTTTACAATATGGTAATTTTCATATATATTTTTGTTTAATATGGATATATGTATTTATATGTATATATTTTATGTCCATATAGCTTCCATATTCCATTGGTCTCTGTCATCAGTGTTTTTATCTGTCTGTTTTTCACTGATCATTTTTTTAATCTCATGGCTATAGGTGACACTGCTGATGTTTCTTCCTTCTTTCTTTTCCTTTTATCATTTATTTTTTCTAATGGGTTTTTTTTTAAGTTTCTTTTCCTAGTTACTAGACTATGAAATGCTTTTAACCTATTTGTATGTGATTGTTCATGTATATCAGCTGCCTCTTCTACACGGGTTGTTTTGGGTGTGCTTTGATTTGGGCGTACACTAAACGTAACTGAAGATGAAGCTATACCAATGTTGTGAACAAGCACGGTATATCCGTGTGAAATGTTAACCTTGGTCCTGTATCATCTGTCTGGCATGTGCAAATAAAGGTTTCTGTCAAGCAAACTTCTCCTTCCAGTGTGTGGCCACTTTTTCTCTTCTGTACACTTCAGCAACGGTGGTGACCCGGGGCGAGCACCTGGAGAAACATTGCACCTCGTTGGCGTATATGTATGCTTTTTGTTGTGGACTACTGATGAGGCGGGACTGATGAGGCACTAATATGCTGAACTGATGGGGCTGCACTAATAATCAGGGCACTGATGAACAGTGCCCTGATTGTCAGTGTAAACAATCTATTCACAGTCTTGATGGTTAATGGCTATCCTTACCTCACACAGACACAGCATGAGAGGAGAGAACTGCTGATAACCGTCAAGTGTTTATATGTGACCATCTGTGATTGGACACAGCTGATCACATTGTAAAGGGTCACAGCAGTCACAGAGCGTGCTGAATGCGGGTCCCAGCGGGTGTGCGGGACACCCTTCCTGAACTGGAAGTCGGTGCTTTTGCCTATAGCGTGGGCGGGAAGAAGTCAAGGTAAATGCCTTTAGAACCACTATAAGCATGCTGAAACTCTGACCCATATCTCACAATGTAATGCTTGGTGTCTGCACCACTTATTATAAGATCTGGATGTAGCCAAGTGGGAAGTAGGTTGTGCCTCTAAGCAAGAGGCAAGTCCTCGAAAAGCGTTAGCCTGTTGGATCTCCAATTGTCCTGTCACATGTCATGATGTACCGTGGTGCCGTTTATGATGAGCTTTGATGCAATTGTCATTTTGTGAGTACAGGGGGTCCCCGAGTTACGAACCTCCGACTTGCGAACGACTCCTACTTACGAACGGGAGGCGGCGTCGGTGTGCACATCGGAAAACATTGTCGGAAACCATCGGAAAACGACATCTCTGCCATTCTGCGCTTCCAACTTATGAACAAATCCGACTTCAGAACAAACAGGCAGTCCCTAACCCGTTCGTAACTCGGGGACTGCCTGTATAATACTTACCACCTGTTACATTAAATAAAGTCAGGTTTTTAAAATAATGCACTAGGCCGGTGCGCCCTCTGTTTTATTTTATGGTCGAAGCAGGTTGTGTGTCTATAATAAACCTTCAGAAAGTCAAGGTTTCACTTCATTGAGCATATTTTCTGCATGTTATACACCAGTAAGAGCCTCCTTTGCATAGAAATCCAAAAGCCCCAAGACTGCTACTGGGTGCCACGATCTTGGTTATGATGTCAGCAGACCCAAAATACTCATTTAAGTGAACATTTATAGTATCGCCCTTTGCTCCTAGCATGGCAGCTACATTTATGTAGGGAGGTGAAAAAAAGAAAAAAGAGTTGGGCCAGCACAGACAGTAATTAGACACTCCTAGTAGAGGCGAGGTCTGAAAGGAAGAAGGGGGCTGTACTAGGGAATCGACTTTCCTGGAGCAGTCAAAAGTTCAAAGACACATTTTAATTTAAATAAAAGTACCGATATTTTAGGGAAAAGAAAGGCTGCAAGTACGGTTTTAAAATAGTTTATGTTTCTGTGATTTTTTTACCTGCAGTTTTTTTAAGTTGATGACAGGGTCCCTTTAAACAGATGACTAGTGAGGCCTCCTGGAGCCCCACATTACCACCTGTATAGCTGAATAAAAGGCAGCCCCTCCCCAACTAAGATGTTCGATAACTTAGCCTGCGACAGGCCACTATGGAGGGAGTCCTGTGCTGACGTGAGGATGGGCCAGGAAAGGAAAATTACGGTAAGTATTTGATAACAATTTTCCGTTTTCCTGGCCCACCTAACATCAGCACACAATGTGATATACCAAAGCTTAATATAGGGTGGGAGAAAACAAATTAAGAGACACTGACATCTAAAGAAAAGCTGCTAAAGCCAGAAGGAATTGATCTCTCTGGTCCCAAACATGCTGGTCACACATTTAGTTTGTAAGGTTGAATGAAGGCCGCAACAGACCTTCAAGCTAGCCCTTACCTATATCCTCCAAGCAATCCTAGCATAGCTGCCTCAAAGGCTGCCACCCCTCTAGTCAAATAGGCTTGCAATTATTTCAGAGCAGAAAAGCGTACTTCCTGCATGCCAGTTGAATCATCCTGGTAACCCAAGAGTGGATGACTAAGAGCCGTTTCACATAGGGACGACTTGTCAGGCGACTTAGCCGCCTGACAAGTCGCGTTCCGTACAATGGAACCATTCTAATAGGAGCGACTCAAGTCAATCCGACTTAGGGAAAGGTTCCTGTACTACTTTGGGGGCTACTTGCTTTGACTTCTATACAGAAGTAGTTTTGAAAGCTGCCGCTGAAGTCGTGTGCAGGTCGCCTCACAGAGTCGGCCTGCAAGTCGTGTTGCGCCTGTGTGAACCGGCTCTGAAGGCCTGATGGCTAAATGAAGGGATTTTTTACACTTTCCTCCTTTGGCCGAGTTTCCCTGGAAACTGGATACCACTTTAAAATTGAACTTTGGGGATAGACGTGGTATCCAGATCTCTGGATACCAAAGCGCCCTTGCTGGAAAGTGTTGCAATCTTCAATATCCTTCTGTCTGACGTAGTTGTCAGGAGAACTAGTTTCACCATGCAGTACTTCAATGGAAATGAGACCTGTTGGAGCAAAGGGTGCTATCAGATCCAAGCCCAAGTCCCACAGAGGGAACAAGGATTTCCCCCAAGGTCATATATAGATTGTTATCTGGAAGAAGCATCTGGTCACTGGCTTTGCACCTATCTGCAGCCTGTGAACAAATAAAGTAGAGATCCCTTAAATGGCGTTGTATGCCAGACCAACTTCTGACTGTAAAATGTCAAGGATGTTGGATAGAGAGCAATGAGAGAAAGCTTTGCTGAGCAAACAAAACAAACTTCTTTCATATCCCCTCCTATGTAGCGTTCATGGATGATCTTCTGGACACCAGGATCTGAACAACATCAGATGAGAATCCCTGCACCTCTAGTGTAGCCTATTCCATAGCCAGGCTATTAAAAGTAGTCTGATTGGATTGGGGTGCTGTTACTGACCTTGTCATAGAAGAATTTACTTGATCAGAGACTAAAATCAAACAGAAAATTCCATGGCACCCTGCACCTTGTATGACAGAGTCTTTGCATTAGTATCCTGTTGCAAATATCAGAAGCTGCATGTTCAGTGAAGTCTCCCTGAGAACTACTGCTGGAATGCCCCATAAGGCCAATATTGACATAACCGAACCAATAATTGATTTTGCTTCCCTGGCAAGAAGACCAATTTTAACTCACTACGTGGTTCCCTGCCCACAAAAAGTTTCTTTGCAACATGTAACAAGAAAAGACTTGGTGTCCCCTTGTCAGGCAATGTAGGTTACTACTGTCTTGTTGTCAACCTTACTCAGGCCCCCTCAAAGATCCTGAAAGGCTTGCAATGCTAAAAAAAAGGTTTCCTTCCATTCAAGATACTTGAGGAGTCTGTGCTTCATCGCTCTCCAATGGTCTTGCACTTGTTTCTTCAGATCTTGGACTCCCCGGCCCCAGAGACTGACATCTGGCTTCAGAATCATCCTATCTTCTGAGCTGAGAGGCATGCCTCCAAAAAAAAGCACAGTGGCAATGTCCAAAATTCCATTCTTGTTGAATTTGTATAGGCACAAAGATTTTCTGATCCATAGATATCCCAGCTCATAGGCTAAAGCAGGCAAAATTGAAACGCCCTCATGTGCCACCTGGCCCAAGGTACCACCACTGCCAACAAGATCTTTCAAAAAGTTTCCTGGGACTGTGCCAATTCAGTAAAAAGCACCAGAACTGGAAGTGACATCTGGCCACTGAAAATCTCACATGCCTCTGGTGCTCGGCATTGATCAGTACATGGAAATATGAGTTGGCCGGTCGATTGATACCAACTGGTACTCCAGCTGAACTGTCCTTGTGACTGTCTGCATGAACCATCTTGAACCGATTGGCGTATATGAACACACTTGATTCCTTCAAAACTAAAACAGGCCAGAAGGCTCCTGCCTTAGGTACTAGAAAAACTGGGGAGAAAGGCCCCCAGATGATTCCATGTTTTCGGCATCACTGGCATGATGGCCTTGTAGCAGTATAAAAATCTTGTCAACATCTTCTCTTTTGAGATCTGTTGGACATAGATTAAATGGATTCAGTGGTCAGCTTTGAAATTTTCCATTGTACGCCCACCTGTCTTCTGGACCCACTGGTCTTTGATGACTGTCGTCCAAACCCTCCGGAAGGAGGCTACAATCATCAACTTCACTCAGGCCCCTGGCCAACTGGAAGAGACTGATTGGACGCACCTTCAAAAAGACCTTCCAGCCATCTTAGTAGCTTGCTCTGGACTTGATTCCATTTTAAAAGTAATTTTAAGACACCTCCATTGTGATCTATTAAATCTGTAGCCTGTCCTATAAGATTTGGCCTTCTGCACCCTCTGAAGTTTAGTAGGCTTGAGTGAAGCATGGCGGGTTCCTCTTACTAGTCTGTGGCCAGACTTTTTTCCTCCTGTCATTCGCTTAATTGCGTTTGGCCAAACAATAACCCCTCATTATAGGAAATGTTAAAGGCTTGTGTAGATGTTCCACCTGCTCTCCAGTGGTGTAACCACAATGCTCTCATAAGCGCTTGTATTAGGTCTATTAAAAGCATCAACCAAAAGTCAGTTGCCAGGTTCCAATATTTCCAGAAACTGTGACAAATCTTGTAGCTTCCAGTGTTGAATGTAATGCCATTTCTAAAGTTCATATATATCGAAGTTAATGTATTGCTGGTTGGCACGCAAAATCTGTCACTGTATTCTGTGCAAGCCTGATGGCCAGATCACCACAATCTGTGTTCCAGATGCGTTTTTGCATGAGTGTTTTTGATGGATTCGTTTTGCCACTTTCTAGATGTGTTCCATACAGCAACAATGCAACATTCTACTTTTGTGGACTGTGCTAGCATGCGCTGTACTGGTGTGAACTATGTAATTAAAAGCAAAGTTAAACACTGTCCATGCGTTCTTGATGCAGAAAAAAGGCACACTGGACTGCATTTGGTGTGAACAAGTCCACATTCTCATCCAAAGGATCTCTGAAGGCAATCAAGTTATAAAAAGGCAAAGACACTTGCTGCACCAGACACTAGAGGGCAGCATCCACCCCTGGAAGTGCAGTGCATAAACATACAGCAGCCATCATATATGGATAAAGTCTAGAGATCCTGTACTGTAAATTGGTCTTCTGAAAAGGTATCTGTCATCCTTCATCAACGAGCGCTTTACGCTCTGCCATTATGGGAAAATGTCTTCCTTCATAAAATGAGCACTTTACGCTCCATCATTATGGGTGTAGCTTGTGGTGTGGATATTTGTAGCATCCTTTCCGCAATAGCTGCCTTAATAGGGCTTAGAATTTTGCACAACCACATGCTTGTGAGGCAACCTGTGCAATTTCATTTCTCTGCCACTGCAGACTGCATGCAGGCCCAAAATGCACCGTGAGATAGGTGAGGCCTTCTCTATCATGCTGGCATAAACTATCTCTCTTCAAAGAGAGAAGTCCTGTTGCTCTCTCCTGAACAGTTCATCTGTTATCAGCCTGATAACTCCTGACAAATTCTCTGACACATCAGAAAAAAGCAGCCAGACATTTCTGTCAGGGGAGGCTGCTATAATAGATTAGCAGGGAGCTGGCCCTGTTACAAAAACGTGATGAGGGTGTGTATGCGCCTTTCCTCCAATCAGCAATGTTGGCTATCTTTTTTTTTTTTTTTAATTCCTTTATTTTGTTATACAGAAGGCATGGGTACATTGTCTAGTATAAGACAGGTCATACATTTACATACATTAACATGTTTAGGATACATTAGATTGAAACCATAGACCTAGATCAGGTTTACCACCAAACAAGTGGGGTAATACATATGTGTTCCAGCCAACTGTGTATCAATTCTGAATGTAATAAAGCGAGGTAGCCTACATCAGGGCCTCCTTACATGAACTGCGAACATATCATTAATAGAATTGGTGTATAGTATACTACTTAAAATATTTTACGGCAGATATGTCTAGTGTTAGATGAACAAATGTTTCCATCTCACCGTGAATAATATGTTTTCATTAATTCGTTAATGCCGTCACCACGGCTACTCGGTGAGCTTATCAGAGCAAAGTACCAGAGAAAGAGGGGAACAGAAGGGAATCAGAGGGAAAGCGGGGAAGGAGAGACAGGAGAACAAGGGAGAAGGGGGAGATGAGGTCAAGGGAAGGGAGATAGACGGGTATGGCTGCGACACCGCCCCCCCAGTGGATCCACCCGCCGGGCCCCAGAGGGGCATATGCAGGTGGCTGTTTTAGCAGTAACTACGGGGACGTCCCTTCAAGAAGATTGGGTTTGTGCTTGTACCAACTCCTGTAGATATGCGTCAGTACCAACAAAATATCTCCAGGGTCTCCACTTGTCCATAAATTGTTCCTCTTTGTTTTGTAGGGTTGCAGTCAGTTCCTCCATCTGTAGAATACAATTTACTTTCGAATACCACAGGATCCTAGTAGGTGGGAGGGGATCTCGCCATAGTACGGGGATACAGGCTCTCGCTGCGTTCAGGAGTTGCATTGTCAAAGTTTTCTTGTACTTACTAATGGGTCTAGTGGTTAGGTGTAGGAGGCATGCAGCCGGGTTGTCTTTAAGTTCAACCGAGGTCAAGCTTTGAATGGTCGTAGTCACCTCCTCCCAAAAGGGTCTCAGGACCGGACACGACCAAAAGACATGGAGCATATTTCCCACTTCTGTGCCACACCTCCAACACCTATCCGAAAGCGTAGGGTTCATTTTGTGTAACATAAGTGGGACTCTATACCACCTGGTCAGGATTTTGTATCCCAGTTCTTGATAGTGACTCGCAATCGAGGACTTGTGAGCCAAGGCCAAGATCTTCTCTTGTTGTTGTGTAGTAAACTGTGTCTCTAGATCTCTTTCCCACTTCAATAGAAACTCTGGTACCCTGTCCTCTCCCTGTGTAGTGAGGAGGTTATATAGAAATGAGAGTGCGTGCCTTATCGGTTCCCCTGATTTACACAGAGATTCCAGGGGAGTGTGACCCCGCGGGACATAGGGAGCTTTCTGAAGAGTCTGCAGAAAATGTCTAAGCTGGATGGTACTGAGACTGTCTAACGGAGGTTCTGTAAGTCTAGAGATCGTAGAAGAAGATGGGAGTTCCCCCTGGGGCCAAACCTCCCCCAGGGACTGTTTCTCAGAGTTGTTTAATTGTCTCAGTCTACGACTTGTGAATCCGGGGGAAAAGTCTGGGTTACCGATGATAGGAATCAGGGGGGAAGGTAACGGTGATATATCCGTATTACGGAATATTTTCCTCGCCACCCGAAGGGTAGCACCTATTAGCGGGTGGTTTTTCTGGTCTTCTGGAAGTGGGGACAAGAGCCACGGGGATGGGAGTAAGGGGATCGAGGAGTCCTCAATTTCCATTCCCACCCATTGTTTGGACTCTCTGTTGCAATGCCAATCAACAATCCTGGCGAGGTGTACCGCTCGATAATACCGAGAGATGTCTGGTAAACCGATGCCCCCCCTCTCCTTGGGTCTGGAAAGAGTTTGCATGTTTATTCTGGGGGCTTTATGAGCCCAGATGAACTCCCTCACAGTGGACTGTATTTGCTTAAAGAAGGTCAAGGGTAAACTTATCGGTAGTGTTTGGAGTATATATAGGATACGGGGCAAGGCCGTCATTTTCAGAGCATTGCATCGCCCAAACCAAGTCAAAGTGAGTTTGTGCCAGGTCCGTAGGTCAACTTTAAGTCTTTGGAGTAAAGGTTGAAAATTATATGTGTACAGGTGTGCCAAGTCCGAAGTGATGTCCACCCCCAGGTAGCGGATGGATTTCTCCGCCCAACGAAACGGGAAGGATTTGCTCATACTTACTGCTTCCGTGGCTGGTAATGTGACATTTAACACTGCCGACTTGGCACAGTTGACTTTGAAATTTGAGACTTCGCCATACAACCGTAGAGCTTCCAAGATGTTAGGTAGTGAGATACGTGGATTGGAGACGAAGAAAATCAGATCGTCCGCGAAGGCCGCAATTTTGTGGTCCCCGAGGGCTTCGTGATCCCGGTGATATTGGGGTTCCTACGGATACTACACAGGAACGGTTCAAGAGTCAAAATGAAAACCAATGGGGACAGGGGGCACCCCTGTCTCGTCCCGTTAGAGATGTCAAAGAAATCCGATCGCCACTCATTGACCCTTACTGCCGCCGAGGGAGCCGAGTAGAGAGACGATATCCAGCCTCTCATGTTTGGGCCAACACCAATATGTTCTAGAGTGGCCCGCATAAAATGCCAGGCCACCCTGTCAAAAGCCTTCTCTGCGTCTGTAGAAAGCAGCAGAAAAGGCTTCTTGACGATCTGTGCTTCGTGAATGAGGTTGAGGACTCTTATGGTGTTGTCTCTCGACTCCCTCAGCGGCACGAATCCCGCCTGGTCAAAGTGTATTAATTGTGGGACATGTGGGAGTAATCTGTTAGCCAGAATTTTGGAAAACAATTTAAGGTCCACGTTTAGTAGAGCAATCGGGCGGTAATTACTGCAGTGGCTAGAATCTTTCCCCTCTTTCGGGATCAAAGAAATAAATGCCCGTAGGGAGTCTACCATGTTAATGCCTCCTTCCTTTAGTGCGTTGTAGGCTTTCAGAAAGTGAGTCGAT
Organism: Lithobates septentrionalis; assembly: GCA_037952835.1. NCBI lineage: Eukaryota > Metazoa > Chordata > Amphibia > Anura > Ranidae > Lithobates > Lithobates septentrionalis. The sequence continues at coordinate 446,526 of JBBDGP010000034.1, read as the reverse complement.
AAATGTGGCCCGAAGGTCTGGTAGTAGGTCAGGGTGAAGCCATCCGGCCCGGGTGCCTTCCTTGGCTTTGTTTGGGCCAAGGCTAGTGAGAGTTCTTCAGGGGTGATGTCCGACTCAAATGAGTCTCCTACATCAGCTGGTAAAGTAGGCATACCCGAAGACCTGATGTATTCCCTCGCTGACGCCTCTTTTTTTGTTAAAAGGTCAGTAGGTTCCCCCTTGTGTAAATTGTATAGTTGTTGGTAATATGCAGCAAATTCATTGGCTATATCCCTAGAAGTGTGGACCGTAGTTCCCTGTGGGGTCACTATAGAGGGAATGTAGGTACGTTGTCTCGGGCCACGAAGTAGTCTGGCTAGCATGGTCCCAGGCTTGTTAGAGTATTCAAACATGTACCTTTTAGCCCAGGCCAGGTTTTGTACCGTTTTGTGGTACAAGAGGTCTTTCAATTCACCCCTGGTCTTCAGTAAAGCCTGGAGGTGTGTTTCCGCTAGAGACTTCTTGTGAAGTAGCTCGAGAGACCGCACCCGGGAGATCAGGAGATCAATCTGTTTAGTCCTTTCTCTTTTTTTCGCCACCCCAATCCTAATTAATTCCCCTCTTATTACACATTTATGGGCTTCCCACACTGTCATTGGAGACATCGCGGGATCTATGTTTTCTGAGAAGTAATTAGTCAGTGTCCTGCTTATCTCCTCACGTATCTCGGGGATTTGTAATAATGACTCGTTTAGTTTCCAGGTTGGAGGGGACCTAGGTTCCGTATCCCAGCAAAGGGTCACATGCGTAGGGGCATGGTCAGAGAGGGAAATGTAGTCAATCTGGGATGTGGTGACCAGCGGTAAGTCTTTATGTTGGATCTGAAAGAAGTCTATCCTGGAGTATGTACCATGCACCGCAGAGAAATAGGTAAAATCCCTCTCACCGGGGTGCATGATCCTCCAGGGGTCGACCAACTGTAGATTGGTTAATTCTACCTTGAGTTTTTTAAGGTATGAGAAAGAAAGATGAGATGCCCCTCTTGATACATCCAGCAGTGGCTCAGGAGCAAAATTGAAGTCCCCGCCCATCAGGAACAGACCCTCCCGAAAATCTAGAACCAAGGGAATAAGGGATCGCAGAAAGGACAGGTGGTCAGAATTAGGGAAATAGACGTTTACTAGGGTCACTGTGGTATTTCTAATTTTGCCCTTTAAGAGCAAGAATCGGCCAAGTGGGTCAGCTCTCTCTTCTAATAGCGTCCACGGCAATGATCTGGCTATCAATATACTGACCCCCTTTGATTTTGACAGAGGGGAGGGAGCGTGATATACAGTGGGGAAGTCTCTGTTACAGAGTCTGGGGACTGCCGACTGTTTGAAATGCGTTTCCTGAATGAACGCCACCTGTGTGCGTGTTTTTTTGAGATCTGTGAGGAGTCTGGAGCGTTTTTCCGGGGTAGCTAAACCTCTGACATTAAGGGAAGTGAATTTTATCTCACTACCGGGGTGTGAGCCCGAAGGCCCTCCCGGGGGGGCCATGTCGCACCTCGGCAGCCAATCGGGGGAGGGAAGGTAAGGGATAAGTCAAGAAGGTATAGGGAGGGAATAGAAACAAGGGGGGGTGGGGAGGGGGTATTGAGGGGCAGGGGAGGGGGGTGTAGAGTGGGGAGGGGGGGAGGGGGAGACCGGATATAGAGAGGGACGAAGAGGAAGAGAAAAGGAGGAATTGGAGTTGAAAAGATATAGAGAAAAATACTAAGAAGGATAAATGAATTATCCAGTTGTTGCTTTATAAAGCCTTACGCAAATATGCGCTTCCTATTAGTGGGTGTGGAAGACTAGACTCTGCGACACAACGGGAGACGTGTCGTCAGGAGAGAACCGGCATGATAAACAATACCTGACTATTACCGTTCTGAACAACAAACAAAAATAAAAAGCCATAAACAACTTGATTCTTTGCTGTAGAATCATCAAATATGTGTATGCGACCACCGCATGTGAAATGTATATCCACTAGAAGATCCATGTGGACCAACATCTCCAATACAGTGTAAATGTTGCAACTAACCCTCTTGATAAGGAACAAGCGGGTAACAAACTGAACATGACTCCGTGTCTTTATGGATTAGAGTCCCCCCTACCCCCCCGCCTCATGCCCCACAGAAAAAGGTGGCGTGAAGACTGCCCCTGAGGAACCTGTGGGACGATGAGGCGGAGGCGCGGCGAGACCCCCCAACAAAAATCGAATCCAGATGCCAATCTAAGGCATGTTATCTTTTCACGGAGGAGCAGGAAATCCCTCTAGCATACATACAACATACCCTTGTATCGCTTTACGTTCTACTCGTAATACTCAGAGAGTTTACTGTGCAGTGAAGGAAAAAGGATATCAATGTAGTCCAGAGATTCTAAGAACCATAAGAGTCCCCTTCCTGCTTCACAGCAAGCAGCCTCCTGGGTCAACACGATCAGTTAGGACTCTGGCGTGGTAGGATTGTCTCTTGGAGTTGTCCTGGATCTTGATCGCCATTGTCGTCTGCTGGCTCGTTGGGGTCTTGGTGACATAGATCTCGTGCTATTGAAGGTGATCGGAAAGCCCAACCAATTGGGTATCGAGAACCCGGGGATCTCCAGAAACCTGAACAAATCCGGCAGTTGTTCTGGCCATCGCAGCGCAAAAGAGTTATTTCCTTTCAGGACGATCAGGTGAAATGGATGGCCCCATTTGTAGGTGGCTCCTGTTGTTCTGATAGCTTCTAGTAGTGGACGTATTTGGCCTCTCATACGCAGGGTCATCCGCGATATATCAGGGAAAAATTGCACCGACGCCCCATCGAAGTCCAAGGGGCCCTGGGACCAAGCCCTTCTCAGGATTTCTTCCTTAATTGTGTAGTAATGAACTCTCGCCAATATGTCTCTCGGTGCGAGATCATCTCCTCCCCTGGGGCCTTGCACACGGTGGACACGGTCCAGTTCTAGTTCTGCTGTGGGGGGGCTTGTCTAGTAAACGGTTAAATATGGCCACAATCGTTGCTCTGAGATCACTTCCTGAAGTGGCTTCAGGCAGGCCGCGTATTCTGATATTGTTTCTCCTGCTGCGATTTTCGCCATCATCGATTGAAAGTTGCATCAGGATCAGGCGCCTTTTGTAATCCACATGAGCCTTTTCTATGTCTGACATTCTTGACTCTAGCAGAGAAGCAGATGATTCCACCTCTGATACCCTGGAGTCTACAGTATCTATTCTCTGCTTTAAATCATGAATCTCTTTAGACAGGGTATTCACAATAGTAGCTGTAGATTCAGTGATGTCCTGTTTAGTGGGGAGGAGAGCGAGTATCCCTTTCCAGCATTCAGGGAATGGTTGCTCCTGAGTGTTGGCAGGCTGTATGGATGAGCAGCTATCCGCCCCTGGGATTTCTGGGGACAGGATCGGGGAGTCAGCTCTGTTAGGGAGAGACCCGTTACCTTGTGGAGCATTAGCTAGTCCCTTGCCTGTCTTCTTGAGCGGTGCTGTGCCTGCACTGCCAGAGCGTGGCGGCGCCATCTTGGACTCCGGGGCCTGTGACGGAGTTGCCGAATTCCGCAAGAAATAAGCAGCAATGTCCGCGGATCTATTAGCTGCGGGTGATCCCGGAGGTCTGTCCGTCATGGACATGTAGTTCAAAAGCCGGTATGTACGCTAGGTCCGGTTCTCAGCCTGAACGAGGCACGGAGCTCCCCGGGAAAGCAGCCTCACAGCGCCATTGCCAAGCCACGCCCCCAATGTTGGCTATCTTGGCTGTATGCCCAAACATCACACTCTGTGTTAACCACTTAAAGTGGAGTTCCACCCCAAAAAAATAAAAAAAAATTAATGTGCTTAAAATAAAAAAAAATACATTTGGAAAAAAATTTTTTTTTACTCACCTCTAAATGCCTGTTGCTAGGGAGTCCCTCGTAGTCTGCCTCCTTCGGTGCCTGGGCTCCTGACATCACTTCCCCTCGGCGCAGGAAGGGAGATCGCCTCTCCCCCTCCCACTTGTCAATCATCTGGGACACGTGACAGGTCCCAGATGATTGCGCGGCCAGTCATGGCGCCCACAGTTAAAATGCCGGCACCGCCAAGCAGAGGGGGAGACGAGCGGGGCTTCGATCCCCCGCATCGCTGGACCCTGGGACAGGTAAGTGTCCGGTTATTAAAGGACAGCAGCTGCAGTATTTGTAGCTGCTGACTTTTATTTATTTTATTTTTTTTAAGCGGAACACCGCTTTAAGGACTAGCCTCGTTTTGAGATATTGGTGTTTACAAGTTTAAAACATTTTTTTTTCTTAGAAAATTACTTAGAACCGCCAAACATTATATATCGTTTTTTTTCTAACACCCTAGAGAATAAAATGGCGGTCATTGCAATACTTTTTTTCACACCGTATTTGTGCAGCGACCTTACAAGCACACTTTTTTTGGAAAAAAAATTCACTTTTTTGAATAAAATAAATAAATAAACAAAACTGTAAAGTTAGCCCATTTTTTTTTATATTGTGAAAGATAATGTTATGCCAAGTAAATTGATACCCAACATGTCACGATTCAAAATTGCGCCCGCTCGTGGAATGGCGTCAAACTTTTACCCTTTAAAATCTCCATAGGCGGCATTTAAAAAAAATTCTACAGGTTGCATGTTTTGAGTTACGGAGACGATTTAGGGCTAGAATTATTGCTCTCGCTCTAACGTTTCCTGTGATACCTCACATGTGTGGTCTGACCACCGTTTTCATATGTGGGCGCTACACAGGTATGCGTTCGCTTCTGCGCGCAAGCTCGTCAGGACGGGGCACTTTAAAAAAAAAAAATTCTTATTTATTTTACTTGATTTTATTTATTTTTTCACTGTTTTAAATAAAAAAAATTGGGTCACTTTTATTCCTATTACAAGGAATGTAAACATCCCTTGTAATAGAAAAAAGCATGACAGGTCCTCTTAAATATAAGATCTGGGGTCAAAAAGTCCTCAGATCTCATATTTGGACGTAGCCTCCCTGGCGGTTTTCCCGAGTGTGGCTCGGGGTTAAAATTTCAGTCCCATTAGCGGTAACCCCGAACCACACTCGGGATTACATCGCAGGATCCTGGTGTGGCTTTACTTACCTTGTCCCCGGGATCCTGCAATGTCCCCCGCTGTGTCTGCGGGCTCTGTCCTCCTCCGAAGCCTTTCCGTGCCAGGCTCCGTTCCCTGCGAGCGTCGCGACGCACGGGGGCGGAGCCTGGCGGCAAATTCAAAAAATTGTAAAAATCATAACACATACAGTACTGTAATCTTACAGATTACAGTACTGTATGAAATGATTTCACATCCCTTTTGTCCCCAGTGCTTTGGCCCATGCCCTGCATGCAGTTTTATGTGATATATACTGTTCTTTCTGCCTGGAAACTGGAGATTGTCCATAGCAACCAAAAAGTGTCCCTTTACGTCAAAAGTGGCTTTAGACCAGCTAGAAAACAGCGATAGTAAATTAGAACACTTGCAGAATTGAGCGATAGTGAATCGTGGGGAAATTTATTTTATTATTATTATTTTTTTTTTATTTTTTATTTTATTTATTATATTATAATTTATGTTTTTGTGTTTCAAACTTTATCATACCCGGGATATCTACTAGACTCTTGTTTGGGATTTAAGTGTGTTATTGTTAAGAATTACAGACCTACAATATAAAACGCCAAATTTCCATGCAAAATAATTGTACCGCTTTCAGCACCTAAAATCCGAAAGAATCATACCGCCAGGGAGGTTAAAGTGGTGTTCTGGCCGAAATTATACTTTTCAAATAAAAATAACCCTATAATACACAAGCTTAATGTATTCTAGTAAAGTTAGTCTGTAAACTAATGTCTGTTTTGTTAGTTTATAGCAGTAGTTTGTTACTTTATAAACTTACAGCAGGCCGTGGCCATCTTAAGTGTGGGCATCTGAAGCCAGACTGTATTTCTTCCTGGATTTCATCCTTGCAGATCTCGCACATGCTCAGTGCAGCACAAGCAGTGTAATAGGTTTCAGGTCAGGTTTCCATAGCAACGGCAGTTTCAGAGGAAGTTGCCACCCCTTCCCAGAAGGCATTGCAAACAGGAAATGATGCGATGGGCCGCGGCCAGGGAGGAGGAAGTGAAAAATGGATACAGCAGATATACAGTAGGTGCTGAGAAAAAAAATAAAAAAATATCCAATTTGTTTACAGTGCACAGTTTAGTGAGGGATGCTGAAGAGTTGTAAAAGTGGGTGGAACTCCACTTTAAATGCAATTAAAAAATATATATATAATAAGTCATTTGAAAAAAATGACTTTGAAAAAAAATGGCCCTTTAAGACGTATGGGCGGAAGTGACGTTATGACATCGCTTACGCCCTGCTATGGTATGAAGACGGGTGAGGGCCATCTTTCCTCGTCTCCATACCCGGCCACGGACAGGTCCCGATCGCCTCCGCCGAAGGCTCCGGTAAGCGGCGGAGGGCGCGGGAGAGCGGCAGGAGGGGGGTGGCACCTCTCCCGCCGCTGATAACGGTGATCTCGCGATGAATCCGCCGCACAGACCACCATTATCGTAAACACGACCGGCTCTTGAAGAGATGGATACCTTGGTTGTGGCAGCAGCTGCTGCCGCGGTTACTGAGATATCCATCTTTAAAGTGCCGACGTATATGTACAGGAGTCGGTCGGCAAGTGGTTAAACAGGAAGAGAAAAATTTCCTAACACAATCTGAACTTTCTAAACAGTATATAAATGTGAAGACAGCAGATATACATGTAAAAACCTATGTAGGGAGATTTGGTTAATCTCTGTGTATCATGTGAGGCCGTTCACTTCACTGGGTGTATGGAGGGTTTACATCCACTTTAATGAATGTGACAACCTGTTAGGTGTCATTGTCCTGGTCAGGATAAGATGATTGTTGGTGGGTCTTATGTCTTTTTTGGAGCGTTTTGCTTTCAGAGTTTCTGCTCCTAAAATTATGCAAGTTAGGGGTTTTGCATTATCTCCTTGGGCGCTCTTTTAAGAACCATGTCCCACGTCACCCCCTCCTACCTTTCCTAATCTTCTGTGCCACTAACAGGTGTGGCAAGCTCATATTTGCACAAAATATATGGAGAAAAGCATATTACCTCTCACCAAAAAAAACATGGAACCCTGTCTCTTTAAGAGCCATCTGCCTTCATCCACTCACTTTAGAAGCATCAGGTGAGCTTCAGGCAGCATTTCTAAAGGCAGACATCAGATACACATTATACAATCTTCTGTGGATTTCTTCCCTCAGATTCACCAAAACCACATAACAAAAGGCCAAACCTTAGAGCCCTTTCACACTGGGGCGCTTTACCGTCGTTTTAGCGGCGGTATTCGGCCGCTAGTGGGACGGTTTTACCCCCCTGCTAGCGGTCGAGAAAGGGTTAAAAGCACCGCAAAAGCGCTGCTGCAGCAGCACTATGCCGGCGCTATAACCGCGCTGCCCCATTCATTTCAATGGGCAGGAGCGGTGTATACACCGCTTCAAAGATGCTGGTAGCAGGACTTTTTTTTTTAGCGTCCTGCCAGCGCACCGCTCCAGTGTGAAAGCCCTCGGGGCTTTCACACTGGAGACACAGCAGCGGCTCTTTCAGGGCGCTATTTTTAACGCTGTAGCACCCGCAAAGCGCCCCAGTGTGAAAGGGGTCTTAAGAGTCTCAATTTGTATGCAATCAGGCAGGCACTTGCACTACATGGCTCCGCTAAATCTATAGGAAACCAGACCACAAAAGTTGCATAGTGTCTATGGGGTCTCAGAGTCTGAGACAAAAAAAAGTCAGTCAGACTGTCAAGCCCACAGGAGTACACAGCACAGAAAGGGAACCAGGACATGACATCCAGAGACAGACAGGAGAGTCAGAATCTGAGGTAAGTCCTTTACCTGGCAGGACTGCAGAGAGAGAGAGGGAGAGAAGCCCTCACAACTGCAGACCCCCAAGATCATTTACACCATTGCATGGCGTCTGGCGGTCCCATCCTGTGCTGCCCATGTCCCTGCACCCTGTGACACCTTTCACAGCCTCTCAGACTGACAATAAAGCCAGGACAGCAGTGCGGTGTGCTGCATATAAAGACAGGAAAAGATAAATAAAAAAATAGATATATACCAAAGGGAGAGACAATGATAACCTTGCAGAGCTCTTATAATACCACACCTGTACAATGCTGTTTAAGCATCATTTTGTCCATAGCCTTGGCACAAAAAGGCACCCACTTTTAAAAAAAGGATTTACCTTCAGCATTCAGGGTCTTCCAACTCCATGAGAGGCTGAACATGGAGGGGTAGGTTCGGTAGGGGGGGATGCAGCAAACAACTTACTTATCAACAGGTGGCCTGGAGCAGACCAAAAAAGAAGAACATCTAGGACCCCTTTCACACTGGGGCGTTTTTCAGGCGCTTTAGCGTTGAAAATAGCGCCTGTAAGAAGCCTTATCTGCAATCCCAATGTGAAAGCCTGAGCCCTTTCACACTGCCAGCGCCCGAAAAACACTGGTAAAGCGCCGCTTAAGACCCTTTTCACACTGGGGTGTTTTTCAGTCGTTTTTTGGGCGCTGGCAGCGTAAAAGGGCTCGGGCCATCGGCGCACCCAGCCCGGTTTCAAAAACGCGAAAGCGCTGCAAAGAAGCTGCTTGCAGGACTTTTTTTGACGCCCTGCCAGCGCAGCACCCCAGTGTGAAAGCACTCGGGCTTTCACATTGGGATTGCAGATGAGGCTTCTTACAGGCGCTTTTTTTTCATGCTAAAGCGCCTGAAAAACGCCCCAGTGTGAAAGGGGTCTTAGTTGGGGAGGGGCTGCTTTTTATTCAGCTATACAGGTGGTAATGTGGGGCTCCAGAGGAGATGTTAATCCGTTGTGTGCTGACGTGAGGATGGGTCAGGATATTACATTTATACTAATACAGAAACCATGCTGCTCATTTTTACAATAAAAAAAGACACATCAACTATGCAAAATGTGACATATACATAATCCTTGAAAAAAAAAAAATAGATCCAAAGTCCCATATCTTTGTGTGATAATATAAATGCTTGTGCTTACAGTGCCTTGAAAAAGTATTCATATCCCTTGAAATTTTCCACATTTTGTCATGTTACAACCAAAAACGTAAATGTATTTTATTGGGATTTTATGTGGTAGACCAACACAAAGTGGCACATAATTGTGAAGTGGAAGGAAAATGATAAATTGTTTTCAACATTTTTTACAAATGAATATCTGAAAAGTGTGGTGTGCATTTGTATTCAGCCCCCCCCCCCCCCTGATACCCCTAAATAAAATCTAGTGGAACCAATTGCCTTCAGAGGTTACCTAATTAGTAAACAGAGCTACAATGGAATGGTTTAGATCAAAGCATATCCATATGTTAGAATGGCTCAGTCAAAGTCCAGACCTAAATCCAATTGAGAATCTGTGGCAAGACTTGAAAATTGCTGTTCAGACACTCTCCATCCAATCTGACAGAGCTTGAGCTATTTTGCAAAGAAGAATGGGCAAAAATGTCACTCTCTAGATGTGCAAAGCTGGTAGAGACATCCCCAAAAAGACTTGCAGCTGTAATTGCAGCGAAGGAGGTTCTACAAAGTATTGACTCAGGGGGGCTGAATACAAATGCATGCTACACTTTTCACATATTTATTTGTAAAAAATTTCGAAATTTATAATTTTCCTTTCACTTCACAATTATGTGCCACTTTGTGTCGGTCTATCACAAAAAAAAATAAAATACATTTACGTTTTTGGTTGTAACATGACAAAATGTAGAAAATTTCAAGGGGTATGAATACTTTTTCAAGTCACTGTATATAAACACAAAACAGGTGCTCTCTGGCGTCCCCACATAGACTGGCACTCACCATAGGGTATTGACCTACTATTGGATAGATCAATGCACGCCTTTTTAGGTTGGAAGGTACATAGCTTCTGGGAATCGGGGGAGCTGATTCCCTGATTCCCCATACAAGCTGCATACACTTGGTGCCGGTTGTCACTGGCACCTGAAAAATGTAAGTTTAATGTATCTGTATATATGTCTTTTTAATAAATGGATAGTTTTAGGCTATGAGACCTCTCCCCTGATATTTTATTACCTGAGCGGTGGTACATTGCAAGTAGAAGACCCAAAGCTCTGAGAGCTAAAAGATTAAAGCACAAGTACACCAAAAAAGCGTTCATTACTAGCAATAGTAGATCAATACCTTATGATAAGTGAGTCCAGTCAATGTCGGGACACCTGAGAGCACCTGAAATTGAGGCACCTGTTTTGTCTTCATATAAACTTCTCCTCTTCTCTTGACCCTTGTCCATGATGGGTTTTCTTTGTTTGCTCTTTACTTTTGTCTGTTTGCTCTCTACCATTACTATTATATATTTTTTCCTTTTCTTTTTAGAATGTGCTATGGTAGTTTCACTTTGTCTTGAACGCCCCTGATGAAAGGACCCCAAAAATGTCCTGAAACGCGTTGGTCCGAATATCCACAAGATTACCACGCACTAACGATTTATGTTTGTAAGTCTGGACATATGAAGTCATCTAAGAAAAGGACCTTATCTGCAGGGAGCTGTCTGTTTTTCCACGTGTTGGTATGCAACTTTTTCCCAGATTCTTTACGTCCCTCTCACAGCCAAAATACCTCCTAACCAAAATGATGAACCTGCTGTATGACTGCACTATGGAAATTAGACTGTAAGCTCTACTGGTGCAGTAACCTGACATAAAGGGTTCTATATACTATGCAAAGCCCAATGACATATTAATGTTTAACTATTTAAATAACATTTAACATCCATACACACACTTAGAGCATACCTGTATAAGCGAGGACAGCCACATGGAACACAGCCAGAAGGACCCAATAGATTCCCATGGTGAGCTGTGATGCAGAGAATAAGCTCTGAGCTGTAATGTTGAAGACCCCGATGATACAAGTCAGTTGCTTTCTCTTTCTGATCTCCTGTAGCTGAGTGCTGATATCTTGTGGTATGTAAAATGAAATGTATGAACCTCACTCTGTGTCCTGTAACTCTGGACAGTGGTGGGACAAGGTATTTCAGTGCCCAGAGTGAAGATGCCAAAATTTGCCCCTCCCCCCTTGCGCAGAGCAGGGGGCGGAGCTAGTAGAAGCATTTGCAGCACACAAAAACATATGTGATGGTTGCGGATAGCGGAGAGCTTCAGTATTACTATTTACATTTGTAATTGGTAACTAATGAGTAACTTGGCTGCCCAATGGTGATTTTTGAAGATTGTAAATGGTGCTCTAGAACTAATTGAAGCTGATCTTGGTCCTGCTTGAAAACCTCCTTTTATCTGCGGGCTGCAGCGCTGATCATTGTATTGTGACAGTGGAGGAGTCCTGCTGTCAGAGTACAACAGCACAGAGGGGGGATTCCTCCATCCACCTTGTTCGAGTGGATGCAGGGATATGCTCAGCCTGCTGGAAAAAAAAAAAAAATAGCATGTACTAGGGTTGCACTGATACAGATATCGGTGCTGATACTAAGCATTTGCACGAGTACTTGTACTCATTCAAATGCTCTGATACCTAAAACCAATATTTTGCATTGTGATTTAAACTCATACAAAATGAATGTGCTCAAATTCCACTATAAAGAATTGCATGCAATACGGTGTGATTCCTGTCCGAACACAGGTGGTTTCCCACACAGTTCCTGTGTAAGCCTAGGCTTGTCATAGTGACTTCAGCCTGGGTTCACATAGGAGCGGTGCCTGAAACCACATGTAAAAAAAAGATCTCTCTAAGCCTAAGCCCTCTTCAGGATCTAGCGACTAATGACCAATTGCCCTCCCTCGCTACTACTAAAGAGACTTACATGCGTCCTCCTTGGACCACTTTGCATTCTGCAAATTTCAGCATACCTACGTCATAATCCGACCCCTTCTCTTACATTACCCCATACAGCCTGGCAGTGACGGGACGGGGTATTTCAGTGCCCAGGGCGAGGATGCCAAATGCGCAGGAATCGCACTGCGTTCCACAAGATTCTTTGCAGTGTGATATGAGCCCATTCATTTTGTATGGGCTCAAATCTCACCACAAAGGTTCAATAAGTGGTATCAGTGAGTACTTGAGCACACGTATCGGTACTCGTAATTGCCAGTACAAAACAGGTATTGGCGCAACCCCAGTGTGTACCAGGGGTGGACTGACCATTGAGCCACTCGGGCACTGCCCGAGGGCCCTGGGCCACTAGGGGGCCCCATCAGGGTTGCCAGCCTCTGTAAAACCAGGGACAGTATGTATAAATCTGTGTTTTTTTTTACATCTGTCTGTGTATACTATGTGTACATGTCTGTGTATACTGTGTGATTGTATACTGGTGTGTGTATACTGTGTGGCCCATAATCTCTGATTGCCTGGGGGCCCCATAATCTCCTATTGCCCGGGGGCCCCATGAGTTATGAGTCCGCCCCTGGTGTGTACCCAGCTTTTTTACAATGTGTCAGGGTGTTAACGATATATAGGTGTTATAGAGATAACAGGGAAAACATTTGTCATGTTTAGTACTCATGCACAAGAACACTATGCTGTAGGTGAGCATACACTATACATCTGATTGTGCAGAGATTGTACAATCTCCTTTAGATTTACCAAAACTTTGTAACATACTGTATGGACAAACCTAAACAATTAATTTAAGTAGTATCCAATCAGGCAGGCCTTTGTACTACATAGTTGGTGGTAGATCCAAAAGTTATTGTACAATCAGCTTATATAGTGTATGGATCAGTTTTTTTTTTTATTTATCTGTCCATGTCCCATAAAAAAAACTGAGCATATCCATCCATCTATGGCCAGCTTTATTAGCTCCTTTGTAAAATCCCTGTTGTTTTCTTATGCCTAGGGAGCCGGGGGGGTTTATCAAGCATCCATGTATATGAGTTCTTTAGGGTCCATTCACAGGCAATGCAGACATGTGTGTCCTGTGCAGGGCTCTCTTATCAGTACAGTGTGTGGCATTCCCTGTGCCAACCTCCTATTTACTTCTATTGGAACCCGCACCTGTATGTCATATTAGGATACAGTGGCTGTGTCCATGCAGCCTCATGTCCCAGTAGAATGAATGGGTTGCTGTCATGGGGATACAGCCCTGCATGGGGAGACACATTGTTTGCACCCCTTGTGAATGAATGTGCATGTACTAAAAATAGAATGGAAAGAACAGTTGTTTTCCACAGCAATGAACAGAGATATGAAGCCTGAAAATGTTACCTGTTAGCTGAGAGACAGAGAGAACACCACTCAGAGATGTCCGGAGCAGGGAGAGATAAGAACATGAAACTGCGGTCAAGCCAGGTCGTAGTTTGAAAATACACGGTCTAGCCAGCCACCAAAAAAAAAAAAAGTGTGTGCGCCTATTACGATGAGTACGGTAATGACAGAACACACGGAGAGCCCGCCCGCCCGAGGTAGTGGCTTTGCAGGGGGCGGGTGCGAGGCCAGTCGGGCACAACGATCCCCTTCTCTGGTCGCGGCTCTGATCAGTCTCGGCAGCGGCTAAAAGAAAGAAAGAGATAAATAAATAAATGCTTGTGCTGTAAACCTTTTCATAAAACGACATATTGAGATGTGAACTATAAAGGAAAAAAAAAAGTTAGTCACAGACAATGTGAGTTTAAAAAAGGATAAAGATAAAAAGAGAGATGATTAAATAAAGAATGAGAGAGAGAGAGAGAGAGAGAGAGAGAGAGAGAGAGAGAGAGAGAGAGAGAGAGAGAGAGAGAGAGAGAGAGAGAGAGAGAGAGAGAGAGAGAGAGAGAGAGAGAGAGAGAGAGAGAGAGAGAGAGAGAGAGAGAGAGAAATAAAGAATAAGAGAGAGAAAGTGAGAGAGAAGGAAAAAGAGAAGAAAAAAAAATAAAGAATGAAAGCACCAAATAATAAGAATAATTAAGAATTCAAGAGAAAGAGAGAGCTAGAGAGAAATAAATACAGACAGATAGATAGATCGACAGACAGATATGGGCAACTCAAGCATGTTCTCTCTTTGCTGTTACTGAAATTACCGTAGTCATTGTAATAGGTGCACATGTTTGTTTTTTTTTGGTGGCTGGCTAGATCGTGTATCTTCAAACCAAGGCTGGCTTGACCGCAGTGAACAGGAGGCTTGGGAGAAGGCAGAGGTGGTAATGTTGTCCCACAGACATGGGGACACTGTGAGAGATAAGGCAGGAGAGATAGAGATGACTGGAGAAGGGGGAGAGAAGCCGCTGTCCAGGCAAGGAGAGGAGCAGAAAAGTTAATCAAGAAAGCATGGACAACTGATGCCTTCCCAACCTGATGTGCCCACCTGCTGCACTCTCCTGTTGCTCAGACAATAGTACAGTGTACTGTGCAGGCAGGGGGTGGGTGTAGTGCTACGATGTAGCCTACATGCAGGGACGAAGCCGCTCTCTGCCTGTATTACATTCGGCAGCATATTCTATGCTGGAAGGGTTGTACCCAGCAAACTGCGCCCTCTTTCCACAGGAAATCACTCCGCCCAGGGCAGCTGCCCCTCCCGCCCACCCCTAGTACCGGCCCTGGTTCGAAGCATTCACCAATGCAAAGGCCAGGTTGGGAGGGACACTGGGGACAATGGAAGCTGGTATCTTTTCGAAACCCTCTTCTGCTGCACATACGTGACATCTTTTTTGCTGTCTTCGGCCTGCTTCCGGTGGTGGAATGTTGTACGGGAAGTGGCGTTCATGAAGTTGGCTAACAGCATCAGAGCGAAGGACTTCGGGGGGGGGGGGGGTCTTTGTTGATAGATGAGGGACGTGACTACTACTTCTATGAATTTTAGGAAGGGGGCGGGACTTTCTGTGGATTTTGTGTAGACTATGTAGGAATTGTAAACGGCCAAATGGATAAATATTGAAGATAAATTGCTACCTTCTTGTACCAGAATTGGGACCTCCTTATTGACAAATAGGGCTGAATCATTTGGTCATTGAAATCCACCCCCCCCCCCCCCCCATGTAGAGATTATAGTCTTGGACACATGTCGGTTTTTCAGTGGGACCTCATCTTTGCTGAACTACAACTGTAGTGTCATCGTGAATGGTGGACATTATGTGCACGTTCCTGTTATCCTTCCACCTCAAGGCCAGCACTTCATTGCATCTCAGTGTTGCTCTTTCCCCCCTTTGCAGCTTTTTGATTACAATGGATTGTGGGAAGCCCTTCCTATTTTTTCTTGAGGTTCCGCAGGCCAGGGTTTTTTCGATATATAGGTGTCTGAAAAGGGGCAGGCTGGTATAAAATTTGTCAAGGTATATATGATATCCTTTATTCAGAAGTGGGTAAGCCAGGTCCCATACGATTTTTGCAGTTGTGCCCATGTAGGCCGGGCACTCAGGGGGCTGTAGCTGGGAATCTCTTCCTTCATATATGCGGAACGCATACAGATATCCCGCGGCTCTCTCACAGAGCTCACAAAAATTTTACTCCATATTTGGCCTTTTTGCTAGGAATATATTGTTTTATTCCTAGCCGGCCTGAAAATGGTACCAGGGACTCATCCACACATATATGCTTCTCAGGGACATAGAGTTCTGCAAATCGTTGGGAAAATAAATTTATCAGTGGGCGAATCTTATATAACTTATCGGAATTTGGATGATTGCAGGGAGGGCACTGGGTGTTGTCGTTAAAATGAAAGAATCTCATAATCATCTCAAATCGGGACCTGGGCATTGCGGCAGAATAAATGGGCATATGATGGATGGGGTTGGTGGACCAATAGGCATGTCCTTCATTTCTTTTTGTAAGCCCCATGTTTAGGGTGAGGCACAAAAACAATTTGAACTCCTCCAAATTCAAATCTCTCCACTCAAACGGAGGGGCATAAGATGATTGGGGGTTGTTGGCAATATACTGCTGGGCATACAAATTTGTCTGGTCCACAATGAATTGCAGCAAAGTGTTGGGCAAAAACAGGTGAAAGCAATCGATCTCTGTGAAATTTTGGGTGTTGGCCTGCACACCTGGCTGTGCTGTGAAAGGGGGAATAATTGGTGATCCCAAGTTGGAAGGGAGCCATGTTGGGTTGGCAAGACCATCTGGCATGTATGTAGCGGCCCTGGCTCTTGGGGGACGTGATACTCCAGCAGTTGGGGGAGTTGAATTTCCTGTGCTGGTACTTAGGTGTGATGTGGCAGCACTGGTACTGGGCCTGGGCATTTGTGCGCCGGGCCTATCGCTGGCGGCAGCACTGGTACTGGGCCTTTGTTCCTGGGGCCTATTGCTGGCGGCAGCGCTGATACTGGGCCTTTGTTCCTGGGGCCTATTGCTGGCGGCAGCGCTGGTACTGGGCCTGGGAATATAATCCTGGTTGCTGGTGGCTGCCTGCAGAGGCGGCTCTTTAATCAGGCAAATTAGGCGATTGCCTTAGGCCTCGCCCCCACAAGGGCCTTGCGGGCCTCGGCTGCCTAATTTGCCTGACAAGATGGGACTCGGGAGTGCAAGGAAATAACCCCCATGACGTGACCGTGTTGTAAACAATGCAAGCCAGTCTGGGGTGAGCGAGCCGAGCGCTGCACGATTGACGCCGGCGCCGCCTGTGTGAGCTGATGACTCTGAGCCTTCGTGGCGGCTCTCGGCTCAGTCGGCTCAGGCTGCATCCTCCAATAGCATGCTCCACCGCCGCGGCGCCGTCCTCTTAGCCTGTCCCCCCTAGTGCACGGCGGCGGGAGTTGTAGTTTTTCACAGCACAGACAACAGACTTGGCCCTCTGGTGCCTGTGCTGTGCAGAGACTACCCAGATTGCACTGCAGCCTGCAGGGAGCCTAAATAAACATCACCTGTGTCCAGCTTCTCATGCTGCCTTTAGAAGGATAGGGGACCGAGGAACAGGTATAGTGTACTGTACACTCACATCTCTACTAAATGCTGTCTGTACGTTACCCTGGCTGCCTTCTATGGTCTCATGGTCATGGTCTTTACCCTGTCTATCCCCACTCCCCAGTACCCTGTCTATCCCCAGTACCCTGTCTATCCCCAGTACCCTGTCTGTCCCCAGTACCCTGTCTGTCCCCAGTACCCTGTCTATCCCCAGTACCCTGTCTGTCCCCAGTACCCTGTCTGTCCCCAGTACCCTGTCTATCCCCAGTACCCTGTCTGTCCCCAGTACCCTGTCTATCCCCAGTACCCTGTCTGTCCCCAGTACCCTGTCTATCCCCAGTACCCTGTCTATCCCCAGTACCCTGTCTGTCCCCAGTACCCTGTCTATCCCCAGTACCCTGTCTATCCCCAGTACCCTGTCTATCCCCAGTACCCTGTCTATCCCCAGTACCCTGTCTATCGCCAGTACCCTGTCTGTCCCCAGTACCCTTTCTGTCCCCAGTACCCTGTCTGTCTCACGGTCTGTCCCCAGCACCCTGTCTGTCTCACGGTCTGTCCCCAGTACCCTGTCTGTCTTACGGTCTGTCCCCAGTACCCTGTCTGTCTTACGGTCTGTCCCCAGTACCCTGTCTGTCTCACGGTCTGTCCCCAGTACCCTGTCTGTCTCATGGTCTGTCCCCAGCACCCTGTCTGTCTCACGGTCTGTCCCCAGTACCCTGTCTGTCTCACGGTCTGTCCCCAGTACCCTGTCTGTCTCACGGTCTGTCCCCAGCACCCTGTCTGTCTCACGGTCTGTCCCCAGTAACCTGTCTGTCTTACGGTCTGTCCCCAGCACCCTGTCTGTCTCACGGTCTGTCCCCAGTACCCTGTCTGTCTTACGGTCTGTCCCCAGCAGAGGCAGCTCTTTAATTAGGCAAATTAGGCGATTGCCTTAGGCCTCGCCCCCACAAGGGCCTCGCGGGCCACGGCTGCCTAATTTGCCTGACAAGATGGGGCTCGGGAGTGCAAGGAAATAACCCCCATGACGTGACCGTGTTGTGAACAATGCAAGCCAGTCTGGGGTGAGCGAGCCGAGTGCTGCACGACTGATGCCGGCGCCGCCTGTGTGAGCTGATGACTCTGAGCCTCCACGGCGGCTCTCGGCTCCGTCGGCTCAGGCTGCATCCTCCAATAGCATGCTCCACCGCCGCGGCGCTGTCCTCCTAGCCTGTCCCCCCTAGTGCATGGCGGCAGGAGTTGTAGTTTTTCACAGCACAGACAACAGACTTGGCCCTCTGGTGCCTGTGCTGTGCAGAGACTACAACTCCCAGATTGCACTGCAGCCTACAGGGAGCTTAAAGAAACATCACCTGTGTCCAGCTTCTCATGCTGCCTTTAGAAGGATAGGGGACCGAGGAACAGGTATAGTGTACTGTACACTCACATCTCTACTAAATGCTGTCTGTACGTTACCCTGGCTGTCTTCTATGGTCTCATGGTCATGGTCTTTACCCTGTCTATCCCCACTCCCCAGTACCCTGTCTATCCCCAGTACCCTGTCTATCCCCAGTACCCTGTCTATCCCCAGTACCCTGTCTGTCCCCAGTACCCTGTCTATCCCCAGTACCCTGTCTATCCCCAGTACCCTGTCTGTCCCCAGTACCCTGTCTGTCTCACGGTCTGTCCCCAGCACCCTGTCTGTCTCACGGTCAGTCCCCAGTACCCTGTCTGTCTTACGGTCTGTCCCCAGCACCCTGTCTGTCTCATGGTCTGTCCCCAGTACCCTTTCTGTCTCACGGTCTGTCCCCAGTACCCTGTCTGTCTCACGGTCTGTCCCCAGCACCCTGTCTGTCTCACGGTCTGTCCCCAGTACCCTGTCTGTCTCACGGTCTGTCCCCAGTACCCTGTCTGTCTCGCGGTCTGTCCCCAGCACCCTGTCTGTCTCACGGTCTGTCCCCAGCACCCTGTCTGTCTCACGGTCTGTCCTCAGCACCCTGTCTGTCTCATGGTCTGTCCCCAGTACCCTGTCTGTCTTACGGTATGTCCCCAGCACCCTGTCTGTCTCACGGTCTGTCCCCAGTACCCTGTCTGTCTTACGGTCTGTCCCCAGTACCCTGTCTATCCCCAGTACCCTGTCTATCCCCAGTACCCTGTATATCCCCAGTACCCTGTCTGTCCCCAGTACCCTGTCTGTCCCCAGTACCCTGTCTGTCTCACGGTCTGTCCCCAGCACCCTGTCTGTCTCACGGTCAGTCCCCAGTACCCTGTCTGCCTTACGGTCTGTCCCCAGCACCCTGTCTGTCTCATGGTCTGTCCCCAGTACCCTTTCTGTCTCATGGTCTGTCCCCAGTACCCTGTCTGTCTCACGGTCTGTCCCCAGCACCCTGTCTGTCTCACGGTCTGTCCCCAGCACCCTGTCTGTCTCACGGTCTGTCCCCAGTACCCTGTCTGTCTCACGTTCTGTCCCCAGCACCCTGTCTGTCTCACGGTCTGTCCCCAGCACCCTGTCTGTCTCACGGTCTGTCCCCAGCACCCTGTCTGTCTCACGGTCTGTCCTCAGCACCCTGTCTGTCTCATGGTCTGTCCCCAGTACCCTGTCTGTCTTACGGTATGTCCCCAGCACCCTGTCTGTCTCACGGTCTGTCCCCAGTACCCTGTCTGTCTTACGGTCTGTCCCCAGTACCCTGTCTATCCCCAGTACCCTGTCTATCCCCAGTACCCTGTCTGTCCCCAGTACCCTGTCTATCCCCAGTACCCTGTCTGTCCCCAGTACCCTGTCTGTCCCCAGTACCCTGTCTGTCTCACGGTCTGTCCCCAGCACCCTATCTGTCTTACGGTCTGTCCCCAGTACCCTGTCTGTCTCACGGTCTGTCCCCAGCACCCTGTCTGTCTCATGGTCTGTCCCCAATACCCTGTCTGTCTCACGGTCTGTCCCCAGCACCCTGTCTGTCTCACGGTACCCTGTACCCGGTACCCTGTACCCGGTACCCTGTTTGTGTTACGGTCTGTCCCCAGCACCCTGTCTGTCTCACGGTCTGTCCCCAGTACCCTGTCTGTCTCACGGTCTGTCCCCAGCACCCTGTCTGTCTCACGGTCTGTCCCCAGTACCCTGTCTGTCTCACGGTCTGTCCCCAGTGCCCTGTCTGTCTCATGGTCTGTACCCTGTCTCAGTGCTGTGTCTTGGCCTAGGCCAACAGGGCCCAGGCCTAGGGCTGCACTTTGCAGGGGTGGCAAAAAAGCCGCCCCACACAAAAAAGTCCCCCCCTGACCCATCATCCCGAGTCCCAGCTCCCGCGGTCGCCTCCTGCACAAATACAGCCCAGGTAGGTGGCCGGGCAGCCAGCTTGCTGTATGTAGTTGTATGTAGTATGCACTTGTAAATATTATGACCATGCTTGGCCGGGGGGGGGGACTGGCGCCACCATAAGCGGCCGGTGACTCTCCAGACCGGCTGCACGTAATTTGTCCCCTGGCAACATTTGAGGGGCATAGTGAGGCTGCATTTGATTGGGCACAGTGAGGCTGTATTTGATTGGGCCTAGTGAGGCTGCATTTGATGGGGCACAGTGAGGCTGCATTTGATTGGGCACAGTGGCGGCATTTGATGGGGACAGTGAGGCTGCATTTGATGGGGCACAGTGGTGGCATTTGGACACAGTGAGGCTGCATTTGATGGGACACAGTGATGGCATTTGATGGGCACAGTGAGGCTGCATTTGATGGGGCACAGTGGTGGCATTTGATGGGCACAGTGAAGCTACATTTGATGGGGCACAGTGAGGCTGCATTTGATGGGACACAGTGAGGCTGCATTTGATGGGGCACAGTGGTGGCATTTGATGGGCACAGTGAGGCTGCATTTGATGGGGCACAGTGGTGGCATTTGATGGGCACAGTGAGACAGCATTTGATTGGGCACAGTGAGGCTGCATTTGATGGGCACAGTGAGGCAGCATTTGATTGGGCACAGTGAGGCTGCATTTGATGAGGCACAGGCTGCATTTGATGGGGCACAGTGAGGCTGCATTTGATGGGGCACAGTGGCGGCGTTTGATGGCACAGTGGCTGCATTTGATGGCACAGTGAGGCTGCAATTGATGGGGTTTTTTTCTTTTTTTTTTTTTGCGCCCCTCCAAAAATTTTGAGCACCAGCCGCCACTGGATGGGATCATCATTGTGCTGCTTCTCCTTACTTGAATGACAGGCTGAGGGCATGTACATTCCAGTGTGGGCTTTGAGGAAGGCCGTTGAATGAAGCTGGCTGTCGTTCAAACTGGAGGGCTTATTTTATTTTTAATGTGTTTTTTTTTATTTTTCTTGCTGCAGTTCTGCTTTCAAAATGAACGTCAGGCAAACAGCTATTCACACACATATGTGAAATTTTTCATCTACCAAAAAATGTATAATTCTGTGCACCCATTTTTGTGATTCATATTACTCTGCCAGACAGTAAAGTCAGAATGGTGCACCACCTTCTCTATTACAGTTAACTAATACAGCAGTGTTATTTACCCTCTCCCTAATACGGCTGATAATGAAGAAGCATTACTTACATTGATAAGTTCACAAATATGCTCATTCTGTTGTTTTCCCCTCAGCATCCTGTATCATGTCTGTGCAGTCTCTGACCATTTCCTGTATCACTGTCCGCACACAGTCTCTGACCGTCTCCTGTATCATTGTCTGCACAGTCTCTGACCGTCTCCTGTATCATTGTCTGCACAGTCTCTGACCGTCTCCTGTATCATTGTCTGCACAGTCTCTGACCGTCTCCTGTATCATTGTCTGCACAGTCTCTGACCGTCTCCTGTATCATTGTCTGCACAGTCTCTGACCGTCTCCTGTATCATTGTGCACAGTCTTTGACCATCTCCTGTATCATTGTCTGACCATCTCCTGTATCATTTTCCGCACAGTCTCTGACCATCTCCTGCATCTTTGTGGTGTGATTGTCTGTCAGCACCCTGTCTGTGGCTCCAACGTTTGTTACCGTGTCAGCCAGGTAAGAGTTTGCTTGTCATTACCAAAATAAAACCATTTCCTGTATCATTGTCCGCACAGTCTCTGACCATTGCCTGTATCATTGTCCGCACACAGTCTGACCATCTCCTGTATCATTGTCCACACACACAGTCTCGGACCATCTCCTGTATCATGGTCTGCACAGTCTCTGACTGTCTCCTGTATCATAGTCTGCACAGTCTCTGACCGTCTCCTGTATCATTGTCTGCACAGTCTTTTACCATCTCCTGTATCATTGTCTGACCATCTCCTGTATCATTTTCCGCACAGTCTCTGACCATCTCCTGCATCTTTGTGGTGTGATTGTCTGTCAGCACCCTGTCTGTGGCTCCAACGTTTGTTACCGTGTCAGCCAGGTAAGAGTTTGCTTGTCATTACCAAAATAAAACCATTTCCCGTATCATTGTCCGCACAGTCTCTGACCATTGCCTGTATCATTGTCCGCACACAGTCTGACCATCTCCTGTATCATTGTCCACACACACAGTCTCTGACCATCTCCTGTATCATTGTCCGCACAGTCTCTGACCATCTCTTGTTTCATGGATGTGAGGTCTGTGACTGTGTTTCTTAGCTGGACTGGACTGTCCCTAAGGTGGGCTGGACTGTCCCTCAGGTGGGCTGGACTGTCCCTCAGGTGGCCTGGGTTGTCCCTTAGTTGGGTTGCGCTGCCTCTTAGCTAGCTGGGTTGCCCTGCCTCTTAGCTGGGTTGCGCTGCCCATCAGCTGGGTTGGCCTGTCCCTCAGCTGTGTTGGTCTGTCCCTCAGCTGGGTTGGACTGTCCTTTATCTGGGACTGTCCCTTATCTGCTTTGGACTGTCTCTTAGGTGGATTGGATTGTCACAGTACTATAGCTGGATTGAACTGTCACACTCCCATAGCTGGGTTTGACTGTCTCTCAGCTGGGTTTGACTGTCCCTCAGCTGGGTTTGACTGTCCCACAGATTGGACTACCTCTTAACTGGATTGGACTGCCTCTTAGCTTTGTGTCAGATATACACTGAAAAACTCATTATACAAGTACACTTGTTAATCAGTGTATTTGTTTTCTTATAAAGGGTGTGACAACAGCAAGGAAGTGCATGAAAACAGTCTGACCAATTGAGAGACCAGAAGCAGAAACCACTTTGATCAATTCAATTCTGTTCCTGCATTTATCTTTTTAACATTTTGTTTATTTTGTTCTAAAATTGCGTGTGTTACCACACTGTGTAATTACTAGAATAGCAGAATTTACCTTAGTTTTCCATAATTGTAAAACAAATATGCATAAAAGTGGAAGAGAACGTGACAAAGGGCGAAAATTTGAATCTGGTCACCAAAAAAGAAAAAAGAATATTGCTTTTGAGGAATGCAAACTGGAATTACCTGGCTCTATGCATACGTTTTTGAAGACAGGCAAGATAAGTACAAGTGAAGAGGTTCCTGAGCGTGAACATGAGATGATGGAATCAGTTTTGACTGAAAGAGAAGATGATTCACAGCCAAGCACTTCTGCTGACCCTGAATTGTGTACCATTTTGTGTAGCACAGAAGAAGGAACTCAAGAAAAGCCTCATGTTTCAGGTTCTGAGCAACCAGAGTCTTCATATCAGCCTCTAAGTTATGATCCTGGAGAATGGATTTTCCCAGTGGAAGATAAAGACAGAATATGTTTTATTCAGAAAGGACCAGTAAGGGAAGAAAGGGTAACTTACCCATTAGACAATGGAAAAAGACATTTTTCTAACTTTCATTACACCAGGGTTCTAAGCAACAAGGAAACACAAGATAGGCGCTGGTTAGTTTATTCCAGAAGCAAGGACTGTGTTTTCTGTTTTGCCTGTCGTTTGTTCTCACCACTACGGAGCGCTTTAGTGTCTGATGGCTGCAATGACTGGAAGAACCTGAGCAATCGATTTGGTCTTCATGAACATAGTTCTGACCACTTAGAGAACATCATCACATGGATGGAAACTAAGAAAAGATTTAGATGTGGGAAAACTATTGATGCGTCGGTGCAAAAGCAGATACTCCTGGAAAAGCAACGTTGGCATGAAATTCTAGAAAGGCTTAAAGCCACTGTTCAATTTTTATTATGCCATAACTTACCATTTCAAGGGCACAGAGATAATTTAGAGGAAGAGAATAGTGGAAATTTTATTGATCTAATAAAGCTTTGTGCAAGGTTTGATCCTGTTCTTCGTCAACACTTGCAACGAATTGAAGAGAAACGTATTCACAACCATTACTTGGGAAAAAACATACAAAATGAACTAATTTTGAGATGGCCAAACTTGTCAAACAGAAAGTTATTGAAAAAATTCTTCAAGCAAAATATTATTCCATAATTATTGATTGCACTAGGGATGTGAGCCACATTGAACAGATGACTAAGGTATTACGACATGTTGATGAAAAATCAAGAGATGTTGAAGAGCATTTTATTGGATTTTTACCAGTTGACAAAACGACAGCTGAAGAATTAACTAAAACCATACTGCTGGAAATTGAGGAATCAGGTTTGGACATCAAAAATTGCTGTGGTCAAGGATATGACAATGGAGCAAACATGCGAGGGGAGAAAAGTGGTGTAAAAACTAGGATATTAAATATCAATCCTTTAGCTTTTTTTACTCCCTGTGGTTGTCATAGTTGGAATTTGGTTCTGGGTGATGCAACAGCATCTTGTGCAAAAGCCAAATTATTTTTTGGGGTTTTGCAAAAACTTTACACATTATTTTCTGGCTCATCCAATAGATGGGCAATTTTAAAAGAGAAGGTAAATATTACCCTCAAGCCATTGTCAGAAACCAGATGGGAGTGCAGAGTTGAGAGTGTAAAGGCTGTCCGTTACCAACTTAAAGAAATCGCTAAGTGCCTGGAAGAGATGACACAGAAGAATGCTGATCCTGCTTTCTGTAGTGAATGTAATTCACTAAAAGAAGAAATATTGTCATACGAGTTTGTTCTGTCATTGATTGTATGGTATGAGATTTTAGTAAAAATCAACCTTATCAGCAAGGTGTGGCAAAAGTCTTGTATGCAGCTGGACACTGCAGTAAAACATTTGGAGGCATTCCTGTGCTGGCTGAAAGAATATCGACAAAATGGCTTTAATTCTGCCATTGTTACTGCCGGAGAAATTGCTGAAGAAATGGACATTCCAAGGGAATTTCGACAGTTCAGGATACGCAGGACCAAAAGAATGTTTTATTATGAGTGTCCAGATGAAGCAGTTGTTAACCCTGTAGACAGGTTTAGAGCAGAATATTTCAATGTTATTGCCGACAAGATTCATGCTAGTGCTGAGCCTCGCTTTGAAGGTTTAAAAAGCTATGTCAGCAATTTTGGATTTTTATATGATATTTCCTCTTTATGCATGAAATCTGAAAAAGACCTATTACAAAACTGCAAAGAACTTGAAGCCCTACTTACTTTACCCAATTCTTCTGATTCTGACATAAGAGGTCTGGAATTGTATGAAGACCTACGAATGTGTATGCGTACTGTTCCTCCAAAATTGGATATGTCCGGTTCCTTGAAATACCTCATTGATAACAATTTAACTGACGTTGATCCAAACATCTATGTTGCATTAAGAGTCATCTTAACAATTCCAGTTACTGTTGCATCAGCTGAGAGGAGCTTTTCAAAACTAAAATTAATAAAAACATACTTAAGATCAACTATGAGCCAAGAGAGATTATCTGCCTTAGCAGTTTTGTCCATTGAACGTGATCTGGCTTCAAAATTAAATTATTCATCTGTGATAGATGAATTTACAACTGCAAAATGTAGGTGAATGTTTTGAAACTCCAACTTTTGCTGAATTAAACGTCTGATACTGAAACATTAACAAAGTTTACTACTGTTAAAACCTCCCAGGAGGGTTGTGTATAAGCCTCATCTATAGTTAGCACATATATTGTGGTATTGTATTAATATTGTTGTATTTTGAAACAAAGGGTTTGTTTTTTTTTTTTTAGTTGGCTTTCAGTAAGGGTCTGAGAAAGGACCCAGGCATAAGTCTATGCTAATAGGACACCCTTACACCAGGCTGTTTTCCTGCAGGCACCCTAAGCAAACACCTGTTCAGAATTGACAGGCATTTGTTGGTGCAGCACCATGGTAGTTGCAGATCAAACAGAAGCAGCTTCCTTGGCTGTAAAGGATAGGAGAGTTTAATTCCACTTTAAGGCTGTCGGCAGATTTGCCTCTACCAACTCGGCAGTGTCTAAAAATGGAGAGCGACTAAGCATGTGCAAAGCGGGGTGAGACAGTGTACTACTAAATTTTAAACAGTATAGACACTCATTTGTAAAAAAAAAATCATAGCTATACCTGCAAAAGGGGCCTGAAGGGATCTAGCAGGACTTCATTTTCTGACTAAAGTTCAAATTTATTTATTTATTTTTTATTGAAGTTTTTCTGGAGAGTGCAAGAAGCTAAGTTATGTTATGTTACTTGAAAAATATTGCACTTTATACCTCCTTATGTTCCATGCACTACTGAGCAAATATACAAAGTTACATATTTATCTGTCAGTCATCAGTCATGGAGAGGATCTAGAACGCCTCCTCACTAGTATATACTCTTTTGGACATGGCTGTGTGGCGGGTAGCTGTGCGACGGGTGACAGATGGGTGGCAGGTGACGGTCACTGATGGGCTGTGCGATGGGTGGCAGGTGACGTTCACTGAGAGGTGATGATGGTGTGATTGGCGATGGTCACTGATGGGTGACAGGCGATGGTCACTGATGGGTGACAGGCCACGGATGGTGACGGGTGATGGTCACAGATGGTTGACAGGAGATGGTCACTGATAAGTGACAGGGCACCATCACTGATGGGTGACGGGTGCACCGCTGATGGTCACTGATGGGTGACAGGGCACGGTCACTGATGGGTAACAGGGCACGGTCACTGGTGGGTGACAGGCGCTGGTCACTGATGGGTGACAGGCCACGGACGGTGATGGGTGATGGTCACAGATGGTTGACAGGTGACGGTCACTGACAGGCGACGGTCACTGATGGGTGATGGGTAATGGGTGACAGGCCACGGTCACTGATGGGTGACGGGTGCACCGTTAATGGTCACTGATGGGTGACAGGGCACAGTCACTGATGGGTGACGGGTGACAGGGCACGGTCACTGATGTGTGACGGGTGACAGGGCAGGTCACTGATGGGTGACGGTTGCACCACTGATGGTCACTGATGGCAGTCTCTTATGTGACAGGTGCACTTTGATGGGGTGACTGTTGGGTGACAGATGAAAATTGGGGGGGCGATGGGACAGGTGTGGTGTTGGTGCAGACACTACTAAACATAGATCTGTAACTCACTGCTCCTGGCTCTTCTCTCCTCACACTGGAAACGGTGTGTGAGGAGAGAAGAGCTGGTAACAGCTAGTGACAGCTCTATGTTTACATTTAGTGATTGGCTGTGAATGGATCACAGCCGATCACGTGGTACACAGCCCTGGCCAATGGCTGTGTACTATTGTCGGTGACGAGCAGTGTTCCCGGGAACACGCCGCCACGACGTACACGCGCAGCGCACTCACGATCGCGCGCATGCGCCATGCAATGCGGGGAGTTACCATTCGTGATCGGGCGTGACTTCATCACGCCCGATCACGTGGTAAACAGCCATGCCCAGGGGCTGTTCAACCTTGTCGGTGACGAGCGGTGTCTCGGTGACACGCCGCCACCGACAGTACAGGGCTGCGCGCACACGATCGCGCGCATGCCCTGTTTAAACGGGCTCACGTCATATGATCTTCGCCCAGAACAAGAGCCTTACCGTCCCACCGTCATATGACAGTGGGCGGTAGGCTAGTGGTTAATGAATTAAAAAAAAAAACAGTAAAGTTAGCCCATTTGTTTTTTTTTTTGTATAATGTGAAAGATGATGTTACACTGCGAAACGCGTGATATTTATTCTAAGCAATAAAAAATTGTGATTCTCATTTTAGCCAAAATCATGCAACTCTAGTATGCATGGTGGAATCTATTAGTTTAAGTAAGCTGTTTTTTGAACAAAGGGACATAGACACAAGATAACCTTTTTTCTATGTGTCCATCTTTGGTTAGATAAAGCTTCTATTTTTCTGTTGCATCTTTCTTTGTGAGCTCCTCTTGCCATCTAATGCTGCCTACACACGATCGGACTTTACGGCATACTTGGTCCGGCGTACCGTATTTCGTCGGACAATTCGATCGTGTGTGGGCTCCAGCAGACTTTGTTTTCTCAAAAGTTTGACGGACTTAGATTTGAAACATGTTTCAAATCTGTCCCACGGACTCGAGTCCGGTCGAAAAGTCCGCTCGTCTGTATGCTAGTCCGACGGACAAAAACCCACGCTAGGGCAGCTATTGGCTACTGGCTATGAACTTCCTTCTTTTAGTCCGGTGTACGTCATCACGTTGGACTTTGGTTGATCGTTGTAAATTGTTGGCGCTATATAAATCGTGTATAATAATAATAATAATACAGCATTTAATGCATGTACAGTTACTCCATATTTCCCGTTAATAGAGCTGATGATTCTGCAGCCTGGTCTTACAAATATTCCATAAATATTGTAAATTCCATTATTATATTACGACTAAAATTGGAGGTTGAATTGTATCTGCTTCTATAGGCCAACATCCATAGAGTGTATGAAAACAATGTTTCCCCCTAAAAATTGGGACTTTAAAGGCACAGGAGCGCAACAAAAGCTGTATAAAAATTTTAAGTTTAATAGTATCAAAATTTACATAGAATAGAACAATAATATATTCAATATTCAACTCAGCATTTTTATTCTACTCATTTTCGTATACTATTATTCTATGTTAATTTTGATACTATTAACCACTTGCTTACTGGGCACTTAAACCCCTTTCCTGCCTAGACCAATTTTCAGCTTTCAGCGCTCCGCTCTTTGAATGACAATTGCGCGGTCATGCAATGCTGTACCCAAATTACATTTTTATCATTTTTTTTCACACAAATAGAGCTTTCTTTTGGTGGTATTTAATCACTGCTGGTTTTTTTATTTTATGCTAAAAAAACGAAAATCGGAAAAAAAAAAAGAAACAGTTTCATAGTTGGTTATAAAATTTTGAAAACAGGTAATTTTTATCCTTCATTGATGTGCGCTGATGAGGCTGCACTGATGGGCACTGAAAAGTGGCACTGGTAGGTGAAACTGATAGGCAGCACTGATCGGTGGCACTGCTGATGAGGCACTGATGGACATTGATTGGCAGCACTGGTGGGCATTGATAGGTGGCACTGTTGGGCAAAAGTAGGCGGCACTGTGGGCACTGGCAGGTGACACTGGTGGGCACAGATGAGGCAGCTGTGGCTCTCTGTGTGAGGGACCAACGTCCCTTTGACAGAAGCCATTGATCAGCTTTTATTTTCCCTTCACGCTGACAGCGTGAGGGAAAAAAAAACGATTACCAATCTCCTGTTTACATCACGTGATCAGCTGTCATTGGCTGACAACTGATCACATGGTAAGGGGTCGTGATCTGTGATCAGCTGAGTCTCATAGACTCGCCTACAGGGGGCGGGCAGGCAGCTCATGCATGGGAGGACGTCATATGACGGCCTCCTGGCAATTAAGGCCCGCACTGTAGCTGTCATTCGGCTATAGCGCGGGCGGAGAAGGTTAAACTTTACATTTTATACAGCTTTTGTTTAAAGTCACATTTTTTAGGGGGAAACATTGTTTCCATTATTACTTCGGAGATTGATAGGGACACTGCAGCCCAGTGACCAGAGCCCATTCCATCCCAGCATAGTTGTTAACCACTTCACATGATGTACACAGAGGAGTCCATTTATTCCAGTGAAATCTGATTGGCTACTACGGGCTACAAAAATGTTTTTGTTATGAAGGCTAAATTCACAAAATTGTACGGATCTTGTTACACGTTTCTTTTAACACAAAAGTTCCTGCATAATGATCAGTAAATACTTGTTTAAAATTGTCCTCTTTTTTTTTTCTCCAATACCTGCATCTGGTATACGAGGTATAGGTACGCCCTCTGGTGCAGATTTTTGGATTTTGTGTTACAGATCTGACTGCAGTGCATTTATACGCACCTGTGTGAATGTCTCCAGCTGCATTCAGATTCATAAATAAAAATGCTTGCAAATGTGTTTTTTTTTTACAGGTGTGTGAATGAAGTCTTAAAGAGTAACTCTACTTTTGTTGGGGAAAAAAATATTCCCCTCTGGGTAATTTATGTACATTGCAGTGATATTAACAAACTTTGTTGCAGATTCCTACCTTTTGTTATTCTAAAGAAATAGCCGTTTTGTCTTTGTGTAGCCAGGTGCAGTCTATTTTCTCCACTGCAGGTGGCGCTCACCCATAGTGGCAATGCAGGTGGAGAAGGAAGTCAAGAGGAGCCTCATTCCTCTATAATCTCCTTGGTCACAGAGAGGCAGCATCAGATTGGATGCTGGCAATCCCATGTGACTTTGGCAGCCATCTTGAGTCATGCAGAGTCTATTTAAAACCCTGGTTCCCAGGTTTGGCATGCATTTCACGTGTGGACAGAATAGGGACAGGTCACTCCTCTGTCAGGGACAGTGCTAGCATCAGGGAGAGGTTCCAGATGAGTAGGGAAAGTGCAGGGACACGCCTTGGGTACGGACCGGCCAGGCTCCATTCTGCCCCTTGAGACAGACACTGTTGGCACATCTGAAAACTACTGCTACCACTCATCACTGTGCATTCTTTGAGTGTTCCTGGTTTGGTTGTCCTACCGCAGGGCTTGTTGTATATTACTGAACTTCTATTTCAATACAGTTTTATTTTCTGCAACCAGATTCTTGAGTGTTTACTGCCACTGCACCACGCTGCACCTACCCACATGTGTCCATGTGCAAAATGAATGTGAATAGGAATGACTTTATAATTAAGAATCAGCTGCTGCACTTGCAGGGCTCTAATGAGGAAAGTGGCAGGGTCATCATCCCTTTAGATGTGATTTCCCTTAGGAATTATCTCACCAAAAATGACATTTTTGTTGCAGGGTATGCCCAAAATCTCACTTGAATCTTCGTGCAGACTTCTGGGAAACTCAGTAAGCCAATCACACAAGCAGGAAATTACATTTTTAGGGGTGTTCTGTACACCATCTGTGTACAGAATGCCTCCAGGTAGCCATATTGCATTGCATATTACAGAAAATTAAAGCACTGCAGATTGAAAAGGAAAGGCAATTTTTAATAACATTTAAAGTAGAAGCCCAGCCAAAGCTCGTTTGGCTGGACTTCTCCCAAGGATCATAGGAGTTCATTTCTATTTACACTCCTGTGCCCCGTTTTCAGCAGAGAGCAGACTGAGGTCCGCTCTCTGCTGACGTCACAAATCAGTCCAGGCACCGCGTCATCCTGACAATGAAAGTCTGGATCCACCTGGTGCCTGGACTGATACCTGTCTCAGCCTCTCAGCGAGCTACTGAGAGCCTGAGCCGGCTGCTCCACCCCTCCACAGCTCAGCGCTCCATTGGAACCCATTTGATTCTTATTTTTCTTGCATAGCACTGCATTAAGAAAACATTAACTGGAATTTGGTTGCTGTGAACAAAGAGAATATTTTCCTTTAAAGTGACTAAAGGCTAAAGGTTTCTTACCTTTATGCACCTTTGTATTAAGGTTAAAAAAAAAACTTTTATGTGCAGCCCCAGCTAAATACTTACCTTAGCCCCCATCTCGATCCAGCCCTGTGCCTGAGAGCAGCAGCGCTGCTCTCTCTCTGCCCCCTCCATGGACTTAGTCAGAGCACTGCTACTGTCAACTAAATCCAGTGACGAGGAAGCAGGGGGGTGGGGCTAAACTGCACTGTGTGTGTCAATAGATGCACACAGTGCAGCTTGGGATCAAGCCCAGGCAAGTGCACCCATAGCAAGGGGTTTGCATAAGGGGCAATCGGAAGGCAGGAGGAGCCAAGAGCACCAGAAGCGCTGGCAGGGGACCCAGAAGAGGAGGATCAGGGCTGCTCTGTGCAAAACCATTACACAGGACAGGTAAGCATAAACAGGTTTGTTTTTTTGTTAAAAAAGAACTTTACAATCACTTTAAAAATTTTTAGTGCAATCTACAGACCATTGTACATTCATTATCACAAAGACATTTTTTCTTAGGAAAAAAGAATTTTATTGCAAAAGCCTTTAAATAAAAAACACATTAAAACAAAATTTACAGACATGTATTACAAATACCCTAATGTGGAACTATGGTCAAAATAAAAAAATACCTATGATGCAATCTATCACTAACATTAATGCAGCAGTTTTTTTCTTCTTCTTTTTAAAGCCCCTAATAAACATCCTGGCAATAGATCAGTTATTTTGGAGTTTTCCATTGGCCAAGATGCTCGGCAGCTTTAATGGATATTTTTTTTTTAATTTTTCCAAAAGAAAAAACAGTTGCTGTAACTGTCAGCTGATGTAAGGCTATTATGTTTTTTTCTCTCACTTAAAGGAGAAGTACAGCCATAACTCGTTTGGCTGTACTTCTTCTGTGGATCACAGGAGTGCAGTCCGTTCTGCACACCTGTGACCCGTTATCAGCTGACAGTGAGCTGAGGCCCGCTGTCAGCTGATGTCACAGAGCTGTTTCAGGCTGGGGAAAGATGGCGACCATATGGTTGGGATCCGCCCAGGAGCCTGGACTGGCACCTGGCCCAGCCTCTCAGCAAGCCACTGAGAGCCTGAGCCAGCTGCTCCCACCCTCTTCACAGCCCAGCGCTCCAGGGAGCACAGGGGGAGGGGGTGGGGCTGCAGTCACCAGCTCTCTGCTCAGGGACCACTGAGAACCAAGTGATCACTGGTGTTTGATCGCTTGGTTCTCAGCCTTAGAGCCAGCAAGGGACAGGTACAGCATCAGACCGATGCTGTATCCACCTAGGTATGGTTCTAAGAAAAAAAAATACTGATACTTCTCTTTTAAAGTCCATTTTAAACTAATTGTATCTAAAACAATCCTGTCCACAGAGCAACAACAATTTATTAGCTGAACAAACAGCAGTGTCACCCTGTTCAAGGAAGTGTAAAAATAACATGACTACTGGCAGGATCAACAGGAAACAAAACTATGGTGCAGGAGTAAAAATAACTGCTGTGCTAATGTTACTGAAAGATTGGATTATATATGTAATTTTGTTGTTTTTTTGTTTGTAAAAGACATTAAAAAGTTATTGAAAAGGCATAAATCTCCAAAAACCTTCCCATTGCTACCCAAGACAATTTGATCATGGGGTTCTGTATAATGTACAAATTGCCAAAATTCAAGCCATTGGTGGCCCTTTTGCCACCATCTAGCTCTAAAAAAGTCAATTTTTTAAGGAGCTGGATGGCCAAAATAGTTGGCTAGCAGCGTTTGCATCAAATCAGATGCAGTTACTGTTCAGGCATTTTGACAGCCATAGATGTTGGCTGTCAGAATTCCATAGCCAGCAGGGCAGAAGCCATCATCCATGCTGTTTAGTGTGTATGAAGGAACCTGTTTAATTTTTCGTGTTCAGCTCCTGGGCTGACCAAGAGAAACCTATATACATATGGCTAGCCAAGTCTGAAATCCTGAGCATTGGCTCATTGAGCCTTAATTTTGTTTATCTCTTGAACCTGAATGCAATTGAACACTCCCATTACCCTGGCATAACTGTTGAACAACAAGATCAATGGTGCTCACCCACTTTCTTGGTGAGGACAAAAAGTCCCTTCAAGCCCCTTTTATTGAGATATAAACTCTAAAGTATTCTTGGAAAGCGAAGACCACTGAGAGACAAGAACAACTATGAGGAACAAGACACAACTATGGGGATCGAGTTACCTGGGGCCATCACACTACCGCTTTCATTCTTCTTTTACCAGTTCAAGTCAACACTTGAATGGTTGGCAACATTCACTTTTATAAAATATGGTGGACAAAGGCATTCGGGTCCAACTCCTTCATGACTGAGGCATTTTAGTCCCTTCAAGACCAGAGACAGTTTTTGGAGAAGAATTTAACTGAGGCCATCTTAGTATACAGTAGACATGAACATGCACACTTTACCAGTACACAATCCTGCAGAATAAAGTGCAATGCAAAACAGCCCACAAATTTCTACATTCTGGTGTGAAAATGTACTACAGATATAGGGTTGGGTCGTCTTTAGCTGGTCTTGAAGCAAGTAAAGTGTCACCCCACCTTAAAATTATAGTCTTGAAGGAGTTTTTGATCTGATCCTACCAACCTTGGACTTATGAGTTGTCCTGTCCACCCTATATGCTTCTACTCATCCTTTTAAATAAAATACAACACAAAATAAATAGAACATGTAAAAGGGGGAGTGGGAACCATTGGCATTCACAGTAGGTAGCAGGAAACTCAAGTGTAGATATCAGGATTCCCCAAGATGAATAAAGGACTATTAGGTAGTTTTACAATAAAGCATCTAGAATGAGGGATGTGGACAAACCACTCACGGGGGCAGTTCATTGCATCTAAAAGCCAACGCTTACTTTTAAAGCAGAACTACAGGCAAGCGATAAGTACACAAATTACATGGATACTTATAAAAATACTTTGTAATTATTTTCAGTCATGTGATCCACACACCGCTGCCACCCTGCACAGAGGGCAACACTATTATTTACAGTTACACCCGCTCATTGTTATACGAACAGTAATTAAAACACATTTTTTTAATGACTACATAACTGGACTGGGTGTCCTTTTCATCTTTGTCTTGAGTTCTGCTTTAAGAAGCCTTGGCATGTGAGCTTCTCTAGACATATAAAGATAAACAGTTGGAAGTAGCTGCATTCTTTCAACCACTTTGGTTACCTGGTTCCTGAGATTTGCACAGCTCCGAAAGGTATAATACATAATCAGCAAAGTAAGAAATTTAATCTAGCTTATTAAACATATAAACATTACAATTTAATGTAAAAAAATACATCTATGCACAACAAATATTTTTACTAGATATAAAATCAAATAATGTTCTGAGATATGCATCTAAAATGCACAGAATTTGAACTTCAATTATATTGCCAAGATGAGACAATTAAGGCTGGGTTCACACCATTGCGAAGTGGATGCGGAATCTCCGCATCCAATTCGCAATAGCGGGAGATTTTGACCGCCTCTCTATGGAGCCGGTTCACATATCTCCGCAGTAGGTCTCCATTAGTTCCCCGCTTATATCAGGTCCCCATTAGAGTCCCCATCAGTGCCCTGCATTACATTATGGGTGGAGGGTTCAAGCATTTCTATAGCCTCAAATACTGTAAATAGTTTTTATAG
The DNA here is from genome assembly GCA_037952835.1 of Lithobates septentrionalis. Classification (NCBI taxonomy): domain Eukaryota; kingdom Metazoa; phylum Chordata; class Amphibia; order Anura; family Ranidae; genus Lithobates; species Lithobates septentrionalis. The sequence continues at coordinate 411,369 of JBBDGP010000034.1, read as the reverse complement.
TAGCAGTTTATTTGTAGATATCACTGTCAAAAGTAATTTCTTACTACATTATATTTTGGATCTGTATTCTATCCCTTTTACTGTCCTGTTTACCCTCTTTCCTTTCCTTTTCCGTCAATCCCTCATCCATTTTCTTTTCTGTCTCTCCCAATCCATGCCCTATATTGCCTGTCTCCTTTCCAGTTCTGAACCATCGATTCCCATTTTCATTCTTCTTTGTCCCTCCCAATTCTGTCCTTTCCTGCTTCTCCCTTTCCTATTTTGTTTTGCCCATCCTATTCTACTCCCAAACCATCCCTCTTCTATTCCTATTCGATCCAAATTTGCTTCTTTGAGTTTCTGGTCTAATGTGCCCTTTTATATAGCTTATTGGGTCCGTTGTAATTCCATTCTATTAAAATTTCCATTTCCATTCCATCCTAATTTTCAGTGATAATGTATGTCACTTTGCCCATGGTAACCCGTTGGTCCTCATCTCCATCCAGTCTTGTTGTTTCTACCTTGTTAAGGGTCATTGCCATCCTTTCCCATATATCTTCATTTATGTTGTCCCTTTCTAGCCATCCCATCCCATTTTTATTCTATCCCATCTTTCCTAATTCACTACCTACTTTTGCCAATTCCCTCATTACCTGCTCTGTCTCCTTTCTTAATCTTTCTGTCTCTGTTCCAGCTCATTCCTTATTATTTTTAGATGTGCAACAAAATGTTTTAAATGTCCCCAAAAATATTTTGCTCTATCTATCCATTCTGGCCAACTGTCCACCTGTCCCGTGTATCCGTGGTTCTCTCTTGTGTACAGCATCTTTATCATTAATGCCTATCTCTGGTTTTATCCTAAAGTTAACACATCTTTTCACATTGATCATATTTACTATGTGCTGTAGATCTATACCTACTTTGCCAATCTGTCCCGCAATATTGTGCATTTTAGTGTTTTTCTATAGTATCTAGCTCTAATAAAAAGAATGCATTATTCCCAAACTATAGTAGCATTGCCAATGGGTAACATTATTAAATCCTCAGGACAGTAACGTACTGTAGATATAATTAAGTGTAACACCATACCAAACAAACACACACAGAAATCTGTACAAAATATAAAGAATAAGATCTATTAAAATGTATCGTCCAGGTATAATAATATCCAGATGGCAACATTCGAATGAAATGAATAGGACGCAGGAGCCCCTCATATATACAAGCTTCACACCCAGATTGTTCATACATGATCGTGTTCCATGCATGTGTTTTTTGACTAGGCCTGGTCCTTTTTTAGAAATAACTGTGCTGGTAAGTATGCAGAAGGATCTGCGTCGGACATCGGTATTCGGCCAGGCTATACATTCAAAATGTCTGTGCTGAGAGTACAACTTAAAATGGGTAACTAACAAGCCTAGACTGAATCTTTTTCCTGCAGTGGAACTTCTGAGGCGTTAGGCTTTTTTGGTGTTCGTTTCATAAGGTCATAAAACCCTTTTTTTCCATTTTGACGAAAATAGTAGATCGTGAAGATTACTACGGCTACTACCGCAACTGGTACTACAAGGCAAAGAAGAGCTATCATAAGTGTAGTGTTACCTGTAGAAAAAAAGCAAAAAAAAAGCAAATTAGTTTCACACTATTTACATAAATGTATAAACTCACCTGAACGCATTTTTCATTTTCCATTAATGCTAATTTCTAATGAAAGTTTGTTACCATAATCTCATTATAGTTTTTAAGGGAATTACATGTGAAGCCAGGTGCCGGACTACAGAAGCATGGAGAAGGAGACTTGAAGGAGACTCTTTACAGTCAGTTTGCATTCACTTTCTGCTGTTATGCTGAATGTTGTTGGACTAGGGGGGACTATAGCCAGAAAAGTCTATAGATTCTTATGCAGAACGCTGAGGATGATAGGAATTAAAGAAAAAGTTTACCTTTGGGAACATGTTACATGTTTCACCTGTTTTTAGGGTGGAACATGCAACATGTTCCCACTACTGTAGCCTTTCCCGGACCGCCCACAACTAGTGACAGCGAGCCGGGGATCTTCTCCCCAAACTTGCTGTCACAGTTTAAGAAAGAAACACTGGCATGCGGGTCTCGCCCCCCCCCCCCCCTCCCCGGCCACGTCATTCACAGATTTCTGTGAATGGGAGAACTACAAGTACTTACATCCTTTGTGGCTGACAGCTTGTAATTCTAAGTGAACTGTCAGGGTGCTGTTGAGCTCTCTAGGTAGTTCATGGTTTCTTCCTGTCATTGTGTAACTGCCTGCCAGTACGAGGTACGAGCAGACAGCTTATACTAACAATCTGAAGGAGTCCTGCATGGCACCCCCCCACCCCTGTGACAGCAGGCCAGGGATCTTCTCCCTGCACCAAAAAAATGCGGCCCGCCCACAAGGTTGTGTCATTCATTTACAAAGTTCTGCGACTAAATGAACTACAAGTACTGACATCCTTTGCAGATGATAGCTTGTGGTTCTCAATGAACTACCAGGGCACTGTTGAGCGCTCTAGGTAGTTCTTTCATTCTTCCTGTCATTGTGTAACTGCTTGCCCATACAAGATACAAGCAGAAAAGCTTACAGTGACAGTCTGCAGGAGGAGGTGCAATGCCTGTGTCCCCCACATGGCTTCTCACAAACAGGACTTCTTATGGCTTTCTTTCAACAATGGCTTTCTTCTTGCCACTCTTCCATGAAGGCCAGATTTGTGGAGTGCACAACTAATAGTTGTCCTGTGGACAGATTCTCCCACCTGAGCTGTGGATCTCTGCAGCTCCGCCAGAGTTACCATGGGCCTCTTGCCTACTTCTCTGATTAATCCTCTCCTTACCCGGCCTGTCAGTTTAGGTGGACGGCCATGGCTTGGTTTGTTTGCAGTTGTGCCATACTCTTTCCATTTTCGGATGATGGATTGAACAGTGCTCCGTGAGATGATCAAAGCTTAGGATATTTTTTTATAACCTAACCCTGCTTTAAACTTCTCCACAACTTTATCCCTGACCTGTCTGGTGTGTTCCTTGGCCTTCATGATGCTGTTTGTTCACTAAGGTCTCTTACAAATCTCTGAGGGCTTCATAGAACAGCTGTATTTATACTGAGATTAAATTACACACAGGTGGACTCTGTTCACTAATTAGGTGACTTCTGAAGGCAATTGGCTCCACTAGATTTTAGTTAGGGGCTGAATACAAATGCACTCCACACTTTTCACATACCAGTATTTATTTGTAAAAAAAATTCCTTCCACTTCACAATTATGTGCCCACTTTGTGTTGGTCTATCACATAAAATCCCAATAAAATACATTTAACGTTTTTGGTTGTAACATGACAAAATATGGGAAATTTCAAAATGTCAAAATACGTTTTTAAGGCACTGTACATAACTATGAACATTTTGAATTGCACAATTTTGTTCCCCTTTTTTTTGGGAAGGGGGGGGGGGTTGGGTTTTTAATAATTGGCCAATTATGATTTTATTAGTTAGATACTGGGTTTTTGTATGTTCTAGCTTATAGGTGTTCAATAAAGTTATTTTTCTTTGCTTCAGCCCCGGAAGATTTTACCCCCTTCCTGACCAGAGCACTTTTTGCGATTCGGCACTGCGTCGCTTTAACTGACAACTGCGTGGTCGTGTGACGTTACACCCACACACAATTGCCATCCTTTATTTCCCACAAATAGAGCTTTCTTTTGTTGGTATTTGATCACCTCTGCGGTTTTTATTTTTTGCGCTATAAACAAAAAAAGAGCAACAATTTTGAAAAAAAAGCAAAAAAAAAAAATTCTTCATCGGTTTAGGCCAATATGTATTCCTCTACATATTTTTGTTAAAAAAAAATCACAATAAGTGTATAATTGCCTGGTTTGCGCAAAAGTTATAGCGTCTACAAAATAGGGGATTTATTTATGGCCTTTTTATTATTATTTTATTTTTTACTACTAATGGCGGCGATCAAAAAAATATACCCGTATATACTCGAGTATAAGTCGTTCCGAGTATAAGTCGAGGCCCTAATTTACCACAAAAAAATGGGAAAAACTTATTGACCCGAGTATAAGACGAGGGTGAGAAATGCACAGCTACTGTAAGTGGAAAAGAGGGTCAACAATGCCAATTTGCAGCATCACTGTTTCCATTTGCATGCCTCACTGTGCCCATTTGCAAGCATAGGTCCCCTGAACTTCAAACTCGGTAGTTAAGGGTTCCTAGATGCCCCCTAGCTGCAGCCAAAATTTGGGGTCTCTGAATCCAAAGGGTCCCGAAATGACATTGCTGCAGATGGACACAGTTGACCAAATTTGGGGCCCCGTATCTCAGGGCCACTTAGTGCTAAGAACCCCAAATTTGAAATGCAAACCCAGTGGAACTCGCACCATAAAATTTCCAAAGCTGGGGTTTCTAGCATCAAGTGGCCCCGAGATACAGGGCCCCAAAAATCAGTTCAGAAAATGTCAAGCACTTTTTTGCAGCAGAGAATGACATTTTTTGAACCGATTTTGGGGCCCCGTATCTCAGGGCCACATGGTGCTAGGAACCCTAGCTTTGGATATGTTGTGGTACCAGTTCCACTGGGTTTGCACACCAAATTTAGGGTTCCTAGCACCAAGTGGCCCTGAGATATGGGGCCCCAAATTCGGTTCAGAAAATGTCAAGCACTTTTCTGCAGCAGAGAATGACATTTTCCGAACCGATTTTGGGGCCCCGTATCTCGGGGCCACTTAGTGCTAGGAACTTCAGCTTTGGATATGTTGTGGTACCAGTTCCACTGAGTTTGCACACCAAATTTGGGGTTCCTAGCCCTAAGTGACCCTGAGATACGGGGCCCCAAACTCGGTTCGGAAAATGAAATTTTTTGCTGCAGAAAAGTGCTTGACTCGAGTATAAGTCGAGGGGGGCACTTTCAGCACAAAAAAATGTGCTGAAAAATTCGACTTATACTCGAGTATATACGGTATATAAAAAACACATTTTTCCTTCAGTTTAGACCGATAAAAATCGCAATGAGCGTATATTGATTGGCTTGCGCAAAAATTATAGCGTCTACAAAATATGGGATAGTTTTATGGCATTTTTATTATTATTTTTTTTTTTAATTAGTAATGGCGGCAATCTGCAATTTTTATTGTGACAGCTACATTATGGCGGACACATCGGACACTTTTGACACTATTTTGGGACCATTGTCATTTATACAGCGATCAGTGCTATAAAAATGCACTGATTACTGTGTAATTGACACTGGCAGGAAAGGGGTTAAAAACTAGGGGGCGATCAAGGGGTTAAGTGTGTCCTAGGGAGTGATTCTAACTGTGAGGGGGGGGCTGCTACTCACATGACAGCGATCACTGCTCCCGATGACAGGGAACAGTAGATCTCTGTCATTTCACTAGGCAGAACGGGGAAATGCCTTGTTTACATAGGCATCTCCCCGTTCTGACGCTCTGTGACACGATCGCCGGGAGACAGGCGGATATCGAGTCCGTGGGTCCCGCGTGCACGGTCACGCGCACGCCCGCCCCGCTAATTAAAGGGAATGTACAGGTACACCCATTTGCCCGCCGCTGCCATTGTGCCAATGTATATCGGCGTGCAGCAGCCGGCAAGTGATTTATTGTTACATCTCTCTCTCTCTCACAAGCTTATACCAGAAGGAATATTTAACATTTCTATCTAGAAATGAAAAGGGCTACCTTTGGCTCTCGAAATATGAAAAGAGCTGCAGTAGCCTCACTTACTGTATATTGTGTTATTTCTACTGTAGAACTTATTTGTAAAAAGTACCCCAGTATTTGATACAGATGGATTTGATAGGTACAATAATCCTCATAAAGAATTATGACATCAGTGTTTCTGCAATACAGTATCAGAGTTCACCAAAGGAAGGTCCTGCATGTAAAACATGTAACCACAGGACGTGTTTTTTTTTTAAATCATGGGGGTTGGTTAGGAAGGATATTGGGTTACTACACAAGCAAATAGTAGATTTCCTTTTTTTAAATGAAATTAATATCTCCTGGCATTACTTACTAGTACTTTTAACTTCTAAATCCCATGGTGCGGATGAAAGACCATGTTCGTTCTTGACGTTACAGGTGTACGTTCCGGTATGGTAAGATGATGCTTCTTTGATGGTGATCGATCTGTTTTCTTGGGAGAATTCCACCTGAGCATGGGGTGGGATTTCCCAGCTGTATGTAGGAGAAGGCAGAGCATCTGAATGACAAGTCAAATTGACAGAATCTCCTGTACTAACTGATGATTGTGTTGAGATGTTCACTGTTGGACACTCTGGTGGGTCTGAAAAACAAAAGATCCTTATGTATAATCTATGTTTATTGGGTTTTCAAGCTATGTACAAAGTTATACAATGTCAAATTTTAGAGGTCCTTACATAAGGAAAAGTGCTGTACAGTTTTTTATATCAACAGTACATGACACCATATTACAGCCATTCTCAACCAGGGTTCTGATTGACCATCCATCTGATGGTGCCCATATAGTTCCAGGCCAACACCAATTGGCAGAGGCAGCAGCATGATACCAATTATCTTTTTAGCTATCTGTGAGAGTAGCGTTCTGATAACCACTGTAAGGGGCACATTCTTCCCACCAATGGAATGGTAATTCTTCCCACTGAACCAATGTATTGGTTTTCCCAAGGGTACCCTTAGACTTTAAATTATTTTAAAGTGGTTGTAAACCCTTATGCCGCGTACACATGACTGGACTTTACGGCATACTTTGCCCGGTGGAATTTTCAACAGACTTTACGACGGACTTTCTGAATGAACGGACTTGCCTACACACGATCATGTACGTGATGACGTACACCGGACTAAAACAAGGAAGTTGATAGCCAGTAGCCAATAGCTGCCCTAGCGTGGGTTTTTGTCCGTCGGACTAGCATACAGACGAGTGCACTTTTCAACCAGACTCAAGTCCGTCGGATAGATTTGAAACATGTTTCAAATCTAAGTCCGTCCAACTTTTGAGAAAACAAAGTCCGCTGGAGCCCACACACGATCGAATTGTCCGACGAAATCCGGTACGCCAGACCAAGTATGCCGTAAAGTCCGATCGTGTGTACGTGGCATTACATAGACCCAGTGGAGGAACTATCCTCAGGATACACATAGCTGAAACAAATCCTCCTACATATTAAGTTTATCTGTTTATCTGAAGTCTCCTCTTCTCTATATCCATTCAAAGTGCTGAAATATAAAGCTTGTCTGAGAGTTCGGAAAAAAAGGGGGCGGAGAGCTGAAATTACACTAGGCAGCAGACAAAAGTGACACTCGATTTACTAAAACTGGAGAGTGCAAAATCTGGTGCAGCTGTGCATGGTTGTCAATCAACTTAAAACTTCAGTTTATTCAGTTAGAGCCGGTTCACACTGAGGCAGCACGACTTGCAGCGCGACTGCCTCAGACGACTTGAACACGACAGCAGCGGCGACTTGCAAAACGACTTCTATATAGAAGTCAATACATGTCGCCTCAAGTCGCCCCCAAAGTAGTACAGGAACCTTTTTCTAAGTTGCAGCGACTTGAGTCGCTCCGATTAGAACGGTTCCATTGTACAGAACGGGACGCGACTTGTCAGGCAGCTAAGTCGTCTGACAAGTCGTCCCAGTGTGAACCCGCTCTGAAGCTTTGACAATAAAACCTCGAAGCTGATTGGTTTCTATGTGAAATATATGTACGCCTTCACTGAAGCTGTCAGTAGGGCTGCAACTAACGATTATTTTCATAATCGATTAGTTGGCCAATTGTTTGTTTCGATTAATCGATTAATCCGTCAATAACCTTAAAAAAAAAAGTCTTGTGTATAATTTAGTTACAGACAGAAGAGATATACTGTATATAATATTATAGGTTGAATCTGGTAAATATCTTCAGACTCAGAACAAATTTTTTTAATTAAAAGAAAAAAAAGAGTTAAAGACTGTTTTGCAGAATTTTAAGTAGAAATTAAATATATTTTATGCTGGCCATACAAAAACAATGTCTTCCCTAAAAATTTTAAGAACGTTTGTTAGATTTTCTAATCATTTGTGGGGTCAAATCGTCATTAGTTTTCAGCCACAGTGATGGGAAAATTTTGAAATAGAAAGCTTCTTGGTCAAAGGAATTTTCAGACAGTGTACGTGGTTTTCGTTCAGAAATGACATTCATTTTAAAACAGGATGTTAAAAGCAAGTGAAAATTTCAAACAAGATTCTTTCATTCAGCGAAAGTACAAAGATTTTTTGTATGAATTTTCTTGTCTGAAAATCAATCCGTGTGGCCAGCATAAGGCTCAGTTCACACCTATGCTGTTGGCTTTTGATCCGTTTCTGCACTGCTTTTTGCTGTGCGTTTTTAATTTTTGCACACGTGATTTTGCTGCAAATTGCGTTTTTGCATTTTTTTATGATTTTTTTTTTTTGGCCAATTTGTTGTTGGGCAGATTCAGGGCCGTCTTTACCGCAGGGCAAACGGGGCAGCTGCCCAGGGCCCTTTCACAGTTTGGGGCCCAAAGCAGAGCTGCCCCATAAGCCCATTCTCTGCCCGCAAATCGGCGCTGAAAATCCCCACACTGTCTTGTCTGTCACAGACAGACATCAGCCGGCAACAGCTCAGCAGCACGCACACACAGTGCAGCAGTTCCAGTGTCAAGGAGCGGGCCGCGGGTGGGCGGGCCCTTAAGCTCCACTGACGCTCTGGCCCCGCCCCTTGCTATGCTGCCTGCAAGCGTGTGTATGTGATTGGACTCGGAGGAGCGAGGAGGCCTCGGTAGGAGGAGTCAGACGGCGGCGCGAATTCGGAACTGAGCTGGCCAGGAGGACAAGGTAGGTATTTTTTTCTCCTTCCCTGGCTCCCACGCTGCACCCCATGTGTAGAACTGGAACAGACTAGAAAGTTTTACAATTTAATGGGCATGTTGGCAGCATTTGATAGGCACACTGGCAGCATATGATGGGCACACTGGCAGAATTTAATGGGCACACTGGCAGCATATGATGGGCACACTGGCAGCATATGATGGGCACAGTGGCAGCATATGATGGGCACACTGGCAGCATATGATGGGCACACTGGCAGCATTTGATGGCACAGTGGCTGCGTTTGATGGTACAGTGGCAGAATTTGAGGGCACAGTGGCAGTGTTTGATGGCACAGTGGCAGCATTTGATGGGCAGAGTGGCGGCATTTGATGGCACAGTGCCAGCGTTTGATGGGCACAGTGGCTGCATTTGATGGCACAGTGGCAGCATTTGGTGGGCACAGTGGCAGCGTTTCATGGCACAGTGGCAGCATTTGGTGGGCACAGTGGCAGCGTTTGAGGGCACAGTGGCAGCGTTTGAGGGCACAGTGGCAGCATTTGATGGGCACAGTGGCAGCATATGATGGGCACAGTGGCAGCATATGATGGGCACACTGGCAGCATTTGATGGCACAGTGGCTGCGTTTGATGGCACAGTGGCTGCGTTTGATGGCACAGTGGCTGCGTTTGATGGTACAGTGGCTGCGTTTGATGGTACAGTGGCTGCGTTTGATGGTACAGTGGCAGCATTTGAGGGCACAGTGGCAGTGTTTGATGGGCAGAGTGGCAGTGTTTGATGGCACAGTGGCAGCATTTGATGGGCAGAGTGGCGGCATTTGATGGCACAGTGCCAGCGTTTGATGGGCACAGTGCCAGCGTTTGATGGCACAGTGGCAGCGTTTCATGGCACAGTGGCAGCGTTTCATGGCACAGTGGCAGCATTTGGTGGGCACAGTGGCAGCATTTGGTGGGCACAGTGGCAGCGTTTGGTGGGCACAGTGGCAGCGTTTGGTGGGCACAGTGGCAGCGTTTGATGGCACAGTGGCAGCGTTTGATGGCACAGTGGCAGCGTTTGATGGCACAGTGGCAGCGTTTGAGGGCACAGTGGCAGCGTTTGATGGGCACAGTGGCAGCATTTGATGGGCACAGTGGCAGCAGTTGATGGGCACAGTGGCAGCAGTTGATGGGCACAGTGGCAGCGTTTGGGCACAGTGGCAGCGTTTGAGGGCACAGTGGCAGCGTTTGATGGGCACAGTGGCAGCGTTTGATGGGCACAGTGGCAGCATTTGATGGGCACAGTGGCAGCATATGATGGGCACACTGGCAGAATTTAATGGGCACACTGGCAGCATATGATGGGCACAGTGGCAGCATATGATGGGCACAGTGGCAGCATTTCATGGGCACAGTGGGAGCATTTGATGGCATAGTGGCAGCGTTTGGCATAGTGGCGGCAATTGATGGCACAGTGGCAGCATTTGAGGGCACAGTGGCAGCATTTGAGGGCACAGTGGCAGTGTTTGATGGCACAGTGGCAGCATTTGATGGCACAGTGGCAGCATTTGATGGCACAGTGGCAGCATTTGATGGCACAGTGGCAGCATTTGATGGCACAGTGGCAGCATTTGATAGGCACACTGGCAGCATATGATGGGCACACTGGCTGCAATTGGTGATTTTGTTTCAGTTTTTGCGCCCCTCCCAAAAAATTTTTTGAGCAGCAGCCGCCACTGAGGCTGAGTGAGGCTGTGGCTATATTTTTTATTACAGATCACACAGCATTACAGCACATAGATAGCATTAGTGTATTTAACTGCTTGATGGGCTTATTTTGGGGCTGGCTGGTTCACATATAGGTGTTTTGGCAGCCCACATTTGCGCAGGCACAGCAACCTGTTCATTTGAATGGGCTGCCATGCCTGCTTTTCCTGCAAAAAAAAATGTGCATGCAGCATGTAATACGCTGCGCACACTTATGCCCATCAAGCAGTGAAATACAGCACTGTCTGTCCATTCTGCTTTTGCACCATGTGACTTGCCTGCAGTTCCTGCACCAGCAAACTTGCTGCATTTTTAGATGTTTTGGCCACCTTTTTCAAAACACAGTGCGTTTGTGTGTGCAGGAACTGCATGCAGGTAAGTCGCATGGTGCAAAAGCAGAATGGATTTCAAGGCCACTGCATTTTTAAAATGCTGCATGCACCTTTTTTTTCTGCAGGAAATTAAGGCATGGCAGCCCATTCAAATGAGTGGGCTGCTGTGCCTGCGCAAATGTGGGACGCCAAAACACCTACATGTGAATGTGTGATGTGGCAATGGCTGCAATGTAATGGGGGCGCTGTGATGTGTAAAGGGGCACTATAATGGGAAAAAGTCTGCAATGTGATGCAGTGCTGTGATGTGATGGAGTGCTGTGACATGAAAGGGAACTGAGGACACAGTGGGACTGCTGTGAAGGGGGTCTGCATAGTTTTTTTTCAGATACTTCTATGTGTGTGTGTCTGGTTTTTAAAATGATGGGGTGAAGAGAAAAATTGCATCGGGGGGCCCAAAAAAAATGTTTGCCCAGGGCCCAAACCATATTAAAGACGGCCCTGGGCAGATTAACCACTTGAGCCCCGGACCATTATGCTGCCTAAGGACCAGAGGTCTTTTTCCAATTTGGCACTGCGTCGCTTTAACTGCTAATTGCGCGGTCATGCAATGCTGTACCCAAACGAAATTTGCGTCCTTTTCTTCCCACAAATAGAGCTTTCTTTTGATGGTATTTGATCACCTCTGCGGTTTTTATTTTTTGCGCTATAAATGGAAAAAGACCGAAAATTTTGAAAAAAAATGATATTTTCTACTTTTTGTTATAAAAAAAATCCAATAAACTCAATTTTAGTCATACATTTAGGCCAAAATGTATTCGGCCACATGTTTTTGGTAAAAAAAATGTCAATAAGCGTATATTTATTGGTTTGCGCAAAAGTTATAGCGTCTACAAACTAGGGTACATTTTCTGTAATTTACACAGCTTTTAGTTTATGACTGCCTATGTCATTTCTTGAGGTGCTAAAATGGCAGGGCAGTACAAACCCCCCCCCCAAATGACCCCATTTTGGAAAGTAGACACCCCAAGGAAATTGCTGAGAGGCATGTTGAACCCATTGAATATTTATTTTTTTTGTCCCAAGTGATTAAATAATGACAAAAAAAAAAAAAAAAAAAATATTTACAAAAAGTTGTCACTAAATGATATATTGCTCACACAGGCCATGGGCCTATGTGGAATTGCACCCCAAAATACATTCTGCTGCTTCTCCTGAATATGGGGATACCACATGTGTGGGACTTTTTGGGAGCCTAGCCGCGTACGGGGCCCCGAAATCCAATCACCGCCTTCAGGATTTCTAAGGGCGTAAATTTATGATTTCACTCTTTACTGCCTATCACAGTTTCGGAGGCCATGGAATGCCCAGGTGGCACAAAACCCCCCCAAATGACCCCATTTTGGAAAGTAGACACCCCAAGCTATTTCCAGAGAGGCATATTGAGTCCATGGAATATTTTATATTTTGACACAAGTTGCGGGAAAGTGACACATTTTTTTTTTTTTGCACAAAGTTGTCACTAAATGATATATTGCTCACACAGGCCATGGGCATATGTGGAATTGCACCCCAAAATACATTTAGCTACTTCTCCTGAGTACGGGGATACCACATGAGTGGGACTTTTTGGGAGCCTAGCCGTGTACGGGACCCCGAAAACCAATCACCGCCTTCAGGATTTCTAAGGGTGAAAATTTTTGATTTCACTCTTCACTGCCTATCACAGTTTCGGAGGCCATGGAATGCCCAGATGGCACAAAACCCCCCCAAATGACCCCATTTTGGAAAGTAGACACCCCAAGCTATTTGCTGAGAGGCATGGTGAGTATTTTGCAGCTCTCATTTGTTTTTGAAAATGAAGAAAGACAAGAAAAAACTTTTTTTTTTTTCTTTTTTCAATTTTCAAAACTTTGTGACAAAAAGTGAGGTCTGCAAAATACTCACTATACCTCTCATCAAATAGCTTGGGGTGTCTACTTTCCAAAATGGGGTCATTTGGGGGGGGTTTGTGCCACCTGGGCATTCCATGGTCTCCGAAACTGTGATAAGCAGTCAAGAGAGAAATCAAAAATTCACGCCCTTAGAAAGCCTGAAGGCGGTGCTTGGTTTTCGGGGTTCCGTACGCGGCTAGGCTCCCAAAAAGTCTCACACATGTGGTATCCCCGTACTCAGGAGAAGCAGCAGAATGTATTTTGGGGTGTAATTTCACATATTCCCATGGCATGTTTGAGCAATATATCATTTAGTGACAATTTTGTGCAAAAAAAAAAAAAAAATTGTCTCTTTCCCGCAACTTGTGTCGCAATATAAAACATTCCATGGACTCGACATGACTCTCAGCAAATAGCTTGGGGTATCTACTTTCCAAAATGGGGTCATTTGGGGGGGGTTTGAACTGTCCTGGCATTTTATGCACAACATTTAGAAGCTTATGTCACACATCACCCACTCTTCTAACCACTTGAAGACAAAGCCCTTTCTGACACTTATTGTTTACATGAAAAAGTTTTTTTTTTTTGCAAGAAAATTACTTTGAACCCCCAAACATTATATATTTTTTTAAAGCAAATGCCCTACAGATTAAAATGGTGGGTGTTTCATTTTTTTTTTCACACAGTATTTGCGCAGCGATTTTTCAAACGCATTTTTTGGGGAAAAAACACACTTTTTTAAATTTTAATGCACTAAAACACACTATATTGCCCAAATGTTTGATGAAATAAAAAAGATGATATTAGGCCGAGTACATGGATACCAAACATGACATGCTTTACAATTGCGCACAAACGTGCAGTGGCAACAAAATAAATACATTTTTAAAAGCCTTTAAAAGCCTTTACAGGTTACCACTTTAGATTTACAGAGGAGGTCTACTGCAAAAATTACTGCCCTCGATCTAACCTTCGCGGTGATACCTCACATGCATGGTGCAATTGCTGTTTACGTTTGACGACAGACCGCCGCTTGCGTTCGCCTTAGTGCGAGAGCAGGGGGCGACAGGGGTGCTTTTTTTTTTTTTTTTTTTTTCTTTATTATTTTTTTGCTTTTTTATCTTATTTTTAAACTGTTCCTTTCATTTTTATTTTTTTTAAATCATTTTTATTGTTATCTCGGGGAATGTAAATATCCCCTATGATAGCAATAGGTAGTGACAGGTACTCTTTTTTGAAAAAATTGGGGTCTATTAGACCCTAGATCTCTCCTCTGCCCTCAAAGCATCTGACCACACCAAGATCGGTGTGATAAAATGCTTCCCCAATTTCCCAATGGCGCTATTTACATCCAGCGAAATCTAAGTCATAAAATGCTCGTAGCTTCTGGTTTCTTAGGCCATAGAGATGTTTGGAGCCACTCTGGTCTCTGATCAGCTCTATGGTCAGCTGGCTGAATCACCGGCTGCATTCTCAGGTTCCCTGTTGAGACAGGAGAGCCAGAGAAAAACACGGAAGACGGTGGGGGGGGGCATTCCCTCCCACGGCTTGTAAAAGCAGTCTAGAGGCTAATTAGCCGCTAGGATTGCTTTTACATGAAAGCCGACCGCTGGCTGAAAAGAATGATACCAAGATGATACCTAAACCTGCAGGCATCATTCTGGTATAACCACTCAAAGTTGTGAATGGCGTACCTGAAGACAAAAAAATGGTTAACAATAAAGCACAGTAAACGGTAAAGTATAAAAAATTGCATACCTGAAAAGCAAACATGATAAAACATAATAACAATAAAACATTGCAGAATAGAATACAGTAAAAAAGAGCAGAACAATAGAGAGAATAGAGAGAGAGAGAACAATAAAACGACAACTATTTTTTTTTATTTTATATATATATATATTTTTTTTTTTTTTACACTTTTTTTGTAACTAACTTTTATAACTGTAACCGGTTCCAGGTTCGGGTCTCTCAAAATGCGATGGCATCTTGGGAGACCCTGTGAAAGTGTGCCTAGTCTGTGCAATGCTGTACCCTACGCTAATACTCAACTAGTGCATGGTAGCGTTCAAAACATTCACCAATGCAAAGACCAGGATTGTCAGGACAGGAGGGACAATAATAGCGGGTGTCACGCCTATATCCGCGCTAGCTGCAGACACAATATCTTTTTTGGGGGCGTTCGCTGGGTAGGGGTACTCGGGAGGACATAAAGAAAATGCCTCTCATGCAGCCGACTGCATTTGGTTGGGGATGTGAATGGGGGAAGTACGGGCGCTGCAGAAGCGGTGGGTTCCCAATTAGGATTGGCGAATGCAGTAGGAAGGGCACTATGGGCACGACGGGCCTGTGTTTGTCTTTTTGGTGGCAGCGGGACACTACTTGTGCTTGCCACCTCACGAGCTTGAACTGCACTTATGGGACTCGCCACGTCACCAAGTGTTACTGCAGTGCTGGTTTGACTACGACCGGGGTGTACTAGGCCGCTGGCGCTTGCCAGTTCACCAAAACGCTACCAAAAAATCTGTTGGCGATCGCAGGGATCAGGCCTGACTCTGCGAACGCTGCAGTTATGCGTTTCAGTCTTTTGTAAGTGACAGTGATCGATCGATACTGCACTTGGGTGGGCTGGGCTGGGCCGGGCGGAGGGGCAAAACGCAGGTGCTAGCAGGTATCTGGGCTGATCCCGCTAACACTGCGTTTGTGAGAACCCTAAACTGCTGGGGATGCTAGTATAGATCTGATCGGATCAGATATTGATCCGTTCAGATACTATACCACTAAGGGTGGTGTACAGTGCGTGCGTGGGTGTTAGCGGTACTGGCGCTAACCTGACGCTGCCTGGGGCTGGTGCTTGCCAGTTCACCAAAATACTACCAAAAAAACTGTTAGCGATCGCAGGGATCAGGCCTGACTCTGCGAACGCTGCAGTTATGCATTTAGTGTTTTGTAAGTGTCAGTGATCGATCGATACTGCACTTGGGTGGGCTGGGCCGGGCGGAGGGGCAAAACGCAGGTGCTAGCAGGTATCTGGGCTGATCCCGCTAACACTGCGTTTTTGGGAACCCTAAACTGCTGGGGACGCTAGTATAGATCTGATCGGATCAGATATTGATGCGTTCAGATACTATACCACTAAGGGAGGTGTATGCTGCGTGCGTGGGTGTTAGCGGTACTGGCGCTAATCTGACGCTGCCTGGGGCGACGCATATCACCGCCGGGCGATTAGGGGGCTAAACCTTTATTCGGTAATAAACGGCGGGTGCCCTGACACTATAAAAAATAAACAAACTAACCAGCGTCAACCGTAACAGTTATACGGTGATCAGTGGTGAAAGGGTTAACTAGGGGGCAATCAAGGGGTTAAAACATTTATTCGGTAGTATATGGGGGTCCCTGACGCTATAAAACGCTGACGGCGAACCTAAATATTTATGTCCCTAACTAGCGTCACCAGCGACACTAATACAGCGATCAGAAAAATGATCGTTAGTGACACTGGTGACAGGGGGTGATCAAGGGGTTAAAACTTTATTAGGGGGGGTTAGGGGGGTACCCTAGACCTAAAGGGGGGTAACAGTAACTGTCCCAACACTGTAACTGTCACAAACTGACACTATGCAGTAATCAGAAAAAAAAAAAAAAAAAAAAAACTGCTGGTGTCAGTTTGTGACAGGGGGGGGGGGGGGTGATTGGGGGGGGGATCGGGGGGCGATCGGGGGGGGGGGGGATCGGGGTGTTTTGTGTGCCTGGCATGTTCTACTGTGTGTGTGTGTGTTGGTGCACTCACATTGATGTCTTCTCTCCTCGGGCCGGAACGGAAATTACCGAGCCGAGGAGAGATGACATCATTTCCTTTGCTGCTGTTTAGCATACAGCAGCAAAGGAATGATTCGATTGGCCGGCGGCGATCGCGAGGGGGGGGGGCCACGAACGGATGGTCTCCCCCTCACCACCGTTCGCCGCTGGACAAACGACGACTGCCTCGGGCACCAGGGGGGGGGGGGTCCGATCGGACCCCCCACCCGCGGAAGGCAAATCACGTACCATGTACGTGATTTTGCCTGTCCGTGCCACTTTGCCGACGTACATCGGCGTGAGGCGGTCGTCAAGTGGTTAAAAAACACAAGTTGCTGCAAAAATGCACTACATGCTTTTCTGCAGCTTCTCCACTGAAGTATATTGAACCAGAAAAGCACTGTTTTGCGTTGAAAAAAGTCCTGGACCCTTTTCCAAATACACAGCAGCTGAAAAAAGCATAGATGTGTGTCCCATACGAAACCATGTTGAATGAACTGTAGTGCGTTTCTGCAAAAAGCACCAAAAAATGCATGTGAACTGGGTCTAAGATGTTTAGTAGCAGCAGCATGCTTTTTTTTCTATCACCCGTCATAATGGGGTTAATAAAACTAAAATGAGCCCATTATAGTACAAAAAGAGCAGATAATCGCTACTATATGGGGTTCATTTTTTTTTTTTACTGTGGAAAAGTGAAAGTAATAATATACATTACTTATATCATATATATAATAATAATAACAATAAATACACCCAGAAGTAGGATATATGGGCATTATAAATAGGAGTCGGACATTAGGCTATATGAAAGGTGGAAGGGAGATATAAATCTTTTATATTAAAGTAGTACTAAAAGCTGAGACTTTATTTTTTTCATGGATATAATTATTTAAAATATAATACACAATACTGGTAAAAGTTTACTTTAAATGTATGGACAGTGTACTGAGCTGTATGTGTGTTGCACTGTAATACCTGATATGTAAACAAACAGGCTAAATTATCGGCTGGCCGAATTATCGATTATGAAAATAGTAATCGAAGAATTTCATAATCGACTAATCAGTTAGTTGTTTTTGGCCCTAGCTGTCAGTAGTCTCACTCCTTCCTAGAGGTGCTAGCTTGGCTCGCCAGCTGTACTGTGAACACAATCATCAAATGGAAAGGCTGCACCTTCTTTAGGTTTATTAAATAATCACAGGGTAGTATGTACTGGTGAGAAGTGTGGAGTGCATGGCGGTGGCTGGTATGCGCAGGAGAGGAGTGTGGAGTGTATGGAGTTGGGTAGTATGTGCAGTCAGTAGGGCAGTGGATGGTGCAGTAGTTTTATTTTTATTTATTTATTTTTTTTTTTACAAATTCATTAAAAAAAATGTACAATTACATTTTTTTTTCTTTTTTTTCACAATGCTTCTTTAGGGGGAAGGGCGTTGGGGCAGTGGGTTTTGTTGGTAGGGCAGTGCACAGCATTATTTATTTTTTTTAAAAAAAAGTAATATATTTTTTTTCCACACACGCTTTTTTTTGGGGGGGGGGGGGGTCTTTTTTTTTTTACTTATATCATTTTTCTTGCAATTTAATTTTGTAATATTTATTGCAATTCTTTTTTTATCAGCCCCGTTTAGGGGGCTATGGTGAGATGACATCTCCCATTTGAGACAAAGAAATGAACTGAGGACACAGATTCCCCAGTCCCTTTCCCGTAGCCTCAGCTGCACTAAAGATGAATGAACAGGAGACAGAGGCTCCTCTCCATTCATAAACTGATGCAGAGTAAACATCGTTTACGATGCTCGGTTATGAATGGACAGAGCCAGTGATCAGTGACTCTGCTCATTCAGAAAAGGAAGGGGCCAGTAAATGACATCCTGACAGATCCCCTGCAGCAGCAGGAGAGGAGGACACGGGAGGGCCAAAGGAGGACACGGGAGTGCCAAAGGAGGACAAGGGAGGGCCAAAGGAGGACACGGGAGGGCCAAAGGAGGACACGGGGGGCCAAAGGAGGACACGGGGGGGCCAAAGGAGGACATGGGGATGCCAAAGGGGGACATGGGGGGCCGGGGGGCCAAATGAGGACACGGGAGGGCCAAAGGAGGACACGGGAGGGCCGGAGGAGGACACGGGGGGCCGGAGGAGGACACGGGGGGCCGGAGGAGGACACGGGGGGGCGGAGGAGGACACGGGGGGGGGCGGAGGAGGACACGGGGGGGCCAGAGGAGGACACGGGGGCCGGAAGAGGACACGAGGGGCCAGAGGAGGACACATGCCTGAGCTCCTCTCTAGTGCAGACTTGGCAGCCATAGCTAGCCCTGGGTGTCTTGGAGACTATGGCAGCAATCGGCCTTAAAAAACAATTCAAAATTAAGGAAAACAGTCAAACGACTGCCAATTTGAAATCTGTCATTAAATCATTATACTTATAATGCAACTTCAGGTATGACCACAGTAACTTAAAGAATACAATCTTAAATTCATTGTTTGATAGTATATACATACATTGCACTGTAACTTCCACAGATTTATTCACGGTTCCTATAAGATTTGATGCTTGGCATGTATAGATTCCAGACATATTTCTTTCTGCAGAGAAGGTTGTTGTGGTTTGCAGAGGCAAGTTTGCAAGATCCAAGGTGCACTTTTCTTCAGGAGTTGGGTTCCCTTCAGACCTACAGCCAAACATCCTTTCATTTCCCTCTACCCAAACAATAGAGTCCGGACAAGAACTCTCACTGAACTCTGGTGGATCTGTGACAAGAGATAACAAAGAAGAGCCATTATATTTCAGCATGTCCATATATGTAGAACACTATATGGCCAAAAGAATGTGCACACCTGACCTCCACCCCTTATTTTCTTTCCAACTACAACAGCCAACACTCTTCTGGGAGGCTTTCTATAAGATTTTGGAGTGTTCCTCTGGGAATTTTTGCCAGAATGGACATAAATTGTGAGATTAGGTACTGACGTTGGACAAAAAGACCTGGCTCACAAGCTTTACGATTCATTTTATAGTTGTTCAACACAGTTGAAGTCAAGGCTCTGTGAAGGCCATTCAAGTTTTTCCACACTAAACCCATCAAAGCACGTTTTATGGAACTGGCTTTGTGCACAGGGCACAATCTATGCAGCAGCAGAAAAGTGCCTAAGTGTCTAAAATGTGCTGTGATGTTAACGGTACCACTCACTGGTAACACCTGAATCCATAAATTTGTCCACATGGTTGGGGCCATGAAGTTGGTGTGATGGTTAGGTGTCCTCAAACTTTTGGCCATATAGCATATGATAAAGTTTAATCTCAAGATCCAATAGTTTCTGTTGCATAATTCCATACAATATCATGTTTTCATTTTGTACTGAACCATGATTTATACTTGTGACATTACAGAATCTGAGACAACCTGACAAGGACACGACCCCCTGTTCATTTTGAATGGCCCCTCAATACACCTCCATATTACACCTACGTTGCAAGGCACCACAGTCCACCACAACATGTGATGTGCATTGCGACGCTTTGAATTTTTTCATGCATTGAAATGTATTGTAGTCCATTCATCTTAAATAGGCTCCCCAATGCAGCGTTGCAGCAGGATGCCTCTATGCACCAAAACATGCACTTTGTGGTGTGGTGCAATGTGGCTGTGATAGGAAGCTTTCAGGAATGTGCAATACTCAGGAGTCTGCTCAAGGTCCCTTGTTCTGTGCAGAAGCTTCTGCAAGCAGAATGAATGGGGCATAGAAATGCTTGGGATGATGCACTTCAATGTTCTAGAGCAGTGCTCTTCAAACTGCCCATATGCAGCCCTTTGCTCCCCTTTATCTGGCCCTCAGAGTATTTTTCTTCCCAATGATACAAGATACTATTCCTCCCCCTGACACCAACAATGGGGCATAATTCCTGTTACTGACAACAACGGGGCATTATCTCTTCCATTGACACCAACGATGGAGCACTACTCCACCCTCAGACACCAATGATGAAGCACTATTCCTTCCACTGACACTAATGATGGGATACTATTCTTCCCTCTGATACCTATGATGGGTCACTATTTCCTCCCACTGACACCAATGATGGGGCATTATTCCTTGCACTGATACCATTGATGGATCACTATTCCTCTCACTGATACCACTGATGGATCACTATTCCTCTCACCGATACCATTGATAGATCACTATTCCTCTCACCGATACCATTGATAGATCACTATTCCTCTCACTGATACCATTGATGGATCACTATTCCTCTCACCGATACCATTGATAGATCACTATTCCTCTCACTGGCACCAATGATGGGGCATTATTCCTCTCACTGATACCAATGATGGATCACTATTCCTTTTCTCTGATACCAATCATGGGGCACTATTCCTTTTCACTAATACCAATCATGGGGTAGTATTTCTCCCCATGAACACAAATGATGCATTATTTACTCTCACTAACACCAGATCAATTACGACTCCCAGTAGTCACAGTCCGGCCCCCCTAAAGTCTAAAGGACAGGAAACTGTCCCTTTGTTTAGAACGTTTGAAAACCCCTAGAGCTAGGGCCAGATGCGCTGGAGATTAGGGATCTTTATATACTCTCCAATCTCAAATGCAGCATACAAGAGAGACATCAAAGGTGTATACAGCAGCACACGTAGCAGTAATCTGGTTGAAGGAAATCAACAGTTTAATAGATAGTGACCTAGAGGGAAACTATAGTGGTTTTTACTTTTCCTAAACTAATATTTGATATTATATTTATTATGTCTAAAATGTCTATTTGTTACTACATGGTGCTCCTATACTTACTTCATGCTGGGCTAGGTAATAAGAACACCCAATACTAGCTCTGCACTTATAGCTGCTGCTAAAAATTTGATCCGGCCCACATGAGATGGAGGGGGGCTCTGTTTCTCCCCTTTGATTCATTTAGCTCTATGTATATAACATGATATCCTGCTCTGCAGGTCTGTATTCTCAGACCTCACTTCCTTTGTCCCCTTTATTGATCAGCTGGTCCCTTCAAGGAAGCGTCAAAAAGAAATAATTCTCTTTAAAGGTCCAACCCTGTAAACTGTCAAATAGGGACAAGATAGTAATAAAACTATTCACCTGCTGTGATAGAAATATGAAGGCTGCCATTGCTGATGTCTTCTGGAAATGCTTGTTTGCTGGCTGTCATTCTGATTAAATGGTTATACATATATATATATATATATATATAGATATATATATATAGATATATATATATATATATCTATATATCTATATCTATATCTATATCTATATCTATATCTATATCTATATCTATCTATCTATCTATCTATCTATCTATCTATCTATCTATATATATATATATATATATATATATATATATATATATATAGATATCTATATATATATAGATATATATATATATATATATATATCTATCTATCTATATCTATCTATATATATATATGTATAGATAGATATAGATATAGAGATATATATCTATCTATCTATATATACATATAGATAGATATATATATATATATATATATATAAATATAATATATATTTTTAAATATATATATATAAATATAATATATATTTTTAAATATATATATATAAATATATATATAAATCTAAAAGTGGTATGCCGTGCTAAAGTAGCTTAGTGAATATGTACATATAATGAGGGACTGCTGCGACTAACCATGTGATATAATATAAACATAGCAAAACTCACATTAAACAAAAATTCTCACTAATCTCAAAAATGAAAAAAAAGAAAGAAACTTCAAATCCTTAATGTGACATGATACACTGCCAGTGTTGCCAACCTACCAGATTTAAATTAACTGACACGACACCTAAAATTTCCTGGCACAGCCAAGTTTTTACAGGCATTGCCAAAAGTTACAAAATTACAGTTTTAATTGCAAATTTTAGTATTTAGGCTACAAAAAAGTACAATATGCAACTAGTAATGTGATTTAAGGTTGATATTAGTGTAAAAAACATATTTCCTATTTTATTTTCGATATAGTAAGTAAGTAGCTCAGGGACAGGACTCAGGAGGGCAAGAAATTACAATAGGAAGGCACACACACATAATATTGACTCTTGGTCCCTTCAGTCCACTCCAGTCTAAACAACACTGACAGTCCTGCTCCCAACCTGCTCCTGTCCTGCAGACCCACACACCATGCTCTGGCCGCTCTGCTTGGCTCCCTTGCACCATGACATCACGCGACACGCTCGGACACCGCCTCCACCAGAGATGCCCGAACACACTGTAACAGGGACTCGGATAGTCTCGGCCGGCTCTGGATCGAGCCGAACATTACAGCCATATTTTTTACTGGCAACTTTTTCCTTTTACTGGCATTTACTGGCAGGAGGAAATTGCCTGTTTTTTACTGGCTGCCAGTAAAAATACTGACGGTTGGCAACACTGTACACTGCGCATAAATAATGTCCTTGTATTTTTCAAGTAATGAGAAAAAAAGACCGTTCAAAAATTGTGCAAAAAATTAACCTTTGTGGTAAATAGGTAGAAATCCAAAACAAAACTGATTAGACAGGGATTCCACCACCAAAAAATCTTGCAGAGCCTTCTGTGGCACCCCACACCCTGTGATCAGGGACGCTTACCAGATGGTCAGACAGGCAGGCAGAACAACCTCTGCAGGGTAAAGTAAACCAGGAAGCCTCAGGGACGCTCTGGTGGTAGGATGGGTCCTCCGGTGTGGTCAAACTCACAGTGGAATATCCAAACCAACCGGAACCAGAAGGTAGACCATACAAATACAGAACTCCAATAGTGTATTACTGTATACAGTATCTCACAAAAGTCAATAGCACCTTTAGAAATACTGTGTGTATATACAGTATCTCACAAAAGTGACACCCCTCACATTTTTGTAAATATTTTATTCTATCTTTTCATGTGATAACACTGAAGAAATGACACTTTGCTACAATGTAAAGTAGTGAGTGTACAGCTTGTATAACAGTGTCAATTTTCTGTCCCCTCAAAATAACTTGACACACAGCCATTAATGTCTAAACCGCTGGCAACAAAAGTGAGTACACCCCTAAGTGAAAATGTCCAAATTGGGCCCAATTAGCTATTTTCCCTCTCCGAAGTCATGAGACTCGTTAGTGTTACAAGGTCTCAGGTGTGAATGGGGAGCAGGTGTGTTAAATTTGGTGTTATCGCTCTCACTCTCTCATACTGCCAACTGGAAGTTCAACATGGCACCTCATGGCAAAGGACTCTCTGAGGATATGAAAAAAAATAATTGTTGCTCTACATAGATGGCCTAGGCTATAAGAAGATTGTCAAAACCCTAAAACTGTGCTGCAGCACGGTGGCCAAGACCATACAGCGGTTTAACAGGACAGGTTCAACTCAGAACAGGCCTTGCCATGGTCAACCAAAGAAGTTGAGTGCAGGTGCTCAGCGTCATATCCAGAGGTTGTCTTCGGGAAATAGACGTATGAGTGCTGCCAGCTTTGCTGCAGAGGTTGAAGGGGTGGGGGGTCAGCCTGTCAGTGCTCAGACCATACGCCACACACTGCATCAAATTGGTCTGCATGGCTGTCATCCCAGAAGGAAGCCTCATCTAAAGATGATGCACAAGAAAGCTCGCAAACAGTTTGCTGAAGACAAGCAGACTAAGGACATGGATTAAAGAATGGGGAAAGCTGTGCTAAGAAATGAAGTCCATAACAGTTGACATCAGGGAAAACAAAATGTCCATTGGGAGCATGAAAAATAATAATAACACCACAGTGTGCATATACAAGCAGTGTTCCCAACCACCGTAGCTCTTAATTGAGCTTACCAGACGGCAAGCTTAAAAACGCAGATGGCTATAGCCCAGCCAAGGCCTCTAAGCTTGCTGATGATCACAGTGTTCGGATGGCAGGGGATAAATCTCTAAGGCCCACTTCCGGTATCCACATGCTCATTGGAAAACCCAGGTAGCCCAGAAGAGAAGAAGACTGGCCATAGTGTGATATCTTCCAACCATTTATTTAAAAAACATGTAGTCACTTACAGTTAAAACAGTGATGTCGCACATATGAAAGCCGGCCGGCATAGACAAAAAAAGCGGAGCCCGTTCTCCTACTCCGATGGCGTGGTGACATCAGTGCGTGCCTTCCCAGACGCGTTTCGTCATCATCTGACGTTGTCAATGGGGGGACTCATTACAGGCCTCGCCATGGTCAACCAAAGAAGTTGAGTGCATGTGCTCAGCGTCGTATCCAGAGGTTGTCTTCGGGAAATAGACGTATGAGTGCTGTCAGCATTGCTGCAGAGGTTGAAGGGGTGGGGAGTCAGCCTGTCAGTGCTCAGACCATACGCCACACACTGCATCAAATTGGTCTGCATGGCTGTCATCCCAGAAGGAAGCTTCATCTAAAGATGATGCACAAGAAAGCCCGTAAACAGTTTGCTGAAGACAAGCAGACTAAGGACATGGATTACTTGAACCATGTCCTGTGGTCTGATGAGACCAAGATAAACTTATTTTGTTCAGATGGTGTCAAGCGTGTGTGGGGGCAACCAGGTAAGGAGTACAAATTGTAAGGGGTGTACTCACCTTTGTGAGATACTATATATAATGTTTATTGAATAAAGCCAAATGGCTACTTACAGTGGATAAAAAGCAGTAAAACATAGATAAAATCAAGTGCCGGCAAACACAAATTCTCCGCCATCGTGCCCCACGTGACCCAGGAAGTGCGGGTGAAAGAATTTGTTTTTGCTGGCAAACAATTTTATCCATGCTTTACTGCTTTTTATCCATTGTAAGTAGCCAGTTGGCTTTATTTAATAAACTTTATATATACAGTATTACACTATTGGAGTTCTCTATTTGTATGGTCTACCTTCTGGTTCCAGTTGGTTTGGATATCCCACTGTAAGTTTGACCACACCGGAGGACCCATCCTACCACCAGAGCGTCCCAGAGGCTTCCTGGTTTGCTATACCCTGCAGAGGTTGTTCTGCCTGCCTGTCTGACCATTCTAGCACTAGGTGGTCCCTACCATCTGGTAAGCGTCCCTGATCACAGGGTGTGGGGAGCCACAGAAAGCTCTGCAAGATTTTTTGGTGGTGAAATCCCTGTCTAATCAGTTTTGTTTTGGATTCCTACATACAGTATTTACCACGAAGATTAATTTCTTGCACAAATTTTTGAACTGTCTTCTTTTTTCTCATCACTTGAAAAATACAAGGACATTATTTATGCACAGAGTGTTTGATGTCACATTAAGGATTTTTGAAGATATGTAAAGTCTTTTTTTTTTTTTTTAAGACAAACGTGTTATACTTGCCTCCTCTGTGCAGTTGGTTTTGCACAGAGTGGCCCAGATCCTGCTCTTCTGGGGTCCCTCAGCGGCACTCCTGGCTCCTTCTCTTCTCGAGTGCCCTGTTGGAAAGCCGCGCTCCCTCGGGGCACTCGTGCGGATGCGCTCCCATGTCCTGCTGCTGTGTCTATTGGCACAGACAGCAGGACTCAGCCCTGCCCCCCAGCTTCCGCGTCATTAGATTTGATTGACAGCATCGGGAGCCGATGGTTGTACTGCTATCAATCTATCCAATATAGGACCCAAGACAGGGGCTGGAGCTGGTGTGCTCGTCCCTGCTGCTGGAAAGACCGGGTTCAGGTAAGTAAAAGGGGGGCTCTGGAGGGATGCTGCATAACAGGAGGTTTTTCACCTTGAAAAACCTTGAGGGTTTACAACCCCTTTAGGTTTATTTCTTTTTTTCATTTTTGAGATTAGCGCAACTTTTAGTTTAATTTTAAATATATATATAGCATACCTGCGGGACCCCTTTAGAAGCTTGAAATCACTGTAGTATAGACCACTACTCAAGTGATCTCCATTAGCTTCTAGGTCCAGTGCCAAGTGTTGCATTTTGAATACAATAGTTTAGCCGCTTGTAAAAAACGCCATACCTGGAATTCTTCCTCAAAGCAGATCTTCATTCTCCCCCCCGCCATTTTCCTCACCCCCGCTTACCTTGTTTCCAGTCCTGCACAGTTAAGGTACTCACCCGTCCAGCGGATCCAGTGTTATCCTGCTCAGATCCACTTCTCTTCTGCCCTCGATCAGTCCCACGCTGCCATCTTCTTTGGTGAAGTCAACAGGAAGCTGCTGGCTCTTCCGACTCTCTGATGACATGCCGCTAGGCCCTGCCCCCTCCTCTCTTCTCAACAAAAATCTAAGCCTCCTGGGATATGTGACTTACATATCCCAGGAGGCAGAGTGGGCAAAGTGCAAGTCAATCGCCTAGGTGAATGACGTGCATGGGGGGGGGGGGGACCTTTCATAAAAAAAAAAAAGTAAACAAAAGGAAAAAAAAAAAAGCCTGATTTGTGCAACGGAGGTTAGGAGGGGCGGCGGATGTGAGGCAACATGTAATTCGGGTTAAAGATCCACTTTAAAGTATGAGACAGCCAGGCAACTAGGAATATCTGAGGGAGGTCAGAAATGGGAGTCTCTAATAATATATTTTTTTCTTGGGTTTCCAATAGGTATGAAAATTGCAAATAATAGAAAATAATAATTGCAATAATAATAATAAATAGCGGTAATACCATTATTAAAACGACATAAAATCCTATAGAGCGGATGTCCTTTCAGGACTTTACTTTTTCAGGCATTATTCTTAAGAAACATTGATGAATATTGGTAGTGTTTTCTGCATTGCAAAACCTGTTTAAGTCACAAGACACTTACAGTGCACAGTGAGGGTCTCTTCTTTTGTAAGTATCTCTTCATTATTGTCCCGAATTATTATTTTACAGGTAACAGTGAGATTTGGTTTTCTTCTTGTTATGGGGATATTTTCAGCCAGGTCCGGGGATTCCTTCCTCTTCACTTCTCCTCCATCCACACTTATGGACAGATCAAAGTACTCTGCATTACCCTGAATTAAATTACAGTCAGCGGTCACCGTGTTACCCAGGTTTGCAATCTTACTGGACACTGTGAAGTTCACCATAGGAGGTTCTGCAAAAAAAAAAAAATCAATGAAGGGGTGGGTGAGGGCAGTACTGGGTACATCGGAGCTAAAATATCAGTTTTGAGATATTAACATTTCAAGTCTCATTTTTTTTTTATCTTTGCTAATTCCACCCAGATTACACACATTTAGGCTAAACCATGGTCACATTTTTTTTGGCAAAAAAACAAAAGGGAATAAAAAAAGTTCTACATGTAAAACAGATCAGCTTGGTATAGATAATATTATGAATGTGTTTTTATTTAAAGGGAAGTACAGTTTTTGATAGAGTTATTGCAGTGTGTTCCTTTAAGGGCCCATTCATGCAGATGTGTTGTGCATTATGTTTTGGCAGAGCACCACAATGCACATTAACATGCTACCGTGTATTACAGTGCAATGCACATCTATCCAAGGTACATTGGGGTGCCATTCAGCATGAGTGAATAGGACCACATTGCACCAAGGCACCTAATGTGCATTGCTGTGCTTTACCCAATGACACAGTGTGAACAGGCCCTTACACTTTGTTGTCATATCAGCTACTCACTTCTATTGGCCAAGCTTCTGGTTGGGAAAAGCGGAGAGCACGCACTGCCGATGTCACATAATGGTCATGTGACCAGTACATGGTCCCTCATCCTTAGTGAGAAAGAAGGGAATACCCCTATGGTGGGACTTTTATAAGCACTACCAAAAAAATGTATCTAAATAAATATAGAAAATTTTTAGTAAAAAAAACCCATCACAAAACATGAAATATTGGAACACAGTTATACATAAATGTGGATATGTTAAAAACTGTCAATGAAAGATCATGTAGTTTCCCTGAACCAGACGCGTTTCGGAAAATCTTTCCTTCATCAGGGTTCACAGAGAAAATTTTTTTTTCATCCTTAGTGAAAGCACAGCACTTCTCTCCTAGGCCCACGCACATCAGGAGTACATATGCCCTCATTTCCAATGAAAAAACAGCGCATGAGCGCCGTGTCCGAGGCTGCAGAGCACGCTCTGTAGACATCACATAATGGACTCATCCCTAGTGCCATAATAATACAGCACATGCTAGGCTGAAGCACGAACATAAGAGTGGCTACGGCTGGGCTCCACTTAAATTTTAAGTACAGTAATACCTTGGATTAAGAGCATAATTAGTTCCAGAAGAATGCTTGTAATCCAAAGCACTCGTATATCAAAGCGAGTTTCCCCATTAAAAGCAATGGAAACTCAGATAATGCGTTTCACAGTCACTGCTGGTGTATGCAGCACTGCATGTGGCCAGAGGTGCGGAGATGTCGGAGACGGTCAGAAATGGAGTGATTCCGAGTGTCTCCGAGCGTCTGAGCATCACCGGCACCCCCGCAGCTCTTGCCACATGTGGTACTGCGCACCCCAGAGGCTTGAATCCTGCTTGTCTTGCAAGACAACGCTCGCAAACCAAGTCAGGATTCAAAAAATAAATAAATAGCTTGTATTGCGAAACGCTCGTAAAGCGCGTTACTCGTAATCCCAGGTTTCACTGTATACAGAAGTAGCACTGCAGAAGCTCCCTGCTTTCAGGCTGTCTTTGCCAGATTGAAACGGCTGATGGAGGTGTCAAACAGCTGTCCTGCTCTGACATATTTATTTGTTGAACTATTGGTATTCGTAAGCAACAGACTTTTTACAGAGAACCCAGGTAAGAGGTAAGGGGACCCAGGAAAACGTGTAAAAAGGGTCAAGAGCTCCGCCTGCTGACCAAAAATAAAAATACATCATATTATAAAATATTTCACAGTAGCCTAAAAAAATACAAAATAGCACCATGATTGTGTAATTGACATGGATAGAAGACTAGAAGGGTAGGTTGTCCTGCACTTTCCTCAAATCTCCTTATGTACCTGTAATACTTATCAGCGGTCCAGGTCTCAGTCCTATACATGCTTTGTAGGCACACTGAGGGGCTGGAAGGTAGGGTGTCATGATGGACGTAGAGGAGGATTAAAACGAAACTCCGGGATAGTGTAAAAATTACCTTTGCCACCCCCCCTTGCAAGGGTTAAATTTTTGTTTTTCTATGGGATTGTGTTCGGAGATAAGTTGTATGTAATGATGCTTGAAAGCCTGTGACCCGAGGAGTGGCATAGGCAACCAGCTATGGGGGAGAGGGGCGGATTTGCAGCTATGGAGAAGCCTGCAGAACAGTGGAATAAAATAATGCTTACTCCTATCCCCTAGACCAGGGGTCTTAAACTGGCAGCCCTTCAGCTGTTGCGGAACTACAAGTCCCATCATGCCTCTGCCTGTGGGAGTGATGCTTGTAACTGTCAGCCCTGCAATGCCTCATGGGACTTGTAGTTCTGTAACAGCTGGAGGGCCGCCAGTTTGAGACCCCTGCCCTAGACTAAGGGACAGTTGACATCAAAGAAACGCATTCCGGATGCCTTTTTGCTTATAGGTCACATGACAAAAACTCACTCCAGATGCGTTTCTGCATGCACATTTTTTTATGCGCTTTCATTGCGTTGCAGTGCAATTTTCCCCTTGTTTTTTCTTTTTTTTTCCTGGGTTAATTTTTTTAAAGAATGTGCTTCAGTGTGTTTTGCCACATTCCAGTACAGTTCTGTGCAGAAAAAAATGCATACTGTTCAACTTTTTTTTTTCTTCCGCACTGGAACTGACTGCACTGGTGTGAACTATGCCACTGGAACCCATATGATCTACGGCCCATGCATTTTTGATGTAGAAAAAATTGCACCGGCCCTAAAGACTAAACAAGCAAGGATTCATTGCTTGTGGTGTGTGGGTGGGAGTGGGTCGGTATGGGTGGGTGTGGGGGGGGGGTATAATTTATTGCTGCTACCCAGAGTAAGGCTTCAAGTAACATGATGGAAGTAGAATACATTCACAATTAGAAAATACAAATTGAGTTTTTTTAAAAAGAAGAAAAAAGTGGACAATGTGTATAGTATAGTGAGGAACATGTACTTACCATAAATATATATGTGCTTTTTGCTCTCCTTGGAGGCATTGAACACTTGGGATACACAGACCAAATTATGCCGAGCCTCCGGTAGTACATTGGTATCCAGACCGAATGAAACAAACGCTTTCCCAGTGACACTGATATTAGGATAACCATCAAAAGACAACACTGTATTGATATTATGTGGAGGGAATGCACGGTAGACCTCACAGCCGATTATTATCTCTGTCCCTCTTTTCACCCACGTCTCGGCTGTAATGCGGGGATCCTCCGGCAGAGCTGTCATCAGAAATAACACAGAAATATATTACTGAAGCCTGTCACATAAATGGGTTTAACCAAACTAAAAAAAGTGCAGCGCTACCCTATATTCTCAAATTAAATGTAGTGCTAACAAAACCCGCTATGAATTACAACATAAAGGGCTTATTGAGTAATGTAAAGAAAAGAGGCATGAGAGTGTGCAAAGAGCAGCAATCCACAGTAACCAATCAACACTCATTTATATCATTCATATTAAGAAATGATTATAGTAAGCTCCTTTGCACACAATCCAACAGCAGCTAACATTTCAAACCCAATACCTAAAGCCTCACAAACTACCCACCTGTATCCACCAGCTCATAACATCATTATGAATGACAATACCTATAAGCAGGACATAGCAGGACAATCTCTCATACTTTTCTGTCCCACTTGCTGTATATACTCGAGTATAAACCGACCCGAATATAAGCCGAGGCACCTAATTTTACCACAAAAAACTGGGAAAACGTATTGACTCGAGTATAAGACGAGGGTGAGAAATGCGCAGCTACTGTAAGTGGAAAAGAGGGTCAACAATGCCCATTTGCATGCCTCACTGTGCCCATTTGCAGCCTCACTGTGCCCATCTGCAGTTATAGGTCCCCCAAACTTCAAACTCGGTAGTTAAGTGTTCCTAGATGCCCCCTAGCTGCAGCCAAAATGTGCGGCCTCTGGTCCCGAAATGACATTGCTGCAGATGGACACAGTTGACCGACTTTGGGGCCCCGTATCTTGGGGCCACTTAGAGCTAGGAACCCCAAATTTGGTGATCAAACCCAGTGAAACTAGCACTACAACTACAACTACAACTACAACGGAAAATGTCAAGCACTTTTCTGCAGCAGAGAATGACATTTTCCAAACAGACTTTGGGGCCCCGTATCTCGGGGCCACTTGGTGCTAGGAACTCCAGAACCCCATATGGATATGTTGTAGTGCTAGTTCCACTGGATTTGTATACCAAATGTGGGGTTCCTAGCACCAAGTGGCCACGACATACGGGGCCCCAAATTCAGTTCGGAAAATGTCATTCTCTGCTGCAGAAAAGTGCTTGACTCGAGTATAAGTCGAAGGGGGCATTTTCAGCACAGAAAAATGTGCAGAAAAACGGCTTATACTCGAGTATATACGGTATATGTATTTTTTTGTGTTGTGCTGAACTGGATCAGGTTATTATTGTTCTGTAGTGTGCTGACATCTAGTGGAGATTTAGAAACACTGCAACTTGTTTACTTAGGTGATTTGGTATCTCTCCCTGTCCTTCCCTCCTCTTTAGCTCTAGTTAGTTAAGGCTAATTTCACACTGGGGCGGGGGTGCGTTAGCGTTAAAGCGCCGCTAGTCGTAACGGCTCTTTACCGTCGTTTTTGCTGCACTTTTCAGCCACTAGCGGGAAACTGAGCGATCAGTGGTGTTTGATCGCTCAGTTCTCAGTCTTAGATCTGGTGGGGGACAGATACAGCATCAGAACGATGCTGCATCCACCTAGATAAAAGTGATTAAAAAAAAAAAAGCCATACTTCTCTTAACTCTTCAATAAGACACTGAAGCGGAATCCAATACAACTTTACTTCAGCTAATTGCAGGATTTGTTTCAAGTCTTTTGAAGTTGAAGACCATGGGGTTGACTTACTAAAGGCAAATCCACTTTGTAATACAAGTGCACTGCAAATGCACTTGGAAGTGCAGTCGCTGTAGATCCGAGGGGGACATGCAAGGAAAACAACAAACAGCACTTTTGCTTGTACATGATTGGATGATACAATCAGCAGAGCTTCCCCTCATTTCAGATCTTCCCCTCAGATCTAAAGCGACTCCACTTCCAAGTGCATTGCAGTGCACTTGTAGTGCAAAGTGGATTTGCCTTTAGTAAATCAACCCCAATGACTTTCTTAAGCCCCATCTTTGCGCAGTACTAACACTGACTAAGGGAACATGGAGGAAATAGGGGGGGAATCTAGCTAGGACTTACACCCCTTTCACACTGAGGCGCTTTTCAGGCATTTTAGCGCTAAAAATAGCGCCTGTAAAGCACCTGAAAAGTGCCTCTCATGCCTCCCAGGTGCGCTTATGGGGCGGAAAAAAAAGTCCTGCAAGCAGCATGTTTGGGGGCGCTGTATACACCGCTCCCAAAACGCCCTGCCCATTGAAATAAATGGGTAGTGCCGCAACACGGGCGCTTTTAACCCTTTCTTTGGCCGCTAGCGGGGATTAAAAGCGGCTAAAAAGCGCCGCCAAAACGTCGGTAAAGTGCCGCTAAAACTAGCGGCGCTTTACCGTCAACAGACCCCGGACCCAGTGTGCAAGTAGCCTTAAAAGCGCCCGTGTTGTGGTGCTGCCGAAAGGCCTTGCAGGCGCTTCGGCAGAGCTATCCATTCCCGTCACCTTTCTGTGATCTCCCGTCCCACCAGGAGTCCTGATCCACGAGCCGGGACTTCCGCCAGCTGATCATAGAGCTGAGCAAAGACCGAATTGGCTTTGTCTGACTCTATTATATAGTAACCCGGAAGCAATGACCTGACATCACTTCTGGTTTACCAGGATGTAAACGGTGCCATTTTTAAAAATGAAAAGCATTTGATCACACCAATCTTGGTGTGATCAAATGCTTTTAAGAGCAGAGGAGGGATTTGGGGTCTTATAGACCGCAGATCTCTCCCTAAAGAGGACCTGTCACATGCCTATTGATTACTGTCATAAGTGATGTTTACATTAGTTGTGACAGTGATAAAAGTGATAAAAAAAAAAAAAATTAAAGCTGCAGTGTAAAAATAATAAAACATTTTTTAAAGTACCTGTCCCCCCCGTGCTCACACACAAAGCTGAATGCACGAGCTGGTTCTGCACTCACACAAACAACGATCGTCCCACACGTGTGAGGTATTACCGTGAATGTCAGATCGTGGGCGGTAATTCTAGCACCAGATCCCCTCTGTAAATCTAAAGTCATAGCCTGAAAAGGCTTTTAAAGCGTCGCCTATGGATGGTAAAATTATCATAGTTTATTGCCGTTGCACGGGCCCAGTTTTAAACGTAACATGTTTGGTATCTATTTACTCGGCATAACTTCATCTTTTATATTTTACCAAAAAAAATTGCGTTTTGCATTTTTCTTTGCATTAAAATTCCAAAAAGTATTTTTTTTTTTTAACTGCATTTGAAAAACCGCTGCACAAATACCCTGTGACATAAAAAATTCCAAAACCCACCAATTTATTCTCTCTAGGGCCTCTGCTGTTGGGGGTTCTAACAAATTTTCTTTCCAAAAAAAAAAAAAAAAGGCCTGGGGGTCAAGTGGATAATGGCCGCATACAAAAAAAAAGTTGGAAGATAATGCCAAAAAGGTGAATTGGTATGGAAAGTGGAAATACGACTGGTTTAACATCATCCCTCAATCTGTCCACTCTACCTCTATTCATTGCAGCATACATTTTTTACAGGTACTCTTTAAAATGTCTAAGGAGTTGTTTTTTAAAACATTTTCATGATTGAAAAAGCAGCCATTTATAGGCAGAGCAAAGAGATTTCAGAAAACCATTATAGAGTGTGTACATTTAATAGATGATCTGACTTACCATATGTCCTGACAGTGACAGGAGATGTCTGCACAGTGGTATTGGGGACGTTTTTAAGATTTAATGTGACTTGGCAGGCAAAGTCCTGCAGGTTGTCTCTACGAGTTGCTTTAAACTTAAATGTTTCCGTCAAGTCTTGTGGGCCTTTTCTGGTGTCCTTTTCATATGTTCTCCTTAAAATTGTTTCTCCTCCTCTGGTCACTGATAAAATGACATTTTGGACAGGAGCCACACCATACACTGAGCACGTGACTTCATGTTCTTTGTCCTCCTCCAGTTCCTCCTTCAGGTCTATGTCCCATTTAGATGGTAGAACTGAAATTACACAAAAGTCAAGTCACTCCACTGTGTCCATCCAGAGAGATATTATTATTGAAAGTGGAATAGGCTAATATGTAGTATGGAATTGTATACAGCCTGAAAAGGGATCAAAGCTTGCATCATTAGGGGTTGTATAGGTAGCCGTTGAGTGTATTGCTCGGCCCCGCCCCCCGGCGCACCACGTCATTGATTTGATTGACAGCAGCGGGAGCCAATGGCTGCACTGCTATCAATCATCCAATGAAGAGCCCACAGGAGCTGGGGGAAAGCAACGCAGGATCGCGCCCACTGAGATTCGGGGCTCAGGTAAGTAAAACGGGGCCAGAGAGTCCAAGGTGTTTTTTCACCTTAATGCATAGGATGCATTAAGGTGAAAAAACACAAAGCTTTACAACCCCTTTAAGTTACCAATAAAGAGTATCACTGAAAGAAGCACATCACATGGTGACATCACACTCTCCACCTAGTCCCATCAGAGAAAACTTTGAATTCATTTAGAAAATGCAAAGCATTCTCTTAATGGTGCCCGTGCCAGGCAGATAACTTCCTGTGATCAGAATTATTGGATTCTTCTGAACACAGGAGGTTGGCCGCTTGGCAGGGGCAGCTGCTCAGAGGGGAACCAAGGGGGGCAAATAGAGATCATTGTAATAGCGGAGTCTACTTTCCGGCTTTCCAGGGGCATTGGCCAGGTATGGTATATACAGTATATAGTTACATCGGTCCATGTAACTATGTAAAAATATACCGTACCTGGAAATCTTCTTTAACCACTTCAGCTCCGGAAGGTTTAACCCCCTTCATGGCCAGGCCATTTTTTGCGATACGGCACTGCGTTACATTAACTGACAATTTATGTCACTTTTTTCCCACAAATAGAGCTTTCTTTTGGTGGTATTTGATCACCTTTGAGCTACCTCCTTTTTTAATTTATGCACTATAAACCAAAAAAGACCGACAATTTTATAAAAGAAAAAACAATATTTTATACTTTCTGTTATAAAACATATCCAATAATAAAATGTAAAAAAAAAATAATAATTTCTTCATTAATTTAGGCCAATATGTATTCTGCTACATATTTCTGGTAAAAAAAAATTAAAATCACAATAAGCATTGATTGGTTTTATCAAAAGTTACAGCGTCCAAAAACTATGGGATATATTTATGAAGTTTTTATTTATTCATTTTTTTACTAGTAATGGTGGCAATCAGTGACTTATAGCGGGACTACGGTATTGCGGCGGACAAATCGGACACCTAACTGACACTTTTTACACTTTTTTTGGGAACCAGTGACATCAATACAGTGATCAGTGCTAAAAATATGCACTGTCACTGTACTGACACTGGCTGGGAAGGGGTTAAATGTATGGCCAACATGTCTTGCTGTGTGAGGAGTTTTCACTATGTAATGTGCTGTTTTTTACTTCTTGCTTTGCAGGAAGAAAAAAAAACAAAATAAAAAAAACAACAGCACGTTGCTCCTGTCAGAAGAGAGCCCTGTGTTCGTTTACTTCCACAGGGCTCTCATTGGTAATCGCGGGTGCCAGCAACCAATCAGTGGCCAGCACCCACTGATTGGTTTGTGCTGCAGCCAATCGCAGCACAGCGGGAACACAAGGGCGCACTCCCTAGCACAGCGCCCGGACCCTTTTTTGTCCTCACCAAAATCGGATCGTATGGACAGGTTGCAATTTAGATGCAGTGCTGAATCCGCAACTAATTCACACCTCATCTAGTGTGAACCTAGACTTAAAGGTAAATGTCACAACAGATTTATATGGTATTTAATTGTATATAGCTATATGCATTTAAGGGTACTTTCGCACTGCCCTTTAGCAAAAATCACAGTAAAAATGCATATGCGTTTTTGCCGCGATTTTGCTGTGTTTTAGATGTGTTTGCTGTGCGTTTCTGGGTTGCCTGCACCTGTGAAAAATGGACATGTGACTCAAAAACGCACCAAAAGTGCAAAATCGCAGTGCGCTTTTACCGCAATTTCACTGTGATTTTGCCGCAATTTCCATTAATTTTAATGGGAAGCTGTTCTTTGGGTGTGGTTTCAAAACTGCACCAAAGATGCAGCATGTGAGACTTTTCAAAATGCACTGCACCGGGGTGGTGTGAAAAGTCCCATAGGATTTAAAGGGAAACATTTTTCTTGTAAGGAAAAAAAACGGAGAAAAAAACGTAATCAGTGTGAAAGGGCCCTAAAGCTTAAAGTGGAAGTCCACCCTAATGCCCCGTACACACGGTCGGACTTTCAGACAACAAAACCGTGGAATTTTGTTCGAAGGTTGTTGGCTCCAACTTGTCTTGCATACACACGGTCACACAAATGTTGTTGGAAATTCCGAACGTCAAGTACACGGTGACATACAAGACGTACGGCGAGCCGAGAAAAAGGAAGTTCAATAGCCAGTGCGGCTCTTCTCCTTGATTCAGAGCATGCGTGAACTTTTGTGCGTCAGACTTGTGTACACACGATCAGAAATTCCGACAACAAAGTTTTGTTGGTGGAAAATTTGAGAACCTGCTAGCCAACATTTGTTGGCGGAAAGTCCGCCAACAAATGTTTGATGGAGCATACACACGGTCAGACTTTCAGCCAACAAGCTCACATCCAACATTTGTTGTTGGAAAATCCAATCGTGTGTACGCGGCATAACACTTACATTTTCCCTGCAATCATTAATGTGAGCCAAGTTCAGCCTTATGCCTCAAAATGAAAAAAATCTCAGTTTTTCTACCTTTATTTTGCAGTATCCAGTGCTGTCACATGACTTCAATTCTACTTCCTTTTGAGTCTAAAAGCAGCCAGTGGGTGTGGTTACTGAAAGCTAGTGACATCACTTCCTGGGAGGGGCACTGTTCCTGTGTAGCCAGTGGGTGTGTACAGGATGGGAGGAGCTGATCATAGGTTTCCGCCCAGTGTTCTCTCATCAGTAAGGATGCATTGTACATCCTAATTCATGAGAAAATGAAGAGATAAAAAAAAAGCCCCATCCACACATAACACAGTGGGAGGTGCAGGGGTGGGAGGTGCAGGGCGCATATACAGTATAGACATAGGTGTGCGCAGCCTATTGCATTAGAGTGTGCACCCAAAAATGTATTAAAACATGGATGGTGTTAGTAGGGCAGTGGATGGCGTCAGTAGAGCAGTGGACTTTTTAGTAGGTCAGAAGTTGGTGTCAGTAGTTTTTTTATTAATTATTATTTTTTTATTACTTCTTACAATTTTTTGAGGACCTGCATTGGGGGGCTTTGGTGAAATATCTGCAGGGAAAACTGCATGGCACCAGTAGATTAGGGTGTGCCCAGGCACACCCGGCTCACCCCCTGCGCACGCCTATGAGTATAGCTGTGCTGGGCTTTGAATGAAGACTACCACAGGAGAAGGGAGCTGAACAACGGGGTGGTGGAACTGTCATTGCAGCTGGAAGTGCTCTGGGGTCTCAGCTCACAGTCTACAATGATCACTATACACCAAAGGAACAGTACAGGCAGCCACACTAAGGCTCCGTTTCTACTAGTGCGACTTGTCATGCAACTTTGGACACATAAAGTTGCATGACAAGTCACAGCCCATTTATTTCAATGGCACCCATTCCCATCGTTGCGACTTTGATGCGACTTTTGATGCTAATTTGATCCAGAGAGTGTAAAGTTGGATCAAATCTGCACTCTAAATCGTGCAACTTTGGGGTCGCAATAGTGGAAACTTGATTTGTCATGCGACTGTGTCCAAAGTCAAATTACAAGTCACAGCCTATTGATTTTAATGGTACCCGTTCCCATCAGCGACTTTGAAAAGATACCTGCACTACTTTAATGCAACTTTTGATCTTTTGAAGCAACTTTGATCCAGAGAGTGTAAAGTTGGATCAAAGCTGCACTCAAAGTCGCATCAAAGTCACACTCCAAAGTCGCACTCTAGCCTCAGGCTACGTTTCCACTGGTGCGACTCCAAAGCTGTGCGATTTAGAGTGCAGCTTTGATCAAACTCTGGATCAGTCGCATCAAAAGTCGCATCAAAGTAGTGCAGGCACCTTTTCAAAGTCGCTGATTTTCAAAGTCGCATAGATGAGAACGTTTGCCAGTGAAGTCAATGGGCTGCGACTTGCGATGTGACTTTATGTGTCCAAAGTCGCATGACAAGTCGCACTAGTAGAAACGGAGCCTTAAACTCATTACTCACATGTAATGAGCAATAGAAATCGATCTGCCTCCGCCGTTCACAGCAGCTGGGTCTCTCTCTCTGTCTCTGCCAGAAAATGTATAATATCAAAGATAACGATATTTAATATACTATTGATAGAAATCATTTTTGCTGGACTTCCACTTTAACCCTGCAAAAATATTTTTTGGCACTAGAACGAATGGAGTTTACATTTCTATCAGGCTCTAATCCTCGCCCACCTTACCCACCTCTTTTATATTTACCAAATAGATTTTCTTTTTTATTTAGTGAATATATAAAAGGTTTTATTTTTATGTATTTTTTTGCAGATTGATATGTGAGTTTTGGTATGTTCGGTGGAACTTTTTTCCTATATATGAACTGAAGCATGTTAAACGACATGATAGCATCTACAGTGTAAGAAGAACGTACCATAAGGTATCACTCTGGCCACGGCCATGTCATCATCGCTTGCCAGACATTGTATAGGTGAGTCTTCCCACTCACTAACTAGGACTTCAACCCATGTGAAGTTGCTTGTCCTGTCTCTAGAGACTCTTGTTTTAATCAGTCTGGTTTCCCAAGACAGGTTTGTACAGTTGCTGGTGCAATTCAGGAAAGCTGTTTGTCCAAATGGTACAAAATCTTTCTTCTTTTCGATAAGCACTGTACAGGAGTTCCCTGAAAAAGAAAAGAAACATGGAAAAGGATGAAATAGAACAGAACAATGTAACATCCTACAATGTTATCATAACCTGACCACCCAACTCTTCTTTACTACTACTTCTCATCCTCAGTTATCATAATTCCTTTCCACATACATCTACCCCTCACTGCCCTTAGTGTAATCACTGCCGGGGGGTCTGAATGGTTCACTTAGCATTAAATTGTATGTACCCCTAAATCTATTTTTCATGTAATATCATCCTACAATGTTATAAGAACCTGACCAAACCATGCTTGTCCAGCTCATTTACTGTTACAGTGCCTTGCAAAAGTATTCACCCCCGTGGCTTTTTACCCATTTTGTTACATTACAGCCTTTAGTTCAATGTTTTTTTAATCTGAATTATATGTGATGGATCAGAACACAATAGTCTAAGTTGGTGAAGTAAAATTAGAAAAATATATACATAAAACTATTTTTCAGAAATTAAAAACTGATAATTGCAAGGCCGTCTTTAACCACTTGCTGCCCGCCCGCCGTCATATGACGGGACGGTGCAGCTGTTGTTCTGGGTCGCCGTCATATGCCCCAGGGGGCTCGCGCCCGCCGCATCGCTCCGGTCCCGGTGCGCGTGCCCGGCGGCCGCGATGTCCGCCGGGCACCCGCGATTGCCCGGTAACCGAGCAGGACCGTGGATCTGTGTAAACACACAGATCCACGTCCTGTCAGATGGGAGGAGACCGATGGTGTGTTCCTTGTACAGAGGAACACCGATCGGTCTCCTCCCCTTGTGAGTCCCCTCCCTCCACAGTTAGAATCACTCCCTAGCAAAATATTTAACCCTACAGCGCCCCCTCCTGGTTAACCCCTTCATTGCCAGTCACATGTATACTGTAATCAATGCATTTTTTTAGCACGGATCGCTGTGTAAATGTGAATGGTCTCAAAAATGTGTCAAAATTGTCCGATGTGTCCGCCGCAATATCGCAGTCACGATAAAAATCGCAGATCGCCGCCATTACTAGTAAAAAAAAAAAAATAATAAAAATGCTATAAATCTATCCCCTTATTTTGTAGACGCTATAACTTTTGCGCAAACCAATAAATATATGCTTATTGCGATATTTTTTACCAAAAATATGTAGAAGAATACGTATCGGCCTAAACTGAGGAAAAAATTTGTTTAAAAAAAACAAAAAACATTTGGATATTTTCTATAGCAAAAAGTAAAAAATATTGTGTTTTTTTCAAACTTGTCACTCTTGTTTTGTTTATAGCACAAGA
The DNA here is from genome assembly GCA_037952835.1 of Lithobates septentrionalis. Classification (NCBI taxonomy): domain Eukaryota; kingdom Metazoa; phylum Chordata; class Amphibia; order Anura; family Ranidae; genus Lithobates; species Lithobates septentrionalis. Next base: position 370,434 of record JBBDGP010000034.1, on the reverse strand, counting down.
AATAAAAACCGCAGGGGTGATCAAATACCACCAAAAGAAAGCTCTATTAGTGGGGAAAAAAATGATACTGGGTACAGTGTTACATGACCGCGCAATTGTTATTCAAAGTGTGACAGCGCTGAAAGCTGAAAATTGGCTTGGGCAGGAAGGGGGTGAAAATGCCCTGTATGGAAGTGGTTAATATTGATTGGGCCCTGGGCAACCATTTTCTTGGGGCCCCCCAACCGCTCTTAGTCATATAACAAATAGCAGTAAGACTCAAAATCAGTTTAATGCAGCAGATCAGGCAGCAATTGCAATTGGTTGCCAGAGGAAACAGCATATTATTACCGATCACTGACTGGTTGTTAGAGGTTACAACACATAATTTCTGCTTCCTCATTCATTGCTAGAGGTTACTGCACATCATTACTGCTCACTGAGAGACATACTACAGGAGATAACCAGAGGCTGCAAATCTAATACAGGAGATAACCAGAGGCTGCGAATCTAGTACAGAAGATGACCAGAGACTGCAAATCTAATACAGGAGATAACCAGAGACTGCGAATCTAATACAGGAGATGACCAGAGACTACAAATCTAGTACAGGAAATAACCAGAGACTGCAAATCTAGTACAGAAGATGACCAGAGACTACAAATCTAGTACAGGAGATAACCAGAGACTGCAAATCTAGTACAGAAGATGACCAGAGACTACAAATCTAGTACAGAAGATGACCATAGACTACAAATCTAGTACAGGAGATAACCAGAGACTGCAAATCTAGTACAGGAAATAACCAGAGACTGCAAATCTAGTACAGGAGATAACCAGAGACTGCGGATCTAGTACAGGAGATGACCAGAGACTACAAATCTAGTACAGGAGATAACCAGAGACTGCAAATCTGATGACCAGAGACTGCAAATCTAGTACAGGAGATGATCAGAGAGTGTGAATCTAATACAGGAGATGACCAGAGACTGCAAATTTAGTACAGGAGATAACCAGAGACTGCAAATCTAGTACAGGAGTTGACCAGAGACTGCAGATGCAATACAGGAGATGACCAGAGACTGCAAATCTAGCACAGGAGATGACCAGAGGCTGCGGATCTAGTACAGGAGATAACCAGAGACAACAAAACTAGTACAGGAGATGACCAGAGACTGCAAATCTAGTATAGGAGATGACCAGAGACTGCAAATCTAGTACAGGAGATGACCGGAGACTGCGGATCTAATACAGGAGATGACCAGAGACTGCGGATATAATACAGAAGATGACCAGAGACTGTGGATCTATTACAGGAGATGACCAGAGACTGCAAATCTAGCACAAGAGATGACCAGAGACTGCGGATCTAGTACAGGAGATAACCAAAGACTGCAAATCTAGTACAGGAGATGACCAGAGACTGCAAATCTAGCACAGGAGATGACCAGAGACTGCGGATCTAATACAGGAGATAACCAGAGACTGCGGATCTAATACAGGAGATAACCAGAGACTGCGGATATAATACAGGAGATAACCAGAGACCAGAGTACAGGAGGTGATCAACTAAGTAACCATTTTAAAATTTTACCTATCAGCAGTTTACAGTTATACTGTTCATAAACGGGTCAGGGCTATGATAACAGTCATCATGCAGTCTATGGGGAGAAGGACCTACCTAGCCAGCCAGGCTCACCCTCTCTCATTGATTCAGGGACAGTGCTCTCAGAGGTGCAGGGCCTTCAGGTCCAGGTGCGGGGTTCTCAGAGATCCAGGTTCAGGGCCTTCAGGGGTCCAGGTGCGGAGCCCTCAGACATGAAGGTGCGGGGGCCCTCAGACATCAAGGTGCAGGGCCCTCAGGGGTCCGGAGGCAGGGCTTGCAAAGGTCTGGGGGTGTGTTTCGAAGTGGTCCAGAGGCGGGGCTCTCAGCGCTCCTACTCTGATCTCAGCTCCGAGCATACAGGCTGCATAGGGCAGGGTCAGAGCTGCAGTGGAGCTCCCGGCCCCACCCCCGCCCTGCTGGCCGGGGAATACAGCGATGTTCTTTCGTGCTCGGCAGGGTTTAAGGGGGCCCCAATTTGCGGGCAGCGCGGGCTCAAGGGGCAGCTACTTTGGCGGGCCCCCCCGGCCATGACAGGGCCCAGGGCAGCTGCACCTTTTGCCCTGTGCTAAAGATGGCTCTGGATAATTGGCATGTGCGTATGCATTCACCCCCTTTGTTATGAAGCCCATAAAAAGCTCTGGTGCAACCAATTACCTTCAGAAGTCACATAATTAGTGAAATGATGTCCACCTGTGTGCAATCTAAGTGTCACATGATCTGTAATTACATATACACACCTTTTTGAAAGGCCCCAGAGGCTGCAAAACCCAAGTAAGAGGCACCACTAACTAAACACTGCTATGAAGACCAAGGAACTCTCCAAACAAGTAAGGGACACGTTGTTGAGAAGTACAAGTCAGGGTTAGGTTATAAAAAAATATCCGAATCTTTGATGATCCCTAGGAGCACCCTCAAATCTATCATGACCAAATAGAAAGAACATGGCACAATAGCAAACCTGCCAAGAGACGACCGCACACCAAAACTCAAGGACCGGGCAAGGAGGGCATTAATCAGAGAGGCAGCACAGAGACCTAAGGTAATCATGGAGGAGCTGCAGAGTTCTACAGTAGAGACTGGAGTATCGGTACATAGGACGACAATAAGCCGTACGCTCCATAGAGTTGGGCTTTATGGCAGAGTGGCCAGAAGAAAGCCATTACTTTCAGCAAAAAACAAAATGACACGTTTCGAGTTTGCAAAAAAGCATGTGGGAGACTCCCAAAATGTATGGAGGAAGGTCCTCTGGTCTGATGAGACTAAAATTGAACTTTTTGGCCATCAAAGAAAACACTGTGTCTGGCGCAAACCCAACACATCACATCACCCAAAGAACACCATCCCCACAGTGAAACATGGTGGTGGCAGCATCATGCTGTGGGGATGTTTTTCAGCAGTCGGAACTGGGAAACTGGTCAGAGTTGAGGGAAAGCTGAATGGTGCTAAATACAGGGATATTATTGAGAAAAACCTGTACCACTGTGTGTGTGATTTGAGGCTAGGACAGAGGTTCACCTTCCAGCAGGACAATGACCCCAAAGACACTGCTAAAGCAACACTTGAGTGATTTAAGGGGAAACATGTAAATGTGTTGGAATGGCCTAGTCAAAGCCCAGACCTCAATCCAATAGAAAACCTGTGGTCAGACTTAAAGATTGCTGTTCACAAGCGCAAACCATCCAACTAGAAGGAGCTGGAGCAGTTTTGCAAGGAGAAATGGGCAAAAATTCCATTGGTAAGATGTGGCAAGCTCATAGAGACTTATCCAAAGCGACTTGGAGCTGTGACAGCCGCAAAAGGTGGCTCTACAAAGTATTGACTTTAGGGGGGCGAATAATTATGCACATTGACTTTTTCTGTTATTTTGTCCTATTTGGGGTTTGCTTCACAATAAAAAAAAAAATCTTCAAAGTTGTGGGCATGTTCTGTAAATTAAATGATGCAAATCCCCAAACAATCCATGTTAAATCCAGGTTGTGAGGCACCAAAACACGAAAAATGCCAAGGGGGGTGAATTCTTTTGCAAGGTACTGTATCACAATATCTTTCTATCTACATCTACCACCACCACCACCACTCTGCCCTTATTGTAATCAATGCGGGGTCCTGCTGGGTTACCCACCCATTTTCATCTGTGTAAATATACAAAACTTTTTTATGGATATTTAGATGTAGCACCCACTAGTGCAGGAGTCTCAAACTGGCGGCCCTCCAGCTGTTGCCAAACTACAAGTCCCATGAGGCATTGCAAGGCTGACTGTCCCATGAGGCGGCAAGACTGTTAACAGGAAAAAACCCCTGGGAATCCAGGGAATCCATCTCCCCATCCCTAAAGAGCCTACACTGGCTAACCGTGAAGAATCGGATCACATTCAAGACCCTCTGCCTCACCCACAAATGCATACAAGGAAACGCTCCGCTATATCTCCGGGAGAAAATAAAACACTACACACCGAATCGCAGTCTTCGATCAGCTAACCAAAACCTCCTTATCATTCCCAAATACTGCTACAAAGCAAAGGGAGAACGAAGATTCGCAGTCCAAGGACCTCGACTATGGAATGCTCTTCCAACCAACATCCGCATGGAAGAAAACCACCAGGCCTTCAGGAAAAAACTAAAGACCTTCCTTTTCTAAGAAGCTGACAACAGAGAATGCATCTAGCGCCTTGAGGCGATTCAGTTCGCATTTTCAGCGCTTTACAAATCATTCATTCATTCATTCATTCACTGTTACAAGCATGACTCCCACAGGTAGAGATATGATGGGACTTGTAGTTTCGCAACAGCTGGAGGGCCGCCAGTTTGAGACCCCTGCTCTAGTGGGATAGAAGTTGAATAGGGTTTGTTAGGGAGTGGAAGAGAGGAGGAGTTGCCTGGGGTATTCATGAGGGTCCTGGCCAATCCCCAACAGATGGTTGGCAGGGAGCAGGACCCCTCAATTACTCAGGGTCAGCCCAGCTGGCAGACGTGGAGTTTGGGTGGAAGCTGGAGATGGAGTGTTAGGCTGTCGGTGGCACTTGAGGGTGTCCCCTAGTCTTGGGGGGGGGGACCTCAGGCCTGGGCTTGGGTGCGGAAGGGACCCTCTTCACGACACACAGAGGTGTCCTGACCGAGAGGCATGGGGGGCAAAGTGGAGGTCAGCAGGAGAACACTGCCAGACAAATATCCAGGGAGGAATACAGCCAGGAGGGCTAGTGAGTTTTGCAGTCAGAGGACCGAGAGGCATGCCTGAGAGGACTGGTTTCAAGCAATCTGAGATGGATGCAGGAGCCAGGAGGGCTAGTGAAAGGGGCAGCTGCAGCCAGGTGGGCTGGCAGTGACTGAAGAGGTGGTGCTGGTATCAGCAGCCACATCGGACAGCTGGGCACTAGGACTTTCTTTTCTGCTACACTACCAAAGAGGCCTGCGGTCCCTGCCTGCAAGGGGGATTTCCTACTGGTCTGATTGCTCTTTTCAGACCATCCATACAGTGCCAGCTGGTCCTGGGAGTTGTTGTTCTACCAGCAAGATTGTGCTGGAGGTAGAAGGAGAAGTGTATAAATGGACTGTATATAGTTTTGTCCCTGATGAATTCTTTTGCTGATCAAGTGGGCATCTTATAATTATTATTACTATTATTATTATTATACAGGATCTATATAGCACCAACAGTTTGGGACAGACAGTACAGGTACAATACAACTCAATACAGGAGGGATCAGAGGGCCCTGCTCGTTAGAGCTTACAATCTAGAAGATACCCTCAACCCTATCCATGTTCAATACCCCTAATAAAATACAAAAACAAAGCTGCAAGGACTGATTCTTGTCTCCAGCGTGTGGCGGAAAATTCTGTGTGCCTGGCTTCATTCACCAGTGGCTCCTGCGGGTTATAATCCACCGCCCTAACATCTGAAGGACAGTGAACTAGCCCTTTATTTAGAAAATTTGGGGACCCCGATCTAGATTTACTATCTAGATCAGGGATTTTTAAACCGGGGTGCCGTAAAGAGTCCCCGTAGGGGTTCCGTGGCAAAATTACACATAGTTCAGTACAGTCCAACGTTGAAAGGGTTACTGTGTTAAGTTCTGTGGATCGAGAGGAGGGAGAACACACCCCGTTCCTCCTCCAGGCTCTCTCCCCGTTCCTCCTCCAGGCTCTCTCCCCGTTCCTCCTCCAGGCTCTCTCCCTGTTCCTCCTCCAGGCTCTCTCCCCGTTCCTCCTCCAGGCTCTCTCCCTGTTCCTCCTCCAGGCTCTCTCCCTGTTCCTCCTCCAGGCTCTCTCCCCGTTCCTTCTCCAGGCTCTCTCCCCGTTCCCCCTCCAGGCTCTCTCCCCGTTCCCCCTCCAGGCTCTCTCCCCGTTCCTCCTCCAGGCTCTCTCCCCGTTCCCCCTCCAGGCTCTCTCCCCGTTCCCCCTCCAGGCTCTCTCCCCGTTCCCCCTCCAGGCTCTCTCCCCGTTCCTCCTCCAGGCTCTCTCCCTGTTCCTCCTCCAGGCTCTCTCCCCGTTCCCCCTCCAGGCTCTCTCCCCGTTCCTCCTCCAGGCTCTCTCCCCGTTCCTCCTCCAGGCTCTCTCCCTGTTCCTCCTCCAGGCTCTCTCCCCGTTCCGACTCCAGGCTCTCTCCCTGTTCCTCCTCCAGGCTCTCTCCCTGTTCCTCCTCCAGGCTCTCTCCCCGTTCCTTCTCCAGGCTCTCTCCCCGTTCCCCCTCCAGGCTCTCTCCCCGTTCCTCCTCCAGGCTCTCTCCCCGTTCTTCCTCCAGGCTCTCTCCCCGTTCCTCCTCCAGGCTCTCTCCCCGTTCCCCCTCCAGGCTCTCTCCCCGTTCCTCCTCCAGGCTCTCTCCCCGTTCCCCCTCCAGGCTCTCTCCCCGTTCCTCCTCCAGGCTCTCTCCCCGTTCTTCCTCCAGGCTCTCTCCCCGTTCCTCCTCCAGGCTCTCTCCCCGTTCCCCCTCCAGGCTCTCTCCCCGTTCCTCCTCCAGGCTCTCTCCCCGTTCCCCCTCCAGACTCTCTCCCCGTTCCTCCTCCAGGCTCTCTCCCCGTTCCTCCTCCAGGCTCTCTCCCCGTTCCCCCTCCAGGCTCTCTCCCCGTTCCCCCTCCAGGCTCTCTCCCCGTTCCCCCTCCAGGCTCCCTCCCCGTTCCTCCTCCAGGCTCTCTCCCCGTTCTTCCTCCAGGCTCTCTCCCCGTTCCTCCTCCAGGCTCTCTCCCCGTTCCTCCTCCAGGCTCTCTCCCCGTTCCTCCTCCAGGCTCTCTCCCTGTTCCTCCTCCAGGCTCTCTCCCCGTTCCTCCTCCAGGCTCTCTCCCCGTTCCTCCTCCAGGCTCTCTCCCTGTTCCTCCTCCAGGCTCTCTCCCCGTTCCTTCTCCAGGCTCTCTCCCCGTTCCCCCTCCAGGCTCTCTCCCCGTTCCCCCTCCAGGCTCTCTCCCCGTTCCTCCTCCAGGCTCTCTCCCCGTTCCCCCTCCAGGCTCTCTCCCCGTTCCCCCTCCAGGCTCTCTCCCCGTTCCCCCTCCAGGCTCTCTCCCCGTTCCCCCTCCAGGCTCTCTCCCTGTTCCTCCTCCAGGCTCTCTCCCTGTTCCTCCTCCAGGCTCTCTCCCCGTTCCCCCTCCAGGCTCTCTCCCCGTTCCTCCTCCAGGCTCTCTCCCCGTTCCTCCTCCAGGCTATCTCCCCGTTCCTCCTCCAGGCTCTCTCCCCGTTCCCCCTCCAGGCTCTCTCCCCGTTCCTCCTCCAGGCTCTCTCCCCGTTCCTCCTCTATGACGTTACCCACCTGCATCCTACCAACCAATGACATCATTGGTTGCTATGGACAGGTTGGGCACAACTTTCAGTTTTGCCAGCAAAAGTACAGATAACAGCATAGAGGAGGCATTGGATGTGCTCTCCCTCCTCTCTGTACACAGAACTTAACACGGTAACACTCTCATGGTTGGACTGTACGGGGTTGTGTGTCATTTTGGTGCAACAAGGGTAAAGAGAGGGGATTTAGGAAGGGGGGGTATGTGGCTAGCAGGGGGATTTGTGGCAGGAGGGGGTGTTTGTGTCAGGAAGGGGGATTTTGGAGGGGGTGATTTGTGCTAGACAGGGATTTTTTTTTTTAGGGGGGGGGGGGGGTTGTTGTGCTAGCAGGGGGTGGGGGTATTTTGAACCTACTGAGCACTTAACACTGCCTTACAAACTACATTTTAGGGCTTTTTCACACCAGGTGGAAAGAGAGTCACGGAGCTAAGGGGAACACTAGGCGTAGGGACGGCATGACAGTGCTGGACAGCACAGTTGCCGTTTTAAGTAGGAGGAAGATTGCCCCTTTTAGAGAAGGGGAGGGGTTAGGCCAGGAAGAGCAGGAGATGTAGTTGTAGGAGGAAGTGACGTCATTCGGAGAGCGGTGAAGGACGAGAGTAGCTGCGCGCCTCACCTCTCTCCAGTTTCCCGGGCTGTACTTCTATCATGGCGGCGATGGAGGGTTTCATGGACCAGCTGAGAGCGGCGGTGGCCGCGAACGGCGCGGACTGGCTTATACAGCAGCTCAGTGCGATAGCTGGCGGCGGAACGGCGGTGAGCGGGGGGGGGGTGGCAACACCTCGTGCGCGGCGGTCACGGCCGCCGGAGAGATATAGCCCTGAGTCAGGGCTAGGAACGGCACGATCAGAGCAGCGGAGGGCACATGAGGGAGAGACACTGGGACCCGCTGGGCAGGGTCAGCAAACGGAGGGCAGAAGAGAGGTGAATCGGCGCAAGGGAGGTGTGACTGGGGGAAGGGGGCCCAGCAATACACGCGGCTCTTCCCCCCCGGCACGGAGGAGATGCATGGAACAGCCAGAGGGGTCTACAGGAGAAGGGCAGAGAGGTCGGGACACTCCGGTAGCTACCGCAACCAGTGAAGCAGCTGCGCAGACATCTGCAACGGCCAGTAACCTTCTGCGAGGCGGGAGAGGGGCAGCCAGAGTCATCAGAGCCAGTGGGGGAGGGGGTACTGGACGGTCAACGCGCACCCCAAAAGACGGCAGGCGTAGGAGTCCATCACCAGGGGCGTCCAACGGGTCTGGCGGCACTCCGGGGAGAGGTGGACGTGCGCAGCACCGCAGGCCCTCGGCAACCACTGCGACCGCAGTTGGGGTGCAGCAAGAGGTCAACAGAATGGACCATAGCGACGATCGGTCGGAAGGGGAGCTGTCCGGGTCTGACGGAGGCGACGATCAAGGACGGCAGGCTACGGTGGTTCCAGGAGTGGCGGCTGTTGGGCCCAGTCCAGGGCAGCCCGGTGAGTGCACTTCTTCCAATCCGGTTACTATGTTACTGCATAACTTGTTGGGGCAAAAGGAGCAGCGGAGTAGTTCAAGGTCGGGGGGTTTTGATAGGTCAGGGGGGTTGAGACTGGCCCTGCCATACCGCCTGCAGTGGTGCCGCAGTTGAGAAATGAAGGTTTACATGAGTTGTTAACAGGTCTTAAGGAGCTAGTGGCTAGGGTAGAATCGGGGTCAGGTAGCGGTCCAGCAAAAGCGTGGACATCAGATAAGACTCCTCCGCTGAGGGAGGTCGCCCCACCAATTGCGAGTGGGGTACAGATTGAGGTTACAGCGGTGGGGGTGTCCCCCAGCACGTCAGGAGTGGTTGCGACTTCGGGGGATACGGTGAAGACAACGGAAAAAACAGCAGATTCAGTTAGACTGGCAGATGCGGCTAGGAGCGAAGTTTATGTCTGCTTTGAAGGCCCATTGGGGGCTCACTTGAAAGCGGAGATAAAGGAAAAAATATGGAAAGGCGATTACGTTGAAATTTTCACGTTGCTGCCTTTAGAAAAATTTAATCTGGATAGATTAAAACCGGTAGAAGGAAAAAAGGAGGACGAGGAAAAGCGAAGGTATCGCTTAATTCCGCGCACATTTTCCAACTGGTTACAAGCGTTTGCCATTCTGGCGAGTGTGGTTGGTGAGAAGGCACCTGAGAATTGTTCAGCGCTGTTCGTATACCTGGAGGCTATTAGTGAAGCCCACAGGACATACGGGGGCTTGGCGTGGCTACGCTATGATGAACAATTTCGTCAGAGGATGGCAGTTAGACCGAATCTACGCTGGGATCATAAGGACATCAGCTTGTGGATGAGGTTGATGACGGCGGCGAGGGCCCCTAGTCAGTTTTTTCAGGCAGGGGTCGGAGGTTCAGCAACTCCGGGACAACCGACCGAGAAGAGATGGGGTTACTGCTGGCAATTCAATGAAGGAACATGTAGATTTGGATCCAACTGTCGCTTCAAGCACTTGTGCTCCGGCTGCGCGGGATCACACGCATTGGCCAAATGTTTCAAGAAAGGAAAAGGTCGTGCCGGAGATACTGTGGGTAAGAGGGAGGACTCCGGTCCGAGTGGAAAGGATGCTGCCTTTCCTCAATAGATACCCGGATCGGGCAGCGGCCGCCATTTTAGAGGCAGGGTTTAAGAATGGTTTTGTTATTCCTTGTTCTCTGGCGGTGGTGCCGCCAGAGGCCAAGAATCTTCGGTCGGCCTTGATGCAATCCAGGGTGGTTACTGACAAATTGAAAAAAGAGGTTTCATTGGGACGCATGGCGGGCCCTTTTGAAGAGGTACCACTATCGGGGTTGGTGGTCTCTCCTTTGGGGGTGGTACCCAAAAGGGAGCCGAACAAGTTCAGACTCATACACCACCTTTCTTTTCCAAAGGGAGGGTCGGTGAATGATGCAATTGCGCCGGAAGATTGTGCGGTCACGTACACATCTTTTGACGCCGCTGTAGCATGGGTTAAAAAATATGGGCAGGGGTCATTAATGGCTAAGTCAGATATCGAATCGGCTTTTCGGCTCTTGCCAGTGCATCCCGACAGTTTTAGATGGTTAGGATGTAAATGGGAAGGGGCCTACTATGTAGACCGGTGTCTCCCAATGGGCTGTTCTATATCCTGCGCTCTTTTTGAGACGTTCAGCTCATTTTTAGAATGGGCCGTTCGGGATGTAGCAGGTATCAATTCAGTTATCCATTACTTGGACGACTTCTTATGCGTTGGTCCTGCGGGTTCTAACCTTTGTGCAGTGCTGTTGGGGACATTGCAATACCTGGCGGAAAGATTCGGGGTGCCGTTAGCCCCGGAAAAGACAGAGGGTCCAACAGCGATTATCACATTTCTCGGAATTGAAATAGATTCGTTGAGGATGGAATGCAGGATTCCGATGGACAAACTGTTGAAGTTGAAAGAGGAAGTTCGCGGGACTATTGGAGTTAGGAAATTGCAGCTTCGCCAACTCCAATCACTGCTAGGTAAGTTAAATTTTGCCTGCAGAATTATTCCTATGGGCCGTATATTTTGCAGGTGGCTTGCTGCCGCCACTGCAGGTGTCCGAGCACCTACACATTTCGTGAGTCTTACGAGGGAACATAGGGAGGACTTGCGTGTGTGGCAGGTATTCTTGGAGTCCTTTAATGGAAGGGCTCTTTGGATGGCCGGGCCCATCAGCAACTGTGATTTAGAACTCTTCACGGATGCGGCGGGTTCGACGGGGTTTGGTGCCTTTTTTAAGGGGCAATGGTGCGCAGCCAGGTGGCCTGTGGCATGGCAGGAGGCGGGGTTCTTAAAGAACCTGGTACTTTTGGAGTTGTTCCCCATTGTTGTTGCCATGGAATTGTGGGGTGAGGCATTCAGGAACTTGAAGGTCCGATTCAATTGTGACAATCTGGGGGTGGTGCAAGTGGTTAATCGGCTGACCGCGGCATCTGTGCCGGTGGTCAGGCTTTTGCGCCATCTCGTACTTCGCTGCTTACAAGTAAATGCTTTCATATATGCTGTGCATCTCCCGGGGACCGAGAACACTTTGGCTGATGCTTTGTCTCGTTTTCAGTGGGACAGGTTCCGGAAGTTGGCACCGGAGGCGGATCAGCAAGGGCTTGCCTGTCCCGGCTGGATATGGAACATTGCCTTGGAACAGCAGCAAAATGGATTCAACAATCTGTGAGTACGGCTACATGGAATGCCTACTCGAAGGTATGGAAAGATTGGTTTGCCTTTCTGTCTGACTTGGGCATGGGATCAGATGATCCGGACTTGGACAAGGCGGTGCTGTATTTTATAGTTAGGGATTTTGAAAAAGGTATCTCAGCGGCGGCCATCAATCGGGAATTGGCAGGTTTGGCCTTCCTGTTTAAATGGCAGGGGCATCGTGACCATACCAAGGAATTTTGGTTACGTCAGGCAGTCAAGGGATATAAGAAGGCGCACAAGCAGAGGGATGGGAGGCGCCCTGTCTCATTCAAAATGCTGAAGCAATTGATGCTGAGCTTGGAAAAGGTCTGTAGTTCACATTACGAATGTGTGCTATTCAAAGCATCGTTCGCGCTTGCCTTCTTTGGGGCGCTGAGGGTAAGTGAGCTGGTCAGCCCTTCTAAGGCAGCTCCGGGGGGGCTCATGCAGAGCGAAGTTGAACTATGGGTGGATAAGGTTCGTATAAGGATTAGTAGATCGAAGACGGATCAAACAGGGAGGGGTAGGTATTTGGACCTCGGGAAGATTGCTGAGTGCAACATTTGCCCGGTTAGGGCGGTGGGAGCCTTTATGGAGGTTAGACCAACTTACACAGGCCCTTTTTTGATGCACGAGGACGGTTCATGTCTGTCCAAATACCAGTTTGCAGCGGTTTTTAAAAAATGCGTGGTTATGGTGGGGTGTGATCCTTTACGGTTTTCTTCGCATTCATTTCAGATTGGGGCGGCCACAGAGGCTGCTAGGGCAGGTCTGAGTCAGGAGGTAATTAGACGTCTGGGCAGATGGGACTCGGATAGATTTAAGTTATATATCCGTCCTCACATGGTTCAAATGTAATGTATGGTATTTGGTGGATATTTATGTATATGAGTTGATTATTGTGTGTTTATGTGGTTTTGCATTGTTCCTTTCGTTAACAGGTCAAGCAGTGGGTCTTGTATGGATACTCGGACACCCTTACGTGTTCTGGGGGGCCAAGAGAGCTGACGTTCGGCCGAATGGCAGACAGCTAAGGATTCCTAGACAAGAGGCGCTTATCCGGTGGATTGGGGTACCGGGGATGCAATGGAATAGGGTGTTGGGGGAAGTGTATAGATTCTCTCGCTTAGACAGGTCCCCCGATGTCTTGTTATTGCATGTGGGGGGTAACGATATGGGAGCTAGATCAATGAGGGACCTCATTAGAGATATCAAGTGTGATTTCTTAAGGTTACGAGCAGCTTATCCCAAGATGGTTTTGGTGTGGTCCGATATGGTTGGGAGGTTGTCCTGGCGTTGGGCTTGGTCTGATAAAAAAGTGGACAGGGCCAGGATAAAAGTTAATAAGGAGGTGAGCAGGTTCTTTATAAAAAATGGCGGGTTAGCCGTTCGTCATAGGGAGTTAGAGGTGGACACCTGGCGGTATCTCCGCAGTGATGGTGTGCATCTCAATGAGGTAGGGACCGACTTATGGTCGTTAGGTTTACAAGAAGGGATACAGAGAGGTCTGAGTGTGTGGAGGTGCGCGCAAGGGTAAGGGGTTACCCCTTTCGCGCGGTGGCAGTTTTTGGTTTCCTTTAATAGGAAAAAGTTATGTTACAAGTGATAACATGTGTTACCCATCCAGGGGATGGGGGGTTGTTTGATGGTACCCATCCATATGATGGGGGGTTTTGCTGTTACCCATACATGGAAGGATGGGGATTGAAGTGGTACCTTCAGGCCTTAAGGGTTAACCTGGAGGAGTTTAGAAGGTTAGGTCACTGGGGTAGGTCGTGATCATGCCTCCGAGTCAGGGGTTCCCGACTGGTAGGTTTAAAATTAAGTATGTCCCCCAGTGACCATGGTTATAGTTGTTGTCCTTACAGTAAATTTACCCTCAGAAGTTATTTAAGAAAGTTATAGTTATTTATATATTTATGTTATCTTATAAGTTTTAATAAATAGGCCGTAAGGCCATTTTTTACTCCAAGAACTAGTCTGAGTCATCTATGATGTTTTTGGAGGGAGGGTATGTATAGAAAAAGGTTAGTAGTTTAAGTAGCTGGGCTTAAGTCCTACAATGTCAAGAGAGTCACGGAGCTAAGGGGAACACTAGGCGTAGGGACGGCATGACAGTGCTGGACAGCACAGTTGCCGTTTTAAGTAGGAGGAAGATTGCCCCTTTTAGAGAAGGGGAGGGGTTAGGCCAGGAAGAGCAGGAGATGTAGTTGTAGGAGGAAGTGACGTCATTCGGAGAGCGGTGAAGGACGAGAGTCCCACCCACCCTCCCGACTATGGGCAGTTTTTGGTTTCCTTTAATAGGAAAAAGTTATGTTACAAGTGATAACATGTGTTACCCATCCAGGGGATGGGGGGTTGTTTGATGGTACCCATCCATATGATGGGGGGTTTTGCTGTTACCCATACATGGAAGGATGGGGATTGAAGTGGTACCTTCAGGCCTTAAGGGTTAACCTGGAGGAGTTTAGAAGGTTAGGTCACTGGGGTAGGTCGTGATCATGCCTCCGAGTCAGGGGTTCCCGACTGGTAGGTTTAAAATTAAGTATGTCCCCAGTGACCATGGTTATAGTTGTTGTCCTTACAGTAAATTTACCCTCAGAAGTTATTTAAGAAAGTTATAGTTATTTATATATTTATGTTATCTTATAAGTTTTAATAAATAGGCCGTAAGGCCATTTTTTACTCCAAGAACTAGTCTGAGTCATCTATGATGTTTTTGGAGGGAGGGTATGTATAGAAAAAGGTTAGTAGTTTAAGTAGCTGGGCTTAAGTCCTACAATGTCATGCGGTAAAACGTGCAAAATCACATATTTTCCCGCACCACACAAAAATGCATTGCCTTTTGCAGTTGTACACAGGTGCCATTAATTTTTAAGCATGGTTGCTTGTGCCCACTTAAACATATGGTACCGCAGTACCATGTATTTTGGTGGGGCTCAATTTAAAAATTGAGGGTGTGTCCTATGCCTGCATACTCTTGCTGATAGGTGTCCCTCATTCCTATCTCAAAAAGTTGGGAGGTATGCCAATGGCAGCTGTCGTTGTCAACTTGCAACCCTCTTTCCCCACCGAACCATACCAGGTCACATACCATCAAAATCAGGAGAGTACCTTGCAGGGAAGAGAGTGGGATACAAAGATATTAATTAATGCTAATTTGGCGAGAAGGGGGAACAGCCCTAGGAGCCAATCAGGCACTGTTCCTATGCAGTTTTGTCGACAGGAAACATGCTGACAGGAGGAGAAAGCAGACAGATGAGCTCTTCAGTTGGCTCATGCATCTTTGTTGTTTGATCGCAGGCTGGGGGCAGGGAGGTGACCAGGCTATATTGCTTAACTGTAGTGGAGAAAAAGTCAGGTTGTTAAGTGGGCTATGCTGTCTGGCAGGGCTTTGAAAATCTCAGAACTGGCTGGACAGTTAGACAAATCATTTGAGCGACAAAACAGCATTTGAATCAACTTTTTACGGTATATGTAAGTATTTGTCTGGAGTTCAAAGTGCCCATACTTCATGGTTCTCACAGATTCTACAGTCAGGTAGATGCCAATTGCAACAAAAGCCATTTTATCTTTCTCATAAAAGTTAACCCACACACCATGTTCATACACGCTACAGGTCTGACCTCACCACTTCACAGGAAAGCTAAACATCTGGCTGCTCATGATAATGAAAATGAGTAATGCAACATGAAAACCAAAAGAGAATTTGTTTTAGAAGTTGAATTAGAGAATTCGTTTTATAAATTGATGGTATATGGAGAGGTAGCTGCCAGAGCCCAGTCTCAAGTGGGACCTTTGTGAAACTGGTAGTAACGCCACTGGTGTCAGTAGTTTTTTTAAATTTTGTTTTATTTTTTTACCATTTTATTAAAAGAAAAAAAAAAAAGTTTATTTTTTTATTTTGTATTTTTTACATATTTTTAAGATCCCCATTGGGGGGTTTTGGTGAAATATTAGGGGTCTGTCTCACTTTTGAGACAGAGAAAGGGACTGAGGACTGATTCCTATCACAGCATTCAGGCGCTGCATGGAATACATGGCCATACAGGAGATCGTTTCTTGTAATTGCCCCCCCCCCCGCCGCACCAATCACCCCTGCCTCTGCACTATCCTCCCCTCTCCCACTGGCTGCTGCAGACGCACAGGGAGATCTTCAGGATGGAGAGTGGGGAAGGGGCCAGTAAATATGTCGTTTGCCAGCCCCTTCCCTTTTTGAATGAACACAGTGCTTGATCGACACTGATCATTCAGTGTGTTCATTCATAGCCGAAGCATAGTAAACTGGGTTTACTATGCTTCCGATTATAAATGATTTGGAAGGCTGTGCAGAGCTCTTCCTGTTCATTCATTCTGTGCAGCTGTGGCTGCAGAAAGGAACTAGGGAATGTGTTTCCTCAGTCCATAACTCTGTCTCAAAAATGAGACCCCTGATATTTCACCAAAGCACCCCCCCCCCCAAAAAAAAAAAAAATTGTGAAAAAACGTAAAAAAAAAATTGCAATAAATAATAAAAAAAATGTCAAAATAATTCAAAATGTTAAAAAAAATTTTTAAATTAAAGACCCGTTCACACAGGGTGTGTGTGTATATATACACTGTGTGTTTTATATATATATATATATATATATATATGATATAGATATCTATAGATCTATATATATATCAATATACACATACACACACACACACGTGTTTTAGCTTTGGGGTGCACACCCTAATGCAATAGGCTGCACACATCTATTCTACAACGTAAGCTAATACAGCTCAGCAGAGGGAGACACAGGACGTCAAATAAAGCTTGTGTCATGACTTTACAATAATTCATACTATGAACTCAACTTTTAGTTTAACCATTTCAGTTCTCTTAGTCGTACCTCCCAACTTTCTAATATGTGATAGAGGGACAACTTTCAGCCAAAGTTTGCAGACAAAAGGAAATGCCCCCAACTGACTTAATAGAAAGGGAATATTTACAAAAGGCAAATCCCCTTTGCACTACAAGTGCGCTTGGAAGTGCAGTCACTGTAGATCCGAGGGGGCCATGCAAGGAAAATAACACACAGCATTTTAGCTTGCACATGATTGGATGATAAAATCAGCAGAGCTTCCCCCAATTTCAGATCTACCCCTCAGATTTACAGCGACTGCACTTCCAAGTGCACTTGCAGTGCAAAGTGGATTTGCCTTTCGTAAATATAACCCCCACAATGACAAGCTCTTTAACCATTTAAGCCCCGGACCATTTTGCCATTCGGCACTGCGTCGCTTTAACTGACAATTGCGCGGTCGTGCGAAGTGGCTCCCAAACAAAATTCACGTCTTTTTTCCCCCCACAAATAGAGATTTCTTTTGGTGGTATTTACTCACCTCTGCGGTTTTTATTTTTTGCGCCATAAACAAAAAAATAGCGACAATTTTGAAAAAAACGCATAATTTTTTGCTTTTTGCTATAATAAATATCCCCCAAAAATATATAAAAAAAACCTTTATTTTTCCCTCAGTTTAGGCCGATACGTATTCTTCCACATATTTTTGGTAAAAAAAACCCAAAAAACGCAATAAGCGTTTATTGATTGGTTTGCGCAAAAGTTATAGCGTCTACAAAACAGGGGATAGTTTTATGGCATTTTTATTAATATTTTTTTTTTAATGGTAATGGCGGCGATAAGCGATTTTTATCGTGACTGTGACATTATGGCGGACACGTCGGACAATTTTGGCGCAATTTTGGGACCATTCACATCTATACAGAGATCAGTGCCATTAAAATGCCATTGATTACTGTGTAAATGTGACTGGCAGTGAAGGGGTTAACACTAGGTGGCGCTGTAGGGGTTAAGTGTGTCCTAGGGATGTGTTCTAACTGTAGGGGGGATGGGCTACCTGTGACACATCACTGATCATAGCTCCTGATCACAGGGAGCTGTGATCAGTGACACTGTCACTAGGCAGAACGGGGAGATGCTTGTTTACATTAGCATCTCCCCGTTCTTCCTCTCCGTGAGACAATCGCGGGTATCCCCGCGGACATCGAGTCCGCGGTACCTGAGACCCGACTCACGGAGCTCCCGGCGCACGCGATGGCATGGTGGAAAAATTCAAAGGGACGTACAGGTACGCCCATTTGCCCAGCCGTGCCATTTTGCCGACGTACATCGGCGTGCGCCGGTCGGGAACCGGTTAAAATAACACTTTAGTCTCCTGTGGCATCATCCATTTCCAGCCCCATATACCACATACAAGTCCCAGGTCAGTTATCACCATAACTAGAACCGTATCTGTAGATAATGATACAGACTGTTGTGATTCATAGTCTTGACATAAACCATGTGATGCATTTCTGTTCTGTTAGCATTTCAAATAAAGTCAAAAAGGAAATCATATGAGCAAAATTCCCACGTGGTAATTCCTATTTGTGGTATAAAGAGGAAGCGTGTAGGTCATGCGCACTCATCTAGCAATATGTTACGTTTAATGAAATTTGGTGTCATCCTGCCCTAGTTTCATTCGTATATACTGCAACTATATAGAGCCTCCTATAATGATGTAAGTTCTGCCCCACGCACATCTACACCATCCTTGCAAAACATTCTGTCAAATTGAAGAATACGCGTTTTAACCCTTTCGGGTTTTCTTTTTTCTGCACGTGCTAAAATACACATTTAAAAAAAAAATAAAAAATTAGAACACACTTAAATACTTTTTAAAATACGTTGATCAGAGTAGTTCAATGTTGCCATAGTATAAATATCACGTCCTCCACGCATTGGCTGAATCCACCGACACAGGCGATGGTTAATCACTGTACCAGCCTGCTGCCCAGTACTATGTGACCGCTGTAACCAATCACAGCAGGTCATATGACAGTTGTAAATAAATGGATGGCTTCCTTTTAAGCCATCCATTGTGTACAATTGTGTTGCTAGCTGTGATCCGATAAATTATATATATATGTATTTAGGGTTAGGGTTAACCCTAACCCTATATATATATATATATATATATATATATATATATATATATATATATATATATATATATATATATATATAAACATGTTTTTAAATAAATAAAAGGTTAAGCAACTCTGCCTCTGTGCTCGCACTCAAATGTACGTGTATGGCGCACATGGTTACATAGACAATTGGGCAATTCATATTAGGAAATGCTGCACACTATAGTGAGAGGAATACTTCAATAATAACAACAATGGCACAACAAAAATTTCTCACCATTTCGCTACCACATGCAGTTTTAAAGTAGAACTATAAGTAAAACTTTTTTTTTACCATTTTGGATAGAGTAAGGGGGGGGGGGGGGGGGGGTTGTAACCACTGTCAGATTTTTTTTCCCATCTGTGTCACATATATATATATATATATATATATATATATATATATATATATATATATATATATATATATATATATATATATATATATTTTTTTTTTTTAATTCCTCCGGTATATGGCCAGCTTCAGTCTCAATGTCCATGGTACAGAGGTAGTAGAAAGCGTCCGCCCTCCCTCATTACTAAGCATGTAGAGAATGCAGAGTGATTATATCCCGGGGTCTGAATAATGTACATGTGTCAGCAGCAGAGATTATCTGGAAGGCGGTTGGCTTATACACAGACTGACATTGTTTTCTCATGCACAGTGCCATGTATAAACAGATCATTATGTTCAGTGCTGTGTATACTATTAACCACTGGGGTCCTGTCCTATACAACCAGTCAACAAATGGAATTAAAACTGCCATACAATACTCCTATTTTTTGCTAAAAAAAAAAACAAATACTATTTTTGGATATGTTTGGAGGCGTGCACAAACATTCATTTCACTTGAAGGTCTTTTTCAAACATTTAATAGTTGAAGAATATGTAAGCCCAACATTTTATATTCCTGATGTGTGCCTGCTGTACCATGTACTTGTATGAAAAAGTATCCTTTTCTCTTTGTATTGCTTCCTTCCTGCGAAATCCCTGGTGTTCCTGCCAGTCCTTATGCTTTCCTATTAAAAACTGACCACACTAGGCATGAGACCACAGTGTTTTCTAGCTGTGCTGGGAACTCGGTGTTCTCTCCTCCAGTGATCAAACTTGTGCTGACACTCCCCCACCCCCACCTGTACAGCCTTTCACTTGGAAGCTCAGTGTGCTGCTGTTTCTTCTCCCCTAGCTCTTATGCAGCTGAGAACAGAAAGGATGTGATCACTTAGGCTCCGTTCACACCTGATCGATTTTCTACTTGAAGCTTGTAGCTCTAAAATGCTCAACAAGCCAAATCCTCTTCATTTCAATGGCCCCTGTTTACATCTGAGGGTTCAGTCGCCTGACGCAAAACTCCTGTCGCCCAGAAAAGTACATGAGCTTCTTTTTGGCAGATTACAAGTGTTTTTGGCCCCATAGACTTCAATAGAAATGCCTGA
Source organism: Lithobates septentrionalis (assembly GCA_037952835.1). Lineage (NCBI taxonomy): Eukaryota > Metazoa > Chordata > Amphibia > Anura > Ranidae > Lithobates > Lithobates septentrionalis. The sequence goes on along the minus strand of JBBDGP010000034.1, from coordinate 350,486 downwards.
CTTGAGCTTTTAATCAGCGTTTTGTTGCTTGTTTTCTGCTCAGACAGCAGATCGCCACTTTTAATTTGCTTTCCCTCTCTCCCCCTAGTGCTTTCTATTGGCTAAACAAAAATGCTCGAAGCTGTAAATCTTGTAATATGCTTCTGAAATGCTTTAAAAACCATTGTAAAAAGCTGCAAAACACTTTAAAAAAACCACCGAAAAACCCAGTAAATTGCTAGGTTCAGGTGTGAATAAATTTTATATATAAAAAAGGGGGAAAAAGGGTATTTATGATTTTATATATATAGATATATATCTATATATATAGTATCTCACAAAAGTAAGTACACCCCTCACATTTTTGTAAATATTTTATTCTATCATTTCATGTGACAACACTGACGAAATGACACTTTGCTACAATGTAAAGTAGTGAGTGTACAGCTTGTATAACAGTGTAAATTTGCTGTCCCCTCAAAATAACTCAACACACAGGTATTAATGTCTAAACAACTGGCAACAAAAGTGAGTACACCCCTAAGTGAAAATGTCCAAATTGGGCCCAAAGTGTCAATATTTTGTGTGGCCACCATTATTTTCCAGCATTGCCTTAACCCTCTTGGGCATGGAGGTCACCAGAGCTTCACAGGTTGCCACTGGAGTCCTCTTCCACTCCTCCATGACGACATCACAGAGCTGGTGGATGTTAGAGACCTTGCACTCCTCCAACTTCCGTTTGAGGATGCCCCACAGATGCTCAATATGGTTTAGGTCTGGAGACATGCTTGGCCAGTCCATCACCTTTACCCTCAGCTTCTTTAGCAAAGGCAGTGGTCATCTTGGAGGTGTGTTTGGGGTCGTTATCATGTTGGAATACTGCCCTGCGGCCCAGTCTCCAAAGGGAGGGGATCATGCTCTGCTTCAGTATGTCACAGTACATGTTGGCATTCATGGTTCCCTCAATGAACTGTAACTCCCCAGTGACGGCAGCACTCATGCAGCCCCAGACCATGACACTCCCACCACCATGCTTGACTGTAGGCAAGATACACTTATCTTTGTACTCCTCACCTGGTTGCCCCCACACACGCTTGACACCATCTGAACCAAATAAGTTTATCTTGGTCTCATCAGACCACAGGACATGGTTCCAGTAATCCATGTCCTTAGTCTGCTTGTCTTCTGCAAACTGTTTGCGGTCTTTCTTGTGCATCATCTTTAGAAGAGGCTTCCTTCTGGGACGACATCCATGCAGACCAATTTGATGCAGTGTGCGGCGTATGGTCTGAGCACTGACAGGCTGACCCCCCCACCCCTTTAACCTCTGCAGCAATACTGGCAGCACTCATATGTCTATTTCCCAAAGACAACCTCTAGATATGACGGTGAGCACGTGCACTCAACTTCTTTGGTGGACCATGGCGAGGCCTGTTGTGAGTGGAACCTGTCCTGTTAAAACGCTGTATGGTCTTGGCCACCGTGCTGCAGCTCAGTTTCAGGGTCTTGTCAATCTTCTTATAGCCTAGGCCATCTTTATGTAGAGCAACAATTCTTTTTTTCAGATCCTCAGAGAGTTCTTTGCCATGAGGTGCCATGTTGAACTTCCAGTGACCAGTATGAGAGAGTGAGAGCGATAACACCAAATTGAACACACCTGCTCCCCATTCACACCTGAGACCTTGTAATACTAACGAGTCACATGACACCGGGGAGGGAAAATGGCTAATTGGGCCCAATTTGGACATTTTCACTTAGGGGTGTACTCACTTTTGTTGCCAGCGGTTTAGACATTAATGGCTGTGTGTTGAGTTATTTTGAGGGGACAGCAAATTTATACTGTTATACAAGCTGTACACTCACTACTTTACATTGTAGCAAAGTGTCATTTCTTCAGTGTTGTCACATGAAAAGATAGAATAAAATATCTACAAAAATGTGAGGGGTGTACTCACTTTTGTGAGATACTGTATATATACACACTATATTGTCAAAAGTATTGGGACACCTGCCTTTACACGCACATGAACTTTAATGGCGTCCTAGTCTTAGTCCGTAGGTTTCAATATTGAGTTGGCCCACCCTTTGCAGCTATAACAGCTTCAACTCTTCTGGGAAGGCTGTCCACAAGGTTTAGGAGTGTGTCTATGGGAGTGTTTGACCATTCTTCCAGAAGCGCATTTGTGAGGTCAGTCACTGATGTTGGATGAGAAGGCCTGGCTGCAGTCTCCGCTCTAATGGATCCCAAAGGTGTTCTATCGGGTTGAGGTCAGGACTCTGTGCAGGCCAGTCAAGTTCCTCCACCCCAAACTCGCTCATCCTTGTCTTTGTGGACCTTGCTTTGTGCACTGGTGCGCCGGGGCCATCCCCAAACTGTTCCCACAAAGTTGGGAGCATGAAATTGTACAAAATGACTTGGTATGCTGGCGCCTTAAGAGTTCCCTTTACTGGAACTAAGGGGCCAAGCCCAACCCCTGAAAAACAACCCCCACACCATAATCCCCCCTCCACCAAATGATTTGGACCAGTGCACAAAGCAAGGTCCATAAAGACATGGGTGAGTGAGTTTGGGGTGGAGGAACTTGACTGGCCTGCACAGAGTTCTGACCTCAACCCGATAGAACACCTTTGGGATGAATTAGAACGGAGAGGATTTTAGGATGACTTCAGTAGCAGATTGGGGTGGTAATGAGGTAAAAGTAGGAGCAACTTATGGTTAGATTTGTGTGTTAGATTTGTTCATTTTGTGTAGGGCCATTGTTAAGTGTAGCTTTTGTATCAGATTTAATACTGTAAAGCAGAACAGCAAGCTAAGACTTTAAATTCTGCATTCATTACATCATCTGTTTGTTTATTTATTTCAGGTAGTTATAGAGCGCCGTCAATTTACGCAGCGCTTTACATACACATTGTATATTTCTGTTAAAGCAAGCCTTTTATTTGCGGGTGCTTTCTATTGGGTGTATCAACAACTCACTAATACATAATCCGCAAACAAAAACTCTGCTCCATTCTGTCTCCAGAGTCCGTACTACCCCCCCCCCCCCCCCCACTGGGGGCCACCATTTTGCCTTTCACACAGTATAGGGAAGGGTCAATCACAGCCCACACATCAAAGATACCTCATCCCCCGCCCCTCAAAACCCCCCCACCCCCGCCTGTTTCAGTAATGTGTAATGATTCATTCCACAGGCCATTTACTGGGGGTCAGCGATGGGTTAAAGATAGATGTGAAGAGGGTAACTTTTTACAAAAAGTCAACATGTGTGAATCAGTAACAACATAATCTGATCAGGTTTCATGCGTCAACTGCTTACCCGCTTGAGAATGGAAAGGTTTACATGGTTACATAGTTAGTCAGGTTGAAAAAAGACACAAGTCCATCTAGTTCAAACAAAAAAATTTGTACATTCCCCTATACACAATTCTTCATCCACAGTTCATCCAGAGGAAGGCAAAAAAAAAAAAAACCCCAGCAGAGCATGCTCCAATTTGCTACAGCAGGGGAAAAAATTCCAGGCCTTTCTTAAAAACGACTGAGCTGGCCAGAACCACCTCTGGAGGGAGTCTATTCCGCATTTTCACAGCTCTTACTGTGAAGAAGCCTTTCCGTATTTGGGGATGAAATCTTTTTTCCACTAGACGTAATGAGTGCCCCCTTGTCCTCTGTGATGACCTTAACCATTGCCGCCCGCCCACCGTCAAATGACGGCTGGGTGGCGCTGCTCTCGTTCTGGGTGGACGTCATATGACGGCCCTCCAGAACCACCGCTCTCGAGTGCCCGTGGGGGCAAGCATCGCGGCGATCGGTGGTGTGGTGTGTCAGTCTGGCACACTGCTGCACCGATCTCCTCTGACGGAGGCTCTTTACCACGTGATCAGCTGTGTCAAATCACGGCTGATCACGATGTAAACAGGAAGAGCCATTTATCGGCTTTTCCTCACTCACATGTGACAGACTCGAGTAGAGCAGAGCCGATCGGCTGCTCTCCTGACAGGGGAGTTCTGAGCTGATTGTTTATCAGCGCAGCCCCCCCCCTCGGATGCTCAACCAAGGACCACCAGAATGCCGCTAGGACCACCAGGGATTGCCACCACACTGGACCACCAGGTATACCACCCTAGACCACCAGGGAAATGCCAATCAGTGCCCAGGCAGCTGCCAATCAGTGCCCATCCCCAATGCCTGCCAGTACCATCAGTGATGCCTATCAATGCCATCTATCAGTACTGCATATCAGTGCCACATATCAGTGCCCATCAGTACCCAGCAGAGCCGCCTATCAGTGCCACCCATAAGTACCCATCAGTGTAGCCTTTCAGTGCCCAGTGTCGCGTATCAGTGCCCATCAGTGTCCACCAGTGCCACCCATGAGTGCCCATCAGTGCTGCATATCAGTGCCACCCATCAGTGCCACCTACCAATGCCCATCAGTGCCGCCTATCAGTGTCCATCGTCAGTGCCACCTCATTCATGCCACCTTATCAGTGCCCGTCAGTGCCGCCTTATCAGTGCCCATCAGTGAAGAAGAAAACTTACTTTTTACAAAATTTTATAACAGAAACAAAAGGAATTTTTTTTTATTTGTTTAGCAAAAAATAAAAAATGCAGAGGTGATCAAATACCACCAAAAGAAAGCTCTATTTGTGGGAACAAAATGATAAAAATTGTGTTTGGGTACAGTGTAGCATGACCGCGCAATCGTCATTTAAGCAGCGACAGTGCTGAAAGCTGAAAATTGGCTTGGGCAGGAAGGGGGTGTAAGTGCCTGGCATTGAAGTAGTCAAAGTGAATAACTCAACACCAAGTTCACTATATGGACCACTTATGTATTTGTACATGTTGATCATATCCCCCCTTAATCTCCTCTTCTCAAGAGGGAATAGATTCAGTTCCTCCAATCTTTCCTCATAGCTGAGCTCCTCCATGCCTCTTATCAGTTTGGTTGCCCTTCTCTGCACTTTCTCCAGTTCCCCAATTCCCTTTTTTTGAGAACTGGTGCCCGAAACTGAACTGCATAATATATTGTTCACGTGGTTTCTTGCCTCTCTTTCTAGTAACTAGTTCTATATTGGTTAAAAAAAGGTTGAAGCCTGAATACATGTGTACAAACACGCTTAATAAAACACTCCAAAAATGCTCATCAAGTGTGAACCTAGAGTTAGTGAAAGATTTGAAATCCCCTCCCCGCCACCAAAATCTTCTTTGTCCATTAGGACCCTCAGGTCACAATCATTCATGTGCTGGGCAGCATGCTAACTCTGGGTGGCATAACATAGTGGCACTGCTACATCTAGGTTTGCCTCTAAAAATGACCTCATCCTTACGGAGGTGTCTGTTCTCTTTGTGTTTGTGTGGGACTTGCTTCAATTTCCTTCCACAGCCTGAAAGGTTAATCAAAACCGAGAACAACCTGGCCGTACACCAGAAGAATATTGCTCAATATTTCTAATTTTCAGAACGTTCTTTTGATTTTCTAATCATTAGTCAGGGTCTAAACCACAACCTTTTTTTTCAACTGAAAAACACTGAAGGAGCAGGATGGAAACATTTTTCTTCAATAAAAAGATTTATAAGAAGAGTGTTTACATTTGGGAAATTCCATTCATTGCATAATCAAATGTAAAAAGCACACGAATTCTTGAAGTACTTTCGAACAACAAGTCTATGTTGGCATTAACAAATGTACTAATGAGATTTTTTTGGGTGAACATTCATGTGAAAATCTACCATATGACGAGCTCTGTCCACTGTTGAGGGTTCTACATGTTCTGTAAACTCCTATGAAACCTTAACGTCCGAACTAATAAAAAAAAAAATATAAACTATGTATCTACGAATCTATCATCTACCAGCATGGCCGGTAAAAGTGCAAAATTAGCAATTGGAAATAGATAAGGTTGGTATTTGGTACGAAGAATGGTGGTATCCCTATCTTAAAGACATACTGTATCAGAGCCTACCTGAATGTATGAGGACAGTCACGTGGAGTAGAGCCAGCAGGATCCAATAGTTTCCCATGGTGAGGTATGATCCAGAAGTTTAGCTCCACACCGTAACGCAGAGGATCCAGTAGAGTCAATCGTTTTCCCTCCAATCCCTTCTGTTTCAAAACTCTGAAATCTTAAAGTTTAAGCACTTCCACTCTGTTTCCTGTAGGCTGGACCTCCCCTTCTCAAGTTCTGCTTGGTCTTAAAGGAGGTTTTTATTTAAACACATGTGAAAGGTTCCCTCTTCTCTCTCTGGTTCCTAAAGGCTTCTCTCTCGGGTCTGTTCTATGTAATAGATTCCAGCTGTCTGCAGGTCTCTGCTGCTCTCCCCTCCTTTTCTATGTCGGCAGCTGTTGCAGCCCACTCCTCTACTTCTCCCTCTCAGCTCCTTTCTCTTTCTATTATGAGAAGTAGCAGGGGGGTGGAAAGGGGGGATTTCCGAAGCAATGAGGAACCTGGCACAGTCCTATCATTGCGAGGTCAGAATAATTGGAATTTCCCAAAAATCTTCATCCTCGGCCAGAGCTAGCTGTTGCAAGTATACTACCGTAATTAGGGTTCTGACAGTTGGCTTACCATGGCACGGTCACAAACAATAGGGCCAGTTTGGAAGGTATAAACAAAAGTCGGCAGCGCTAATAATAACATGATGCAAACACACCAATAAAGTGCAAAAAAAATATTAGGTGACCAAAAATAGTGTAAGTCCACTTTGAATATGTAGAATGAGAACAACTAGTCCCAATTAGAGGATGCGTACACCACTGTGTAATGAAAAATATCAGAAAACTTCTGTGTTCACCATGTCCACCTGTGTGTGACTGTTTTTTTTGCACCTGCCAGTGCGTTTTCTATTACCAATGATTACAGTTTGGAAGGAATATAATTAAATCGTTAATAAACCCTAAAATGTTAATAGCCATTATAGCAGCTTACCTGAACACTTATCTTGTCTTCTTTTTTAAAAGCTTTCCTTTCTTCTTTTTTAAACCAGATCAAAGGTCCTCTTTTGGGGTGGCTCCATTGCCCTGCGGGGTTCTATGGAGCCACCCTTATGTGCGCAATACCAGGAGAGAGACAACAAGCTGGTCATACACTTTTATATCCAATCTAATAGATTCCATTATCTATGCAATACAGTGCAGAGGGTAGAACCCCCCCCCCCCCCGCTAGGCTACTCTATTCTGGCAGCTATCGGCAGGATAGCCCTGTCAGAATCCCCTAACAATGGCTGCATGTGATTAAATGCTGCTGTTGTTGAGCCAAACATTTTCTGTTTAACTCCTTTGATTTTTCAAACTAAGGATGTTGGGCAGAAGGGCGATGACAGAGCCACCTATTAAGCAGATTTCAGTAGTGTATGGTCAACTTAAAGTGGTAGTAAAGTCCCCTTTTTTCTTTATAACTACCGGTAAGCATATAATAAGTCTTACCTATAGGTACAGTAAATATTTACTTTATTGGCAGCCGGTGACACTGATGACATGCCATTGATTGAGAGAACTGTGCCATGGCCGTGACTCCTGCGCGCCTACACAGGAGTGACGTCATCACAGCACGGCCATTCAAATGGCCGGAGCCCACAAACCCAGAAAGAAGATCGGGTGAAGATGGAAGCCCTGTCAGCAGTTATGCAATGCAATACTAGCACATTTTGCTCTTAATTTGCAGGGGGAAGATTTTTTTTTTTTCCGTTAACTTTTATGTCTGAGAATAGATCTATGTTTGACCCAAGCATGTTTGAAGCCATTTACTGTTGACTGGCTCACTACCTCTGCTGGAAGCTTATTCCAATCATCAACTACCCTTTCAGTAAAATAATACTTTCTAAGATCAGTTTTGAACTTCCCTCCATGTTGTTTGAGGGTCCCTGTGTTCTTGATTTTGGTTTCATATTGAAAATACTGCCCTCCTGAATCTTATTCACCCCCTTGATGTATTTATAAGTGTCAATCATTTCTCCCTTTTTCCTTCTTTCCTCCAGACCAGGGGCATAACTACCACCATAGCGACCCATGCGGCCGAGTGGGGCCCAGTGAGGATAAGAGCACCGCCGGCACAGTCTCCCAGCCAGGGGAAGAGAGAGGAAAGGAAGAGGCGAGCTGTCCGTATCAGCAGAGAGCTGAATTGCCCAATGTAAGAGCTTTCATTAGAACTTCCAGTGTTCCCGGGGCTCACGTCACATAGCTCCACCTTTTGGCCCGGTGCCTTTGATAGACAGAACCCCGATCCAATGCGGGACATGTGACGTCATCAAAGGCGTGGGGCCAAGAGGTGGGGCTATGTGACGATGAGCCCCGGGAAGACAGGAAATTCAAATGAAAGCTATTACAGCGGGCAATCCTGCTCTCTGCTGATCCGGGTGGCTTGCCTCTTCCTCTGCATAGGTGGGGCTGTATGGGGCACAGGCAGACCAGACTGTATTGGGCACAGGTAACGCTGTATGGGGCACAGGTCACGCTGTATGTGGCACAGGTCACGCTGCATTGACACTAGGGCAGCTGTGGGGGGGGGGCTGTTTGCAGGGGGGCCCCATACAACATTTTGCTAAGGGGCCCTGCTATTTCTAGTTACGCCCCTGCTCCAGACTGTACATATTAAGTTCCTGAACTCGTTCTCGATATGTTTTATCCCCCAAACCTTTCACCATTTGTGTTACCCGTGTCTGAACCTATTGTATCTTATCAATATCTTTCTGTGAGTGAGTTCTCCAGAACTGGACACAGTATCCTAAATGAGGTCTTACTAAATACCTATATAGAAGAAATCAGGACCTCCTTCCTTCTGCTGGCGATCTGTCTAGTGATGCATCCTAGAGTTCTGTTTGCTTTTCCCACCGCCTGGTTACACTGTTTACTCATTTTGCAATCATCTGAAATAAGTACCCCCAAATCTTTTTCCTCTGTAGTGCTGACAGACACTGTACCCCCAATATTGTACTCTCTCAGGGGATTATTTTTACCTAGGTGCATGATTTTACATTTAGAAACATTTGAACTGCAGTCTCCACTGCTTTGACCAATCTTCCAGCAATGCCAAATCATGTTCCATATTACAGACACCTCCAGGGATATCAACCCTATTACACACCTTTGTGTCATCAGCAAAAAGACATACCTTGCCCAACAAACCTTTAGTTATATCACTTACATAGAGGTTAAATAGAACAGGACCTAGTACAGAGCCTTGTGGTACCCCACTAGTGACTGGTCTCTGTTCTAGGGCTTCCATTACATCCTTGCTCCTGCTTGTAATAGCAGTTTGAGAATTCCAGTTAATGTCAGGCATGTTAAAGTCACCCATAATCAAAATCTCTGTCTTCACTGCCATGTGAGTTATCTTGTCAATCAACAAGCTATCATAATCTTCAGTCTGTCCTGGTGGTCTGTTTACTATATCAATTCTAAGTGAAAATCCCTTTCTGGTTGGAAGGAAGACCCAGAGGGTTTCGAGAATTGAATTAGTTTTTTTAATGTTAACAACATTATGCTATTTTTGACAAATATGGCAACTCCACACCCCCTCTTCCCTACTGTGTTGTTCCTGTATAGTGTTTACCCTGGTATGTCCCTGTAGTTGCAACAAGGTCCAAGTTTTCCCTAGACATAAGAGTTGTCCGATCACAAAGCTTGTTGCCTAAGCTATGAGAATTAGTACACATGACATAACATACACTGCTATCTACGGCTTTATTTTTAGCACCAGAAACTTCAACAGAAGTGACTACCCCATCAGCCCAGTCCTTATCAACACAAACCCTCACATTTGTTTCAACCCACTGGGGACAGAATTGGTCCTCATCAATTAAACCTCTGACCCATTTCTCAGTTTAAATACATGTCCAAAAAAAATCCTAAGTTTCATACTAAGAAGCTCAGTGCTCTTGTGTGAGGAATGCAGACCATCTCTTTTGTACAGCAGACCACCTGCTGTACAACCAAAACCTTCAGCTTTGCACCAGCACTAATCCTTTGACCAAACATTGTCCATTATGCACAGGTAAGACCTCTGAAAATGTAACAGTACACCCTAACTGTTGAAGATCCTAGCCCAAAGTTTGAAAATCCTTTTGTACAGAACGCACATCGTTCTGGGACAAATCTTTTGTGCCAAGGTGCAAAACAACATCAACATTGTACTCTTCAATAGCTTTTTTTTACAATTTTTAAAATGCTTTTATCTCTCCTAACATTAGCCCCAGGCAAACACCTAACTTCATTTGATACTTTCACATGATTTCCTTGTAAGGACATCTCGTACAATTGAATCACCACAAGAAGATGACTTCTCTTTTTAGGATTATCCACAACACTCGCCTGGTTTCCAACCTCAGATAAAACAGTTACTTTTGGCATTGCAATTTTTTTTTCTCAGGGTCCTCCTTCCTATACAGAGAATGGTTGCCAATCTCACAAGCAGCTTTATTTGCAACCTTTGTATCTGCTTCTAGCTCAGAAATAACACTATTGGGGTTATGCAGTGTCACCAAAAGCTACATGTTTATGGTCCATAGACCTCACTCTTCCTGACCCAACAGTTGTCCACACTGCCCTTTTCCTGCACAGTCTTTGAGAAAAAGGTGGCTTTTTGCAGTGCAGCTCAACAGAACAAATTGGCTTCGACGGCCTCCTGATCTCAGACTGCAGGGCACAAACCAAGGAATTTAGACAAGCAATTCCATTCAGAGGCGGCTCTCTAATTAGGCAAATAAGGTGGTTGCCTAAGACCTCACACTTCCAGAGGCCTCACGGCCACCTAATTTGCCTGATGTGTGTGTGGGAGAATGGGAGGGAATGCCCCTGGTTAGTATCCTCAAGCTGGCAGGGCGAACGGGCCGGACGGGTAAAGGGTCACCGCCTTTAGTATACAGCGCTGATTCCTGCAGATGAATTGTAATCTAATGTCATACTGCCCACCGCCATACACTCCGCACCCCTCTCATGTCATACTACCTACCGCCATACACTCCGCAACCCTCTCATGTCATACTACTCACCGCCATACACTCTGCACCCCTCTAATGTCATACTACCCACTGCCATACACTCTGCACCCCTCTCATGCCATACTACTCACCGCCATACACTCTGCACCCCTCTCATGCCATACTACTCACCGCCATACACTCTGCACCCCTCTCATGCCATACTACTCACCGCCATACACTCTGCACCCCTCTCATGTCATACTACTCACCGCCATACACTCTGCACCCCTCTCATGTCATACTACCCACCGCCATACACTCTGCACCCCTCTCATGTCATACTACTACTGTGTTGTTCCTGTATAGTGTTTACCCTGGTATGTCCCTGTAGTTGCAACAAGGTCCAAGTTGTCCCTAGACATAAGAGTTGTCCGATCACAAAGCTTGTTGCCTAAGCTATGAGAATTAGTGCACATGACATAACATACACTGCTATCTACTGCTTTATTTTTAGCACCAGAAACTTCAACAGAAGTGACTACCCCATCAGCCCAGTCCTTATCAACACTAACCCTCACATTTGTTTCAACCCACTGGGGACAGAATTGGTCCTCATCAATTTCACCTCTGACCCATTTCTCAGTTTAAATACATGTCCAAAAAAATCCTAAGTTTCATACTAAGAAGCTCAGTGCTCTTGTCTAAGGGATGCAGACCATCTCTTTTGTACAGCAGACCACCTGATAGCATAATGACTAACATAACCAAAACCTTCAGCTTTGCACCAGCACTAATCCTTTGACCAAACATTGTCCATTATGCACAGGTAAGACCTCTGAAAATGTAACAGTACACCCTAACTGTTGAAGATCCTAGCCCAAAGTTTGAAAATCCTTTTGTACAGAACGCACATCGTTCTGGGACAAATCTTTTGTGCCAAGGTGCAAAACAACATCAACATTGTACTCTTCAATAGCTTTTTTTTTATAATTTTTAAAATGCTTTTTATCTCTCCTAACAGTAGCCCCAGGCAAACACCTAACTTCCTTTGACACTTTCACATGATTTCCTTGTAAGGACATTTCTTACAATTGAATCACCACAAGAAGATGACTTCTCTTTTTAGGAGGATTATCCACAACACTCACCTGGTTTCCAACCTCAGATAAAACAGTTACTTTTGGCATTGCAATTTTTTTTTCTCAGGGTCCTCCTTCCTATTCAGAGAAGGGTTGCCAATCTCACAAGCAGCTATATTTGCAACCTTTGTATCTGCTTCTAGCTCAGAAATAACACTATAGAGGTTATGCAGTGTCACACCAAAAGCTACATGTTTATGGTCCACAGGACTCACTCTTCCTGACCCAACAGTTGTCCACACTGCCCTTCTCCTGCACAGTCTTTGAGAAAAAAGGTGGCTTTTTGCAGTGCAGCTCAACAGAACAAATTGGCTTCGATGGCCTCCTGATCTCAGACTGCAGGGCACAAACCAAGGAATTTAGACAAGCAATTCCATTCAGAGGCGGTTCTCTAATTAGGCAAATAAGGTGGTCGCCTAAGGCCTCACACTCCCAGGGGCCTCGCGGCCACCCAATTTGCCTGATGTGTGTGTGGGAGAATGGGAGGGAATGTCCCTGGTTAGTGTCCTCAAGCTGGCAGGGCGAGCGGGCCGGGCTGGTAAAGGGTCACCGCCTTTAGAATACAGCGCTGATTGCTGCAGATGAATTGTAATCTAATGTCATACTGCCCACCGCCATACACTCCGCACCCCTCTCATGTCATACTACCCACCGCCATACACTCCGCAACCCTCTCATGTCATACTACCCACCGCCATACACTCTGCACCCCTTTAATGTCATACTACCCACCGCCATACACTCTGCACCCCTCTCATGTCATACTACTCACCGCCATACACTCTGCACCCCTCTCAGGTCATACTACCCACCGCCATACACTCTGCACCCCTCTCGTGTCATAATACGCACCGCCATACACTCTGCACCCTTCTCATGTCATACTACCCACCGCCATACACTCTGCACCCCTTTAATGTCATACTACCCACCGCCATACACTCTGCACCCCTCTCATGTCATACTACTCACCGCCATACACTCTGCACCCCTCTCAGGTCATACTACCCACCGCCTACACTCTGCACCCCTCTCGTGTCATAATACGCACCGTCATACACTCTGCACCCTTCTCATGTCATACTACCCACTGCCATACACTCAGCACCCCTCTAATGTCATACTACCCACCACCATACACTCTGCACCCCTCTCATGTTATACTACCCACCACTATACACTCTGCACCCCTCTCATGTCATACTACCCACCACCATACACTCTGCACCCCTCTCATGTCATACTACCCACCGCCATACACTCTGCACCCCTCTCATGTCATACTACCCACTGCCATACACTCCGCACCCCTCTAATGTCATACTACCCACCACCATCCACTCCGCACCCCTCTCATGTCATACTACCCTCCGCCTTACACTCTGCACCCCTCTCATGTCATATTACCCACCGCCATACACTCTGCACCCCTCTCATGTACATACTACCCCTCACCATACACCCTGCACCCCTCTCCTACTACTTCTACTTGCCTCCATAGACTCTGCACCCCTCTCAAGTACATACTTTCCACCGTCATACCCTCCACTTTCCTCTCCTACTCAGGTTTACCGCCATTGTACAGTACCATCATAATAGCATCATGGGCAAAGTAATGCACTGGGGCCCCTACTAGGTAGATGGTGTCCTGTGCTATACAGAAAAAAACTGTGAGTATGGCTAAATTATTCTACATATTGGGCATGGCTTTTTAGTTTGATTAGAAATTTTAGTAGTTTTTACGTTTTTTGGTGAGAGTTTTTTGGTTTCTTTGGTGAGATATCAGGGGTCTAAATGGACCCCTGAAGTCTCACTTTTAAAACAGAGAAAGGTACTGAGGAAACACATTCCCCAGTTCCTTTCTCTGTAGACTCAGCTGCATTGCAGATGAATGAACAGGAGACAGAGGCTCCTGTTCATTCATAAACTAGAGCATAGTAAACATAGTTTACTATGCTTCAGTTATGAAGAACACAGTGAGTGATCACTATCGATCACTCACTGTGTTATTTTAGAAAAGGTAAAGGCTGGTAAATTACATTTACCAGCCCCTTTTCCCAGTCTCCACCCTGAAGATCCCCTTCTGATTCCATAGACTAGAAATCTGCAAATAAATGGGACAGCATCCCAGCTTCCAAAAAGTGCCACGAAAAACAAATGCCAAACAAGTATTGCACTGAACCAAACCAGACATTTTAACAAGATTTACTTAAATTCAAACACAGGTACTAACCAAAGCTAGTTGGCTGTCTCCAAACTACTGCTGTTCATAACCATGCACTTTTGTCCTGATGCCCCTTTTTAAATACAACGCTAATTAGGCACCAATTAGGACAACAGCTCACCTCTTTTACATATGCTAATTGATAACACCCAGTACTCAAGACCTCAGCAGCACAATAATATTTACTCCAGTATTTAGTATCACCAATCACCAATCACAACACAGCCAAAATGCCAAGGTTAAAAAAGTAAATAATTGAAGAAAAGCAATTATAAATACTTTTAAACAAATTAAAAATAATTTAAACTTACTGTATTCAGCTACTGCTGTTCAAAACTATGCACTTTTGTTCTTCTGCACTTCTGTACTACTGCACTTCGAAAAGTGAAAACTCTACAGAGTACAGAGACTTGTAGTCCTAAAAGAAGGTGCTCAGGGGACACTCTAATGACGTTATCATTGCAACCCCCCACCAGAAGTTCAGGGAAGTGGCTCAGAGAAAGCTCAAGGCTGTAGTAAGTAGAGATGGGCAAGCAGTTTAGGCCAAGCAAAAGTTTGGCCCGAACATTGCCTGTTCGGTGAACTCCTGAATTTGCGGGGAGCTAGGCGGGATGTTTGCCCCACAATGCACAGCACATTCTAAGCCCTGATTGGGAAAAGCTCTGTCCAATCAGGGCACGATAAATATCTGGTTGTTAAGGAGCAGGCCAAGAAGCCAGCCGCAGCATCCTTAACAACAGATGAATTATCAGCTGTCAACAGGCTTTCCCGCTGACAGCTGAATGTAAAAAAATTAAAAATTGCCGGCAATAGAGAAATGTTTAAAAAAAACGCGTTGGGGTCCCCTCCAGAATCCATATCAGACACTTTGGGTCTGGTATTGATTTTGAGGGGAACCCCCACGCCAAGAAAAAAAAATGGCATGGGGTCACCCCCAAATTTCATACCAGACCCTTATCTGAACATGCAGCCTGGCAGGCCAGGAAAGGGGGGAAGCAAGTGAGTGCCCCCCCCCCTCCTGAACCATATGCCCCATGTCCTCAACATGGGGGGGTGCTTTGGGGCAGGATGGGGACAAGGTCCTCCTCCCCCCAACCCTCGCTCGTCCCCCCCCTTTTCCTGACCTGCCAGGCTGCATGCTCAGATAAGGGTCTGGTATGGACTTTGGGGGGGCCACGCCATTTTTGTTTTAATTTTGGCATAGGGTTCCTCTTATAACCCATACCAGACCCAAAGGTCCTGGTATGGATTGGGGGGACCCCCACACTGTTTTTTTTTTTATTGCCTGCAATCGGATTGTATTGCTGGCAATTTAAATGTCATTTTTTTTCCTTTATAAATGTCAGTTTTCCTGCAGCAGGTTCTATACATGGTTCAGTTGCGCCATTTTACAGGCAGGCTAAGGGGACCCCCAGGCATGGTATTTAAAGTGATTTTTCATTTTTATTATTTCACTTTAAGCATCATTAAAATCACTGCTCCTGTAAAAACGATATTTTTAAAAACCTTTTTTCTCTATTGATACATGTCCCCTAGGGCAGTACCTGGGCCCCCATAGCCTTTTTTATGGCCAACAGCTTGCATATAACCTTTCAAAATGGGGACTTTTGATTTTTCAAGTTCGAGTCCCATAGACCTTAATAGAGTGCGCGGCTCGGTTCCGAACTTTTTTCATGTTCGTGAGTTCTGGTGTGAACCGTACAGGGGCGTGTTTGGCCCAACTCTAGTAGTAAGTAAGGATGGGCCGAACACCCTCCCTGTTCAGTTTGCAGCAGAACTCCCGAACAGAGGAAATGTTCTAACCTGAACGGCGAACCCCATTGAAGTCTATGGGAGCTGAACAGGAAAAATCAAAAGTACCCATTTTGAAGTCTTATATGGAAGTACCGTATTTATCGGTATATTACACCCACAGGCGTATACACGCACCTTAATTTTAGGAGGGAAATTTTAGGAAACAAACTTAAACTTTAAATAGAGAACTTTGAAGCAAAATAAGGGTCAGTGTACATCTGCAGCCTCACCATTTGCTGGGGTGCTGACAGAGCCACCCTTAGCCCGAAATTTCAGCTGTGTATGGCCAGCTTAAAAGAGGTCTACTTAAAGCTGTATAAGACTTTGGTATATATTTAAAGCGTATGTGTGGGCTAAATCTCTGCACTGCATGCACATTTCTTCAATATTGTTCTCTTTAACCCCTTGATGCCGGCTACTTGCATATATGCGGCCGCTCGGCGGGTGGGCCTTAACGTCGAGTGGACCTGTTAAAACAACTTATGCTGAGAGAACGCTCCCTGCACGCTCCCAGAACATTAGCCAAGCAGGTACTGGAAAGCTCCTGCTGCATACTTGCGAATGCAATTTTCTTCAAATTCACCGATTTTTTTTTTTTTTTTTTATTCGAACCGATCAATTTTCGAATTGAAAATGTTATATTGTTTTCGATACAAATGCAGCAAAGTGAACAGACAAAAGAAAAATCTTAATCAAATGATTACAATGACTGTAAATCTGGTACTTATACTAGTTGTATGTAAAAATACACTTAATTATTTCTGAAGTTATATACAACTGTATTAAACAGTTTATTCTGTGTATCTGCGAGGAGCTCAGTTTTAAAACGCCCCCATTCTCCACATGCCATGGACATTTTAGCTGATAAAGGAAATGTTAGGAGACTGGATTGTGTTGCCCGCAGGCACAGATTTAGTGTGCAAATGACATGAATAGACTGACAAGAAGACGTGACCTCTGCTTTCTTCCACTTTCATTTTCCGGGAAGCCAGAAGATTCATAGAAATCGGGAGACTCTGCAGGTCTGACTACACTGGCGGAATATAGATTGGTTTACGTAAGAGTTGTCCTAATAGTGTTTAACCACTTGCTTACCGGGGCAATTTTTAGATTTTTTTGCACTCATTTTTTTGCTAGAAATTACTATAAACACCCCAAAAAAGTATATATTTTCTGAAAGTAGAGACCCGTGAGAATAACATTATGTTAGTTGCAATTGCTTTATGTTGCATAATATTTGTGCAGTTATTTATCAAACGCATATTTTGAAGGAAAAAATTGAATAAAATTAATATTAATGCAAAAAAACCCGCACTATCGATTTTTTGGGGTAAAAAAAACATACAACATGCTCACACTACACTACACTTCGCCTGCCTGCCCTTGACCCGCCCCCATCGGGAGAAGACAATTGCTCGGCAGAAGGGATTCCTCTGTCAGCACTGACTGTGTTGATGAAGGAATCATGCAAATTTCTTTTCCGCAACCTGTGGTTGCAGGAAAGAAATTCGCACTGTCCTTGGGCTGCCTTACAAACCCACTATTTGATAGCATAGCCAGGTGACAGGTACTCTTTACAGACACATTGGGGGTCTATAAGACCCCCAATGTCTCCCCTCCCCTCCAATGCAGCTATTCAAACACAGATCGTGCTTGAATAGCTGCATCCTCCGCTACTTTAGCTGAGGAATGAAAGCTGTTACCCCTGAAGTGACGTAATACACTTTGCTTCCAAGGTAATTAGTTGCAGGAGGGATTGGGGAATGAATGTCCCTCTGAGTTTCTCCTGCTTTTAACAGGAAAGATGTTTCCCACTGTCAAGGACTCTCCGGTGAATGGGAGAGCCAGAAACCATGGTGGGTGCTGCCGGTGCTGGGATGGGGGTCACCAGGGCTTTTTTTCAGCTGCAACTTGGTGGAACTCAGTTCCACCACCTCTGGCTCAGGCCCTCCACTCCCTGCTCACCACTGATACTTGTATTGTAAACACAGAAGTTCAGCTCCTGTGTTTACAAGTGACAGCTTGTCTCCCAACGGCTCCCACCGATCTGATCTCCTGAGCGGCTCCCACTGAGTGCAGGATGGGGACAAGGGAGATGCAGGTGCCTGGGGTGCAGAGCAGATGCCAACATCCTAGCTGAATACGGCAACAAAAGTAAGACATGTGGAAGATGGTGGAGCTTTTAAGGAGGGGGGAGAATATGGGGCGGGGGCAGTGGGGGGGGGGGGTTGCATGCCGAGGTCAGAGCTGAAGAGGAGTGAAAGTGAGTTGTGGATGAGGAAGCAGAGGTAAGCAGTTGTGGAAGAAGACTGAACTCTGCACTTTATGTGTAGGGCTCCCCTGAACTCTGCACTATGTATTCAGCGCACCCCTGAACTCTGCACTGTCTGTGTAACCCCCCAGAACCCTGCACAAGGTGTGAGTGTGGAAGGGAGGGGTTTTTTGGAGGGTCATGGTTGAGTTCCTGCACCTATTTTCGGAGAAAAAAAGCACTGAGGGTCACCCTTTGAGAGCCCCAAAAAAGTGATCACTTTTATTGGAAAGCCCTTGCCCAGCTTTTAAAGCCAGTACCAAGCTCACAGCTGCAGTAGCAGGTGTAAACTTAATGTAACCACTTGTCTACCATGCCATTTATAAGTGTACCTTGGTAGTCAAGTGGCTAAGTCCATAAAGCTGCCCTGTATTTTTTTCATTACAGGAACATTTCTTTGATGCCCTAGCTGGCTGCTGCTCACAACATTCAGCTTATGCTAATGCTGTTTTTAGTGTTTGCATTGATGCGTGTATAACCTACCCAGGGGTGTGGGAAATATTTACAATGGGAACACTCCTACTAAATTCCTGGAGGTCATAAAGAAATCATTTTCTACAAATTCTTTATCTGGCTTCTGGATGCCTGTGAGCAGAATACAGGTTGTCAGTGAATAAAAGGATATACGCTATATTACCAAAAGTACTGGGCCCCCATTTTTACACACTTGAACTTTAATGGCATCCCAGTCTTAGTCCGTAGGGTTCAATATTGAGTTGGCCCACCCTTTGCAGCTATAACAGCTTCTTCTGGGAAGGCTGTCCACAAGGTTTAGGAGTGTGTCTATGGGAATGTTTGACCATTCTTCCAGAAGCGCATTTGTGAGGTTAGGCACTGATGTTGGATGGAAGAGCCTGGCTCGCAGTCTCCGCTCTAATTCATCCCAAAGGTGTTCTATCGGGTTGAGGACTCTGTGCAGGCCAGTCAAGTTCCTCCACCCCAAACTCGCTCAACCATGCCTTTATGGACCTTGCTTTGTGCACTGGTGTGCAGTCATGTTGGAACAGGAAGGGGCCATCCCCAAACTGTTCCCACAAAGTTGGGAGTATGAAATTGTCCAAAATGTCTTGGTATGCTGACGCCCTAAAGTGATTGTAAAGTCTCATTTTAAAAAAAGTTGGTGCAGTTGGTTTTGCACAGAGCAGCCCGGATTCCACCTCTTCTTGGGTCCCTCTTTGCTGCTCCTAGTCCCTCTCTCCTATTGAGTGCCCCCATAGTCAGCAGCTTCCTATGGGGGCACTGGAGCTGAGTCACAGCCCCGAACCCAGTCCCCCCCCGTCTCTCCCCTGACTTACTGACTTTGATTGACAGCCACGGGAGCCAATGGCACCGCTGCTGTTTCCCAGCCAATCAATAGGAGGGTCCCGGAAGGCTTAGACATTTGTGAACATCGCTGGAGAGTAAGTAATCAGGGCGGTGCTGGGGAGGCTGCTACACACAAAAGGTTTTTATCTTAATGCAAAAAAACCTTCTGCCTTTACAACTCCTTTAAGAGTTTCCTTCACTGGATCTAAGGGGACAAGCCCAACCTCTGAAAAACAACCCCACACTATAATCCCCCTCCACCAAATGATTTGGACCAGTGCACAAAGCAAGGTCCATAAAGACATAGATGAGTGAGTTTGGGGTGGAGGAACTTGACTGGCCTGCACAGAGTCCTGACCTCAACTTAAAGAACACCTTTGGGATGAATTAGAGCAGAGACTACGAGCCAGGACTTCTCATCCACATCAGTGCCTGACCTCAAAAAATCACTTCTGGAAGAATGGACAAACATTCTCAAACATTCTCCTAAACCTTGTGGGCAGCCTTCCCAGAAGAGTTGAAGCTGTTATAGCTGCAAAGGGTGGGCCAACTCAATTTTGAACCCTACAGACTAAGACTGGGATGCCATTAAAGTTTATGTGCGTGTAAAGGCAGGCATGCCAATACCTTTGGTAATATATATATATATATATATATAGTTCTATATGGCTGTGCAACCCCTCTTAATAACCCTAAGGCCCCCTTCACACTGGGACGGGGGTGGCGTTGGCGGTAAAATGGCGCTATTTTTAGCACTGATTTACCGTCGTTTTGGCAGCGGTATTCGGCCACTAGCGGGGCAGTTTTAACCCCCGCTAGCGGCTGAAAAAGAGTTAAAACCGCCCGCAAAGCACCGCTGCAGCAGCGCTATGCTGGCGGTAAACACGCTGCCCCATTGATTTCAATGGGCAGGAGCGGTTTAGCAGCAGGACTTTTTTTAGTGTCCTACCCCAGTTTCAGGGCACTTTGCAGGCGCTATTTTTAGCACTGTAGCGCCTGCAAAGCACCCCAGTGTGAAAGGGGTCTTAGGGAGGGCTAAAGCGACCCTTGTTGCTATACTAAGTAATAAATCAAGCCATATCTGAAAAAAGAAGTTGTAAATACCTTTGCTGCTGATCACACCACTGAACACTGTTCCGATCCTCAGAAATCATCATTTCATTTCAATTTACATTTCATGTAAAAAATGCAGGAAACCAAAACTTTAGGGATAGTTGGTTTGGTTGAACCCATCTAGTGTATTTCTAACATTAGAAGGATGACTGACTGCCAATATTCTCCTCTCTATAGAAAATAAAGGAGAGAGTAACAGATTTCTCTGTTGTGACCTTTGAAGATTAATTTCTCCATGATGCCTGTAGCTACAGAGGTGAGGGGTTGTGTTAAAGTGCTTTTACTTCTGGTTCAGAATAAGTTAATAATTTGTGTGCATAACCAGGACACAGGCTCACTTTAGGTAAATACTGTATCCAATAATTAGGCTGCTTTTTTTTTTGCATTATAAATTGCTGGGGTCCAAGGGCAGCCAATACTAAGGCTACAATTTATATTGCAGTGCTATAGTATGCTATTACAGAACTTTTTGGGTAAGCACCGCCTGAGAATGCTGGCCAAGTGGGAGGGAGATGTGGGTCCGATTGACGGAGATCAGTGGGAAGAGGTCCTGCAGGCTGTGCCCTCATGCTCTTTAAATGTTTTGCAAATATTGACGCAATTATATATATTATTAAGGGTATATTATACCCCGCACAGACTGTATGTTATGGGTCTCCGGCCCACTCCACTGTGTACCAGATGCAAGAGAGACCATGGAGACCTAAACCACCTACTGTGGAGGTGCCCGAAGCTTCACCCCTATACTGGAAGGGGGTGGTGGACAGGCCCGGATTGGCCATAGGGCAAACCGGGCAAATGCCCGGTGGGCCGGGGCCGCCGGGCTGCATGTTCATGCTTGCAGGGACAAGGCAGGCTGCTCTTTAAGCCCGCGCCAGTCCCCCGGCCTTTCCGCGGCCGCCCGGCTTCCAATTCAGCTCAGGCTCAGCCATCGGCAACAGGGGGATGGAAACATGAAGGGGGGAGGAGCTAGAGGAGACACCTCTCCATGGCCGCCAGTATAGTTCAGCCGTTCGAGCTGGGGGGCGTGACCACGAAGGGGAGAGGAGTCTGCTGCAGGCGGATCAAAGAGAACGAAGGTAAGTGTGGCGCCCTGTAACCTGAATAGGAGGAGCGGTGGGGGGTGGCTGCATATAGAAGAATTATTCTCTCCATCTTCCTCCTGCAGTCTCTGAATGCCTGCCTCTGCTCCTCTCCCTCTCGCAGGCTGTCAGGTACTGCGGGAGGAAGATGGAGAGAATAATTCTTCTATATGCAGCCACCCCCCACCGCTCCTCCTGTCCTGCTTATCTCTGCTGCCCCCACAGTGTTCTCTACCCCCCACAGTGCTCTCCACCTCCCCCATGCTCTCTGCTGCCCCTCTGTGCCCTCTGCTTCTCTCCATGTGCTCTCCACCTCCCACCCTGTGATATCTACCTCCCCCATGCTCTCCGCTGCCCCCTGTGCCCTCCACCTCTCCCCCAGTGCTATCCAGCCCCCGCTGTGCTCTCCACCTCCCCCCATGCTCTACGCTGCCCCCCTGTGCCCTCCGCCTCTCCCCCTGTGCTCTTCACCTCCCCCATGCTCTCCGCTGCCCCCCCTGCCCTCCACTTCTCCCCCAGTGCTATCCAGCCCCCCCCTGTGCTCTCCACCTCCCACCCTGTGATATCTACCTCCCCCATGCTCTCCGCTGCCCCCTGTGCCCTCCACCTCTCCCCCAGTGCTATCCAGCCCCGCTGTGCTCTCCACCTCCCCCCATGCTCTACGCTGCCCCCCTGTGCCCTCCGCCTCTCCCCCTGTGCTCTTCACCTCCCCCATGCTCTCCGCTGCCCCCCCTGCCCTCCACTTCTCCCCCAGTGCTATCCAGCCCCCCCCTGTGCTCTCCACCTCCCACCCTGTGATATCTACCTCCCCCATGCTCTCCGCTGCCCTCTGTGCCCTCCACTTCTCCCCCAGTGCTATCCAGCCACCCCTGTGCTCTCCACCTCCCACCCTGTGATATCTACCTCCCCCATGCTCTCCGCTGCCCCCTGTGCCCTCCACTTCTCCCCCAGTGCTATCCAGCCCCCCCTGTGCTCTCCACCTCCCCCCATGCTCTACGCTGCCCCCCTGTGCGCTCCGCCTCTCCCCCTGTGCTCTTCACCTCCCCCAATGCTCTCCTTTCCCCCCATTGCTCTCCAGCCCCCCCAGTGCTCTCCACCTCCCTTCTGTGCTCTCCACCTCCCCCCATGCTCTATGCTGCCCCCCTGTGCCCTCTGTCTCTCCCCCTGTGCTCTCCACTACCCCCCTGTGCCCTCCGTCTCTCCCCCTGTGCTCTCCACTACCCCCCTGTGCCCTCCGTCTCTCCCCCTGTGCTCTCCACTACCCCCCTGTGCCCTCCGTCTCTCCCCCTGTGCTTTCCACTGCCCCCTGTGATATCCACCTCCCCCATGCTCTCCACTGCCCCCCTGTGCCCTCCACTTCTCCCCCAGTGCTCTCCAGCCCCCCCTGTGCTCTCCACCTCCACCCAGTGCTCTCTAGTCCCCCGTGCTATCCAGCCCCCGTGCTCTCCTCCTCCCTTCTGTGCTCTTAACATCCCCCATGCCCTATGCTGCCCCCCTGTTCCCTCCGCCTCTCCCCCTGTGCTTTTCACCTCCCCCCATGCTCCACGCTGCCCCCCGTGCCCTCTGCCTCTCCCCCTGTGCTCTCCACCTCCCCCTGGGCTCTTCACCTCCCCCCAATGCCCCCAGCCCCCCCAGTGCTCTCTAGCACCCCCCCAGTGCTCTCCAGCCCCCCTGTTCTCTCCACCTCCCTCCTGTGCTCTCCACCTCCCCCATGCTCTCTGATGCCCCCCTGTGCCCTCCACTTCTCCCCCAGTGCTCTCCAGCCCACCCAGTGCCCTCTAGCTCCCCCGTGGTATCTAGCCCCCCTGTCTCTCCTCCTCCCTTCTGTGCTCTCCACATCCCCCATGCTCTATGCTGCCCTCCTGTGTCCTCCGCCTCTCCCCCTGTGCTTTTTCACCTCCTCCCATGCTCTACGCTGCCCCCCTGTGCCCTCTGTCTCTCCTCCTGTGCTCCCCACCTCCCCCATGCTCTATGCTGCCCCCCTGTGCCCTCTGCCTCTCCCCCAGTGCTCTTTAGCCCTCCCAGTGCTCTCCAGCCCCCCTGTGATCTCCACCTCCCCCATGCTCTACGCTGCCCCCCTGTGCCCTACGCCTCTCCCCCAGTGCTCTCCAGCGCCCCCATTGATCTCCGCCTACCCCCTGTGCTCTCCACCTCCTCCCATGCTCTCTGCTGCCCCCCTGTGCCCTCCGCCTCCCCCCAGTGCTCTACAGCCCCCCAGTGATCTCCACCTCCCCCCTGTGCTCTCCACCTCCCCCCTGTGCTCTCCACCCCATGCTCTCCTGCCCTCCCTGTGCTTTACGCCCCACCCTGTGTTTTTGCTTCCCCCTGTGCTCTCCAACCCCCCACCCCCTGTGCTCTCCAGCCCCCCATGCTCTCCGGCCCCCTTGTGCTCTCCTCTTCCTCCCTGTGTTCTCTGCCTCTCCCCCATGCTCTCCGCCTCCCCCCACAGTGCTCTCCAGCCCCCCTGTGGTCTCGCCCCACCCCATGTTCTCAAAGTTCTTCCCTGTGCTCTCTGCCCCACCTGCTTTCCCTGTCCCCCTCACCCCCCGCACCTTTGCCGGGTTTCCCCCTCCCCTCTCCTGGGGGATCCGTCAGGATGGAGAGTGGGGAAGGGGCCGGTTAAGATGTCATGGGCTGCTCATTCCAAAATGCCCGGGCCTATTTTTTGTCCCAGTCCGGGCCTGGTGGTGGACACCATAAACAGGGTGTTTCAGGTCTTGATGCCCACAAATCCAAAACACTGTTTACTTAATGTATTAGATGAGTTAGAATGGGAGGAGAGTACTAGAGTGGCGGTTACTAGAGCTTTATTCCTGGCACGTAAGCTAATAATGACACACTGGATATCGAGAAGACCCCTCTGCTCTCAAAGAGTGGATTAATTGCTGTGGGAGAAATGATCCGGAAAGAAAAAATAATTTACCAACATAGAGGTTGCTCCCAGAAGTTTGAGAAACTTTGGGGACTGTGGCTGAATGTACCGGGGCTCGCCCTGGTGGATCTAGTCATGGGCAGATTGCTGGGCATGGGCATCTGAGGTGGCTAAATGTCAGACCAAAAGAGCACATTTTTTTTTCTTTTTCTTCTTTTGACAGGCGTGCGCACGGGGTGTGCCAGGTGCCTCTCTTGTATCTCCAACCCAGGTCCCGCTGAGAGTGGAACAGAGGCAGCCGAGGGACAGGAGGAACATGAGTGCCTGCAGATGTAGACCTGGAAACTTGTAGCAGAGGATGCGACCTTGGGAAGGCAGGAGAACCATCAGATTAGGAAGGGCAGCCGTGAACCATGGGTCAGCTGAGTTTTAAGAGGCATTCTGCTTGGATTGTGGAACTGGGACATGAGGTGATGTAGAGTTTCTAGCAGGCTTGCATAAGGAAGTCGCAGCTGGTCGCAGGACCGTAGTTGCAGACACTCGGATGGCAGTGTTGAGCCAAGCAGGGAACAGGAGCGAGGTCACTAGGATAGCCGGGTTCGGTAGCAGGTGGGCAGCAATGTACCAAGGCATGAGGCAGAAGCAAGATCAAATGGTAAGCTGGGATCAGGAACCAGTAATCAGGAGTATAGCAGAGTCCAGAAGCAGGGTCAAGGAAAGCCAAGTTCAGCAACGGGTATCAAGCAGGATAACAGTAGGATTCAGGGTATCAGGGAACAGCTGAAGACCAGTCAGCATTGATCAGGGGTCAGGGCACCCTTTAAATAAGCCGTCTGGCACCAACTGGCACTAGGGATGCGCTCCTGCGCGTGCACGCAGTCCACTGCACATGCGCATTGGTGCCTATGGGCATTTGCAGTCGCCCGTGAGCGCGTGGGCGCCAGACGTTTTCTAATTGTTTTCTTACAATTTCGGACCTGATTCAAATTTGAATAGTTTTCTATTCTAATTCGAATAGTTTTCAAATCAAATTCGAATATTTTTCTAATTGAATTTGAATTTCCGAAGAGAATAAAATAGAATAGAAAATAAAAGGAAAAGATTGGAAAATAATAGAATAGAATATAAAAGAATAGAATATAATAGAGTAAAGCAGAACAGAATAGAAAATAAAAGAATAGGGATAGAATAGAAACTAAAAGAATAGAGTAAAACAAAACAAAATTGAATAGAAAATAAAAGAACAGAATAAAATAGAATAGAAAATAAAGGAAAGGAATAGCATAGAATAAAAATAGAATAAAATAGAAAGAATATAACCATCTTCTGAAATTAGAATTTCCATTAGAATCAATTCAAATTCGAATAGAATAGAAAATAATATGATAGAATAGAAAATTAAATAATAGAATAGAATAGAAATAATATAACTATATAACCGTTTTCTGAAATTCAAATTTTGAATAGAAAAGAATAGAATAGAATAGAAAATGAAAGAATAGAATAGAAAAAAACAATAAATTAGTATGGAATAGAAAGAATATAACCATCTTTCAAAATCTGAATTTTGAATAGAATAAATTCGATTTTCAAATGTTATCGTTCTGCACATGTCTAGCTTTGCACATTTTTTTGTTAACCATTGTGGCGCATTGGCAGCCCATGCATAATAAATGGGTTACCCTAATGCTGCACATGTTATCGTGTGTCATAATGCGCGCTATCAGGTACGTATTAACACACCTCAATGGGACTCTTCAATGTGAATGGGCCCTAAATCTATTCTCTTTTCCTACACAATGCTGTGCTTATAGAAAGAACATGACCTACAATACTAATGCCCCGTACACACGGTCGGATTTTCCGATGGAAAATGTCCGATCAGAGCGTGTTGTCGGAAATTCCAACCGTGTGTGGGCTCCATCGGACATTTTCCATCGGATTTTCCGACACACAAAGTTGGAGAGCAGGAGATAAAATTTTCCGACAACAAAATCCGTTGTCGGAATTTCCGATCGTGTGTACACAAATCCGACGGACAAAGTGCCACGCATGCTCAGAATAAATAAAGAGATTAAAGCTATTGGCCACTGCCCCCTTTATAGTCCCGACGTACGTGTTTTACGTCACCACGTTTAGAACGATCGGTTTTTCCGACAACTTTGTGTGACCGTGTGTAGACAAAACAAGTTTGAGCCAACATCCGTCGGAAAAAATCCTAGGATTTTGTTGTCGGAATGTCCGAACAAAGTCCGACCGTGTGTACGCCCTATAATAAGGGAAAACTTTATCATACTGGGATGCTGAAATTAATGTATTTTACTATTATTGTCTCCATAGAGAATTTCAACAACAGACACATTGTTGTTTTAGGGGGGCCATTTATATGACGAAAGATTTAATCAGGTGCAGAAATTTTTACTACTATATATTTGCACATTTTTTTCATAATGTTCATGCAAATATATACTGCAAATGTATAGATCTTCTTTAATCACCCCTGCACATGATTGGTGTTTAAACTAAATACAGTTTCACAGGTTTATACTCCAGGGAAAGTAGTTTCCAGTGACATGCATCTGTAGGAATTTACTCTGGAAATATCCATAGCCAAATGTTTCTGAATCATGTTATTTACAGTGGGAAATCTGAAATGTATCTTTGTTAAAGCTGTTGTTAAGACCAAAAGGGCAATATAAATATTTACCCAGCTAGTGAACCCTGCTCGAAACAAGACATCTGAAACCAAAACTCCAGGAAAAGTGCTAAGCGCACTGCTGAAATACATTTAGTACATGTGAACTGATTTAATTGTCAAAAAATACCGTATTTATCAGTGTATAACACGCACTTTTTTCCCCCTTAAAATCATGGAAAATCGTAGGTGCGTGTTATACACTGATCCCTGTTGTCTCCAAGGGAAGAGGAGCGAGCGCCGCTGAATTACACAGAGCCGCGATCTCCTCTGTACCCGGGGGTCCGTCACTAACAGCCAAGCCTCCTGGCCCCGCATTGGGCCCCTGTTCTGTCTATCATATGAGCAGGGCCAGGAGGCGTGGCTGTGAGTGACGGAGCGCCGGGTACACAGAAGATCGCTGCTCTGTGTAATTCAGCGGCGCTCGCTCCTCTTCCTTTGGAGACAGCAGGGATAATCCAACACTGGCGAGGCTGCAATGATGGGAAAGGTGAGGCTGCAAATGGGCACTGAACAGGCTGCATTGTTGGGCAATTTAATGGCTGCAGATGGGCACTGAGTAGGGTGCATTGATGGGCAATTTAGAGTCTGCAGATGGACACTGAGCAGGGTGCATTGATGAGCTTTGACCCTAATTTTGCTGCAAAGTTCTTTATTTAAAATGTACCTTTTTTTTCCTTAAACTTCCCTCCTAAAATTGGGGTGCGTCTTATACGCCTGTGCGTGTTATACACCAATAAATACGGTATGTGATTCTGTTTAGCCAGTCTTGCGATTCCCACACCTCTGCCACACTGCATGGACAGTCAGGCGATGCCACGGTTTCATACTTCTAGTAAACTTAGGAGGAGTTCTACCTGTCAAAGGAATTGTACTTCTGTTCATCTAGTTCTGAGATTTACACAAGACTGCCACAAAACACAGCCAAGCTGGTGACCTGTCTTTTCTTTGTTGCAGTTAGGCAATAAAGCTTGGTCTCCTACCTCCCCTAGCCTACACATGGATATTGAAGGAGCAGCATGTACTTTCTCACCAGACATTCATGCAAAACACCTGATTGGTTCTGTGACAGACTCAAACAGGACAGAGGCTTTTGGAGGGGACTGCAGGCTAGCCTCTTGCCTACTGACCATGGACCATGGACCCTACTAGGGAACACTACTTTTTGGTAAGTGTGTGCCTGGGGGACCATTGGAGTGGCCTTGCTGCGGATTCAAGTCCATGTTTCCCCAAAACACACAGACTCTGGGAACTGGAGGACCCAGATACATATTTGGGGTCTCTAGGCCTAAACCAGCAATGACTGCTTTAGATTGTGATACTCAGAGCAGATGTTAATATTAACAGCTCAAAGCAACCTGATTCTGGGGCCTTCTAATATAATCTGCTTAAGGTGTTATGGGTTAAGTGTCTTTCTCCCATTGTGTGCATTCCCATTGTTAATTGAGTCACTTATTGTTTCTGTCTGTTGGCTAACTTTTGGAGGATCCTACATGGTGGGATTAGCCTTGTGTCAACTTTACTTCGTTATCTAACCATTGTGTGATGTTTTGGGTAAATATTTGGTTTTATTGTTCATGTGGTGACTGACCTACTTTTGAAGTGTATAAAAACCTGTATTTTCTGTTCAATAAACAGTCATTCCTTTGGAGTTTACCTCAATATCTTGTCTGTGTATGATGCTTGGAGTAACAGGGCTGGTATTAGCTCTCGGTCTTCTGGAATGCTTTGGAGGCCAGGAGGCACTGTTTAGAGAAAGCACCTAAGCGAGGTGCCAGGCTGTTCTGTCCCAGGCTCCTACTTTTACTCCTTCCTTTCCCAGTCTGAGTTCCTCTGTACAGATGATAGTTAAAGCCAAAGGCTCACACCAGTCAAATTTAGATACTTAAAGCTGAAATCCAGACACATAACCTTTTTTTTTTTTTTCTTTATGATATTCTGCAATAGCCACAAAGGATATAAATCTACTTTGTGATCGCTAAACCCAGATATTACCATATAAAAGTAGCAGTGACATCATCACTGTTCTGTACATAATTTGTGCAGAGAGCAGAGCTGTGGGAGGGGCTCAGCAGCTCCACCCACTACAGGCTTCCTGCAGAAAACTACTGAAGGGGCGGAGACAAGACCAGTCGCCCTGCACAAGGAGAGAGATCAGCAGAAACTGGTCTTTATTACAAGAAGCCCCTGCACAGAGACAATGTTTCACTGGTCTTCACTGTTATAAGGGGAGGTGTTTACCCTTACAGACTAAAAGTAGTCCTGTGATGATGCTAATTTGTCCAATGGGCACGCTGGTGCCAAAAAAAGCTGCAAAGCTAAAATGCTTGACACAAACCACCTTCATTATAATGTCCTGGCAGGGGGGTTCCTCCAGCCACGGCATTCAGACCCCTACCTGAACGATAAAATTTTTTTAAAAAATAACCATGCATGACCAGCTTAAATAGGCTTTTTTATAGAATAAACTTCATGAAGTTGACCTAAAACATAAACAAGTACTTACCTACCTCCATGATGCCTCTCCTTCTTTTGTTCTCTTCCTGGCGCCTTTCTGCTTCCTGTGGATTTGCTCCCGTGCCACCATTTTGAAATTATTTTCTGGGGTCCACTTGCATTATAGACCTTTTGAGCATGTGCAAGATTAGGTCATTACGTCATGTGGATCATCCCGCACATACGCCAAACAACATTACATTTGTATGTTTTCTTTCTTTTTTTTTTTTTTTAAAGCCTTCCCACTAGAACTCGATTTTTTAAAACAGATTAAAGTGGTTGTAAATGATCGCCTTGTAAAACGATCCACTCAGTTTGAAAAATAAATGAAAGGGCAAAACATTTGTGTATAGATTAAAAAAAATATATATAAATACCTTTTTTACACTTTTTTATATGTGATCACATTCCCTCTGTTCTCAGCTGCATAAGAGCTGGAGGGAGGCGAAGTAGCATTGCACTGAGCTTCCCAGTGAGGCTGTGCAGCAGGGGCGTGTCAGGACAAGTCTAATCATTGGAGGAGAGCAGGCTGAGTTCTCCTGCTTAGTGTGGTCAGTTTTTAATAGGAAAGCAGAGGGAATAGCAGGAACACCAGGGATTTCACACAAAGGAAGTAATACAAAGAGAACAAGATATTTCTTCATACAAGTACATGATACAGCAGACACATATCAGGAATATGAAATGTTGAGGTAACAAACACTTTAATGTATCATTGTATGGTGCATGCGTGAGATGAGCCACATGAAGCCTCTCCTTCATTTTTCGTTCTCTTCATGTTGCCTCTCTGCTTCCTGTGGACTCAGTTCCGTGCTGCCATTTTGGAATTATTTTCCAGGGCCCACTTGCAATTTAGACCTTTTGAGAGTGTTCAAGATTAGGCCATGATTTTTTTTAAAGCAGATAAATGTAACGTTGTATGGCGCATGCACAAGAGGAGCACATGATGTACTCCAACTCACATACAGTATGTGCAGTACAAAAATACTATAAGATCTCACAGATAAGAGAAAAGATCTCCCTGAAGGTACTGATGCCTTTAGGAAACCAGGAGGTGGACACAAGAAAGGTAAGTAAATAAAAACACTTCCCCCCCCCCCCCCAAAAAAAAAAACAAACAAACTGATTTCACATCAGCTTTCAGAGATGCATGTGAATTGTAGTAAAATAGGGAAAAGGTCCAAAAGGTACATTTTTTTTTTTTTATGGGTCTGGGATTTCTCCACTGGGGGGAGGTCAAATGGAGTTGGGCTTTAGTTTTATGTACATCCTAATACCGGCCATAGACGGTTCAAATCTCGGCCTGGTTGTATGAGCAGACTAAATGTGCCCAAGTTGATGGATCAATCAACTTGAGTACTACTAGCCTGCCAGATTTTACATGTGATTATTGCTAGCAGTGGTTATAGCCACTAGACATAACCATTGTCTTCTCCTGGCAAGGATGGCTTTCCCCGCACACTGCTGGGAGATACACTGTCTGTGTTGATGTAGGAATCGAGCAAATTTCTTTCCTGCAACTGGTGGTTGCAGGAAAGAAGTTTGCTCCGTCTATGGCCTGCCTTATTCACACTAGCAATGCCATGCATGCACTTATAGGATATTTCTAAACACATAAGCATGCAATGATTTTAAATGTGTTTCAAGAAAATAGAATTCTGTGCATCCAAAGGCAGGTTAGACGCTCCGATTGTGTGTAAAAGCATGAAAACCCAAGTAAATTTACACACGGGAGAAACTGATCTGGAAAGCATAACGGCTAATTTAATTGACTGATATAGGACTCGTAGGGGTGGATTAACTAAAGGCAAATAGACTGTACAGTTTGCAAGTGCAGTTGCACTCCAGAGCTTAGTAAATGAGGGGAAGCTCTGCTGATTTCCATCATCCAATAATGTGCAAGCAAAAATATATATATATTTTTTTCTTGCATGTGATTGGGTATTCGTTGCAAAGTGAAGCTTCACCTTATTTACTAAATTCTGGAGCAACTGCACTTGTGAACTGGACAGTCTATTTGCCTTTAGTAAATCAACCCCATAGAGTGCCACTTTTGGAGGCGGCGTTTAAATGCAGTAGCACTCTGTGCTATGGGCTGATTAGCTACAGATAAGGGTGTCGGTGTTCTGCTGAGAAAGGTCCCCCGGCGGATAAGGACCCCACTGTACTGCGCAGGTGCAGCGCTTGCGCGGTACGAGCCGCCGAAAATAGCCGAAGCTGAACACCTGTAAGTCAGCGGTACACGGCGCCTACGTGCCAACACTGGTGTAAAAAAACACTTAGTAACAGGGCCCCTCGCTTCACTCGGCATATTTATATTCTAACTCTATGTCCACTTGGATGGTGGGGCTTGAACCTGGACTCAGGGCAGAATGTAGTGCGCAGGCACCGTGTAGAGCTAACGATCAGTTGTTCATCTTCGGAGACTTTCGGCGGCTCCGTAGTAGTTCGTACTGCGCAAGCGCAGCACATGTGCAGTACAGGGGGGTCCTTATCTGCCGGGGAACTTTCTCGGCAAGACACCGACAGAAACCCCATCCCTGTTTGCATCCAGTGATGGTCAGTGTCTGATGAAGGTTACATGATACATTACATGTATCAATTTCTATTATTACTATATCATATTATCTTGCATTCTAAGTCGGCTTGTGTCTGTTTCAGTATAGAAGCCCCCCCTTCCCCCTTTTCTTTTTTTTTTGAGGGACTAGCTGAAATCAATGGCAATAGGTAATAAAAAATTCCCCTCCCTCCTTTCCCTCTTCCCCTCTTTTCCCCTCCCCCCTTCCTAGACCCTTTTTTAGTGTTGGCCATGGCTGACAAGCAATCACCTTTTTTTTACCCCATAGGTATTGGGAAAGCTGCTTCAATTGATGCTCGGAGCTGTTTTTTTCTCATTTTATTTATTTTTTTATTTATTTGTTTATTTTTTTTCCCCCGATTTCTGAACCAGATTTCCCCTACCTAGGTGCTGCGCTACAGCACCAAGCGGTTACTAACAAACTGTTGCTAACTAAATTTTTTAGGGTTTCCTTTTTTGTTTTTTTGAGTAAAAGCCTGATCTGGCTACTCTCCAAATTTTGGAAGACGCCACCAGATGAGGGCAGGATAGATACCCTTTTGTCATCTTGGGTATTGTTTATTGGTGTTGTATGTGTATATGTTTTTGTTTGGAATGATTGGTTATGCATTGGTTATGCTATTACCAGGTATAGACTCCCTGGATTGGTGCTGCCCCTGAGATGTACATTAGGGTGTACACCTAGATTAAATTTGTTTTCTACTTCTCCTTCTTTCATTTATAATTTGACATATAATGACGACACGTGATGTCTCCGTTTTCAGGATATTATCCTGGAATGTTCGGGGACTTAATTCTAAATTTAAGAGGGCGATACTTTTTAGATACCTTAAGTTACATTCTCCACATATGGTGCTTTTACAGGAGACGCATCTCAGGGGCAGCAAATGTTTGGCACTAAAAAAAGCCATGGATTCAGCAAGCCTTTCATTCTTCTTATTCAACATATGCAAGAGAAGTATCGATATTAATCAGTAAATCTCTTCCATGTATAATGGAACAGGTCTATACTGATCCCCAAGGCAAATGTGTAATAATAGTATTTACGGTGTGGGGTACGCGATATATAGTAGTAGGGGTGTATATTCCCCCTCCTTTTTCTTCGTCCACCCTATACTCAATCTTGGAGAAAGTAATTTCATATTATCCGGCAAAACTGTTATTGATGGGTGATTTCAATGCCATTATGGCCCCTGACCTGGACAGACCTGTTCCCCCAAAACAATTTTCTACAGATTTACTTACCTGGGCTCAAGTAATGGGCGTAACTGAGGTCTGGAGGTGGAAACATCCTGAGGCTAGAGCCTACTCTTGTTTTTCTGCCACATATAAAACCTCTTCTTGCATTGACCTTGCCTTTGCTAATCCGACTATGCTGTCTGATGTATTAGATGTATCATATCTACCCAGCAGACTCTCAGATCACTCACCATTACTTCTTAAAATTCATGCCCCATCCTATAGAACTGCAGCCCTATGGTGCTTGGGGACCCACTGGCTTTCTCATGTAGACCTGACGACCAATATCTCACTACGATTGGCGGAATATTGGGAGTTTAATGAGGGATCCTCCTCTGTTGCAATGATATGGGACGCCTTCAAGGCCTTTTGCAGGGGACAATATATCTCCTCTATTGCTGGGATTCGTAGGGAACAGGCAGCCGTTGCAACAGCGCTACAGCAAGCTGTGCAACGTCAGTCTGATATTTATATTATTGACCCTACTAATATCCATTTTGACCTCCTGAATGCTGCAAAACGTAAGCTACATCTCCATCTCACTGAGATCACCAGATTAGATCTACATCGGAATAAACAAATGTTCTTTGAACAGGGGGACCGTAATGGTCGTCTTCGAATGAATGAATGAATGAATGATTTGTAAAGCGCTGCAATTGCGAACTGAATCGCCTCAAGGCGCTAGATGTATTCTCTGTAGCCAGCTTCTAAAAAAGGAAGGTCTTTAGTTTTTTCCTGAAGGCCTGGTGGTTTTCTTCCATGCGGAGGTTGGTTGGGAGAGCATTCCATAGTCGAGGTCCTTGGACTGCAAATCTACGTTCTCCCTTTGCTTTGTAGCGGTATTTGGGAATGAGGAGGAGGTTTTGGTTAGCTGATCGAAGACTGCGATTCGGTGTGTAGCGTTTTATTTTTTCCCGGAGATATTGCGGAGCGTTTCCTTGTATGCATTTATGGGTGAGGCAGAGGGTCTTGAATATGATCCGATTCTTCACAGTTAGCCAATGTAGGCTTTTTAGGGATGGGGAGATGGATTCCCAGGGCTTTTTTCCTGTTAACAGTCTTGCCGCCGTCTTCTAGCGATGTTGGCACAGCCTGATTATCCTCCAACAGTGATTCCCAATGTGGTGTCTGCCTCAGGTGCATCAGTTTCTTTATTACCAGATATATTAGAGGTCTTTCGCCAATATTATAGTTCTCTTTATACCTCTGTGTTGCCTTCTGACTTTCAGCCCAAGGATTTGGCATCCTGGCTAGACCCATTGGCATTAGGCTGGCTTTCAGATAAAGAAAGAGAATCTCTGGTGGGGCCAATAACCCCGGAGGAGGTACTGAGAGCAATCAAATAATTTCTGCGGGGGAAGTCTCCGGGTCCGGATGGCCTCCCCATAGAGTTTTATAAGACACATGGGAATATATTAGCTCCCAAGCTAGCACAACTTTATTCTCAATGCCTGACAGATGGAGCCCTTCCAACTTCTATGAGCCATGCCCATGTTATACTAATTCATAAAGATCTAAAAGATCCCTCATTGGGTGCCTCCTATAGGCCAATTGCCCTACTTAATACAGATTTTAAAATTTTGACTAAATTACTTACCATCAGACTACAGCCACTATTACCATCTGTTGTAGATATTGATCAAACTGGCTTCATGGCCAACAGGTCAACCGATGTAAATTTGAGCCGTTTGTTTACTAATATACATGCAAAGCATTTGAATGAAGGTACTAGGGTGGTGGCCTCCTTAGATATTGAAAAGGCCTTTGATACTATCGAATGGCCTTTTCTTTGGGAGGTCCTTAGAAGGATGGGGTTCCCCCTGATCTTTATTAAATGGATACAGATAATTTATCAAAATCCCACTTCAGCTATCAAGTTGGGAGGTAGCTTATCACAGTCTTTTTCTCTGTCAAGGGGTACTTGACAGGGCTGCCCCCTCTCTCCAGCCCTTTTCGCCATAGCGATGGAACCGCTGGTGGAGGCTTTCCGTACTTCCCTTCATGTTAAGGGATTACGTGTTGGCTGGCTGGAGGAAAGGGTCGCCTTGTATGCGGACGACCTACTCCTCTTTCTTAATGACGCAGGACTATCACTTAGGGGGGCCCTACAGGTCCTCAATTCTTTCTCCGCAGTCATAGGCCTTAAAGTAAACTGGGAAAAGTCACTTCTATTTCCTATAGACTTTGCGGCTCGTGCTACTGCTGATATGGATACCCCCCTAAGATGGGTGGGGAATTTTAAATATCATGGGGTGATGGTTTCCAGACAGGTTTCAGACTATATATCCCTAAATTTAACACCTGTGATCCAGGAGACTCAACAACGGCTGAAGGCATGGGAGTCATTACCCCTTTCATTGTTAGGATGCATAAATTTAATAAAAATGAATGTATTACCTAAATTCACATATTTATTTCAACACTCTCCCCAGTGGATCCCTAAATCTTTCTTTGCAAGGCTACATCGTATTTTCTCAGCATTCATATGGAGATCAAAGTCCCCTAGGTATAGCTGGGCAACTTTGGTACGCCCGACCTCCCAAGGTGGCCTGGCATGTCCAGATTTCCATAAATATTACTTGGCTTCTCAGCTAGTAACTACGGCCTGGTGGCTTAACCCAGATACCTCAAATTCCGCTACTCAGGTAGAAGCAGCAGTGCTGGGATCCCTAGAGGCGCTGAAATTTTTGATCTTTCGGGGCCCTCGTGCTCCATATTCATTGACGCCATCTATGCTTACCACGCTACATGTATGGGAAGAGGGCCTCAAAATTGATCCCCTACAGGCAATATCACCTAATGCTCCCCTCTGGTTAAATCCCACTCTGGAGCATTTCTATTCACTACCCGACCCCTATGCTTGGACTAATTTTAAGATAAAAACAGTGACACAGATCATTTTGGATAAATCTTTGATTTCTTTTTCCCAATTAATCTCTGATTTCAATATCCCTCAGTCGTATTCTTTTTGTTTACTTCAACTCTCCCATGCCTTCAGCTGTCAATTCTCTGGCTCTCCTCTACAACTAGTCCAATCTGCCTTAGAGAAGCTTCTTAGGTTGGATTGCACAAAGAATGCCACATCTAAATTGTATCTTCACTTAACAACTGCCTCTCTCCCTGATTTAGAGAAATTAAGATCAAAATGGTCTAAGGATATCCCTGAACTTAATGAGGATGATTAGGATAATATATGGGACTCTCCCTTCAACTCTCTCGTCTCCTTGAGAGACAGACTTATTCAGTTTAAGATAGTCCACAGGGCATATTACACCCCCCATAGATTAAATAAAATGAATTCAGACTCTGCTCCTGGTTGTTGGCGATGTGGGGAGATTCCTGGAGACTTTACCCATATATTCTGGACTTGTCTAGCTATCGTAAGGTATTGGGAAGAAATACTAGCTTAAATATTCAAAATAACATAAATCCCACTGCAACGATCAATGCCAATATGTATTCTAGGTCTGACAGAGCAATTTATTCCTACGACAGCAGGGCGCACTTTGGTGGGTGCTTTTGTTCTATGCTCGTAAAGCCATAGCTCTCAGCTGGAAGAAAACCACCCCCCCCCCCCCCCCATCGCTGACTTTGTGGAAACAACTCTTTATTAATAGCTTACCATTATACAAAGAAACATATGAAAAGGTTTGGTCCAAATGGCTCATGGACCCCTCTACAGCCTCAATAGCCTCCTAGAGGAATATGACTCTTTGCAATCTCTCCATTAGTTATTGGGCTCTAGGTGTACATATGTAACACGGGATGACACCTTTCTCTAAAATTAAACTGGCATAGGAACCAGGTATGACCAATGTATGTATGTATGTATGTGGGGTTTGTTTGTTTTTTTTGTTTTTATTTTTTTTTTTTGTGTGTTTTGTTTTCTATGTATATAGTTTCTTTAATTGCTGCAAGTATTCATTTTTGTTTGTTGTCTGTTTTTTTGAAAATTAATTAAAACGTATATTTAAAAAAAAAAAAAAAGGGTTACATGGGAACTGCAGCGGCTCCTTTCTTTGATTTATACAGGCTGCTGGCTACTGGCTGTGGTTGTTCGCACACAGATCACCGCATAAATGAACCCTAAAGTTGGTTTGTACTTCCCCGATAATTTCTCCTTTGTTTAAATAAACCGAATGCAGGGGGCTCATGTGAATGTGGTTTACAGGAGTGAAAACATCTGCATCGGTATCTGAATGTCGGTGTAGAAGTGCCTCTTTCCCATGAAGTCATGTGGTTTATTCATACCGGTCTCTTAAGCAACCATATAACAAAACTACTTAGGAGTTTCCCTGCAGCTGGGACTTCCCACAATAGAAAGTGAGATAGCAGTACCAAAGTACTTCTAATGTACATTATAAATATTAGAGGTAACTATTGTTGTTTTCCTTTTCACTTTGCTCTGAAAGACTGACATTTCCACTTGATCCAAAAAACACATTACTCCGCCATTGCTCATATCCTGAAGTCACTGGGGACATTCTAGATTATGTACTGCTAGACAAGCTAAATAAGAATGGAAGAGAACGAAGATGGGATTAACTTAACGTTTTAGCAGATGAACACTATACCCTTTATACAAGGCATATAACAGATAAAAGAAAGTGCAGCTCCGTACAAAATAACATATAAAAAGCAGTAAACAAATACAGTGTAACAATATAAACTCATGTGAGTCAATAGTGACAAGTGTGCATACAAATCAAATATATCAAATGAAATAATTAAAATTATTATAAAAAGTCCCATGTGAAATTCTGTGCCAGGTGAAAAGGAATCCAAGGACTGCAAACGTGACACCCAGAAATTAATCACAGTGGGGGCTTACCAGAAGACCAGGGACCCCAACCCCCCCCCTTCCAGTGCACCAGGCTACAACAGACCAATATGCAGTTAGCATGTCAACACAGGGTCACGTGTCTTCCTCAGGGGGATTTCTATTGGAGGGGATGGTATAACTGCTTTATAGTTGTTGGAGACAATGCTATTTTATTGTAGTCCCAGGGAGTTCTCCATTTTGTTGTGGTTCAATTTAGCCTCAGATATAAAGCAGTTGCTGAGGTGTCATCTTGGTTCATCTTTCTTAGTTGCTATGTGGAAAGGCTGGAGTAAGAAGCATTTTTATTGCGGATGGTGTCTGGATGGTGGGGCTCACCACTTAAGATATTATATGGACTGCACATACGATCATCTTTGTATCTATTTATTTATACACGGGAACGGCTCATCTCTAAGCCCCCTTCCCACCGAATCCGACTTTAAACCCGTGCAGCTTCACTTGAAATCACATGATTTCAAAGCCGCAGGTCAGTGTGACTTCAGGTGAGACTTGGTGACATCTGTGTGACTTCATGCACGGATGTCTATGCAAGTCGCACCTTAAATCGCCAAAAATAGTGCAGGAACCTTTTTTTCAAATCCCTGAGGCACCGAAAAGTCGGCATCGCACCGATTTGAACAGTTCCATTGCCGACAATAAGATGCGACTTATCATGGTATTTGGACCTGTCAAATCACATGACAAGTCACACCCATGTGAACTGGGGCTAAGTCGGGGAACTGCTTTAATGTTTAATTCCCACTTGATCGCAGTCCCCGCCTGGCCCTGGGCATTGATTGACGCGTTCACAGTGAAAGGTGTTTCGTGCATCCCTGTGCAGGCCGTCCCATTGATGCCTCTAGTATTGGCTACACATCATTGCTTTGGACCGGCTTCCTGATAGTGACAATGGCGGTTCATGCCTATGCAATGTGGGTCAGTACAACTGCCTATAGTTACTGCCTGGGATGCTCATTACAAGGTGACAACACAGAAGCCCAACTGGAAGATAGGTTGTCACCTTATAACAGGGAATGCCTGAACAAGAACCTTCATAGCAGGATCAGCATGTATTCTTTTAAATGGTAAGTTCACCTTTCATGAAGAATTAAAGGGTGAGCTAACTCCAAAATTCCTGACCATCACTCCTCACCTCACTGCACATGTTGGCAGTGATGCCCTGGGTTGCTGGTGTAGTGGTTTGTATGCTGTACAATAGGGATGGGCGAACATTAAGTTCATAAGTTTGGGCTGAACTTTCGCTGTTCGGACGTTCGGCGAACAGCCGAACAAACGGGTCATTCGACCGTTTGTTTGCCCCCCCGAACCGACCACAGTGCATTGCAGCGCTGAACAGTGCATTGCAAGCCCTGATTGGCTGAAGCAGTGAAAGCTTCAGCCAGTTAGGGCACAGAGTACTTTCAGAGTCATGATTGGACACTGGCATCATGACTTTATTCAATCATGGCTCATTCCCGCCCCCCAGTAGGGATGAGCTTCGAGTTCGAGTCAAACTCATGTTCTACTCGAACATTGGCTGTTCGCAAGTTCGCCGAACAGCGAACAATTTGGGGTGTTCGCGGCAAATTCGAATGCCGCGGAACACCCTTTAAAAGTCTATGGGAGAAATCAAAAGTGCAAATTTTAAAGGCTTGTATGCAAGTTATTGTCATAAAAAGTGTTTGGGGACCCGGGTCCTGCCCCAGGGGACATGCATCAATGCAAAAAAAAGTTTTAAAAACGGACGTTTTTTCAGGAGCAGTGATTTTAATAATGCTTAAAGTCAAACAATAAAAGTGTAATATCCCTTTACATTTCGTACCTGGGGGGTGTCTATAGTATGCCTGTAAAGGGGCGCATGTTTCCCGTGTTTAGAACAGTCTGACAGCAAAATGACATTTTGAAGAAAAAAACACATTTAAAACTACTCGCGGCTATTGCATTGCCGACAATACACATAGAAGTTCATTGATAAAAACGGCATGGGAATTCCCCACAGGGCAACCCCGAACCAAAAAAAAAAAAATGATGTGGGGGTCCCCCTAAATTCCATACAAGGCCCTTCAGGTCTGGTATGGATATTAAAGGGAACCCCAGCCAAAATTAAAAAAAAAAAATGACGTGGGGTTCCCCCTAAATTCCATACCAGACCCTTCAGGTCTGGTATGGATTTTAAGGGGAACCCCGCGCCAAAAAAAAAAAAAAACGGCGTGGGGTCCCCCCAAAAATCCATACCAGACCCTTATCCGAGCACGCAACCTGGCAGGCCGCAGGAAAAGAAGGGGGGACGAGAGTGCGGCCCCCCCCCTCCTGAACCGTACCAGGCCACATGCCCTCAACATTGGGAGGGTGCTTTGGGGTAGCCCCCCAAAACACCTTGTCCCCATGTTGATGAAGACAAGGGCCTCATCCCCACAACCCTGGCCGGTGGTTGT
This sequence comes from Lithobates septentrionalis, assembly GCA_037952835.1. NCBI lineage: Eukaryota > Metazoa > Chordata > Amphibia > Anura > Ranidae > Lithobates > Lithobates septentrionalis. The sequence continues at coordinate 309,484 of JBBDGP010000034.1, read as the reverse complement.
GGGGGTCTGCGGGTGGGGGCTTATCGGAATCTGGAAGCCCCATTTAACAAGGGGACCCCCAGATCCCGGCCCCCCCCCTGTGTGAAATGGTAAGGGGGTACTTACCCCTACCATTTCACTAAAGAACTGTCAAAAATGTTAAAAATGACAAGAGAGTGAGACAGTTTTTGACAATTCCTTTATTTAAATGCTTCTTCTTTCTTCCTTCATCTTCTTCTGGTTCTTCTGGCTCTTCTGGTTCTTCCTCCGGCGTTCTCGTCCAGCATCTCCTCCGCAGCGTCTTCTATCTTCTTCTCCTCGGGCCGCTCCGCACCCATGGCATGGGGGGGAGGCTTCCGCTCTTCTCTTCATCTTCTTCTTCATCTCTTCTTCCTTCTTCTCTTCTTCTCTTCTTCATTTCTTCTCCGGGCCGCTCCGCACCCATGCTGGCATTGTGGGAGGCTCCCGCTGTGTGACGGCGTCTCTTCGTCTGACGGTTCTTAAATAATGGGGGGCGGGGCCATCCGGTGACCCCGCCCCCCTTTGACGCATGGTGACTTGACGGGACTTCCCTGTGACGTCACGGGGAATGCCACAGGGAAGTCCCGTCATGTCCCGTGCATCAGAGGGGGGCGGGGTCACCGGGTGGCCCCGCCCCCGTTATTTAAGAACCGTCAGACGAAGAGACGCCGTCACACAGCGGGAGCCTCCCACCATGCCAGCATGGCTGCGGAGCGGCCCGGAGAAGAAATGAAGAAGGAAGAAGAGATGAAGAAGAAGAAGAAGAAGATGAAGAAGATGAAGAGAAGAGCGGGAGCCTCCCCCCCATGCCATGGGTGCGGAGCGGCCCGAGGAGAAGAAGATAGAAGACGCAGCGGAGGAGATGCTGGACGAGAACGCCGGAGGAAGAACCAAAAGAGCCAGAAGAACCAGAAGAAGATGAAGGAAGAAAGAAGAAGCATTTAAATAAAGGAATTGTCAAAAACTGTCTCTTGTCATTTTTAACATTTTTGACAGTTTTTTAGTGAAATGATAGGGGTAAGTACCCCCTTACCATTTCACACAGGGGGGGGCGGGATCTGGGGGTCCCCTTGTTAAAGGGGGCTTCCAGATTCCGATAAGCCCCCCCCCGCAGACCCCCACAACCACCGGCCAGGGTTGTGGGGATGAGGCCCTTGTCTTCATCAACATGAGGACAAGGTGTTTTGGGGGGCTACCCCAAAGCACCCTCCCAATGTTGAGGGCATGTGGCCTGGTACGGTTCAGGAGGGGGGGGCCGCACTCTCGTCCCCCCCTCTTTTCCTGCGGCCTGCCAGGTTGCGTGCTCGGATAAGGGTCTGGTATGGATTTTTGGGGGGACCCCACGCCGTTTTTTTTTTTATTTTTTGGCGCGGTGTTCCCCTTAAAATCCATACCAGACCTGAAGGGTCTGGTATGGAATTTAGGGGGAACCCCACGCCATTTTTTTAAAAAATTTTGGCTGGGGTTCCCCTTAATATCCATACCAGACCTGAAGGGCCTTGTATGGAATTTAGGGGGACTCCCACATCATTTTTTTTTTTTTAATTTTGGTTCGGGGTTGCCCTGTGGGGAATTCCCATGCCGTTTTTATCAATGAACTTCTATGTGTATTGTCGGCAATGCAATAGCCGCGGGTAGTTTTAAATGTGTTTTTTCCTTCAAAATGTCATTTTGCTGTCAGACTGTTCTAAACACGGGAAACATGCGCCCCTTTACAGGCATACTATAGACACCCCCCAGGTACGAAATTTAAAGGGATATTACACTTTTATTGTTTGACTTTAAGCATTATTAAAATCACTGCTCCTGAAAAAACGGCCGTTTTTAAAACTTTTTTTTGCATTGATTCATGTCCCCTGGGGCAGGACCCAGGTCCCCAAACACTTTTAATGACAATAACTTGCATATAAGCCTTTAAAATTAGCACTTTTGACTATTCATGTTCGTGTCCCATAGACTTTAACGGTGTTCGCGTGTTCGAACGAATTTTTTTCCTGTTCGCATGTTCTGGTGCGAACCGAACAGGGGGGTGTTCGGCTCATCCCTACCCCCCAGTATAAAATTATTCTTTCAATGGGAGCCATTTTCAGTGTGATTTCGGCGTGGAGAGAGATAGAACAGGGCTCTGTTCAGTGCTATTAGTTAGTTAGTGTGCTATACTGTGTTATTTTGCTTCAATTGTCAGTGTAGAATATTCATTTAGTGTCAGTCTAGGGATAGTGTGAGTGTAGTGAGGAGGACCATCATTCTGCTTTGCATAGTGTATAGCTAGAGTAGGGACAGCCCAGATAGTTTCACTGTAGTCAGGTAATAATAATCGTTAGACAAACCAGGTAACGATTATAGTGTGGGTTTATGAAACCAAAAGAAATTATATGTTTTCAGGGGACATCCAAAAGGGTGAATAGAAAATGAATGAGGTAAGAATAGAAAAACTTAAATGTATGAGGGAGTGAAATGCTCGATAGCAACCTATAGGATGGCTTAAGAAGCAATCATATACACACAAGCATAATTCAAAATGACATTGTGAAAACATAGAAAAATAGTATCATGTGGTGTCTTAGTATGCTAAATAAACAGCTCTACATACAAAAAAATTGGTTCATTGGGGTTGGAACCCAAAGAAGGAGGCGTATAAGGTGACTGGGAAGCAAACATGCATACACAACCGTGATATAATATGACATGCAAAAAAGTGTACTAAATAATCCAGGGTATATTGGTAGGCTAAGTATATAGTTCCATGCAAAAATACAGTACATAGGGGTTAAAACCAAAACAAGAGTGAGGGGGGTTGTCACAATCCCTATAAGGGGATGTATATGAGTGGACAATGTTAATTTGGAGGACAGATGGAGCACTCCCAAATAAGTCCCACAAGAATCTGGACGTAGGCCGTCTTCCTATAGGACGATTACGGGTCCTTAAATGTGGGAAGGTTCCTGGCTCATATGGATGGTTCCAACAACGAAGCAGAAAAGACAAAAGAATGCCCTTACCGGATCTGGTGGACTCACAGGCCGTTGGCGGTGAGTCAATCAAGCTTGTACCGTCAAGCGGTATGGAGTGGAGATCTGTGTGGAAACTGGTGCAGGGTCTTGTCAGACGTTCTCGGATGGTGTGCCAGGATAGAATCCAGGGCCCCCAGGATTTGGTTGCGGTCGTCGAATGACCGTTTCCTCAAACGTCAGCCACGTGAGCCAGTAGATGAAAAGAGGAAAAAGAAAAAAACTTCCACATAGTGTAAATCCTTACTGGTAAAAAGCGTTGCAGCACTTTATTGTGGAGTATACTTCCAAAAATTACAAAATGAGGGCAGTAAAAACTCGGCTCAAAGTAAAACTTGCATCAAATAGTATAAAAATAGTAAAAAATAGCGCAGTGGATGGTGGTGGGGTGTAAACATAGGAACCCTATGTTTACACCCCACCACCATCCACTGCGCTATTTTTTTTCTTTTTCCTCTTTTCATCTACTGGCTCACGTGGCTGACGTTTGAGGAAACGGTCATTCGACGACCGCAACCAAATCCTGGGGGCCCTGGATTCTATCCTGGCACACCATCCGAGAACGTCTGACAAGACCCTGCACCAGTTTCCACACAGATCTCCACTCCATACCGCTTGACGGTACAAGCTTGATTGACTCACCGCCAACGGCCTGTGAGTCCACCAGATCCGGTAAGGGCATTCTTTTGTCTTTTCTGCTTCGTTGTTGGAACCATCCATATGAGCCAGGAACCTTCCCACATTTAAGGACCCGTAATCGTCCTATAGGAAGACGGCCTACGTCCAGATTCTTGTGGGACTTATTTGGGAGTGCTCCATCTGTCCTCCAAATTAACATTGTCCACTCACATACATCCCCTTATAGGGATTGTGACAACCCCCCTCACTCTTGTTTTGGTTTTAACCCCTATGTACTGTATTTTTGCATGGAACTATATACTTAGCCTACCAATATACCCTGGATTATTTAGTACACTTTTTTGCATGTCATATTATATCACGGTTGTGTATGCATGTTTGCTTCCCAGTCACCTTATACGCCTCCTTCTTTGGGTTCCAACCCCAATGAACCAATTTTTTTGTATGTAGAGCTGTTTATTTAGCATACTAAGACACCACATGATACTATTTTTCTATGTTTTCACAATGTCATTTTGAATTATGCTTGTGTGTATATGATTGCTTCTTAAGCCATCCTACAGGTTGCTATCGAGCATTTCACTCCCTCATACATTTAAGTTTTTCTATTCTTACCTCATTCATTTTCTATTCACCCTTTTGGATGTCCCCTGAAAACATATAATTTCTTTTGGTTTCATAAACCCACACTATAATCGTTACCTGGTTTGTCTAACGATTATTATTACCTGACTAATATTCTCTATATCACTGTTCACTAGCGCCACACTTTTTTATTTTCATCTCTACTTGCAACGGTCAAATTGCTGTGTTGGCTGCTTTATAAGAGTTGGCGCAATTTCTACACCTTTTTTCCAAGTTTCACTGTAGTGTAGTGAGACCGTGTCATTCATACATACATTAGTGTAGAGTAATGACAGCTCAGATAGTTTCAGTGTAGTGTAGTGAGACCGTGTCAGTAATCTTTACATTAGTGTATAGCTAGAGTAGGGACCAGTGGCGATGCGTCCATAAGGGCACACGGCGCCGCCCCCCTCTCCAGCCACCCCTCTAACACCAATAGATAGATTAATGCATCGCATGAATCTATCTATCTATGGCCACCGCTGCCACCCCCTATTCAGGCGCCCGGCCCCTTTTCGGGCGCATGGCGCCTGAATGACAGCGGTGGGGGTGGTTTTGAAGCACCTAATTAGAGCCATAGGCTCTAATAGACGTAAAAAAAAGGTGACCTGCGAGCGCAATGCTGGGCGCTCGCAGGTCACCCAGCTGTGTCATTCGCTTTCCTAACACTAAACCGCCTCTCCGCCAATCAGGTGCTCGGATCTGTTACCCGTCACCTGATTAGCTGAAACGACAGGCGCTGTGATTGGACGTCAGGCGTCCAATCATAGCAGAGGACGGGAGAAGACATCGATTAGCTGTCCCACGAGACAGGTGAGTGCAGACGGTGGGAGGGGGGCACACTGGCAGCATTTGATATGGCACAGTGGGAGCAATTGATGGGCACAGTGGCAGAAATTGATGGGCGCAATGGCTGCGTTTGATGGCACAGTGGCTGCGATTGATGGTACAGTGAGGCTGCAATTGATGGGGTTTTTTCAGAATTTTTCAGTTTGTTTGCACCCCCCAAAAATTTTGAGCACCAGCCGCCGCTGGTAGAGACAGTTCAGATAGTGTCAGTGTAGTGACGATTTAACACCGTCTATTTGATTGCGTTACTGCCAGTTTAACGCCATTTACTTCTGTGTGCGTTACTGCCAGTTTAACGCCATATAGTTTTGTGTGCGTTACTGCCAGTTTAATGCCATATAGTCCTGTGTGTGTTACTGCCAGTTTAACACCATTTACATCTGCGTGCATTACTGCCAGTTTAACGCCATATAGTTCTGTGTGCGTTACTGCCAGTTTAACGCCATATACTTTTGTGTGCGTTACTGCCAGTTTAACGCCATATAATTCTGTGTGCGTTACTGCCAGTTTAACGCCATATACTTTTGTGTGCGTTACTGCCAGTTTAACGCCATATAGTTCTGTGTGCGTTACTGCCAGTTTAACGACATTTACTTCTGTGTGTGTTACTGCCAGTTTAACGCCATATAGTTCTGTGTGTGTTACTGACTGTTTAACGCCATATAGTTTTGTGTGTTACTGCCAGTTTAACGCCATTTACTTCTGTGTGCATTACTGCCAGTTTAACGCCATATAGCTCTGTGTGCGTTACTGCCAGTTTAATGCCATATAGTTTTGTGTGCATTACTGCCAGTTTAACGCCATATAGTTCTGTGCGTCACTGTACATTTGGCGCATTATATTGCAGTATATTATAGTGTATCTGTGGAGTGTGTCTGTATAGTGTGAGTACTCAAATTAAAGTGCACAAAACACCTCTTTACATTGATTAAAGTGCATCTACGTACAGATTTCAACTTCTTCTTTACATTTGCTTATAAGCACCGCCCTCTTCCTCCCAATAATGTCTGGGAGGACAACAAGGAGAGGCAGACGTTCCCTTGGCACTGTAAGGGGCCAGCAACAAATGTGTCCACAGGCAAAGGTGAATGTGGTGGTCAGTCATCAGGCAGGGCATCATTTCCTCTGTTTAGTGAGTTTGCCCGTGCTATCCAGCCACAACATGCAGAGGAGGTGGTGGACTGGCTTACTAAACCTTCCTCATTCTCCTCATCCTCTGTCACGCAAGCAGAGACAAGTGTGCAGTCCCCTACAGTTGCCAGAGTGTATAAACCTGCCTCCTTGTCCACATCTATTCCTGCCATAGCCCCAACATCAGCCATTGAGCAGTCAGCTGAGTTATTTGACCACAGCGTCAGCCACTTGCTCCTTGATGAATCCAGCCATTACTGGATTCAGATGTTGGTGATGAGGTTGAGGATGACAGGAACATGCGCCTAGAGAGAGGGAGGAACACTGGTAGACACTGGCATTTGTGTTCCCCAAGCCGCAGGGTATTGCCAAGTTGTCTCCAGTGATAATGATGAAGATGGAGGAGATGGAGGAGATGGAGATGATGATGATGAGGTCACTGATGCGACTTGGGTGCCAGATAGAACAGAGAAGGAAACTGAAGGTGAGGCGGCACAACCCCAAGGAGCCCAACATCAAGAAAGAGTAGAGAGCAGCCACCCTATTCCATCACATTCTGCAGCTGTTATATCCTGGCCCACTCCCCAAAGCTCAGCTGTCTGGGCCTTTTTCAGCACATCTGCAGCAGATCGCACTGTTGCTATCTACAAACTGTGTTTCAGGCACATCAAACGTGGCAAAAACACCAAACATTTGGGTACCACATGCTTAACAAGGCATTTAACGTCCAGCCACTCAGCCTGTTGGCAAGAGCACCTAAAAGCTACACAAAAAGGGAACAAATCTGTCCCTCCTCCTTACCCACTTCAGACTGCCTCTGCTATACCGAGTCATTACCTCTCAGTAGCCTTACAGGGATGATGGTATAGCACAGGGTGTCCCAGGTCCTAGCAGCACATCTGCCAGCAGCACACCACCAGCTGTAGACTGTAGTCGGCAAATTTCTCTGCCTTATCTGCTGCAGCGGAAAAAAAAATACAGCCCCTGCCACCCACATGCCCAGCGTCTAAATGCAAGCTTGTCAAAGCTGTTGGCTCTCCAACTTCTGCCTTTCAGCCTGGTGGATTCTGCCCACTTCCGTGAAACGTCACCCCTGATTAGATAGCTACAAAATCTTGTTTTATACCATTCTATAACAAAAAAAAGACTGTGTGCAGCCAAGGCAATAGATATCTTTCCAATCTTTAACCACTTGCCGACCGCCGCACACAGATGTACGTCGACAGGGCGGCACGGGCAGGCAAAAGGGCTTACCTGTACGTCCCTGCCTGGCCGCGGGTGGGGGGTCCGATCGGACCCCCCCCCGGTGCCTGCGACGGTCGGCAAATGTCCCCCGGCGATCGGTGGTGAGGGGGAGGCCATCCATTCGTGGCCCCCCCCTCGCGATCGCTCCCAGCCAATGGGATCATTTCCCTGCCTCTGTATTGTACACAGAGGCAGAGGAAATGATGTCATCTCTCCTCGGCTCGGTATTTTCCGTTCCGGGCCGAGGAGAGAAGACTGGAATGTGAGTGCACAACACACACACACACAGTAGAACATGCCAGGCACACATTACACCCCGATCCCCCCCCCGATCGCCCCCCGATCCCCCCCCAATCACCCCCCCCCCCTGTCACAAACTGACACAAAGCAGGTTTTTTTTTTTGTTTTTTTTTTTTTTCTGATTACTGTATTGGTGTCAGTTTGTGACAGTTAGTGTGTTAGGGCAGTGAATGTTAGGCCCCCTTTAGGTCTAGGGTACCCTCCTAACCCCCCCTAATAAAGTTTTAACCCCTTGATCACCCCCCGTCACCAGTGTCACTAAGCGATCATTTTTCTGATCGCTGTATTAGTGTCGCTGGTGACGCTAGTTAGGGACATAAATATTTAGGTTCGCCGTCAGCGTTTTATAGCGACAGGGACCCCCATATACTACCTAATAAATGTTTTAACCCCTTGATTGCCCCCTAGTTAACCCTTTCACCACTGATCACCGTATAACTGTTACGGGTGACGCTGGTTAGTTCGTTTATTTTTTATAGTGTCAGGGCACCCGCCGTTTATTACCGAATAAAGGTTTAGCCCCCTGATCGCCCGGCGGTGATATGCGTCGCCCCAGGCAGCGTCAGATTAGCGCCAGTACCGCTAACACCCACGCACGCAGCATACACCTCCCTTAGTGGTATAGTATCTGAACGCATCAATATCTGATCCAATCAGATCTATACTAGCGTCCCCAGCAGTTTAGGGTTCCCGAAAACGCAGTGTTAGCGGGATCAGCCCAGATACCTGCTAGCACCTGCGTTTTGCCCCTCCGCCCGGCCCAGCCCAGCCCAGCCCACCCAAGTGCAGTATCGATCGATCACTGTCACTTACAAAACACTAAGCGCATAACTGCAGCGTTCGCAGAGTCAGGCCTGATCCCTGCGATCGCTAACAGTTTTTTTGGTAGCGTTTTGGTGAACTGGCAAGCACCAGCCCCAGGCAGCGTCAGGTTAGCGCCAGTAGCGCTAACACCTACGCACGCACCGTACACCTCCCTTAGTGGTATAGTATCTGAACGGATCAATATCTGATCCGATCAGATCTATACTAGTGTCCCCAGCAGTTTAGGGTTCCCAAACACGCAGTGTTAGCGGGATCAGCCCAGATACCTGCTAGCACCTGCGTTTTTCCCGTCCGCCCGGCCCAGCCCACCCAAGTGCAGTATCAATCGATCACTGTCACTTACAAAACACTAAACGCATAACTGCAGCGTTCGCAGAGTCACGCCTGATCCCTGCGATCACTAACAGTTTTTTTGGTAGCGTTTTGGTGAACTGGCAAGCACCAGCCCCAGGCAGCGTCAGATTAGCGCCAGTACCGCTAACACCCACGCACGCAGCATACGCCTCCCTTAGTGGTATAGTATCTGAACGGATCAATATCTGATCCGATCAGATCTATACTAGCGTCCCCAGCAGTTTAGGGTTCCCACAAACGCAGTGTTAGCGGGATCAGCCCAGATACCTGCTAGCACCTGCGTTTTGCCCCTCCGCCCGGCCCAGCCCAGCCCAGCCCACCCAAGTGCAGTATCGATCGATCACTGTCACTTACAGAACACTAAACGCATAACTGCAGCGTTCGCAGAGTCAGGCCTGATCCCTGCGATCGCTAACAGATTTTTTGGTAGCGTTTTGGTGAACTGGCAAGCGCCAGCGGCCTAGTACACCCTGGTCGTAGTCAAACCAGCACTGCAGTAACACTTGGTGACGTGGCGAGTCCCATAAGTGCAGTTCAAGCTGGTGAGGTGGCAAGCACAAGTAGTGTCCCGCTGCCACCAAAAAGACAAACACAGGCCCGTCGTGCCCATAGTGCCCTTCCTGCTGCATTCGCCAATCCTAATTGGGAACCCACCGCTTCTGCAGCGCCCGTACTTCCCCCATTCACATCCCCAACCAAATGCAGTCGGCTGCATGAGAGGCATTTTCTTTATGTCCTCCCGAGTACCCCTACCCAACGAACCCCCCCAAAAAAGATGTTGTGTCTGCAGCAAGCGCGGATATAGGCGTGACACCCGCTATTATTGTCCCTCCTGTCCTGACAATCCTGGTCTTTGCATTGGTGAATGTTTTGAACGCTACCATTCACTAGTTGACTATTAGCGTAGGGTACAGCATTCCACAGACTAGGCACACTTTCACAGGGTCTCCCAAGATGCCATCGCATTTTGAGAGACCCGAACCTGGAACCGGGTACAGTTATAAAAGTTAGTTACAAAAAAAAAAAAAAAAAAAACACATACAAAAATATAAAATAAAAAAAAAATAGTTGTCGTTTTATTGTTCTTTCTCTCTCTATTCTCTCTCTCTATTGTTCTGCTCTTTTTTACTGTATTCTATTCTGCAATGTTTTATTGTTATTATGTTTTATCATGTTTGTTTTTCAGGTATGCAATTTTTTATACTTTACCGTTTACTGTGCTTTATTGTTAACCATTTTTTTGTCTTCAGGTACGCCATTCACGACTTTGAATGGTTATACCAGAATGATGCCTGCAGGTTTAGGTATCATCTTGGTATCATTCTTTTCAGCCAGCGGTCGGCTTTCATGTAAAAGTAATCCTAGCGGCTAATTAGCCTCTAGACTGCTTTTACAAGCAGTGGGAGGGAATGCCCCCCCCCCCCCCACCGTCTTCCGTGTTTTTCTCTGGCTCTCCTGTCTCAACAGGGAACCTGAAAATGCAGCCGGTGATTCAGCCAGCTGACCATAGAGCTGATCAGAGACCAGAGTGGCTCCAAACATCTCTATGGCCTAAGAAACCGGAAGCTACGAGCATTTTATGACTTAGATTTCGCCGGATGTAAATAGCGCCATTGGGAAATTGGGAAAGCATTTTATCACACCGATCTTGGTGTGGTCAGATGCTTTGAGGGCAGAGGAGAAATCTAGGGTCTAATAGACCCCAATTTTTGCAAAAAAGAGTACCTGTCACTACCTATTGCTATGATAGGGGATATTTACATTCCCTGAGATAACAATAAAAATGATTTAAAAAAAAAATGAAAGGAACAGTTTAAAAATAAGATAAAAAAATAATAATAATAAAGAAAAAAAAAAAAAAAAAAAAAAAAAAAAAGCACCCCTGTCCCCCCTGCTCTCGCGCTAAGGCGAACGCAAGCGTCGGTCTGGCGTCAAATGTAAACAGCAATTGCACCATGCATGTGAGGTATCGCCGCGAAGGTCAGATCGAGGGCAGTAAGTTTAGCAGTAGACCTCCTCTGTAAATCTAAAGTGGTAACCTGTAAAGGCTTTTAAAGGCTTTTAAAAATGTATTTAGTTTGTCGCCACTGCACGTTTGTGCGCAATTTTAAAGCATGTCATGTTTGGTATCCATGTACTCGGCCTAAGATCATCTTTTTTATTTCATCAAACATTTGGGCAATATAGTGTGTTTTAGTGCATTAAAATGTAAAAAAGTGTGTTTTTTCCCCAAAAAATGCGTTTGAAAAATTGCGGCGCAAATACTGTGTGAGAAAAAAAAATGAAACACCCACCATTTTAATCTGTAGGGCATTTGCTTTAAAAAAAATATATAATGTTTGGGGGTTCAAAGTAATTTTCTTGCAAAAAAAAATTATTTTTTTATGTAAACAATAAGTGTCAGAAAGGGCTTTGTCTTCAAGTGGTTAGAAGAGTGGGTGATGTGTGACATAAGCTTCTAGATGTTGTGCATAAAATGCCAGGACAGTTCAAAACCCCCCCAAATTACCCCATTTTGGAAAGTAGACACCCCAAGCTATTTGCTGAGAGTCATGTTGAGTCCATGGAATATTTTATATTGTGACACAAGTTGCGGGAAAGAGACAATTTTTTATTTTTTTTATTTTTTTTTGCGCAAAGTTGTCACTAAATGATATATTGCTCAAACATGCCATGGGAATATGTGAAATTACACCCCAAAATACATTCTGTTGCTTCTCCTGAGTACGGGGATACCACATGTGTGAGACTTTTTGGGAGCCTAGCCGCGTACGGGACCCCGAAAACCAAGCACCGCCTTCAGGCTTTCTAAGGCCGTAAATTTTTGATTTCACTCTTCACTGCCTATCACAGTTTCGGAGGCCATGGAATGCCCAGGTGGCAAAAAAAACCCCCAAATGACCCCATTTTGGAAAGTAGACACCCCAAGCTATTTGATGAGAGGTATAGTGAGTATTTTGCAGACCTCACTTTTTGTCACAAAGTTTTGAAAATTGAAAAAAGAAAAAAAAAATTTTTTTTTCTCGTCTTTCTTTATTTTCAAAAACAAATGAGAGCTGCAAAATACTCACCATGCCTCTCAGCAAATAGCTTGGGGTGTCTACTTTCCAAAATGGGGTCATTTGGGGGGGGGTTTGTGCCACCTGGGCATTCCATGGCCTCCGAAACTGTGATAGGCAGTGAGGAGTAAAATCAAAAATGTACGCCCTTAGAATTCCTGAAGGCAGTGATTGGTTTTCGGGGTCCCGTACGCGGCTAGGCTCCCAAAAAGTCCCACACATGTGGTATCCCCATACTCAGGAGAAGCAGCTAAATGTATTTTGGGGTGCAATTCCACATATGCCCATGGCCTGTGTGAGCAATATATCATTTAGTGACAACTTTGTGCAAAAAAAAAAAAAAAAAAAAAAAAATTTGTCACTTTCCCGCAACTTGTGTCAAAATATAAAACATTCCATGGACTCAACATGCCTCAAAGCAAATAGCTTGGGGTGTCTACTTTCCAAAATGGGGTAATTTGGGGGGGTTTTATGTCATCTGGGCATTTTATGGCCTTCAAAACTGTGATAGGTAGTGAGGAGTAAAATCAAAAATGTACGCCCTTAGAAATCCTGAAGGCAGTGATTGGTTTTCGGGGCCCCGTACGCGGCTAGGCTCCCAAAAAGTCCCACACATGTGGTATCCCCGTACTCAGGAGAAGCAGCTAAATGTATTTTGGGGTGCAATTCCACATATGCCCATGGCCTGTGTGAGCAATATATCATTTAGTGACAACTTTTTGTAATTTTTTTTTTTTTTTTTTGTCATTATTCAATCACTTGGGACAAAAAAAATGAATATTCAATGGGCTCAACATGCCTCTCAGCAAATTCCTTGGGGTGTCTACTTTCCAAAATGGGGTCATTTGTGGGGGTTTTGTACTGCCCTGCCATTTTAGCACCTCAAGAAACGACATAGGCAGTCATAAATTAAAGGCTGTGTAAATTCCAGAAAATGTACCCTAGTTTGTAGACGCTATAACTTTTGCGCAAACCAATAAATATACGCTTATTGACATTTTTTTTACCAAAGACATGTGGCCGAATACATTTTGGCCTAAATGTATGACTAAAATTGAGTTTATTGGATTTTTTTTAGAACAAAAAGTAGAAAATATCATTTTTTTTCAAAATTTTCGGTCTTTTTCCGTGTATAGCGCAAAAAATAAAAACGGCAGAGGTGATCAAATACCATCAAAAGAAAGCTCTATTTGTGGGAAGAAAAGGACGCAAATTCCGTTTGGGTACACCATTGCATGACCGCGCAATTAGCAGTTAAAGCGACGCAGTGCCGAATTGTAAAAAGTGCTCTGGTCAGGAAGGGGGTAAATCCTTCCGGGGCTGAAGTGGTTAATATTACATGCCAGGGCATTGTCTGAGAAACAACAGCTGTGGCCTGCCACTCCTATTTTTAATCTATTTTCTCCTACAGGCTAAATTATTTATATTTTAAATTATGTTATGAAAGCACTGGCATAGAAAACAGAGCTTGTTGTGGTTAGTGCATTGTGGTATAATGTGAATTATTTACTACTTATTATTAAGGCAAACATTTATTTCCATTGATTAACATTTTTTAGAATATAATGAAAATGGATGGCACTGCCAAATGTTGTGGAAAGGGGGTTTCTTCTGGAGTATGTAAGTGAGATCCTGTTACTATTGCAAAGCTAGATAAACATGATGGTCTGATCGTTTGGTAAACACTCATTGCATTGTTTGTGATAACTGAAATGTGTAGACTAGCAATAAAAATCTTGGCTCATGTGGGTGAAAAAAATGCCGATCGTCGTGTCTTGGAGAAATATGCAAGGGAGTAACAGCCCTCCCTTGCTGGAACAAATGATCAACAAATGTTTAGGACAGCTTCCTAGCTGTGTGGGAATATGTACTAAATAATGAATGGCACCAGGAGCTACTGGGGTGGAGGCTGGACATGAGTCTGGGTTTTAGCGTGAGTGTTTCGGAGCATGGAGTGAGTGTTTGAGACTTGGCACTGGGTGGCTGCTTGTGTTGACTGTTCTGGCTCTGTGTAGATAAGGATTCAGCTCTAGAGGAAAAAAGGATCTACGTATGACTTCCTTGGCATCGTCCAAGGTGACAATTTGTAACGTTGTCACTTTCAAGATTTGGGTAATCACTTGCAAGATAAAAGCTTCATCCCACAGTCTTCGGATGTTTTGTTAAGCCCTTGCAAGATGAAAGCTTAATCCCACATGCTCTGGAGGTTTAGGTAGGTCTTTGCAAGAAGCGAGGTTCATCCTGCATCTTCTGGAGGTTTGGGTAGGTCTTTGCTAGAAGCAAGGTTCATCGCCATAGTCTAGAAGTTTGGGTAGGTCTTTGCAAGATCTAAAGTTCATCCCACATGTTTTGGAGTTTTGGGTAGGTCTTTGCAAGAAGCAAAGTTCATCCTGCATGAGAGCCTCTTGAGCCCCTCGGGAAAGAGAGCCCTGACTGATGGGGGCATGGCCAGGGAGGAGTTACACTGTACTTGGTCTAACTCAGGATTGGTACAGGGGGGGACAAAGGGTTGGGCCTGAGCTCAGGAGTTTGGCACCCCAGGGGATTATGGTCCCTTTCGGACGGAAGCATGGAAGAGCTGCCCACCCTCCCGCCCTAATTTTGATGGTATGTCACAGCGTGTTGCGGTTTTGGTGACCTTGCCAGCAAAAAATGGAAACCCCTTTTTATGCCCTGATGGTAATTGGGAGATTGACGGCCGGTCCGGCATTTATGGTAAGGACAGGCCCCTCCTTCATCTCCCTTTTACATTTGTAGTTGAGTGCTCACAGTGCAACTGTGACTGGCACGGTCTAAAAGAGTTAATGTTAATTTTGAGTTAAATAAAGCTGTGGCCTTGCCCTTTCCAACGTTAATGGTTGTATGTGTTTTTTATTGGATGGGAAGAAGGGGTAAGGTACGCTAAGCGGTATGGTTGGGACCTGGGCTTATTGCACCTCAGCAGTCATGTTCTGGAGGTCTGGTTAGGTTTTTGCAATATGCAAGGTTCATCCCAAATGCTCTGTTGGTTTGGGTAGGTCTTTTCAAGAAGTAAAAGTTCATTCCAAATGTTCTGGAGGTTTTCAAAGGGTAAGTGAGTTCAGATACCTCTGCAAAACCTAATGTCAAACACATTCATTGTTGTGATAGACAATGATTGGACACAACAACTGCCAGCAGCTGTTCTATTGAATAAGTGAGGATTGATAGGCCTTAAGCCGGGTACACACTATATGTTTGTCTTTTTCGTTCAACCCCACGAGTTGAATGAAAAAAAATTGTCAGCTCCATTTGGAGCCGCTGTACTAACCATGCGATCTCTGCTGAGCTGTTGTGTTCTGACAGGGAGATGAGTGCTGATTGGGAGTCGGTTGGATGCTGCTTTTCCAGGATGCTCGTCCGACAGAAGTCAGCCAAACTGCCGGCTTCTGTCGGACAGATCAACATACACATGGACCGAATGTTTTTTTGGTTTCTTTTTTGTCTCCTAACATTTGGCCGTATGTACCCAGCTTTAATCAGGTTTTACAAACAGCCAGACCTGAAAGACAAGATCCTCTGTAGCTTCCTGTGAGTTAGGAAGCATCTTTAGGACTTTATTAGAGCCATTTGAACTGTGTTCTGTGAGAAGTCCTAATTTGTGAAGCTCAACCAATGTGGGGCCCCTTCAATATGCTTATTTATCTTTATAGGAGAGCAGGATGTTAAAGTCATTGTACTACATTGCCTTTGTTTTCCACCTGTTCTGTCTGATAATATTCTATGTTACTACAGTTCAGTAAACGTCAGCAAATGAGTGTTATTTTTCCAGTGGATGTGTCCAGCACCACCTGGTTAATCTCTTGCCATTACAGATAAATGTGTTGAAAGATCTTGCGCTCATTGAAAGATCAGTTCCTTTTCTCTACAGAAATGACATAGTCATAGTCATAATCTGGCAAATCAGATTACACAAGGCACATTTCTCCCAACCAATAAAGGCACATTTCTCTCAACCAATAAAAAAGGCCTTCAGAGGAAAGATAAAACCTTATACGCTATATTGTCAAAGGTATTGTGAAAGTGACACCTGTCAATACACGCACATGAACTTTAATAGTATCCCAGTCTAATAGGGCGTACACACGGTCGGACTTTGTTCGGACATTCCGACAACAAAATCCTAGGATTTTTTCCGACGGATGTTGGCTCAAACTTGTCTTGCATACACACGGTCACACAAAGTTCGATCATTCTGAACACGGTGACGTAAAACACGTACATCGGGACTATAAAAGGGGCAGTGGCCAATAGCTTTCATCTCTTTATTTATTCTGAGCATGCGTGGCACTTTGGATTTGTGTACACACGATCGGAATTTCTGACAACGGATTTTGTTGTCGGAAAATTTTATCTCCTGCTCTCCAACTTTGTGTGTCGGAAAATCCGATGGAAAATGTCCGATGGAGCCCACACACGGTCGGAATTTCCGACAACACGCTCCGATCGGACATTTTCTATCGGAAAATCCGACCGTGTGTACGGGGCATTAGTCCGTAGGGTTCAATGTTGAGTTGCCCCCTCCCTTGCAGCTATAACAGCTTCAACTCTTCTGGGAAGGCTGTCCACAAGGTTTAGGAGTGTGTCTATGGGAATGTTTGACCATTCTTCCAGAAGCACATTTGTGAGCTCAGGCATGTTGGGAGCAAGAAAATGTCCAAAATGTCTTGGTATGCTAAGAGTTCCCTTCACTGGAACTAAGGGGCCAAGCCCAATCACTGAAGAACAACCCAACACCATAATCCCCCCTCCACCAAATAATTTGGACCAGTGCACAAAGCAAGGTCCATAAAGGCATGGATAAGCGAGTTTGGGGTGGAGAAATTTGACTGGTCTACACAGAGTCCTGACCTCAACCCTGATAGAACACCTTTGAAATTATCCAAAATGTCTTGGTATGCTGATGCCTTAAGAATTCCCTTCACTGGAACTAAGGAGCCAAGCCCAACCCCTGAAAAACAACCACAAACCACACCCCCCTCCTCCACCAAATTATTTAAACCAGTGCACAAACAAGGTCCATAAAGACATGGTGAGCAAGTTTGGGGTGGAGGAACTTGACTGGCCTGCACAGAGTCCTGACCTCAATCTGATAGAATATGTTTGGGATGAATTAGAGCGGAGACTGCTAGCCAGGCCTTCTCATCCAACATCAGTGCCTGACCTCACAAATGCGCTTCTGGAAGAATGGTCAAACATTCCCATAGACACACTCCTAAACCTTGTGGACAGCCTTCCCAGAAGAGTTGAAACTGTTATAGCTGCAAAGGGTGGGCCAACTCAATATTGAACCCTACATACTAAGACTGGAATGCCATTAAAGTTTATGTGCGTGTAAAGGCAGGCGTCCCAATACATTTGGTAATATAGTGTATATTTGTATGATAATTTAAAACAGTTTATTGATATTAATTATTTCTATTTACTCTATTCCAAAGGCTGTATTTTGAACATGTGACCAGCAGCAGAGGACTAGAAGCTCCTCTTGCTTATGTTTCCCTGCCTGTATATCGATTAGGAAAAAGATACTTCAATTTTTTTTTAATTAAAATGATTACAATGTCATCATCAATATACAGAAATAGAAGGGACAATGTCAATAAAACAGTGTATGCTTCAGGGGCGGCCCGTGCATTTTAGGGGCACGGGCGCCGCTCCCCCTAATCGCTGCTGTCGCCTCCCTATCTATGCGCCCGGCCCCTTTCAGGAAGCTGAACGCATGGACTCCTATGGCAGCGTGGGAGGGTTTTTTTTTTTTTTTTTTAAGCTCTGGCAGCGTGGGAGGGGGGGCTCTCTGCGCCCTGATCCCACCCTGTTGTATGACCATAGCAAATTAATTTTCACTATTTTTACACGACAGTGCCTCCCCGCCAATCAGGAGGCAGGTCAGTGAGACCTGTTTCTCGACTGGATGCCCGGCGCTTTGCTGGAAGAGACACACAGGGGAGGAAGCTGGAGGATCGGACTCCTTCACCGCCGCTGCTGACAGGAGCGGAGAAGACCCAACAGCCTGGTAAGTGCTGGTCCTCCTCCCGCGAGGTTCTGCCGGTGTGCTGCATGCCCAGCGCCCAGCAGAATGGAGGAGAAGATGCACAGGAACCATGCAGGTGCCGTCGCCTGCCCATCCCACAGCTCACTGCCGTCACCCATATGGGGTAAGTGCCGGTCTGATGGTGGGCGAGCGGAGGGGGTCACAGTCGCTGCATTTTATAGGCACAGAAACTGCATATGGTGGGCACAGAAGCTGCATATGGTGGGCACAAATGCTGCATATGATTGGCACAGAAGCTGCATATGGTGGGCACAGAAGCTGCATATGATGGGCACAGAAGCTGCATATGGTGGGCACAGAGGCTGCATATGGTGGGCACAGAGGCTGCATATGATGGGCACAGTGGCTGCATATGATGGGCACAGTGGCTGCATATGATGGGCACAGTGGCTGCGTATGGTGGGCACAGTGGTTGCGTATGGTGGGCACAGTGGCTGCATTTTATGGGCACAGTGGCTGCAATTGATGGCACAGTGAGGCTGCAATTGATGTTTTTTTTTCAGCGTTCAGAGTTTGTTTGCGCCCCCCCCCCCCCCCCCCCAAAGATTTTGAGCACCAATCGCCACTGGTATGTTTGGTATCATTTATTTTTTTTTGGTGAAGGTGTAAAGCGGAGGACACTTTTGAGCACATAGCACTTTATGTTTTATAAGTATTATTTCTTTATTTTTAACAATTTTTGTTGAAGATTTTGGTTAAATTATAGAACCAAAAATAAGAAAGCAAAGGAAGTTTTATAACAAAAAAATGCACATCAAAAAAATATATATTGGTAGCGTGTACAGCATTTCCATACGCAGAGCATTAAAATAGGGTAAAGTAAGACAAAATAAAGTATTGCAAGAAAAGAAAGCGACCTTTCAAAGCCATTCATCGCTTACAATCATTGACTTGCGGGTACCAATTAAACCAATAAGTATTATTTATTGATACACATTTTACTTATATTTGTTCATTTTTATTTATTTATTTATGTGGTTTATTGTGTTAGTTAATCTGAACTATCTCAGTATGCTGGTTGTATGTAAAGCGAAGTTTCACCCATTATTTATTGTTGTATGTTAAAAGCATTGAAAATACCTTATTTCTACTTTTTTTCAGCAGCATTTCTGGCTGTGGTTGCCTAGGCGATTACGTCACTAGGCGATTCTCAAGGGCTCCTGTGATAGCGGCATCATGTATCCCATCAGTCCTTGCAAATCGCCTAGTGATGAAATCTCACAATATTTCCAGACCATTTCTTAGGCCCCATTTTCTAACAGGAAGTAGAGCATATCTGCTTCGGACCAGTCTGCGCAGGCATGAGATCGGGAGGTGCATGCTGGGTAGCCAGGTTCCCCCTACAAGATTCTCAGCACACATGTCACACCGCAAGTCGGATCATCTTGATCCGACTTCTATTCAAATCAATGGGCTCCCATAGGGAACCATTGATTTTGAATAGAGACAGAAACGCCGGACGAGGCTTAACACAGCGCTAAGCCTCGTTAAATCACGTTTAACACCTCTGACGTTTTTACAGCTCTAGCGCTGGAGCCTCAGAACAAACTGGTCTTGGGTTTTTTAGCAGCTTAAAAACGGCTATGCTATTTACAGCTCAAAAACGCCATGGTGGGCATGAGGCCATAGGCTAACATAGAGAGGCGTTATTAAGTTGCAAAAAACGCTCAAAAAAGCGCCTGTAAAAACGTCCGTGGGCATGTAGCCTAAATGTTAATGTATATGTTCAGACAAGTACAGAGGAGTCCATTAAAAAAAGTGTTTGGAGGACTGGAACTCTGCTTTAGTGATCTGAAGGCAGGTTTTCATTGCTGGTTGCTGTAAGTACAGAGTTCCTGAGGAAAGGGAAAAGTAACAAAAGGCTGGACGTGGGTGTAGGAATAAAAGGAAATGTATGAGGAAAGATCTCATACAGGAAACTAAGACTGTGACCTTAGAGAAAGGTTGAGGCCTGAAGGTCCTTATAAAAATGGGTTTGTTAAAGTGAGATCACACATACAGGCACCAAGGTTGTCCTATGGTTCATATCTCATCAGAGGATAGGCTACTGTACTTCCTATACTATAACTAGAGGAAGCCAAACCTTCTGATACTTTCCTGTCGTTCATGACTTAAGAATCTTCTGTGCTCGGCTTGTACTGGGAACATTGTATATATGTGTTATGTATTTGGGTACATCTATCTATCTAATCTATCTACTCTATCTATCTACATAACAGCAAGCCTTGGGATCCATCGAAAAAAACTATTTTTGGGTATTATGCACTATACCCATTCTCATGTACGGATGTTTTTGCTATGTTCAGTTCTCCAAAGACTTCATAATGCTTGGGGTTTCCCACAAAGATGTATTGTTTTGTTTTTGGTTTCTTCTTTACAGCATTTTGTATTCTGCTAAAACATGTGAATTCAAAAAAAAAACTATTTGTGGTCCCCTCTTTGCTCACAGATGTGTTTAGGGACAGAAGAAAGCAATATATAATTGTAGCGCTTACCACCAAAGGAGCTGCTGTTTCTCAGGTCCCCTGTTCCTGTGCCCACGACTCTGCAAACAGACCATACCTGCCTGGGTGGGGAATATTTCATGCAGATGTATAGGTAGTACCTTAACCACTTGCAGCTTGTACACGCACTGTAATGTACCTGTACATCACAGCTTGCTGACACTGGAGGAAAAGAGAGATCTGGGTTTCTGTTTAGCAGAAACACAAGATCTCCATTTTCCTCTCTGGCAGAACGGCGATCTGCCTTGTTTACCTAGGCAGACCGCCGTTCTGCCAGTCCTCGGAATAATCGGCAGACCCACTGCGAGAGCAGGGCTCCGGTGGCACACAAGAAACCAGAGCAGAAACAAACAATGATGTACAGGTACGTGAATTTGCGCTAAAGGTCCGCCCTGCCGCAGTATATGTACGTGGGGCGGTCCTTAAGCGGTTAATCTGCCCAACAAATTGGTAAAAAAAAAGCCTAAAAAATGCAAAATGCATAAAAAACACAAGAAAATGCGCAAAAAAAGTGCGTGCAAAAACGCAAAATGCAACACAAAAAGCACTGCAGAAACAGATCAAAAGCAAACTGCATAGGTTGGAACCAAGCCTAAAAAATTTAAGGATTTTAAAAAACAGTTGCATTTTCGGCATGCTGGGAATGCTAACTGTCACATTTGTGTAGCGCTGGTAGATTTGCAATCTACCGCATGTTAGGTAAATTTAGTAAATTGTGCGTTAGAAAGGTTAAGTTTGCCTCTGTTCCAGCTTGGTTGACGTTGTGTGTGTTTCCGTGCTGACCGGTGGGTGTCGCTGTTGCCACTGGTCAGGGTTGGAAAGGCAACGTGTTGAAGCGAATGCTTGCTCCTCTGTCCCGGAGGCACGCTCGGTGGAGGTGGTCCTCCGAGTTGCATTCTGGGCGAGGGTATTTATGGGACAGACGCCATATTTTGGGGTTCGTTTTACAGCCACCTGCTGGCCCTCCTGGCCGACAGGTATGCAGTAAGGAGCTACCTCGTGGTCCTCCGTTCCGGAGGCCCACGATACTGTGGCGCAGGGGTGGGTCCAGAGGCTTGCCTGGGGCCTACCACCGCGGCCGAGGAGTGGTCCTAAGCTGTCGGTCCTGTGTGACGAAGCTGGACAACCGAGGAGATACCAGGGGAGGACCCGTCTTGGAGAGATCACACGGCGTGCTGGTCTATAGAGGGGCCTGGTGACTCGGTTGGAGGACATATCCAAAAGTAACTATACAGCATAGTGTTGCCGGCTCGGCTTAAAGGTTCAGGCACTGTGACTGACTTTCACTGCAGAAAATCTGATCCATCCTGTGGCAGAGGATCGTACGGATTTTATTTCCAACCAAGTCTGTGGCAGAGACTTTGATTCGTGCTGCGTGCTGGCTGCTAGACCGGTGAGAGAGGCCTATCCAGACGAGCAAGGAGTGTGTCCCACGATGGGAGCGCATTCCATATAGTATCTGAATTCTACCAGGACATGTTGTCAAGAGAACCCTACCAGAGAATGTTAGAGTTTCTTCTGCAAGTTTCCTTTCTACCTCTTTCCTGCTACTTCCTAAGTCATTTGTTTTAATAAAGCATTGAAAACGTACTCCAGTGTTGGTGCGTGTGTCGTCCAGAAGTAAACTCAACGGAACCCTAGACCCGTAGCCGGTGAAACAGAGGGAAGCAGAGTGAAGGTAACAGACCCGCTTAAACCAGCAGCTCCACCGTGAGTTAGTGCTACATTTGCTTGTGCTCTCAACCAAACTGTCAAACCATTAAATGGCTGGTGTCATAACTGGTGACATGTGCAGCATCATGGCAGTTGCAGACCATACAGAGGCCAAGATGGCAGCTTTCTTGGCTAAAAAGGATAGGAAGGTTTGGTTCCGCTTTAAAGGGACAGGCTGCTGTCCCTTTTAAGAACTCATAGAAGCACTGAGTTTGTGATACTCCTATGCAACACTGTCCCTCTTTTGTGAAAGTGTAGTGTGGTTTTGGTCAGCGGCCTCTCACCAATACCTGTGTTGGCAGGTGACCTCCCTCTGTTCACTGTGTGAAACACATCTGGTCAGCGTCCTCAGCATCCTCCCCCCTTGGTCAGTCAGTGGGCTTCACCAACATCTGTGGCTCTCCAATGTCCCAGTGCTCACCCAGTGCAATGGTGAGCAATCTGCTAGCAGCCAAAAGTGCATTCAGTCCTCTCAGAACCACCCTCCACATCTCAGTTCAGGAAAACATCAGGCAACCACCTCTTCTTTTGCCCCAGTGCCTTGTGGGATCTGCAGTTTACTCCTTCCAGCTCACCAAGTCAGCTTAGTCTGTCCAAATGACACCTCCCACAATCCTTGCAGTCCACATCTGACGTGCCTTCCTATTGGGTAGACACTGGCTTTACACAGCTCTACAAGAGTCTCCTCCTTTAGCTGTGCCTGAAATATCTCCTCTGCTGCCAGACACAATCCTTTCCCTGCTAGTGCTGCAGACCAGGGTTGCCAACGATCAGTAAATTTACAGACAGCTGTCTGTAAATATCAGGGGCTGATATATTCTCATGCTGTGTTGACTTCTAGGCCTCTTGCACACGGTACTGATGTTTGAGCATCAGCATTTCTGGGCGTAATTTCAGGCATTTGTTTTGTGTGTATTTATGTGTGTATTTATGCACCTAATTGTGTGTATATGCACATTTGCATGCACAATACACTCCTAGGCAAAATTAATATTTGTGCTCATATGCACATATTTGCGTGTGTTTGCGCGCACTGGCGCAAAATACTGACCGGGAACACAGATTTTCCTTATTTTTTTTACTGAATAATACGCAGCACTTGTTTACACGCCTGTGTGTACAGTCACTTTGTAAACTAGGGGTTGCATTTTAGATCAGTAAAAAAATGTTCTGAGCTTTTTTAAACTGCAGTGTGCAAGAGGCCTTTAGGTGTAAACCAGGCAAATTTTTGGTTATTTATTTATTTGTTTATTTAATTTATTTCAGGTACTTATATAGCGCCGTCAATTTACGCAGCGCTTTACATATACATTGTACATTCACATCAGTCCCTACCCTCAAGGAGCTTACAATCTAAGGTCCATAACTCACATTCATACATACTAGGGACAATTTAGTCAGGATCCAATCAGCCTACCAGCATGTCTTTGGAGTGTGGGAGGAAACCGGAGTACCCGGAGGAAACCTGCGCAGGCACAGGAAGAGGTTATAGGTATTGCCAGTGTTTCCATATTGTGTTTATACTGTTTAAATATTGATGTTCTTAGTTTTTAAAAGGTGTTCTGTCATTTTCCAGGTTGTCAGTAAAAAAAAATTGCTTTGTCTGTAAAATTTCCATGTTTTGTCAGTAAAAAATGCTGGGGGAGGTTGGCAACACGTCTGCAGGTTGGGCAACATAAAGCACACCACAGAGAAAAGGGGTAGTATACCAGATGCAGATATTGCCTTATAGGGCGTACACACGGTCGGACTTTGTTCGGACATTCCGACAACAAAATCCTAGGATTTTTTCAGACGGATGTTGGCTCAAACTTTTTTTGTCTACACACGGTCGCACAAAGTTGTCGGAATTTCCGATCGCCAACCACGCGGTCACGTACACCACGTACGACGAGACTAGAAAAGGCCGGTTCAGAACCAAGCGCGGCACCCTTTGGGCTCCTTTTGCTAATCTCGTGTTAGTAAAAGTTTGGTGAGAGACGATTCACGCTTTTTCAGACTCGTGGCTTTCAGATCGTTCTCTGCCGTTCAGTTTGTGCTTGTGGGTTTGTATCTGCTCTTCAGTGCGTGCAGCAAGTTCCGCGTGACTTTAGGTAGTCATTGTATTCTTGTTCGTTCGTTACTGGTTTTCAGGTCGCTCTTCACAGGCCTTGCTGTTCTTCAGTGCGTTCTGTTACTTCGTTCTGAGCAGCCGACCGTTTTCTAGCCATGTTTCGTATGCGTACTCCTCGTAGAGTTCGTGCTGTGCGGGGGCTTGGTGTTGGGGTCCTGACCTTGACACAAGTCCAGTCCATGAACAGGGTGGGGAGGAGTTCATGGACCAAGAATTGGTTGCTTCAGCGTGACCAGTTCTGTCATATGCCTTTGCTCCGTGAGATCCGTGAGAATAATCCTGATGATTTCAGGAACTTTCTCAGGATGACGGACCCCGTGTTTCACCGTTTGTTGGCTTCGCTGACCCCCTATATCAGCAGGCAGGATACCTGCATGAGGCAAGCCATCACCCCGAAGCAGAGGTTGGCCGTTACCCTGCGGTATTTGGCGACAGGGAGAAGTCTGCAGGACTTGAAGTTCTCGACAGGCATCTCCCCCCAAGCTCTGGGGATCATTATCCCAGAGACCTGTTCTGCCATCATCCAGGTCCTGCAGAAGGAGTATATGAAGGTAAGATTTTTATCCTTTTATATCACATTTTATTGTATTGAATGTTTGATAATATCTTGTATTTCTTTCCTCATTCCCTAATTACCATGATTGTAATATGCTGTGAATGTCCCCTTTGTCCTCATGCGTGCTGGATTTTTATGTAATTATTATTTTAGGTCCTTCATACATATTTGCCCTTCACTAACCTCCCCAGCATGGTATCTCCTGGCCCTATATTCACCTCATGTAGTCACTTAACAATGTATTTTATCAGCTCCATAGTAGTGCTTTACCCCAAACACCCCCTAAAATGTTTGGAAATGTTATTTTTGATTTAAATTCAGGCAGAGTGGCAGAGGCTTTTTTTTTGTGGTGTCCCCAAATAATTTGTAGTAACCCTCCCTCCCCCAACTGCTAAGTCAGCTGATCCCAATTCTCTATGTATCCTCAATCATCTATCTGCTGACTTTGCCAAACCCATACACACTATACCCATTTCTTTTGTGGTCAGATGTATGGATGAATTCCCCAAAGCATGTAGTGCAATGGCCTGCCTATATACTTTCAAATGGTACTGTTTAAAGTTTTTGTATCCTATTATTATCTTGACAGGTAATAGCAGAATGTCCAAATGTCCTCAAATGTGTACAGTGTGTATTTATATCTTTGTATTATGACACTTCTTACCTGTCCAGTGGGCTGCCAATAGTGTAACTAAGGAGGGGCTGTTCCAAGTAATACCCATTATTTAGGCATTCATCTCTCAATGAAGTGAAGAGGGTTACCTGTCCAAGATTTCCACACACTCCCTATAATGTTAGAAATGGCCCATGAGAAGGGGGGGGGGGGGGGATATGATAGGTGTACCTTATACTTTGGCCTTGTTAAATTCCCCTTACTAAATGCTATCTGGGGGGTTGCCCCATAATGTTTGTGTCTAATCTGCTTGCCATGTTTCTGTGAAAAAATGGTAATGTTTATTGTTTTTTCCTCAACAGTTTACTTCCACGCCACAGGAATGGCAGACTGTGGCCTCCCACTTTGCCCAGCGGTGGGACTTTCCTAACTGCGGAGGGGCAATTGATGGGAAACACGTCCACATCGTCCCACCACCCAACTCGGGGTCGTACTATTATAATTACAAGGGGTTCAATAGTATAGTGATGTTGGCGGTGGTGTCGGCTAATTACGACTTCTTGTATGTGGACGTGGGGAAGAATGGCTGGATGTCCGATGGTGGAGTCATTGCCCAGACGGAGTTCTACAGGCGTCTTCAGAATGGCAGCTTGGACTTGCCAGCTCCAGAGGACAATGTTGAAGGACTCCCATTTGTGTTCGTTGCTGATGAAGCATTTGCGCTGGGGGACCACCTGATGCGGCCATTCCCAATAAGGACCCTCACCCCGGAACAGAGGGTTTTTAATTACCGGCTGGCCAGAGCTCGAAGAGTGGTGGAGAACACATTTGGAATCCTGGCCAGCCGGTTCCGCCTATTTATGACACCCATCCATATGGCGGAGTATAAACTGAACTATATTATACTTGCGTGCTGTGTTCTCCATAACTTTTTAAGGAAACATTCGGCCAACTATGCTGGCTCAGTTGGGCCTGAGGCCGGAATCATACATCAAACCACACTGACGGCGCTTGAAAGTGGCCGTCCTGGCTTGCCCTCCCTGAGTGCCCGTGATGTGCGGTTACGCTACCTGGAGTTCTTTGCGGGTAGGGGGGCTATCAATATGCCAGACAATCTGTGAAGCCTTTTTATAATAAAAAAAAACAAAAAAATTCTTTGTGGACATTTACTGCTTGTATTTGTTTTAGCTGACCCTGACAGAAATGTTTTGAGTGCAGAAAATGGCGTGATTGTGTAACCTTATACAAAGCACTGTTGGCTGTTATTTACTAAATGCAAAAACACATTTCACTACAAGTGCACTTGCAACTGCACTGAACCTGCACTTGTAGTGCAAAGTGGATTAGCCCTTAGGAAATAACCCCCATTTTCTCATAAAACAACAATTACATCACCTCAAAAGTGTTGTAGCGTTGAGACAATAATCCACACATTCTTGATTAACAATCTTTTTAATACCTGCACAATCACATGTGCATTTACCAAAGGTTTTTCAAACAAACCAACATGTTTGTTGTATAACAATTTTTGTGGTGGCATTATCCAAAATCAAAATGTCCATTTTATAGAAAACAGGCCTGTGTAAAACCAACAAGAAAGACACAAATCTTGAACTTACAAACGTCACATTTGGTCGAATTTGAAGGCAATATCAGACATGAGTATTTAGGAACTGTGTTTGATATTGGGGGGAAATCACCCCTGGAAAAGCCAAATTTGGAAGATGCACACAAATTTCCCAATGTCAACATGTGCTAGCTGCCATCACGGGGGATCAAGGGATGTGTTTTGGGGGAGAAACCCCTTCCTCACCGCTACTTTATAATTGAGGAAGGGGTTGCACCCCCAAAACGCGTCCATTGATCTCCCGTGATGGCAGATAGCACATGTTGACACACTGTGTGCATCCTCCAAATTTGGCTTTGGGAAAAATCACAAAAACATTTAGCACATTGTAGCACACAAAAGAAGAAAGTGATTTGGAGGGGTTTTAAACTCGCCCCAAAACATCAATGATGTTTTTATATTTTGGAATAACATCATTGATGTTTTGCTTGATGATTTCCAATTGTAAATTACACCCCATGATCTCCCCGATCAGGATCTGGGCACTTTCGGATGTGAAAGGATCTGGATCCACAACATCACGATCACCTAAAAAGAGAGGAATCCCAAAATAAATTTGGTTTAAAAAAAATGCCGCCATCCATCTCTTATCTGAGCCTGTGGTTGCAGACACTCACCTGTTGTGGTGACTAGTTCCACCACGTCTTCATCCTCTTGCTCAGCTTGTGTTGGGGGGATTTCCCCTTCTTCCAGAGGGGGGGGGGCTCTGGTCTCCTCAGATGAGGGGTGTCCTCCGAGTCTTTTATCCCCTATGTAAAACAAAAATGGTATACTTAGCACACAGATATTTAATGTCAGAACTATAAATAGGAAACATTGCTTGGAAGTGAGGTACAATTGTCAATTTTAGCAGAGTTCCAAGATGTAGCTGTAGCTTTTTAGTACAAGCTTCACAGATGGAGCCCCCCCTATAGTATACACTGGAGCACCTGTGTGCCCCCCCTAATAAAAATGGTGTTCTTTTGTCCCACACTAGTGTTCCAGTGTCCAGATGTGAAAACAGCTGCTCAGTGTCCTCTCCTTACACAGAATCTAGTTTGCATTTCATTCTAGTAACAAAGCCATCTACACAACCCAATTCTTTGAAGACAAGTATAGAGCGTCAAAATGGTGGCCAAATGCATATGGGCTAAACAATGGTATTTTATAGTTGGAACTAAAAATGTTTGATCCGAACGAATAATGTGCCCATGAACATGAAAGTTGCCATTTTAAACTGTACAACAGTTCCTAAAAGCACATGGAGCAGCACGAACGTAATAAACACAAAAAGAATAGGAACACAGCACAACTACTTACTTTTTTGCAGCACTCTCCGGATCTTTATGTACTGCTCATGTTCTCGTAATTAGAGGTCTGACCACCGCTTCCTGAGCTGATCTTTCGATCGTCGTACCCCAAAATTCCGGTGCAGACTCCTGACCACTTTCGCCATGATCTTGGCCTTTCTGATATTGGGGTTGGGGTAAGGCCCATACTTTCCATCATAGTCGGCCTTCTTCAGGATGTCCACCATCTCCAACATCTCCCCAAAGGACATATTTGAGTCCTTAAATCTCCTTCTGGATCGGGACGTTTCAGGCTCCGGCCTTTCCTCCTCCTCCTCCTCCGCGTTGCTACAATTAGCACGCACCTGCTGTCTATCCGCCATGTGCTCTTCCCCCACTGCGCCGAACAAAAAGGGGTGGGGAATAGACTAGAAAGAACGTCAGGGGCGGGCGGAGTTATACGCATGCGCAGTGTGTATAAAGCGTAACACACGTGCGTATTACGTACGATCTGTAAGCGGAGGAAGGAGCATTGGAGACGCCGATCGTGATAACGAAGGTAAGATCTAAACTTGCGCCTATACTGCTTCGAAATGGAAGCCTATATTGTAACAAGATTCGGGGAGTTTTGCCTGACATTAGGGTTTGTCTTGTGTTGTGTCTTGCAGAGAAAATGGATGGGTTCAACGACCACAATTTCCTGCCCCTGTTCATAGACAAGTACAGGGAGCTGCCCTGTCTGTGGCAAGTGAGACACCCCCACTATAATCACAAACAGAAGAGGCAGGCAGCGCTGGAGAAACTGCTGGAGTTGGTGAAGCCGGTGGTCCCCACAGCAACCATCCCTTATTTAAAAGCCAAAATTGGTGGCCTGAGGAGCACATATCTTAGGGAGCGCAAGAAGGTCACAGATTCCCAGAGATCCGGAGCTGCAGCAGATGACGTTTATGTCCCCAGGCTGTGGTACTATGAGAGACTGCGATTTCTGTCAGACCACACAGAAGTCAGGGAATCCCTCTCCACTCTTCCTTCCACTCTTCCTTCCACCCCAGCTGAGGCTTCTGATGTCCAACCTGGGCCTTCCAGCCAGGAAGAAGTGGAGGAGCCCAGCTGGAGTCAGGTATATCATTCTTCTACAGATTTCTGGTCAATAAATAAATGATGTTTACTAGATGTTATTATTGATCACTAATTGCTGATTAAAAAAAGTGTTTTACATATCAATAGACAGTAGTGGGCACCCAAAATTGGGACAAGAATGAAAACTGCTGGGCTCAGAAGGATAGTCTGTTATATTTGTTAACATTCAATTTGCAGCAGTCAGGAGGTGAAAATTGTGTGTGATTGATTGAAAAAATACTAAAACTATGTCCCTTTTTCATACACAGGAAGACCTCAGCCAGGAGGAGGTTGTGGAATGTGGCAGTCAGGAGGAGGCGGGGATTAGTGGCAGCCAGGAGGAGGCGGGGCTAAGTGTCAGCCAAGAGAAGCCTGGGACCAGTCGCAGCCTGACTGAGTCTCAGGTCCCTCCCCTCCACCTGCCATATAAACGAGCCAGGAAGGCCACTCCGAGTCCCGTGCAGGATTCAGCGTTCAGGCTGATCCAGGAGGCTTCGGCGTCCCTCAGAGCCTTACCAACTCCTGAAGAGGCCTTTGCCTGCATGGCTGCCACCAAATTGCAGGGCATGCAGGAGGGTCAACGCAGGCTCTGTGAGGACCTGCTTTATAAAGTCCTACGTAAGGGGGTGAGTGGGGAACTAACACCCAAGACCGACGTGGTTGAGTTGGACCATCCTCCTCCTCCTCCTCCTCCTCCTGCTGCCACAACTCCACCACCACAGCCACCGCGTGGAAGGAGGCGTGGAAAGAAGACCAGAGAGTGATGACCCTGGGTTCAGTCTGGTCTGACAGAAGATGCAGTCTCTCGTATGACCACAGTCTGGGGACACAGATGTCATCTGCTGCTTTCCGGATCTCTGGGACTTCTGGACCAGACTGCCCTCCCTTAGATATGGACTCCTCAGGCCACCAATTTTGCTTAAAAAAAGTTGATGTCTGCCCTGGGGGTCCAAGGCTTCGCCCACTTCTGCAGTTTCTCCAGCGTTGCCTCCCTCTTTGTTTAGTTGTGAGCCCTTAATAAAAAATTTTAGGTAAATTATACTCTCCTGTGTGTGTTTTCATCCAAAAAGGACAGTTTGTTGGTGACGATTCAGGTACATTTCTAACATAAAATGTGAAATTAACAAGGGACAACAACACCAAACAATCTCCTACAGATTAAATAGAACAACATATCAATGGTGTTGTGGGAACTTGTCACAAAAAACACACACAAACATTTTCGGGAGTACAAATCAAAATCGCAAAAAAAAATAAAAATAAAATACAAACAAAAAAAGAATCTATATTAAAGCCAAAAAATATATAAAAAATATACAAAAATATGTTGTCAGATGTGAGAAATCAAAATATATTGAGGGAATCACGATAAATAGTAACGAAATAAGTTTGTGAGAAGTGTGTGTGAATATGAGCAGCAAAAATACTTAATTCTTGTCACACTATAAAGAAGAAGAGAGTGCGCTGTATTAAACCATTTTGAACATTGCACCGTGACGAAAGTGCTGTATCCATTGCGAACGCTAAGTTTACCAGAACGAGCTGTTCCGTCTTGGAATTTCTTCTGAGCATGCGTGGCACTTTGTGCGTCGGAACAGGCCACACACGGTCGGAATTGACGCGATCGGATTTTGTTGTCGGAAAATTTTATCTCCTGCTGTCCAACTTTGTGTGTCGGAAAATCCGATGGAAAATGTCCGATGGAGCCCACACACGGTCGGAATTTCCGACAACATGCTCCGATCGGACATTTTCCATCGGAAAATCCGACCGTGTGTACGGGGCATTAGAGTTTGAGAGTGTCCAGAATGGAGAGAATGTGATACTGCACAGGAGGAAGTTTGACAGTGTCCAGGATGGAGAGAATGTGATACTGCACAAGAAGAAGTATGATGCCGTGTACACACGAGCAGACTTTTCGGCAACAAAGGTCCGACGGTCTTTCTGACGGACTTTCGACAGACTTTCTAACGAACGGACTTGCCTACACGCGATCACACCAAAGTCTGAAGGATTCGTACGTGATGACGTATGACCGGACTAAAATAAGGAAGTTGATAGCCAGTAGCCAATAGCTGCCCTAGCGTCGGTTTTTGTCCGTTGGACTAGCATACAGACGAGCGGATTTTTCGACCGGACTCGAGTCCATCGGAAAGAGTTGAAGCATGTTCCGAATCTAAAGTCCATCAGATTTTCGACATAAAAAGTCCGCTGTAGGTCCGATGGAGCCCACACACGGTCGAATTGTCCGACGGTGCATAGCCATTTTCAAATCTCTCCAGAGATGTTCAATCGGGTTCAAGTCTGGGCTCTGGCTGAGCCACTCAAGGACATTCACGTTGTCTTGTAGCCACTCCTTTGTTATCTTAGCTGTGTGCTTAGGGTCGTTGTTTTGTTGGAAGATGAACCTTTGCCCCAGTCTGAGGTCCAGAGCGCTCTGAAGCAGGTTTTCATGAAGGATGTCTCTGTACATTGCTGCATTCATCTTTCCCTCCACCCTGAATAGTCTCTCAGTTCCTGCCTCTGAAAAACATCCCCACAGCATGATGCTGCCACCACCATGCTTCACTGTAGGGAGGGTATTGGCCAGGCGATGGTGCATGGTTTCCTCCAGACATGACGCTTGCCGTTCAGGCCAAAGTGTTCAATCTTTGTTTTATCAAACCAGAGAATTTTGTTTCCCATGGTCTGAGAGTCCTTCAGGTGTCTTTTGGCAAACTCCAGGCGGGCTGTCATGTGCCTTTTACTGAGGAATGACTTCCATCTGGCCACTCTACGATTCAGACCTAATTGGTAGAGTACGGCAGAGATGGTTGTTCTTCTGGAAGGTTCTCCTCTCTCCACAGAGAAACGCTGAAGCTCTGTGAGTGACCAACAGTTTCTTGGTCACCCCCTGACTAAGGTCCTGCTCCCCCGATCGCTCAGTTTGGCCAGGCAGCCCGCTCTAGTAAGAGTCCTGATGGTTCCAAACTTCTTCCATTTACGGATGATGAAGGCCACTGTGCTCATTGGTGCCTTCAACGCTGCAGACATTTTTTGGTACCATTCCCCAGATCTGTGCTTCGATTCAATCCTGTCTCTGAGATCTACAGACAATTCCTTGGACTTCATGGCTTGGTTTGTACTCTGACATGCACTGTTAACTGTGGGACCTTATACAGACAGGTGTGTGCCTTTCCAAATCATGCCCAATCAACTGAATTCAGCACAGGTGGACTCCAATCAAGTTGTAGAAACATCTTAACCTCCCTGACGGTATTCCTGAGTCTGGCTCGGGGTGGAATTTCAGAATCAAAAGCAGTAATTCCGAGCCAGACTTGGGATCGCATCGCAGGATCCAGGAAGAGCTTACTTACCTTCTCACCTGGATCCTGCGATGTCTCCCCGCAGTGTGAGCGGCTCGTCCTCCGCTCGATTCATCACGGAGCCGAGCTCCGTTCCCTGCGAGCGTTGCGACGCACGGGGACGGAGAACGGCGCCAAATTCAAAAAGTGAAACACACACTATACATACAGTACACTGTAATCTTACAGATTACATTACTGTATGAAATTAGTTCACCTCCCTTTTGCCCTTAGTGGTTTCTCCAGTGCCCTGTATGCAGTTTTATATTATAAAAACTGTTCTTTCTGCCTGAAAACTGGAGATTGTCCATAGCAACCAAAACCGTCCCTTTACATCAAAAGTGGTTTTAGACCAGCTAGAAAACAGCGATAATAAATTAGAATCACTCGCAGAATTAAGCGATAATGATTTGTAGGGAGATCCGTCATCAAACACTGAAAAGTAACGACAGCGACAATTCTGCAACTGAGCAAATTTCAGTGTTTTTGATTTGATTACCTTATTGAATAATTTTTATTATTATTATATTATTATTTGGTATAATTATTTATAGTTATTTATTATATTATAATTTATGATTTCGTGTTTCAAACTTTATCATACCCGTTTATGTCTACTAGACTCTTGTTTGGACAGATTTAAGTGAGTTATTCCTAAGAATTACAGGCCTACAATATAAAACGCCAAATTTCCATGCAAATAAATTGTATCGCTTTCAGCATCAAAAAATATGAAATAATCTTTTCATATTTTTAAAGGAAGGTTAAAGGAAGATCAGCAGAAAAAGGATGTGCCATGAGTCATGGCAAAGGCTGTGATTAATTATGTACATGTGATTTTTTTTTTACTTTATTATTTTTAATACATTTTCAAAGATTTCAAACAAACTTCTTTCACATTGTTATTATGGGGTATTGTTTGTAGAATTTTGAGGAAAATAATGAATTTAAAGCATTTTGGAATAAGGCTGTAACATAACAATATGTGGAAAAGGTGAAGCATTGTGAATACTTTCCAGATGCACTGTACATACATCACTCTGGATGAAGGGTCACAGAGGGCAGATTTGGAAAGCAGCACTGTTGGTCTGGTGGGGAAGGGGAGTATTACAAGTACTAGCAGATTTAAATACACTAACAGATTGAAGCCAAACTCCAGCTAATACTTTATAATCAGTTACAACAATCTTTTTTTTTTTTCTTTTTGAGATAAACTTTTTACATAAAGAAATAAAAGCTGATCATTGTAAACACCCCTGCCAGTGTTAAATGGTCTGTCTCATCTCGGTAACTGCAAGAGAGCTTTTCTGTTGAAAAACAGACTTGCTGGCTGGATCACCAGATGGAAAACAAAAAAGGAAACAAATACAGCTATTACATCGAAAAATTGCAATATAATAAATGTAAGCTTTTGGGCTTAGTACTGCTTTAAAGGGGCTGTAAACCTTTGTGTTTTGTCACCTTAATGCATCCTATGCATTAAAGTGAAAAAACACCTCTCAGTGACTGCCCCCCCCCCCCCCCCTCCAGCCTCCCGCTTTACTTACCTGATCCCTGGAACTTGACCCAGCAGAGACGTGCTATCTCTCTGCCTGGGGTTCTCCGCTCAGCCATTGGCTCCTGCTGCTGTCAATCAAATCCAACGACGCGGGACCCGGGGGGCGGGGCCGAGTCTTACATTCAGCGGCTAGGGACGCTGAATGCTGGACTCGGGAGCACGTCCGCAAGGTAACCCCCTCGAGAGAGAGCTTCTCCTAGGGGGTTATGTGATGTGGGGAGGAGCCGCGAGAGCCACCGGGGGGGGGACCCCAGAAATCAAGGATCGGGGCCACTACAATCACTTTAAGGGTTAAAGAATTGTGTAGTGCAGAACTATTTGATAGTTAAATATTTAATTTTCTACAGATTCTTGAATCTGTACAGAGGAGCACCTGGTACAAAAGTTAATCTAGGACTTTTTGAAACATTAAGGCTGGGTTCACACTGGAGAACACAGCGGCTCCCAGCAGGAGTCCGGTGCATCTCCATTCACCATTTCAGGTCCGATTTCAGCCCGAATTTGTGGCTGAATTCAGACTTGAAATGGTCCAAAAGACGCACAGGACTTCACAACGGAGCCGCTGCGGAGATGTGTGAACCTACTCCATAGAGAGCCCGTCACATCCTCTGCTGCGTGAATTGGAGGCTGGGACACCCGCATTCAATTCACAATAGTGTGAACCCAGCCTTAAAGTTGTATTTAACTGAAAAGCAAACAGTTATTATATTTCAGCTTACCAATTCTTGGATGTGATGGCTGCATTTGTTTTCTTTTTGGTAAACCAGTCAGCAAGTTTGTTTTTCACAGCCCCAAATCTCCAGCAGAATGTATCAGTTTACATGGATTAGTCAAACCACTGGCAGGGTTGATTACAATGACGAGGCTTTATTTATTCATGCAAAACCATTATCCCAAAAGGAAAAAAAGCTGTCTGCTGTAACTGCTTATGAAGTATGAGCTGGAGTTTGGCTTCAGCTAGTTATGCCGCGTACACACGACCGGTTTTGTCGTCGGAATAAACTCCGAAGGTTTCTCCGATGGAACTCCGACGGAATTCCATTCAAGCGGTCTTGCCTACACACAGTCAACCAAAAGTCTGACCGTCCAGAACGTGGTGACGTACAACACGTATGATGGGACTAGAAAAAGGAAGTTCAATAGCCAGTACCAGAGGCGTTTCTAGGGGGTGGCTATTGGGGCTATAGCCCCGAATCTGGGGCCCATAGCCCCGAGTCTCTCACTGGGGGAAGCGATGCCATCAGTGGCGGATGTGGGCGCTGTGCAGATAACTAACATCTCAGCCATTTTACTTTGTTCTGCCACTGCACTGGTTGCTAGAGCCGCCCAGGGTCTAGCAACCAGTGATGGCACGTAACCTGAGTGACACAGTGGGAGCCCAAGGCAGTGGTGTCACTGGGGGGGTGGGGGCCGCCTTCCCCTCCTCTCTGTTTACAGCCACACAGGAGGAGGAGGATCACGAGGGACACACCACTGTGTACAGTATATCCGTCAGCGCTGTTCTGAGGTCTGTACATTTTTACTATACAGTATGTAGGTGGACATGTGCAGGGGGCTATGGGAGGGGAGAGGGGTGCCTATACTGATGGGGGTCTGCACTAAAGGGGGGGTGTCTATACTGATGGGGGTGTCTATACTGATGGGGGGTGTCTATACTAATGGGGGGTCTGCACGGGGGGGTGTATATACTGTTTGGGGGGTCTGCACTGAGGGGAGGTGTCTATACTGATGGGGGTCTGCACTGAGGAGGGTCTATACTGATGGGGGGTCTGCACTGAGGGGGAGGGTGGCTGCACTGAGGGGGTGTCTATACTGATGGGGGGAGGTCTATACTAAGGGAGGGGTGGTCTGTACTGATGGAGGGGGGTGGTCTGTACCATGCCCGTGGCCTCTGACACCTCTTGTACCATGCACGTGGCCTCTGACATCCCATGTACCATGCCCGCAGCCTCTGACATCTCCTGTACCATGTCCGCAGCCTCTGCATCACCTCTTGTATGTATGTATGTATATACATATATATATATATATATATATATATATATATATATATATATATACACACACACACACACATTTTTATTATATACATGTGTATGCCCACCCAAGCGTATGACTTTCTTTACTTCGCTGCTATGGGCTCTAGCCCAAGATCTTTAGTGGGCCTAGCAACGCCCCTGGCCAGTACCCAATAGCTTCCGTCTCGTACTTGCTTCAGAGCATGCGTCGTTTTTGGTCTGTCGGAACAGCATACAGGCGAGCAGTTTTCCCGAATTGGTTCCGTCTGAGATATTTAATACATATTCCATTTCTAGGTCCATCAGAATTTTTAAAGAAAATAAGTTCGATGAGGCATCAAAATAGATGATGAAAAGCTTCCGTCTGACTTTTTCTGTCAGACATTCCGCTCGTGTGTACGCGGCTTTAGTGGTTCTAACTCTGCTAATATATTTTACACAAATGCCCCCCCCCCCCCGATTGACAATACTGCCATCTGACCAGGTGGAAAAAGCCAGAGAAAAGAAAAATAATGCAGCTACCACATCTATTCTGCAATATAATACATTTTTGTTTTTGGGTTTAATACCACTTTTTAAGAGCATCAAATAGAAAACGACAATGCGATCCAGTTGCAGTGTGTTTCAAAAATTGGTGTATGCAATACTTTGGTGCTTAATGGACTCAAATCCCACCCCATCCCACTGAGTCGCATGTGAATGCATATTACAGTGTAGATATTTGCCAGCACACCACAGATCTTCAAGTTTAGGCCAAATGCTTTTTTTATTGAGGCATGATCACATCACAAACAAGAAAGTGCAACGTTTCGGAGCCAGCAGGGCCCCTTCGTCAGGCACGCGATGTGTGCTTTGGGTTTAATATCATCATGTGCCAGATGAAGGGGTCCTGCACGGCTCCGAAACGTTGTGCTCTCTTGTTTGTGATGTGATCATACTTCAATAAAAATGTCTTGGTACATTTTTCCATCCACCCTTCCTTTACAATGATACAAAGTTTGCCAGTACCGTATGCTGAAAAACAGCCCCACACCATGATGTTCCCACCTCCAAACTTCACTGTTGGTATGGGGGTGTTTTTTGGGGTGATGTGCAGTGCCATTTGACCTCCAAACATGGTGTGTATTCTGGCATCCAAAGATTTCAATTTTGGTCTCATCTGTCCAGACTATATTCTCCCAGTATTTCATAGGCTTCTCTAAATGTTGTGCAGCAAACTTTAAACAAGCTTCAACATGACTGTTCTTTAGTCTTGCATGGTGAGCGTGCATACAGGCCATGGCGGTTAAGTACATTATTTATTGTTTTCTTTTAAACAAATGTACTTGCTAATTCCAGGTCTTTCTGAAGCTCTTCACAGGTGATCCTTGGCTCTTCTCATAATTCTTTTCACTCCTCTGTCAGAAAACTTGCGAGGAGCACCTGATTGTGGTCAGTTTATGGTAAAATGATGTTCTTTCCACTTCCGGATTATGGCCACAACAGTGCACAGTGGAACATTCAGTAGTTTAGAAATGTAAGCAATGCCATCAGTATGTTTTGCAACAATAAGGCTGCGAAGGTCTTGAGAGAGCTCTTCACTTTTACCCATCATGAGATGTTTCTTGTGTGACTCCTTTTTATAGGCAATCAGTTGAGACTGAACCAGCTCATATTAATTTGCACTGACAAGGGGCAGAATTGCTTTCTAATTACTGATAGATTTCAGCTGGTGTCCTGGCTTTCCATGCCTTTTCGCACCTCCCTTTCTTCATGTGTTCAATACTTTTTCCCTGTCATTCCATTTTATTACACATAACTTACCGTATTTATCGGCATATAACACGCACTTTTTTCCCCTGAAAATCAGGTGAAAATCGTGGGTGCGTGTTATAGGCCGATCCCGTCACTTTTTGTTCGGATCGGAGCGATCGCGGCTTTTGCTGCGATCGCCGCCGACATACACAGCCGTGTGTAAATTCAAATATGGCGCCGAGACTGCAGTGACTCGGCGGAGCGGAGATACACATACCCGAGAGTCCTCGGCTTTTCCCGGCGCCGCTCACAGTCCCGCCCAGTCCCGCCATTGGACCTGTGTTATGTCCATCATACGGCGGGACTGGGCGTGACTGTGAGCGGCGCCGAGAAAAGCAGAGGACTCTCGGGTATGTGTATCTCCGCTCCGCTGAGTCACTGCAGTCTCGGCGCCATATTTGAATTTACACACGGCTGTGTATGTCGGCAGGGATCGCGGCGAGCACTGGGGCAAGGCTGCACTGGGGCAAGGCTGCACTGGGGCAAGGCTGCACTGGGACAAAGCTACACTGACAATGCTGCAATGGACACTGGGGCAAGGCTGCACTGACAATTCTGCACTGGGGCAAAGCTGCAATGACAAGGCTGCACTGACAATTCTGCACTGGGGCAAAGCTGCAATGACAAGGCTGCACTGACAATTCTGCACTGGGGCAAAGCTGCACTGACAATTCTGCACTGGGGCAAAGCTGCACTGACAAGGCTGCAATAGACACTGGGGCAAGGCTGCACTGGCACTGACAAGGCTGCAGATGGACACCGATAACGCTGCATCGATGGGCATTTTAATGTAAGTTTTTCTTCCTTAAACTTTACTCCTAAAAGTTTTTTTCCTTAAAATTCCCTCCTAAACTTGGGGTGGGTGTTATACGCCTGTGCGTGTTATACGCCGATAAATACGGTAATTTCTGAATGTATTTGTTTTGGCTTCTTAATATGTATGGATTGCATCAGTTGTTACATGTGGTAAAAATGTCATGTCAATAGCGCCTTTAGGAATACTGTGTGTGTATATATATATATGTATGTATATATGTATATATCTCACAAAAGTGAGTACACCCCTTACATTTTTGTAAATATTTTATTAAATCTTTTCAAAGTAGTGAGTGTACAGCTTGTATAACAGTGTAAATTTGCTGTCCCCTCAAAATAACTCAACACACAGCCATTAATTTCTAAACCGCTGGCAACAAAAGTGAGTACACCCCTAAGTAAAAATGGCCAAATCTGGCCCAATTAGCCATTTTCCCTCCCCGGTGTCATGTGACTCGTTAGTGTTACCAGGTCTCAGGTGTGAATGAGGAGCAGATGTGTTAAATTTGGTGTTATCGCTCTCACTCTCTCATACTGGTCACTGGAAGTTCAACATGACACCTCATGGCAAAGAACTCTCTGAGGATCTGAAAAAAAAAGAATTGTTGCTCTACATAAAGATGGCCTAGGCTATAAGAAGATTGCCAAGACCCTGAAACTGAGCTGCAGCACGGTGGCCAAGACCATACAGCGGTTTAACAGGACAGGTTCCACTCAAACCAGGCCTCGCCATGGTCTACCGAAGAAGTTGAGTGCACGTGCTCAGCATCATCTCCAGAGGTTGTCTTTGGAAAATAGACGTATGAGTGCAGCCAGCATTGCTGCAAAGGTTGAAGGGGTGGGGGGTCAGCCTGTCAGTGCACAGACTATACGTCGCATGGCATTGGTCCGCATGGCTGTTGTCCTAGAAGCAGGGCCGGATTTGCCACAAGGCCACCGAGGCCAGGCCTCGGGGCGGCAGTGGTGCAGGGGCGGCGCCGCTCCTGCAGTGACTTCGCGGCCGCCCCCCCCTTTCGTGCTGCCCATTAAAGTCTATTATGGGCACCAGTGCCCATAGAAAAGATGGCCGTGAGCCGACCACGCAACTGCGCATGCGCTGTTCCGAAGCCGGCCGGGCTCGGGAAAGCTCGTAAGCGCTCGGCCGGGCGGCGCATGCGCAGTAGCGTGATTGCGCCCCCGGCGCCATTTTTGAAAAAATCAA
The DNA here is from genome assembly GCA_037952835.1 of Lithobates septentrionalis. NCBI lineage: Eukaryota > Metazoa > Chordata > Amphibia > Anura > Ranidae > Lithobates > Lithobates septentrionalis. Next base: position 269,133 of record JBBDGP010000034.1, on the reverse strand, counting down.
AAGTAGGTAGTAATGTCAGCGGTGCGGCAGCGGGAGAGAGAGATAACATCTCTCATTGCCCGCACCACTGTTCCGCCCTCCTCCTTCTGATGGCAGGCAGCATGGCAAGGGACATCCCAATCTGGTGGCAAGTGACATCCCCATCTGGTGGCAGGCAGCGTGGCAAGTGACATCCCCATCTGGTGGCAAGCAGCGTGGCAAGTGACATCCCCATCTGGTGGCAGGCAGCGTGGCAAGTGACATCCCCATCTGGTGGCAGGCAGCGTGGCAAGTGACATCCCCATCTGGTGGCAGGCAGCGTGGCAAGTGACATCCCCATCTGGTGGCAGGCAGCGTGGCAAGTGACATCCCCATCTGGTGGCAGGCAGCGTGGCAAGTGACATCCCCATCTGGTGCAGGCAGCGTGGCAAGTGACATCCCCATCTGGTGGCAGGCAGCGTGGCAAGTGACATCCCCATCTGGTGGCAGGCAGCGTGGCAAGAGACATCCCCATCTGGTGGCAGGCAGCGTGGCAAGTGACATCCCCATCTGGTGGCAGGCAGCGTGGCAAGTGACATCCCCATCTGGTGGCAGGCAGCGTAGCAAGTGACATCCCCATCTGGTGGCAGGCAGCGTGGCAAGTGACATCCCCATCTGGTGGCAGGCAGCGTGGCAACTGACATCCCCATCTGGTGGCAGGCAGCGTGGCAACTGACATCCCCATCTGGTGGCAGGCAGCGTGGCAACTGACATCCCCATCTGGTGGCAGGCAGCGTGGCAAGTGACATCCCCATCTGGTGGCAGGCAGCGTGGCAAGTGACATCCCCATCTGGTGGCAGGCATAGTGGCAAGTGACATCTCCATCTGGTGGCAGGCAGCGTGGCAAGTGACATCCCCATCTGGTGGCAGGCAGCGTGGCAAGTGACATCCCCATCTGGTGGCAGGCAGTGTGGCAAGTGACATCCCCATCTGGTGGCAGGCATGGTGGCAAGTGACATCCCCATCTGGTGGCAGGCATGGTGGCAAGTGACATCCCCATCTGGTGGCAGGCAGTGTGGCAAGTGACATCCCCATCTGGTGGTAGGCATGGTGGCAAGTGACATCCCCATCTGGTGGCAGGCAGCGTGGCAACTGACATCCCCATCTGGTGGCAGGCAGCGTGGCAACTGACATCCCCATCTGGTGGCAGGCAGCGTGGCAACTGACATCCCCATCTGGTGGCAGGCAGCGTGGCAAGTGACATCCCCATCTGGTGGCAGGCAGCGTGGCAAGTGACATCCCCATCTGGTGGCAGGCATAGTGGCAAGTGACATCTCCATCTGGTGGCAGGCAGCGTGGCAAGTGACATCCCCATCTGGTGGCAGGCAGCGTGGCAAGTGACATCCCCATCTGGTGGCAGGCAGTGTGGCAAGTGACATCCCCATCTGGTGGCAGGCATGGTGGCAAGTGACATCCCCATCTGGTGGCAGGCATGGTGGCAAGTGACATCCCCATCTGGTGGCAGGCAGTGTGGCAAGTGACATCCCCATCTGGTGGTAGGCATGGTGGCAAGTGACATCCCCATCTGGTGGCAGGCAGCGTGGCAAGTGACATCCCCATCTGGTGACAGGCAGCGTGGCAAGTGACATCCCCATCTGGTGGCAGGCAGCGTGGCAAGTGACATCCCCATCTGGTGGCAGGCAGCGTGGCAAGTGACATCCCTATCTGGTGGCAGGCAGCGTGGCAAGTGACATCCCCATCTGGTGGCAGGCAGCGTGGCAACTGACATCCCCATCTGGTGGCAGGCAGCGTGGCAAGTGACATCCCCATCTGGTGGCAGGCAGCGTGGCAAGTGACATCCCCATCTGGTGGCAGGCAGCGTGGCAAGTGACATCCCCATCTGGTGGCAGGCATAGTGGCAAGTGACATCTCCATCTGGTGGCAGGCAGCGTGGCAAGTGACATCCCCATCTGGTTGCAGGCAGCGTGGCAAGTGACATCCCCATCTGGTGGCAGGCAGCGTGGCAAGTGACATCCCCATCTGGTGGCAGGCATGGTGGCAAGTGACATCCCCATCTGGTGGCAGGCATGGTGGCAAGTGACATCCCCATCTGGTGACAGGCAGCGTGGCAAGTGACATCCCCATCTGGTGGCAGGCAGCGTGGCAAGTGACATCCCCATCTGGTGGCAGGTAGCGTGGCAAGAGACATCCCTATCTGGTGGCAGGCAGCGTGGCAAGTGACATCCCCATCTGGTGGCAGGCAGCGTGGCAAGTGACATCCCCATCTGGTGGGAGGCAGCGTGGCAAGTGACATCCCCATCTGGTGGCAGGCATGGTGGCAAGTGACATCCCCATCTGGTGGCAGGCATGGTGGCAAGTGACATCCCCATCTGGTGGCAGGCAGCGTGGCAAGTGACATCCCCATCTGGTGGCAGGCATGGTGGCAAGTGACATCCCCATCTGGTGGCAGGTAGCGTGGCAAGAGACATCCCCATCTGGTGGCAGGCAGCGTGGCAAGTGACATCCCCATCTGGTGGTAGGCAGCATGGCAAGTGACATCCCCATCTGGTGGCAGGCAGCGTGGCAAGTGACATCCCCATCTGGGGCAGGCAGCGTGGCAAGTGACATCCCCATCTGGTGGCAGGCAGCGTGGCAAGTGACATCCCTATCTGGTGGCAGGCAGCGTGGCAAGTGACATCCCCATCTGGTGGCAGGCAGTGTGGCAAGTGACATCCCCATCTGGTGGCAGGCAGCGTGGCAAGTGACATCCCCATCTGGTGGCATCCCCATCTGGTGGCAGGCAGCATGGCAAGTGACATCCCCATCTGGTGGCAGGCAGCGTGGCAAGTGACATCCCCATCTGGTGGCAGGCAGCGTGGCAAGTGACATCCCCATCTGGTGGCAGGCATGGTGGCAAGTGACATCCCCATCTGGTGGCAGGCAGCGTGGCAAGTGACATCCCCATCTGGTGGCAGGCAGCGTGGCAAGTGACATCCCCATCTGGTGGCAGGCAGCGTGACAAGTGACATCTCCATCTGGTGGCAGGCAGCGTGGCAAGTGACATCCCCATCTGGTGGCAGGCAGCGTGGCAAGTGACATCCCCATCTGGTGGCAGGCATGGTGGCAAGTGACATCCCCATCTGGTGGCAGGCAGCGTGGCAAGTGACATCCCCATCTGGTGGCAGGCAGCGTGGCAAGTGACATCCCCATCTGGTGGCAGGCAGCGTGGCAAGTGACATCCCCATCTGGTGGCAGGCATAGTGGCAAGTGACATCTCCATCTGGTGGCAGGCAGCGTGGCAAGTGACATCCCCATCTGGTGGCAGGCAGCGTGGCAAGTGACATCCCCATCTGGTGGCAGGCAGCGTGGCAAGTGACATCCCCATCTGGTGGCAGGCATGGTGGCAAGTGACATCCCCATCTGGTGGCAGGCAGCGTGGCAAGTGACATCCCCATCTAAGGGCAGGCAGCGTGGCAAGTGACATCCCCATCTGGTGGCAGGCAGCGTGGCAAGTGACATCCCCATCTGGTGGCAGGCAGCGGGGCAAGTGACATCTCCATCTGGTGGCAGGCAGCGTGGCAAGTGACATCCCCATCTGGTGGCAGGCATAGTGGCAAGTGACAAGAGATGGTGTCAAGTGGCAAGTCAGGGCTCCCAATGATTCTGCATTATGGTGAGTTGAACTATTTCAGTTTATATTACAATGTAATGATAGAAATAATGTGTTTCAATCATCCTGACACCATAACAACCATGGTGTCGGGGATGATTGAAGCACTAACACCAGCCATTGCCTTGAAAATTTGCCTGCGAAATATCCTTACCCCTTGCGCGCTTACCCTGAAGTATTTTTAGTCTGTACAATTAAAGCCAGTTATTTTCAGTGTTCTCGTGTATGGAGATATGTTTTTAATTGATCTATTGTAGAAGAATGTGAGGGGTGTACTCACTTTTGTGACATACTGTATACCTAGAAAAATGATGATGTGTTCAATACTTATTTTACCCGCTGTATACTTCCAATATGTTTAGTTTTGAGGTGTTTTATACACACAGTATAAAAAATGAAGGCACCGATGCATATCCTGCCCTCCCTCCCACTGACTAATACTGATAGGAATTTACAGAGGAATGCACCTATCTCAATGGGGATCAGAACTTTACTCACTACTTCCTCAGAAACACTGATGTTTACTGTCATAATTCATGTTAAATTCATTCATAACATAACAATTCCCCCCATGGTCTTAGGAAATGACATTCAAATATTTGCTGCACGCTTTATATACTCCCTGAGCAGTGCCCAGATCCTTAGCTTGGGGTGTGATGAACAATTGGGCAATAGCCATTTATCTTTTTAGAAGCTGTTTTGAAACACAACCTGTGGGAGAGGAAAGATCAGGATAACCAAAGTACTTATGGTAATGGAGGAGGAATCTCATCATGCCTCCTGTGGCCTTACTCCACATTCTATTTACTGGAAACAAGCCTCTTCGGCGGCAACGGTTCTTCTATACACTTTTTTAAATGTTTACTCTGTAAACCAGTCAACAGAAAATGCTCTTCCATCTGCTTTGCCTTCCTTCAGTCTAGGTCAGGCTCATCTAACCTCAGATTTTCAACTAATTTCCTTTGTAACTTCTGGTGGTCTGTTCCTTCCTCATTAGAACCCCTAGCTATGTGGGCAGGAGTGGTCTGGAGTCTGAGATGCCTTTTTATTAATAGGATATAGTAGGCTGGTGGCCCTAAGTTGAGATACTTCACCATTCAGACATTAAACAGAGCTGGACCTGCAGTCATTGACACGATAGGCACTATGGGCACCACATAGCTATCTGCTCCCCTGTCACGTACCTGGTAGGTTTTGAGCCTGAAGTGCAGAGAGAGACCTCCTCTACGGCTCCCACTCACGGCCCTCTGGAATGGAGACAGAGAACACAGGAGTGAGGAGTGGTATGGGTGCCTGGCAGGATCAACAGTCACCCAGAAGTCCAGGAGTGGTGGGAACTCAGGAACCTGGAACTGAAGAGAAGACTGGAAACTGGAACACAGACTGGAGCCAGGAACAACAGTAGGTAAGCAGGCAGGAAACTGGAATGCTGGACTGGAACCAGGAACAACAGCAGGTAGCAGGCTGGATACTGGAAGGCTGGACTGGAACCAGGAACAACAGCAGGTAGCAGGCTGGATACTGGAAGGCTGGACTGGAACCAGGAACAACAGCAGGTAGCAGGCTGGATACTGGAAGGCTGGACTGGAACCAGGAACAACAGCAAGTAGCAGGCTGGATACTGGAATGCTGGACTGGAACCAGGAACAACAGCAGGTAGCAGGCTGGATACTGGAATGCTGGACTGGAACCAGGAACAACAGCAGGTAGCAGGCTGGATACTGGAAGGCTGGACTGGAACCAGGAACAACAGCAGGTAGCAGGCTGGATACTGGAATGCTGGACTGGAACCAGGAACAACAGCAGGTAGCAGGCTGGTATCAGGGATCAAGCAGAAGGATAGTCAGACAGGCCGGTGGTCGATATCAGGCGGACAGTAAAGGTACCAGGGATTAGACAGGAGAGTGGTCTAAGCAAGCCGGGGGGGGGGGGGGGTCAGATGCAGGCGGATAGCTGGATAGTCAAATCAGGAAGCCGGTCAGGTAACAGAAGGTTTCAGATCAGATCAGGTTTTGGCACACAGAACGCTGTAGAACAGACAGCGGGGACTGAGTATGACAGGCAGGTTTCAATAGCCCGCCTGGCGCCAACAGGGATGCGTGTGCGCGTGCCCGTGCGTGGTAGTGCCTGTGTGCGCGTGCGCGGCCGCGCACCGGTGAGCCTGGGACGCCGATTACTGGCAGGATCTTCCTGACATCCCCATTCAAATTTGTGAACAATGCATCTAGCACAAAGAGGTCTTCCGGTACCTACCTAAAGTAGAAGTTCACTCTGATACTAATATCTCTAAATCTACTGGCACCCACAATCTAAGACTAACCTATCTAGCCCTGTAAAGAAGAAATCGCTATGCATACCTTTTCTAAATCTGATCGAGTCTGGTCCCACGCTGAGCTGTCAGCAGCGGCTTCTCTGTGGAGGTGGGTTCAGAGGAGGCAGCCAACAGCGGAAGCCCCATTTTAACTGGGGTGGGTGACATCACTTCCGATTCCAATTTCCCAGTCATTGTCGGCTGTCTCTTCTGCAGAGCTTCCGCCGCTGGAGACCGGATCAGCTTCAGAAAAGGTATGTATAGCGATCTATACAGGAATAGATAGGTTAGTCTTAAATTGTGGATGCCAGTAGATTTAGAGATTTTAGTATTAGGGTGAATTTCCACTTTCATTTTGGGTTCTGGAATGCCAAGCGAAACAAAGGAAGCTGATGCTGAAGATTTAAAATAGTATGTCATAATAAACCATGTCCTTTAGGAACACTCACATTTTTTACCCTTGTATCGTGCAATCTTTAGCCCACAGAAGTCTTTGCCACAATAAAAGATCGGTTGGTTGTGTTTTTCCCCCTGTCCAAGAGTTTTCAGTCTTCTGCAGCATGTGGAAAGCCAAACACTTATTAGCTACTATATGCACAACACATTTTATTCAAACGTGGATAAAAGACACAAAAGCAGAAGATACTGCAAGGCATAACATATGGTTATTTTTGGTTCACTTGGATGTCATGATCCAAGAGAATCCATATGTAAACTTAACGCGTTTCAAATAATCTTATTTAGGGAGTACATGTGAATAGAATTTATGAATATGAACATACACAACTGTATATTACCAAAAGTATTGGGGCGCCTGCCCTTACATGCACATTAATTTTAATAGCATCCCAGTCTTAGTCTGTAGGGTTCAATATTGAGTTGGCCCACCCTTTGCCGCTATAACAGCTTCAACTTTTCTGGGAAGGTTTTGCAGTCTCAAAAAATGGTCAAAACATAGTATGCAGGCACTTGTTGGTAGATTCAGGGTCTAGAAAAATGAACATACATATTTAAGAAAAAAGGAGACGAAAGGGATAGAATACCCCATAAACTGTTCATAGTGCAACATATATGTATACATACTATACATCACCCTATGTTACAAGGGATCGTCGATTTGTAAATAAGTAAATAAGACTTATTTTCAGGTTCACATTTGTAGTTTATTTTTACATGTACTCCTGAAGAAGATTACTCGAAACATGTTGAATTTACATGTGGATTCTCTTGGATCATGACATGTGCACCAAAAATACCCATATTGTATGCCTTGCAGTATCTTCTGCTTTTGTGTCTTTTATCCATGTTTGAATACAATTTCTTGATTTTATATCAGTGTTATTGATTTTTCTATATGTCCACACAAAATCTATGGCTACCCAATTGTGTTTGAAAGGTACATTACTATATGTGGATGTGGACTTATAGCACACATTGTCCTTCTGGTAATAAGAATTGGTAATATTTGTCAACAGTAATTGGTTAGGAGCCAATTAACAACTTTCGACAGAGAAAATCATATGTAGCTGGTCTCACTGCAGCCTCAGATGGACAGAAAATCTGCTCTTTACACCAAACTACAGTTCAGAGTCCATACATTGGTTTTAAGCAAAAGCAGATCGGTACATTGTAGGACTGCATAGGTCAAAGGCATAAGCAGAGGTTATTTCCTGGCCAAATTTACTCTTCTCCAATCAATATTTAAAACACAACTTCCACTACTCCAGTCCTTCACTTTGAAGGCTACTACCACACACAGTGTAAGCATGGAAGTCCTTTACGACAATCAAACTACTGGAAAAGTGAAGTGCTTGATCACAACTCTGACTTCTGAAACCCCTGATGCTATGGGTATTTAATACACAGAGCCTTAGAGCCAGCTTGTTCTCCAACATGAGCCTAGTTTAACTCAAAACATTTTCATCTATTCAGGAGATCCAGCGTATTCTAATGAATTGAGTATAGGGCAAACCTGCTTTTGACTACTCAGGGGGAAACCTATCACAATACAAATAAGTATTCCTATCTGTAGACTTCTGTCATGACTTTACCTTTAGATTGTGTTACCAGGACTTACTACTGACCCTTGCACTCTCAGTTACTTACTAGGGACCTCTGAACTCTTTATTGCTTACTACTGACCCCTACTCTCTGAGTTACATACTGGGGGCCTCTGAACTCTGCATTGTTTACTACTGACCCCTACTCTCTGAGTTACATACTAGGGACCTCTGAACTCTTTATTGCTTACTACTGACCCCTACTCTCTGAGTTACATACTAGGGACCTCTGAACTCTGCATTGTTTACTACTGACCCCTACTCTCTGAGTTACATACTAGGGACCTCTGAACTCTTTATTGCTTACTACTGACCCCTACTCTCTGAGTTACATACTAGGGACCTCTGAACTCTGCATTGTTTACTACTGACCCCTACTCTCTGAGTTACATACTAGGGACCTCTGAACTCTGCATTTTTTACTACTGACCCATACTCTCTGAGGTACATATACTAGATAACCCCTGCACTCTGCTCTACTACTGACCCATAAACTCTGCGTTACTACTGACCCCTGAACTCACTGCTGAACCCTTCAAACATTCCTCACTTTTTAAAGAGGCCTTGATAGGTTACCTTAAAAAAAGGGTGCTTTGACCAGTGATCTTTGTGATTTTTGATTGGATTGTTGTTCAGATAGAATTCCACCCCTCCAGGGTTGCCTACTCCTGCTTCACCGAGAAGAAAAGCCTGGAGCAGCCGAACGAAATGAGGTATGTGCAAGGCGCACATGACGGAGGTAACAGGGTTAATGAATTAGAGGGTGGAGACATGGTGCCGAGGGGGAGGATAACACAGGGAGGGACTGATAAATAGGAGGCCCGCCCTGGGAGGTACAAGCAGAAAGTTGTGGAAAGTTCAGAGGCAGCATGGCAGAGATAGAGCGGATCATGGCCCAGCTGAGGGATGAAGCGGCGGTGCGGGGCACAGCTTGGCTCCAGGCAGCGGTCGGTGCAGCACTGGCAGGTGAGGAGCGGTTATCGGTGGAACGTGGGAGAACCGGCAACAGAGCGCGCCGCTCTAGGCCGCCGGAGCGTTTCTCCCCAGAGCATCCAGGGACAGCACAGCGGCAGCGGGGTAGTCCCGGTGCGGGGCTCCCGGCGGGCCCACCGTCGAAACGGGCGGCTGGGGGAGAAGGAAGCAGCGGTTATGCGACCGCAGTGGACAGGACTGCGGGGCGGGAAGAGGACGGAGCGGAGCTGAGGCCTAGGAGGAGAGGATCGGAAAGGTACGCAAGCCCCGCCCCCAGGAACATGGCGGGCGGCCCAGCAGGAACGCAGGCCAGGACCAGAGGGAGAGTGCCCGGGACACCTGCATCTGCAGCAGGGGACCAGAAGAGAGGAGAGAGAGGCCGTTCGGGCACGGTGAATAGGAGAGCGGAGGCCGGCAGGACTGTGGTTTCCAACACCGGTCCTGGGAAGGCTGTCCGGAAGTCGGGCGGAACGGTTCCTGCGCAGAGGAGGGGAAACATGGAGGTCGCTGCGGCAGCTATGGTCGGCAGGCCTAGCGGGCCCTCATCTGAGGAGGAAGAGGACATCCCTGGCGTGGTGGAGGAAGGATCCGGATCGGAAGAGGAGGCGCACCCCCCTTCCAGGAGAGCAGCAGCAGCAGCAGCGGGCGGAAGGTCGGCTGATGGGATCGTACCTGTGCAGCCCGGTGAGTCTTGTACATCAGGACATACTATAGTTAGTGATGACATGGCAGGGATGGGGGTTACTGTCGGGGGGTCAAGTGCTAGTACAGTAAGCGTTGGGCCTGCTGGGGGGGTTTCTGGTTTATTGGGGTTTTTGGCGGGCATTAAGGAGTTGGTACAGAAGTTTGAGGCGGCGGAACGGCCGGCTCCGGTACCGGCGGCGGCATGGGTCCCGACTACGGGGAGTGCAGATGTAACAGTAGCTTTGCCAGCGGTGGCGGCACCACCTGCGGTGCTGGAGGCAGTGGTGAGCGGGGATAAGCAGGGGATGGACAATGCTGTGGCGGCTAAGGAAGTCGCGGGTAGGCAGGATATAACTAGATTGGGGGACGCAGCTCGTTGTGAGGTATATGTGTGTTTTGAGGGGCCATTGGGAGCTCACCTGAAGCAGGAGGTTCGAGAGAAGCTGTGGAAGGGTGAGTACATAGAAATTTTTTCATTGTTGCCCCTAGAGAAATTTAACTTGGACAGGGTGAAACCCGATAGCTCCAAAAAAGATGACGAGGAGAAGAGGAGATATCGTTTAATACCTAGGACATTTACGAATTGGTTGCAGGCATTTGCTATCATGGCAAGTGTGATCGGGGAAAAGCAACCGGAACACTGTTCCGCGTTATTTTGTTATCAAGATGCGATAGGGGAAGCGTACAGAGTCTACGGGGGCACAGCTTGGCTCCGGTACGATGAACAGTTCAGGCAGAGGAGAGCGGTGCGTCCGGAGCTTCGTTGGGACCACAAGGACATCAGCCTGTGGATGCGCCTGATGACAACGGTGAGGGCTCCTAACCAGTTTTTTCAGGGGGGAGCCGGTGGACCTTCAGCCCAGGGACATTCGGCAGGAAATAAGAAAGGGAGTTGCTGGCAGTACAACACAGGGGCCTGCAAATTTGGGGCCACGTGCAAGTACAAACACGAGTGTACAGGCTGCGGGGGAACGCACCCAGCGTCAAGATGCTTTAAGCAAAGTAAGGGACGAACAGTTGACGCTGGAAACAAGAGGGAGGACTCCGGTGAAAGTGGAAAGGATGCGGCCGTTTCTAGGTAGGTATCCGGATAGAAGAGCGGCAGTCCTGTTGGAGGAAGGTTTTTCGTTTTAGGATCCCATGTGCGTTAACGGTTGTTCCTCCTGTGCCAAAAAATTTACGTTCTGCATTGCAACATCCGGAGGTGGTTTCAGAGAAACTGAAGAAGGAGGTTGCAATGGGTAGAATGGGCGGCCCCTTCGCCGAAGCACCTCTGGCAGATTTGGTTGTATCTCCATTGGGGGTTGTGCCGAAGAAGGAACCCAACAAATTTAGGCTAATTCACCACTTATCGTTCCCTAAGGGTGGGTCGGTGAATGACGCTATTGGCCAGGAGGAGTGCTCGGTGACGTACACGTCATTTGATGCGGCAGTAGGATGGGTACGGCATTACGGCAAGGGGGCATTGATGGCAAAGGCAGATGTGGAATCGGCATTTCGACTACTGCCGGTTCACCCGGAAAGTTTCCGGCTGCTGGGCTGCCATTGGAATGGAGAATTCTACGTAGACATGTGCTTGCCAATGGGCTGCTCTGTGTCATGTGCATTATTTGAGCAATTTAGCTCGTTCGTGGAATGGGTGGTGAGGGACGTGTCAGGGGTGAATTCAGTCATTCACTACTTGGACGATTTCCTTTGTATCGGCCCGGCTGCATCCAGAATCTGCGCGGTGCTCATGGCAACGTTGGCACATATCACTGACAGATTCGGCATTCCATTGGCGGCGGACAAGACGGAGGGACCATGCACGGTCATCAAATTTCTGGGCATAATTTTGGATTCGGAGGCAATGGAATGCAGGCTGCCGGACAACAAGCTGGAGGATCTAAAAAAAGAGGTTGCAGGTTTAATAGGTTTGCACAAAGTTCAGTTGCGGGTGTTACAGTCTGTGTTGGGAAAACTTAATTTTGCGTGCCGGATACTACCAATGGGGAGAGTGTTTAGCCGCAGGCTTGCGGCTAGCACAAGTGGCATACAATCACCAAGGCATTTCGTTAGGATCAAAAAAACGCACAGGGAAGATTTAAGGGTATGGCATACCTTTTTGGAGTCATTTAATGGCAGGGCAATGTGGATGTCGGGCCCAGTCAGCAATTTTGACTTGGAGCTCTTTACTGATGCGGCGGGTGCCACTGGTTTTGGTGCGTTTTTTCAGGGGCAGTGGAGTGCTGGTCCTTGGCCACAATCTTGGGTAGCAGGAGGGTTCACGAAGAACTTAGTGCTGCTGGAACTGTTTCCAGTGGTGCTGGCGGTGGAATTATGGGGAGCATCTTTCAAGGATCGGAAGGTGCGTTTCCATGGTGATAACTTAGGGGTAGTGCAGGTGATTAATAGGATCACGGCGTCCTCTCCGCCAGTGATCAGGTTGCTACAGCATTTAGTGTTAAGATGTCTACAATTGAATATTTTTATTCATGCTGTTCACTTACCGGGGGTGGAAAATGTTATAGCTGACGCGTTGTCTCGATTCCAGTGGGACAGGTTCCGAGAGTTGGCGCCGGAAGCGGAGCAACGCGGGGTGCCTTGTCCCGAGTGGATGTGGGACATAGCGTTAGAATCGCCGCAGGATGGATTGAGCGGTCGGTAAGTGGGGGCACCTGGTCGGCATACCAAAAGGTATGGAAGGAGTGGTTGGCTTTTGTGGCAGGGATTGGGGAGGAACCGATCGGGCAGGCAGTGAATTTGTTATTGCTATATTTCATTATTAGGAAAATGGAGGAAGGTAGGTCGGCATCTGTGATTAGCGCGAACTTAGCAGGGTTGGCTTTCCTGTTCAAGTTACAGGGACAGCCGGACGTAACAAAAGACTTTCGAGTGAGACAAGCGCTAAAGGGCTACAGGAGGTCGGTGGTGAAGCGGGACTCCAGGAGACCGGTTACTTTCGAAATTTTGGGGGGTGTTGTTGATCAATTAAAGGTGGTGTGTTCATCAGAGTACGAAGTTTTGTTGTTTAAAGTGGCTTTCGTGTTAGCGTTCTTTGGGGCATTTAGGATAGGGGAACTGGTTAGTCCTTCAAAAAAGGTAGAAGGGGGTTTGGGTTGCCAGGATGTAAAGTTGGTTAAGGAGATTTTGCAGGTGTTTTTCAAGAGGTCAAAAACGGATCAGGTTGGAAAAGGTAAGATGGTCCAAGTTTTTCCGGTTCATGGTTCCCCTTTGTGTCCGGTGGCCACGGTCAGGGAATTTTTAGCGGTACGTCCAGATATCAAAGGTTCCTTGTTAGTGCATCGGGATGGGAGTTGGTTATCCAGGTTTCAGTTTGCAGTAGTTTTTCGAAGATGTTTGAAGGGGGTAGGCTTGGAAGAAAAGGAATTTTCTTCACATTCGTTCAGGATTGGGGCTGCTACAGAGGCATCCAAGCATGGTCTCGACGTGGAGTCGGTAAAACGTATTGGGAGGTGGGAATCCAACAGGTTCCAATCTTATGTACGTCCTCATTTGGTGGTAGGAATATAAAAGAAATAAAAAAAAAAAAAAAAAGAAGGTAAGGAAGAGGAAGAGAAATATTGCAGCAAGTTTTATGGCGTTACTGTTTCAGTTATAGATGTTAGTGGGTTTTCATCACTAAATTGTTAGTGGTTAGTTTTTCTTGTCTTCTTCTAATTTCAGGTTCGGTGGCAAGATTGGTCTGGATTATGGGCCATTCTTATGTGTGTTGGGGGGCAAGAAGGGGAGATGCTCGACATGGGGGCAGGCAGTTGGGGTTTAACAGGAGAGAAATATGCATAAAATGGTTGGGGATACCGGGCATGTTATGGGGTCGATTAGTACCAGAAGTGCAGCGCCACGCCCAGCGAGACAGACCACCAGACATCTTGGTAGTTCATGCGGGGGGTAATGACCTTGGTTTGCGTACAATGGTGGATATCACGCGGGACATAAAATGTGATGTGCGGCGATTAATGGCGGAATTCCCCCATACTATTATAGTGTGGTCAGATATGGTGGCTCGCAGTTCGTGGAGAATGGCCAGGTCGGTGGCAGGCGTTAACAGGGCCAGGAGAAAGATTAACCGGGAAGTGAGCAAATTTGTAGTTAATAATGGGGGTTTGGCCATAAGGCATATGGAGTTGGAATTTGAGACCTGGAGGTACTTGAGGGCTGACGGCGTCCACCTCAATGAGGTGGGAATTGATTTATGGAACTTGGGATTGCAGGACGGGATCCAGCGAGCTTTTCGGGTTTGGGAGGGCACCCGCGAGTAAGGCTTTACTCTTAGGGTGCTGTGGCGGGCGTTGGTCTGCGCAAGGGAAGGAAGATGGCAAGTAAGAGTGGGACCTGACGTTGTATGGGTCCAGATGCTAGTTCCCGGCTAACGGAGGTTAGCCGGGAAGTGATATGGGGGCACTGCGGTCACTGGCAGTCTCTGAGCCAGCTTGTCGGCTTGAGGCCTAATTTTTGATATTTGAGATGGACTGCAGTGCCATAAATTTTTGGTGATGGCCATCGGTTTGAGTGTCAAGGTTTTTATTGCCCAGACCAACGCTCTCTTTTTTCCGTAAGTTATTGTTTTGGTTATTGATGGATAATTTTTCCATAAGTTATTTTTGAAAAAGTATTTTTATATAAATAAAGTAGGCTGCTACGGCCTTTTATACCCCAACGAATGGTGTGGTCTTAATTATAAGGGGTTTAAGATCAAAGGGGGGTATAGAGATGGTTAGAGTAACATCTGGTATCCAACAGTCAAGAAAAGCCTGGAGCAGCCGAACGAAATGAGGTATGTGCAAGGCGCACATGACGGAGGTAACAGGGTTAATGAATTAGAGGGTGGAGACATGGTGCCGAGGGGGAGGATAACACAGGGAGGGACTGATAAATAGGAGGCCCGCCCTGGGAGGTACAAGCAGAAAGTTGTGGAAAGTTCCCGCCCACCCTCCCTAAGGTTGTTGTGCTTTTATGTTTTGCGTGGTGGTTGTTTTAACTGTTTTACAGGTGTGAGATGAAGAGAAGTCGTGGCAGTGGCGGGCGTTGGTCTGCGCAAGGGAAGGAAGATGGCAAGTAAGAGTGGGACCTGACGTTGTATGGGTCCAGATGCTGGTTCCCGGCTAACGGAGGTTAGCCGGGAAGTGATATGGGGGCACTGCGGTCACTGGCAGTCTCTGAGCCAGCTTGTCGGCTTGAGGCCTAATTTTTGATATTTGAGATGGACTGCAGTGCCATAAATTTTTGGTGATGGCCATCGGTTTGAGTGTCAAGGTTTTTATTGCCCAGACCAACGCTCTCTTTTTTCCGTAAGTTATTGTTTTGGTTATTGATGGATAATTTTTCCATAAGTTATTTTTGAAAAAGTATTTTTATATAAATAAAGTAGGCTGCTACGGCCTTTTATACCCCAACGAATGGTGTGGTCTTAATTATAAGGGGTTTAAGATCAAAGGGGAGTATAGAGATGGTTAGAGTAACATCTGGTATCCAACAGTTATGTGTTTTTGTAGTGTAATTGGTGTTTAGCACTGCATTCTCTGCAAGAGCTGTTGGGTTGCTGCGCTTTAAATATACTCTTCAGACCAAAATGTAAAGCTAGCTAAACAAACAGATAAATAATTTTACTAATAAGCATACTGTCATGGTTTTTGAAATGTTAGCAACTATCAGTGCTTCATTCCAGGCAGCAGTCTGCTTTCCCCAATGACAGAGACTCTTTCAATTGTGTCAATGGCAGTGTTATGTCTAAATACAGCCCCGGAGGTTTCACGTTTTCTGGGGAGTGGGGGTGCTGTGTTGCCAGAAGAATAGGAAACCTGTACCTTGTTGATTGACGTCTTCTTTTACGTAAGGCTGGTTAAAGCTCATGAGTACGAGTCAGGGATGTATGTCACATCAAGTTAAAGGTTTTGTAAAGGTATTTTTTTTTTTTTTTAAATAACAAACATGCCTATACTTGCCTCCTCTTTGCAATGGATTTGCACAGAACGGACAGGAACCCCCTCTTTTAAGGTCCCCTGCCGGCGCTCCTGGCCCCTCCTCTCTGTCCAGTGCCTCCATGGAAAGCTGCTTCCCATGGGGGAACTCGTGCATGCTCGCACCCAAGCTCCTGTGCTGCGTCCATTGACAGAGACAGAGGGACTCAGCCCTGCCCCCCGCTCCGTCATCACTGGCTTTGATTGACAGCACTGGGAGCCAATGGCTCCCGGTGCCCCAGCAAAGCCAGCGAGACCCAGAAGTGAAGGGAGAAATGATCTGCCGACATGCACGGCACTGGATCGAAAGGGGTGTCAGGTAAGTGAAGGGGCGATGTAGACCTTCAGTCATTTTTTTCAACTTTGCATCTATTAAATCTTCTGCCCTTGTTGTTTTGACTTTGGATAGTAAAACATGTTTTTTTCTGCCAGTAAATACCTTATACAGCCCACTTCCTGTTTCTTGTCTGGTCATTAGCCTAGACGTATAGCATCATGCACAGCTCTCTCTTTCACCCTCCTGAGAATTTGCCAGGAAGGGAGGGTGGATGAGTCATAAGAGGGCCAATGAGAGCTGCAGAGCTGGAGGTGTGCCTCTGTGTGTCTGTGTAAATCCAGGAACTGAACAGGCAGCAGCTTCAGCTGCCCACAGTTAAAATGATTGCAGCCAGACTCAGTGGAGGGAGATTTCTGCAGCATATTTGGCAAGTACAGAATCACAGTATATATAAAATAATATGCAAAGTGGTTGGAGGGAAGCTTCAGAATGGCAAATTTGTTTTTATTACAAATTATGTGAGCAAACTGCAGTTCCTCTTTAATGCAAGGAATGCATTTAGGTAAAAAATGTTTAGACTTTACAACCCCTTTAATTGACAGGACTCAGGTCTCCTGTTTTGGATTATTAGCATTTAAAAAAAAAAAAAAAACTCTGTGGCCTCCAAATTGTTACCTCTAGTGCCAGAAGACTTTTTCTTTGTTTTTTATGAATGGGCCCAGGGTTCCATTTTATCTTCAGCAATGCAAGTATTTGCTTTTTAACAACAATATCTTCTCTATTGTCACTGATCTATGTCTTCCTTGTATCTTTCTTGGCAGTTTTGCTACTTACTTCCCCAATTTAAATTATTGTCACGCTTAGGTTGCTCTTCAACTTCCCAGTGTCACATAAAGTGCAAGCTGTGTTATTGGAAAAATGTGCTTCTATCATCAAAATATTCAAATACAACAGCAGGATCTCCTGGCAACTGAGAAGGACATAATCAGCAAAATCAACATTCATGAAGTCGGAGGCCAACAAAAATAACTAATCTCTCCACCGGAAGGAGTCCTCAAGATAAAAATCCCAAAAGGCTGAACAGAATAGTATACCTATTACATTATACCTTCCAACTATCCCAATCCATTGTAGCAGCCACCTAGCATAGGATGCCACGTTAATTTAGTTTTTGGTTTCTTCTGTAATCAAGGAATTAGTGATCATTTGTCCTGGTCTGTGCAGGGTTTCACAGGCTGGAAGCTTGATTGCTTCCTCCTGTCTCTGGAAGAAGCTTTCAGAACCACCTGAATATTCATCATGTTCCAGCCAATCCCTGGAGAGGAGTGTCCAGTAAGGGTCTGGAAAAGTGCTAAATAGTCTGAAACACTGGATTCTATCTCGCCAGGGGACTTCCAAAACCCCATCCAGAGGCAGCATATGAACTGTGTAGCTGTTCTGAAGGCCTCAATGATGTCAGGGCTGAGGGCCTTGATGGATCTTCTTGGAAGCTGGTTGCAGAACTTCACCACAAGGGATCTGGTCTGGAGAAGAACTGTCCCACTCACTGGACCATGTCTGGAGGGAGCCAGAATGTTGCAGCTGTCCTGGGGACTTGAGTAAAGACCTTTAAATTGATCCCTGTGATTGAGCAGCGTTCTGGAAATCACATTGCCTATCAGTAGTTCTACATAGGCACAAGGTAACCAGATTCCAAAGAAACTTGCCTCGTGGTCTTCAGCTGTGCGTCCATAGCCTGTTCAGAAAGTTAGCTCCTGGTCTTCAGCTGAATACAGATTTTTTTACCTTCCTCATTTCTTTGAAACCCCCACTTACCTGATGGTGAGTTCTACACATTTCAGATACTCATTTTACCCCGTGGATCCAGTGTTGTCCAGCTGAGATCCTCTTCCTGTCTGGTAGCTCTCAGTCCCAGGCCATCATGTTTGGTGTGATGTCATTGAATGGCTGCTGGCTGTCCCGGGTTCACCTGGGTCGCCTCCTTATGATTCCCCATTAGGCCCAAGTAAATGATGTGCGGGGGGTCGGAGCAAACAACTTATTTAAAAATAGGTCATTAAAGAAATAAAAAGGAGCGCAATCCATGCAGAGGACTGGAGGAGGGGTGGGGGTGGAGAGGAGGGATCATGTTTTAGATAGTGAATATCTACTTTAAGGAGAAGATTGTTCTCTAATTGGTATGTACTAATATTTTTAGTGTATTCCATACCCCTTTCCTATTTAAATTTCTTCAAGCAATATGCCTTAAAAAGACATCCCTTAGATTGTGTTATTAGAGCCAATGTGAATGGACTGGTGCTGCAGTGGTGGGCAGCCTCTGTACTTTCTTGTCTTGGGAAGAACCAGTTAATACCAGTGGCCCTTATGGGGGTAGCTCTACACCATGATGGGACATGCGTACAAGAAACGGGGGGAAATCACCTCAATAGAGGCCCATAAAATTCTAACAAAGGATCTAACCTTCTCTTCACCCCTAAAATTAAATAAAAAGTTTTGGTTGGAATTGGGCTTCAAGGCAGAGCTCATATAAACAAAGTGAAGGTTTCCCATGTTAGTGCCTAAACTGTACCCTGATAAATATATCCTTTGTCTTAAAATCTTCCTGAAATGTAACAGTACACTTCCTGGAATGTGAGGTTGTCTAGGAACTTCTGCATTTCCAGCCTGAAATCACTTTGTACAGCAAATTGTGTGCTTTCCCCTGCCAAGTGGGATACTTCATGGGTCATGGGAGGTGTGGGACAACGTGTTGCAGTAAAGCAGTGTATTTAAGGACCAACGTCAGCTTCTTTCAAAACAAGTCTTTGGTAAAAAAAAAAGCAACTTGGTCTATATTACTCATCTCCTCTCTGGAGCTGTCCCCTGCAGAATTTCATTTACTCCACAAGATGTCCTCACTCTCCTGGGTTGAATCAAGCCCAGTGTTATTCAACTTGGAAGAATGAGAACCCACTGTGAGTGCAGGGCTTCAAGGACCTATCACCTGAGGGAGCCTAATGATGGAACCCTTCATTCACAGTGTGATGATGGAAGGAGGGGTACTGACTTTACATGAGTGCTTCTCTCGGCATCATAGACCTTTGCGGTCATGTGACTGGCCTGAAGACTTCAGAAAGAGGTTAACGAGAAGAGTCTTTCTGACTTGCACAAAGACAGCAACAGAAACCCTAATGCCCTGTACACACGGTCGGATTTTCAGACGGAAAAAGTGCGATCGGATTGTGTTGTCGGAAATTCCGATCGTGTGTGGGCTCCATCGGACTTTTTCCGTCGCAATTTCCAACACACAAAGTTTGAGAGCAGGCTATAAAAATTTTCCGACAACAAAATCCGATCGGTTAAATTCCGAACGTGTGTACACAAATCCGACGCACAAAGTGCCACGCATGCTCAGAATAAATTAAGAGACGAAAGCAATTGGCTACTGCCCCGTTTATAGTCCCGACGTACGTGTTTTACGTCACCGCGTTCAGAATGATCGGATTTTCTGACAACTTTGTGCGACCGTGTGTATGCAAGACAAGTATGAGCCAACATCCGTCGGAAAAAATCCTAGGATTTTGTTTGAGAGCAGGCTATAATATTTTACGACAACAAAATCCGATCGGTTAAATTCCGATCGTGTGTACACAAATCTGACGCACAAAGTGCCACGCATGCTCAGAATAAATTAAGAGACGAAAGCTATTGGCTACTGCCCCGTTTATAGCCCCGACGTACGTGTTTTACGTCACCGCATTCAGAATGATTGGATTTTCCGACAACTTTGTCCGACCGTGTGTATGCAAGACAAGTATGAGCCAACATCCGTCGGAAAAAATCCATGGATTTTGTTGTCGGAATGTCCGATCAATGTCCGATCGTGTGTACAGGGCATTAGGCTGCATTCACACCCGAGCATTTCAAAGTCGTTTTTACTGCGTTTTTTGCTACGATATTTTGTACAGGTCACCAATGTAAAAATCTGAAAAATGCCTGTAATCTTCCCCAAAGAAGCTCATGTTCTTTTTTGAGCTTAAGGCGTTTTGCTTCAGGTGACAAAATGCTTATATATGAACAGGTGCCATTGAAACGAATGGGATTTTGCTTGTTGGGCGTTTTTCAGCCATTTTTTCAGGTGTTTTTTAGGGCATTTATGAGCTGAAAACACTCAGGTGTGAATGCGGCCTAAAGCCAATTAAAAGTAAAGGCAGGGATAAAACATCCACATGCCACAGAAAGATTATTCATTATGGCCTTCAAATGTCATGTATCTCTGTTTAATGGTAGAAAGCCAAATACCGTACCCTTTTTTTATTTGTTTCAATTTAAATTAAATGAAAGAATGTCCTTACATGAGAAAAATCTCATGACCAGATGCATTTACTGTATGAATGTTTTCACAAAGAGTCATGAGACACAGCTATGCCTAATGACTATAATAAGGTTATATTTGTATTCTAGAGGATGAACGCTAACACAATATTGGAAAGCTCGATATATGGAGAAACTGTTAGCAGAATATTGAAATCATGAGCAGGAAGCTTGTTGTATGAAGAGGATAGCTTTATTTTCATGGAGGATTAGCAGTTATGTCTTACAGCATAGGAAACATGAATAGTATACTGTATTTATCGGCGTATAAAACGCACAGGTGTATAACACGCACATAAACTTTAAGAGGGAAGTTTCAGGGGAAAAAAATTAAATTTTAAATAAGGAACTTTGAAGCAAAATATGGGTCAGTGCCCATCTGCAGTCTCACCATTGCCACCAATGCAGCCCCATCAATGCCCATCTGCAGTCTCACAAGCGCCATCAATGCAACCTCATCAGTCCACATCAATGCAGCAGCCTCACCATTGCCATCAGTGCAGCCTGATTGATGCCCATTTGCAGCCTAGAGGGGACATGGAGGGGGGCAGGACGAGCGCCGAAAGATTATATACAGTGAGAATCTCCTATGATAGACAGAACAGTGGTCCAATGGCGGCCCAGGAGACGGGACTTCCTATTACAGAGGCCACCAAGTAAACAGGAGATTCTCACTGTATGTAATCTGACAGCGCTCATCCTGCCCCCCTCTCTGTCCCCTCCGAGGCATCTAAAATTGAAGTATTGGCGTATAACACGCACATGCTATTTGCACCCAATTTTTAGGGTGAAAAAGTGAGTGTTATACGCCAATAAATACAGTATATAGTTTTGCGGTTAGGAGGGAGCTCTGTGAGTGTCCAGGTTTTATTTTCTTGAGTGACTTTAATTCTTCTTCTGCTGCCTTTCTCCATTTATTGGCTTCATGTTTTGGCAGTTTTTCTACGTCTTCCCAGGATGTTGGTTCAAGTATGCTGTGTGTTTTGACAGTGTATGACAGCTTGTGGGGTGGTATCCCCTTTGTAGTCCGAGTGGACCTTCAGACTTCAGGGCGTTCAAGAGGATCTGGTGGGAAACTTGATTTAGGTATTGTGAGTTCCACCTCTTGTTCTGATTCCTGCACACGTTCACTTTGGTCAGCCTTTTCTTCTGGTTTGCTTGGCATATTCACTTCACGGTTTTCAGGGATCTGTGTTTCTGGTGATGGGCTCTCATCAAAATAAACACTACGGCTTATTGTCACTTTGTCAGTCTTTGGGTGTAGGATTCTGTAACCCTTAGTTTGCTCACTGTAGCCTACTAGAATGTCCTATATGGCTCTGTTCTCCAGCTTGGATCACTTTTCGTTTGGAATATAGGCATATGCTTTACATCCAAACACTCTGATGTGCCCTATGCTAGGCTTTGATCCATGCCACATTTCGAATGGAGTACTTTTAATGGCTCTTGAGGGTAGTCTGTTCTGTAGGTAGGTTGCAGTCATGACTGCTTCTCCCCAGTATTGTGAGGTAGGTTGGCATCCGACAACATGCATCTGGCCATTTCTATAAGAGTGTGATTTTTCCTTTCTGCTGCGTTTTGTTCAGGAATGTATGGAAAGGTTGTCTGGTGAACTATTGTTTGTCTCTTCAGATGAGGCCGCTTCTTTGCTTATGTATTCTCCTCCATTGTCGGTGCGTATTATTCCTGGTTTCTGTTGGAATTTGTTGCTAGCCGCCTGTGCTATAAGTGAATACATTTGCTGTGTAGGTCATTAGAGACTATATTGGCTTGCTGGTCTGTGGTGATGATCTTGTATAGGTGATCATCCAGTTTCCCTTTTGCGAGGCATCGCCTATTATTGTGAATTGTGCATTCATCACCCTGGAACTTAACTGTGAGACCGTTGCTTGCAAGACTTTTCACTGATAGAAGGCTGCCTTCTGGTTCTGGAACATACAGCACTTTCTTTACAAGGATACTCTGCTTACCTTCTTGTGGTGTAATGCAGTTCAGGAAGCCCTGGCCTTTATCTTCGGAGGTGATGCTTTTCCCATCTGCTAGGAAAACGTTGTCTTTTGCACTGTAGTCAATGTTTGTGAAGAAGGTCTCATCGCTAGTCATGTGGCTTGTCGCTCCTGAATCTGTGCAACAGCCGCGTGTCTTGCCACTCTGTGTCACCTCAAAGGTGTAACTTCATGATGTGTCTTCAGTTTCCTTTGTGATTGCTTTGACTCTTTCTTTTCTCTTGCTTTACCTTTCACTGCTCGGCTTTCCAGATAGAACAGTCCTTTTTTAACCAATTGCTGACCAGCTCACGCCGATATACATCGCCAAAATGGCACGGGTGCTCAAAACAACGTATGGGTAAATTGTCTCCTTTAAAGCGGAGTTCCACACAAAAATGGAACTTCCGCTTTTCGGAACCCTCCCCCCCTCCGGTGTCACATTTGGCACCTTTCAGGGGGCAGGGGGGTGCAGATACCTGTCTAAGACAGGTATTTGTACCCACTTCCGGCATAGACTCCCATGGGAGTCTATGCCTCTTCCTGTCCCTCCGCGCTGTCTCCTGGGAAACACACAGCTCCCAGGAGAGAGCGGGAACCATCCAGATCGCGCAGCCCGACTCGCGCATGCGCAGTAGGGAACCGGGAAGTGAAGCTGCAACGCTTCACTTCCTGATTCCCTCACCTAGGATGGCGGCGGCAGCTGCCAAGAACCAAGCAGGTTCTCGGCGTCCCCTGCCGACATCGCTGGACCCTGGGACAGGTAAGTGGCCATTTATTAAAAGTCAGCAGCTGCAGTATTTGTAGCTGCTGGCTTTTAATATTTAGTTTTTTTTGCGGTTTGGGTGGACTCCCTCTTTAAGAGCCACCGGAGGCGCGCGTGTGCCCGCTGCACGGCGGGGGGACCCGATGCGCGTAGCCAGCGGGTGCGATCGTCGCCGGCCACCCGCGATCACGGGCATGAGAGCCAGCACAGGGATTTGTGTGTGTAAACACACAAATCCTTGTTCTGTCAGGGAAGAGGAGACATCGTTTGTTCCTAGTAATTAGGAACAGCGATATGTCTCCTCCCCCAGTCATTCCCAACGCCATACAGTAAGAAACACTAACTAGGGAACACATTTAACCCCTGGATGGCCCCCTAGTGTTAACCCCTTCCCTACCAGTGACATTTACACAGTAATCAGTGCATTTTTATAGCACTGATCGCTGTATAAATGTCAATGGTCCCAAAATCGTGTCAAAAGTGTTCCGATCTGTCCACCGCAATGACGCAGTACCGCTAAAAATCGCAGATCACTGCCATTACTAGTAAAAAAGATAAAAATAAAAATGCCATAAATCTTTCCCATAGTTTTTAGACGCTATAACTTTTGTGCAAATCCAATCAATATACGCTTATTGCTTATTTATTACCAAAAATATGTAGAAAAATATATATTGGCCTAAACTGATGAAGAAATTTGTTTCTTAAAAACATTTTTGGGGATATTTATTATAGCAAAAAGTAAAAAATATTGTTTTTTTTTTTCAAAATTGTCGCTTTTTATTGTTTATAGCGCAAAAAATAAAAAACGCAGAGGTGATCAAATACCGCCAAAAGAAAGCTCTATTTGTGGGAAAAAATAGGACACAAATTTATTTTGGGGACAGCATTGCATGACCGCGCAAATACCAGTTAAAGCGACGCAGTGCCAAATTGTAAAAAGTGCTTTGGTCAGGAAGGGGGTAAAATCTTCTGGGCCTGAAGTGGTTAAGTGACTAGTCCTTTTACAGCGAAAACAGGCTCTGCTTTTTTTGCTGTGCTTTGTGCCTTTGTGCATCTTAAGAGCTTTGTCATCATGGTGTGCATTTTCTTTCCTTCTGTCATATTCATCGATTAATTTCCCTTTGACATATGCTAGCATCAGCTCCTGCTCCGGTCTGGTTTCTAAAGTGTTTATAAAGGCAGCATATGTCTCTGGAAGGCTGCAGAGGAGCAGGGCAACAATATGGTTATCTTTGATATGTTCTCCGATGGCGCGTAGCTGCTCTATGATCTCTAGCATAGCTTTCATGTGGTCACATATTGACTGGCCTTCTTCTAGTCTCACCTTATACAGCTTTCTTAGTAGAAATAGTTTGCTGTTTAGACTTGAAAACTCATATAGTTTTTGCAATGAAGTCCACATACCTTTGGCCATTTTCTCTATTCTTACGTGGATAAACTAGTCATCCTCCACTAGTAATCTTATAATTGCTTTTGCCTGTCTATCCTTCCTATTCCAGTCCTCCGTCTCTCCGTCTGTAGATCTGTCTGTATTTAGCACTTGCCACAATTCACCCCTTCCCACCCCACACTGGGTGCTGCTGGGTGCCTGGGACCCATAACCTATTAGCAGAGTATTGAAATCATGGAGCAGGAAGCTTGTTGTATGCAGAGGATAGCTTTACTTGCATGGAGGATTAGCAATTATGTCTTACGGTATAGGAAACATGAATAGGAACAAGGAGGATACAAGCGCATGCTTAGATACAGAAGGCACATCCTGTAATAACATTACCACAGAGAATACACACTATAATACTGCAGTGTCACCCGCTGGATAGAAAGGTATAATGCATATATATAGTTAACATTATAAAGCAACTTTACATTACATGTTGTTCTTCCAACAGAAACAACTATGGTGTATTTGGATTTAAGCATTGATGGTTTTAGGAGGTTGATGTTATTTGAATGACATTTTGTAATAAAACTCTTTTTTGGTTTTATTTCTGTTGTTGGCTATAGTCTCCTATTGTTTGGCACATCATGTAGTCCCATTTTCTCTGGAGGTTCACCTCTTCCCAGTGTGGGGTTTCAAGGGGTGCCCCAGAACCTTTTTTGTATTTACTAATTTACACATGCACCAGCCCCTACTAGCCCTGTGAGAGGTGATCCAAGGTGGGCAGCTTTTCAGAGGTCAATTGAGAGGCATTTGGAAGGCAGTATGTCACCTCCTCACTGCCTGGTTTAACCCTCAAAAGCCCACACCACCATGCTGTAAGTACGGGCGACTGCAGATTGACCCCATTAATGGACTGCATTTGGCAGTACTGCAGAATATGCCAGGGAGTCAAATTTGGGCTGCGGCATATTCACATCCCTCGTCTTCTCCATTGCCTTTTTTATAACACCCTTAAAGAGGAAGTAAACCCTCCTGCAAAAAAAAACAAAAAAAAACACACCCTGCAAGATAAAGGTTTAATGAGCTATGCATAGCATACTAGCTCATTATGAATTACTTACCCGAGAATGAAGCCCCCCGCAGCCGGAAGGGATCATTTGCCATCATTTGCACTATAATGTGCTATTATATGGTGCATACTAGTAAATTATGAGAAAAAGCCCCTGGGAGCCACTTTTAAAATTTTTTTGTAATGTTTAATGTGGATTGGCACTTTTTTTTTTTTTTTAAGCATAAGCCATCACAAGGAGCCTTAAAAATGAAGGTAAATGGGAGCAGTCCATACTGGTGCAATGTGCTGATATGTGCTGGTGTTCAATAGAGAAAAAGTTGAGCCCTACTTTTTTCAGTGCAACACAGTGCATTGTAATGCCTGTTAGCGTAGTGCAATACACATCAACGCACAGGAAAAACAGCACCCCTGTCAGTGTCAGTGGTTTGTCTCAACGCTCTCACTCCTATATCTGCAGGATAGCAATCAACAGCAGCCGCCATGCTCCTCTCAGTAAGGTAAGCTGCCCATAGATGGGTAGTTTTTTTTCATTCAGGGTGAACGTAAAAAATAAAAAGATTCCTCCATCCATACAAACAAGGAGGATGGAGTAATCAACCCCTTCCCAGGACATTGAATTCTTACAGCAGGACCGTTGTCAGAATGCACTGATCAGCGGCTACAACCTCTGATCGACAAAAGTTTTCCAACATGAAGTTGCACTCTATTTCCCCACAGCTTGGTAAATGTTGTGAAGCTCTGCTGATTTCTATCATACAATCATGTGCAAGCAAAATGGTGTTTTTTCTATTTCCTTGCACCTGATTGGGTATTCTTTATGTAGCCAGGTGCTGGCTAACTTTGCCTGTGTCATCGTGGGACATTCTCTAACACCAGCTGCAGTGAACCTGTTTCCCTCTAGTGCCCAGCCTGGACACTGTGTCATCATCTCCTGAATGCAGGATCAAGGGATATGTGGTTCGAAGAGCCAGAATTTGCATTGGAGCCACACTGCTTCAAACTACATGTTCCAGCAGGCTGGGAGAGAGCAAAGATTGCTGGGTGAGGACATAAATTAAACGAAAATTGGGGGTACCTCATACCTATAGGTTTAGACTAATTCTCATATACAGTAATACCTCGGATTGCGAATTGCGTTTCGTAATACGAGCTATTATTCTTTTTAAATCCTGACTCACTTTGCGAGCGTTGCAGGATTCAAGTCTCCGGGGTGAGCAGTACCGCATTTACCCAGAGGTGCAGGGGTGCCAGTGACACTCGGAGCCGCTCGGAAACACCCGGAAACACTCCATTCCCGAGTGTCTCCGAATGCATCCGAGCGGCTCTGAGTGCTCTCCGAGTGTTTCCTTAGATGCAGACAAGCAAAGAAAGTGTTTCCACCGCTCAGGCTGACACTGACCCAGGTGTAAGTGGAATTTTCAGAGCAGAAGAGCTCCAGGTGCTGGCTGAATGCTAGGCAAAGGCTCATAGCTATGAGTAAGCACTCAGTCCTGAGTGCGAAACGCGTCAGCTTATCTGTACTTTCTGCATGACAGTCTTGTTATTTTGATGATCCCATTTTTTCAATAAAGTGAAGTTTTTTGACTACATCCGGTGTGCGGCATCCAAATCTTCTCCTCCATTCAAGCCTGCTCTCCGAGTGTTTCCGAATGTCTCCAGCGCCCCCCACCTCTGGCCCCATGCGGTACTGCATACACTAGCAGTACCACTGAAACAAATTATTTGAGTTTCCATTATTTCCTATGGGGAAACTCGCTTTGATATACGAGTGCTTTGAATTACAAGCATTCTTCTGGAATGAATTATGCTCATCATCCAAGGTACCACTGTATAAAGATAAAAATAAAAATGTGATTAAAAGCTGCTCCCCAATAGTGTAGGTGGCCTACCTAAGATTATTAAATATAAATGTGAGGGGGCGCTGATAGTGAACAAATACTTATGTGGTTGGTTAGAAATTGAAATTACTAAAAAAATCCCTTGGATACTAAACCTGTGACATATTAGTGCTGTACAATGTGCTAAATAAATCATACATGTCAATAAACAAAATTTCAAAATGCCCTTTACCACAGTTCATAGGTTCTTCAATACTAAATCTTCAATAGGGTAGGTTGTGGAAGACCATCACCAGCTTGGAACATAATCAGAATCACCCAGATTAGTTAGATGTCCACTTACCAGAAGACCATGACCCCTTTCTTTAAGTTAAAAAGAGGGTCAAATAACGCCTATGTGGCTGGGTCTTGGATCTTGATTGGCACCTCTCTAATGTTGGTCAGGACTCTCTCCTCCTCTCTACTTTAACAATGCATTAAAGCAAGATAAAGGGGAGCCAATAGTGTTATACAGTTCAATGTGACAATTGATTAAAAACATAAAATGTCTGCTTACATGGTACAGTGCCTGGACTCGGCACTAGGGAATACCAGGGATGGACTGGCCATCGGGACTACCAGGAGATTCCCGGTGGGCCGATGGCTCAGTGTGGGCTGGTTTTAGCCGCATCTGCGGTGCGCGGCGATCTACCCGTCAACCGCCGTTAGCTGGCGCCTGACGGGTAGATCGAGATTTAGCCAAGTAAGTTCTCTCTCATGTCACTCAGCGCTGCTCGCTCCCCGGCGGCCCCTCCTCTCTTCTCGTCTATCCCCATTGGCTTGTGACATCATCTGGGATAGACGAGAAGAGAGAAGGGGCCGCCGGGGAGCGAGCAGCGCTGAGTGACATGAGAGAGAACTTACTACAGACAGACATTTCCTGCGCTGCCTACTCTGCATACTGGCTAGTAAGATCCCATGATGTGCCCTGATGATGTGCCCCCAGATGTGCTCTATAATGTGCCCAATCATGTGCCCCCTGAAGTGCCCCATCATGTGCCCTGATGTGCTATGTGCCCCATGCCCTGATGTGCCCCATGCCCTGATGTGCCCCATGCCCTGATGTGCCCCATACCCTGATGTGCTATGTGCCCTGATGTGCTATGTGCCTTGATGTGCTATGTGCCCCATAATGTGCCATGTGCCCTGATGTGCCATGTGCCCTGATGTGCCATTTGCCCTGATGTGCCCGTGCCCTGATGTGCCATAATGTGCCCTGATGTGCCCAGTGCCCTGATGTGCTATGTGCCCTGATGTGCCGCGTGCCCTGATGTGCCCCAATGTGCCATGTGCCCTGATGTGCCCCGTGCTGTGATGTGCTATGTGCCATATGCCCTGATGTGCCATGTGCCCTGATGTGCTATGTGCCCTGTGCCCTGATGTGCTGGGCTCTGTGCCCTGATATGCCCTGTGCTCTGGTGTGCCCTGTGGCCTGATGTGCCCGGTGACCTGATGTGCCCCGTGCCCTGATGTGCTATGTGCCCTGATTTGCTATGTGCCCTGATGTGCTATGTGCCCCATAATGTGCCTGATGTGCCCCATAATGTGCCATGTGCCCTGATGTGCCATAATGTGCCCTGATGTGCCCTCGAGCCCTGATGTTCCCCGAACCCTAATGTGCCCCGATGTGCCCCGTGCCCTGATGTGCCATGATGTGCTATGTGCCCTGTGCCCTGATGTGCCCCATACCCTGATGTGCCCCGATGTCCTATGCCCTGATGTGCCCCGTGACCTGATGTGCCCCGATGTCCTATGCCCTGATGTGCCCCGTGCACTGATGTGCTGTGCCCCAATGTCCTATGCCCTGATGTGCCCCGTGACCTGATGTGCCTTGTGCCCTGATGTGCCCGTGCCCTGATGTGCTGTGCCCCGATGTCCTATGCCCTGATGTGCCTTGTGCCCTGATGTGCCCCGATGTGCCCCAATGTCCTGTGCCATGATGTCCTGTACCCTGATGTACTGTGCCCTGACGTGCCCTGATATGTTGTGCCCTGTACCCTGATGTGTTGTGCCCTGATGTACTGTGACCTGTGCCCTGATGTCCTGTACCCTGATGTGCTGTACCCTGATGTGCTGGGCTCTGTACCCTGATGTCCTGTACCCTGATGTGTTGTGCCCTGATGTGCCCTGTACGCTGATGTGCTGGGCTCTGTACCCTGATGTGGCCTGGAGTGTTGTACCCTAATGTGTTGTACCCTCATGTGCCTTGTGCCCTGATGTGCTGGGCTCTGTACCCTGATGTGCTGTGCCCTGATGTACCGTACCCAGGTGTGTTGTACCCTGATGTGTTGTACCTTGATATGCCTTGTGCCCTGATGTGCTGGGCTCTGTACCCTGATGTGCTGTGCCCTGATGTATCGTACCATGATGTGCTGTGTCCTGATGTACCGTACCCTGGTGTGTTGTACCCTGTTGTGTTGTACCCTGATGTGCCTTGTGCCCTGATGTGCTGGGCTCTGTACCCTGATGTGCTGTACCCTGATGTATGGTACCCTGATGTGTTGTGCCCTGGGCCGGTCTGGATGAAGTCCAGGGCCACATTTTTGTCCCAGTCCAGCCCTGGGGAATACCCACAAGTAGGCTGAAGGACATAAATAGCCTGGTGAGGGGAGGAGTCTTTCTCTTGGCACCACGGCCTTGAGCTGAGAGCAGGGACTCGGTCGCTCCAGGGGATGTGAGCAGGCGCCGCAGCCTGGGCGAGGTGGAGTGTCTCCAGCGAGTGAGTGAGCAGATCCACCATTGCCAGCTTCCTATTGGCCAATTTACTGTCGAAGGGGGGTCACTCTCATCATCACCGGTACAGTTACAGCAGAATCACAGCTACACAGCCAGGCACCCTTCACTGTTGGAGATTCTTCAAGAGCCTATTCCGGGACATCCTATTCCTTTGAGCCTTGGTATCATCACGAATGGTGAGCGGGCAGAAGCCTACCCTGTGTACCCCCTACAAAGACACTGCATGCAGACACCTTTATCCCATCTCTTTACATTAAAGCCTCAAAAAGGAAACACTTTGCACATGCTATTTTCAGTTGCTGGTCGCCATTGCACAGCAATCCTTTTGGGTCCTTGGTGAGCTAGCTGAAGACACTGAACATCTACATCACAAGATCTCCTCCACTCTTTTCTTCTCTTCTCACTTAAAGGACTCTGCGCACAATATCTGCACATATTAAGGGGAACTTGCTGGGCCCGTGGCATCAGGATTTGAAGGGAGCAGTCAGACATAAAAGGACATTCTCTTCCCTTTTATACCTAGGGTTATAGGTTCTTTCAGTACCTACTGGTGACTGACTACTGTTTGACTTGCGATTTTCTTTGCATTGCATATTTACCAAAAGTAAAATTTAACCACTGAAAGATATCTGCCTAAGTCATTCTTGTTCTTATCTGCTTCAAGAAACCTTAAGCGGTTGTAAACTGATGGGTGCCTTTTTCTTTTTCTGACCTGCAAGGTAAAGTCATAATTGTCTAGTATGCATCACATTCTAGCCCATAATGTGAAACTTACCTGAAAACAAAGCATTCCAGCGATGCGATGTCATCACTGGAGGCACCTTCCATGTTCACTCGTCTTACTTCTGGGTCCGCGGACTCCGAATGTGTGACTGGCCGGAGCCGCAATGACGTCACTCCTGTGCATGCGTGGTGGAGCCACTGTTTATGGCACAGAATTCTGAAGGAAAATTAGTGTGACTGCCGAACCTGCCAAATTTTGATCAGTGCATGGCCAGCTTTACCTTTAGGCCTCATTCACACGAGGCGGACTCCGTTTCCACGGAGTCCGCCTCGGTCCGCCGGCTCAGCGGGAGATCTCTCCGTTGATCTCCTCTGAGCCGGCGCATGACAGGTCCCTCTCTGCTCACTGAGCGGGGAGGGGCTTGTCAGGCGCCGCTGCTGCCTATGGAGGGATTGGATGAAAACGGACAGCATGTCCGTTTTCGTCAGATCTCACCCGATCCGATCCGCCAGCGACGGATCTGGACGTAGAGCCATCCGTCTGCTTTTAGCAGATCGGGCGGGGTCGGATGTCAGCGATAAAAAGTCTCCGCTGACATCCGTCGCTCCATAGGCTAACATGGAGCGCCCGTTCAGGTCCGCGGTCAAAACTGACAGGCGGACCTGAACGGTCCGATCCTGTGAAAAGGACCTTTAGAAACAGTTACTACCCAGAGTGTTCTCAGCTTATCTCAGTCTACATTCCAGAATAAGACATAAAATATGATGAGAACATAAACAAGGGTGGTGAGGAATTTATGGGTGTATTTTCTATCTAAAGACTAGCAAATCATCCTCCTATTACAGAGTGTTCTCTGTAATATATGAATACCACACTCTGATGTCTCCTATAAACCAAAAGTTTATATCCACATGCAGAGATTGCCCTAATCAACACCAGATACTTTTCATATATACATACCTCCCAACTTTCTGAGATGGGAATGAGGGACATCCATAAGCAAAAGTATGCATTACTAGGAGAATTAATACGCAAAAAATGATTAGTTAAACCCACAAGTGCTTTTTTTTACCAATACTTTTCCTTTATACTGGCTTTTGAAATTTACAGATGCAGCAATTTAGAAATGGGATGAAAGGTTTAATACTGTAAAACGCTTTTTGTTACACAAATAGTACATTTTTATTATATAGTATATACATCAGACCAAAATGAGGGACAAATGAGGGGGAAAGAGGGGCAGAAGCACATTGCTCCAAATCAGGGACAGTCCCTCGAAATCAGGGACATTTGGGAGCTATGTATATGGAGCCAAAAGCTCTTAAAATCGTACTGACAAACATGTAAAAAGAAAACAACAGATTAACCATTTCATGCCTAAGCCATTTTCTGACACTTGTCGCTTACAAGTTAAAAAATGTATTTTTTGCTAGAAAATTACTTAAAACCCCAAAACCCTAGCGAATAAAATGGCGATCATGGCAATCTTTTTTGTCACACTGTATTTGCGTAACGGTCAAATGCAATTTTTTGGAAGAAATACACTTTTGTGAATTAAAAAAACAAAACAGTAAAGTTAAAAAAACAAAACAGTAAAGTTATCCCAATTTGAAATATGAAAGATGATGTTACGCTGAGTAAATAGATACCTAACATGTCACGCTCGTGAAATGGCGACAAACTACGGTACTTAAAATTCTCCATAGGTGATAGAGCTGCACAATTAATCGTTAAAAAATCGTGATCTCGATTCACCCCCTCTGACGATCTCTCCTGCTGAGTTTGCCGATTCTTTCATATAAACAAGTGGAGAGATTATCTGCTCACTCAGCTATCATAAGAAAGCATCCGGGCAGTCTGCCAAGTTTAGAACTTGAAACATTGTAACTAACTTCCTTCTTAGATCAAAGGGATAGAACTTCTGTGTAAACAAATAACCTGGGCAATCTACAAAGTTTTAAACAATGCAGGAAGTTTAACCACTTGATCTTTTTCTGACACTTATATCTTAAGTTAAAATCAATATTTTTTGCTAAAAAATTACAGTACTTGGAACTCCCAAGAATCGTGCAGCTCTAATAGGCGACGCTTTAAAATTTCCTACAGGTTACCAGTTAAGAGTTAAACAGGAGGTCTTGTGCTAAAATTATTGCTCTCACTCTAATGCCCTGTACACACGGTTGGACATTGATCGGACATTCCGACAACAAAATCCATGGATTTTTTCCGACGGATGTTGGCTCAAACTTGTCTTGCATACACACGGTCACACAAAGTTGTCGGAAAATCCGATCGTTCTGGACGTGGTGACGTAAAACACATACGTCAGGACTATAAATGGTGCAGTAGCCAATAGCTTTAGTCTCTTAATTTATTCTGAGCATGCGTGGCACTTTGTTCGTCGGATTTGTGTACACACGATCGGAATTTCCCACAACGGATTTTGTTGTCGGAAAATTTTATAGCCTGCTCTCAAACTTTGTGTGTCGGAAAATCCGATGGAAAATGTGTGATGGAGCCCACACACGGTCGGAATTTCCGACAACAAGGTCCTATCACACATTTTCTGTTGGAAAATCCGACCGTGTGTACGGGGCATTACAATCGCGTCAATTCCTCACATATGTGGTTTGAACACTGTTTACATTTCCCAGCTTCCGTATTCAGTGCGCGCATCCAGAGCACCCTCCAGCACGCCAGGTTCCAGCCAGCCTGATCAGCCAGCTTGACCGAGGTCGTTCAGAGGCACGATCTACATTACACCTCCTGGATCACAGCGAATCTGATATCCGGAATACAGCCACTAAGTGCACCTTAGAGAGCGGTGTCTTTCCACCTCTATTTTTCTCCCTGCACATTGAGCCATTGGGTCTGACAATTATGCCGCGTACACACGGTCGGACTTTCCGGCATACTTGGTCCGGCGGACCAGAGTGTGCCAGACAATCCGCCCGTGTGTAGACTCCGGCGGACTTTTCCGGCGGACTTTTCCCAAAAGCCCGCCGGACCAAGATTTGAAACATGTTTTAAATCTTTCCGTCGGACTCAGTTTCGGGCAGAAAGCCCGCTCGTCTGTGTGCTGGTCCGACGGAAAGCCCGCTCGTGTATGCTGGTCCGACGGACCAGATACGACGCGAGGGCAGGGTATTGCATTTCGCGCTCGCTGCAATAGGAAAAACAAATTTTCCTATTGCGGCGAGCGCGGGTCATGCCAGGCCCTTGTGTCTGCTATGGATTATATAGGGAAACCCCTACGCTGAAAAACCGGCGTGGGGTCCCCCCTAAAATCCATACCAGACCCCGATCCGAGCACGCAGCCTGGCCGGTCAGGAAAGGGGGTGGGGGCGAGCGAGCGCCCCCCCTCCTGAACCGTACCAGGCCGCATGCCCTCAACATGGGGGGGTGGGTGCTTTGGGGGAGGGGGGCGCCCTGTGGCCCCCCCACCCCAAAGCACCTTGTTCCCATGTTGATGAGGACAAGGGCCTCTTCCCGACAACCCTGGCCGTTGGTTGTCGGGGTCTGCGGGCGGGGGGCTTATCGGAATCTGGGAGCCCTCTTTAATAAGGGGGCCCCCAGATCCCGGCCCCCCACCCTATGTAAATGAGTATGGGGTACATGGTACCCCTACCCATTCACCTAGGGAAAAAGTGTAAATAATAAAACACTACACAGGTTTTTAAAATATTTTATTAAACAGCTCCGGGGGGGGGATCTTCCTCCGGCTTCGGGGGTCTTCTTCCGGCTTCGGGGGTCCCTCTGGTTCATCT
The DNA here is from genome assembly GCA_037952835.1 of Lithobates septentrionalis. NCBI lineage: Eukaryota > Metazoa > Chordata > Amphibia > Anura > Ranidae > Lithobates > Lithobates septentrionalis. The sequence continues at coordinate 234,577 of JBBDGP010000034.1, read as the reverse complement.
TCTCCCAGCGTCCGGTTGGTTCTTCTCCGCTCTCTTCTCCCGGTGTTCCAGTTCTTCGGCCGGCTCCTCCGCTGTCTTCAGGTAGCTCTCTTGCCAGCGGAGGTCCGGACTTCTGGGCTTCTGGGCTTCTGGTCTTCTGGTCTTCTCTTCTCCAGATGTTGACACGACGCTCTCTCCGGCTGGACTGCTCCCTGAGGGCTGCGTTGTGACTTATATAGGCGGAGACCCCGCCCCCTTTTGATGTCACAGTCCCTGGGCATGCTGGGACTGTGACGTTTTAGGGGGCGTAGTCAACATCACCCAGTGACCACGCCCCCTAAAACATCACAGTCCCAGCATGCCCAGGGACTGTGACATCATAAGGGGAGGGTCTCCGCCTATATAAGTCACAACGCAGCCCTCGGAGAGCAGTCCAGCCGGAGAGAGCGTCGTGTCAACATCTGGAGAAGAGAAGACCAGAAGACCAGAAGTCCGGACCTCCGCTGGCAAGAGAGCTACCTGAAGACAGCGGAGGAGCCGGCCGAAGAAATGGAACACAGGGAGAAGAGAGCGGAGAAGAACCAACCGGATGCCGGGAGAAGATGAACAGGAGGGACCCCCGAAGCCGGAAGAAGACCCCCGAAGCCGGAGGAAGATCCCCCCCGGAGCTGTTTAATAAAATATTTTAAAAACCTATGTAGTGTTTTATTATTTACACTTTTTCCCTAGGTGAATGGGTAGGGGTACCATGTACCCCATACTCATTCACATAGGGTGGGGGGCCGGGATCTGGGGGCCCCCTTATTAAAGGGGGCTCTCAGATTCCGATAAGCCCCCCGCCTGCAGACCCCGACAACCAACGGCCAGGGTTGTCGGGAAGAGGCCCTTGTCCTCATCAACATGGGGACAAGGTGCTTTGGGGGGGGCCACAGGGCGCCCCCCTCCCCCAAAGCACCCACCCCCCATGTTGAGGGCATGCGGCCTGGTACGGTTCAGGAGGGGGGGGCGCTCGCTCGTCCCCACCCCCTTTCCTGACCGGCCAGGCTGCGTGCTCGGATCGGGGTCTGGTATGGATTTTAGGGGGGACCCCACGCCGGTTTTTCGGCGTAGGGGGTTCCCCTTTATAATCCACACCAGACCTAAGTGCCTGGTATGACCCGCGACGGGGCTCGCAAGGTGTCAATTTTGCCGATAAAAGCGGCAAGATTGACATCCTTTTCTAGTCCCGTCGCACATGAGTCACGTTCAAAATGAACGGACTTGTCCGTGTGTGGGCAAGTCCGTTCATTTTGAAAGTCCGCCGTAACTCCTGCGAAAGTCCGTCGGAAATACGGGCGGACTTAGCCAGCCGCAAAGTCCGGTCGTGTGTGGGCAAGTCCATCCGTTTTAAAGTCCGGCGCACCTGGCGGACAAAGTCCATCGGAAAGTGTGCCGGACCAAGTAGGATAGAAAGTTCGACCGTGTGTACGCTTCATTAGGATCGGAGCTTGGGGCACACTTGCTGACATTAACCCCTTGTCATCTGGAAGTCATGGTGGTATTGTATATACTAATTTTCAGATTACTTCAACCATGATAATGAGTTGTGCTTATGAAGTCTAATAATTTTATCATCTCATTTTTTCATTGACAGTTGTTTTTAATTTCAAATCTCAGCATGCATCCAATAAATGAACTTTATTGATTATACCATCAGCAATAGTTCTTTACTACTGGTCCCATTGAGCGCTGCATTTTTGTTTATTTTTATAGGCAGTGACAGGTACTCTTTATGGAGGGATCTATCCCTCCTTTGCGCTTAAAAGCATTCAAAACGCCAAGTTTATCCATTTTGAATACTGTAATGCCGCGTACACACGACCGGACTTTACGCAATACTTGGTCCGGCAAACCGGAGTCCGTCGGACAATTCGATCGTGTGTTGGCTCCAGCGGACTTTTTTTTCTCAAAAGTTTGACGGACCTAGAAATGAAACATGTTTCAAATCTGTCCGACGGACTCGAGTCCGGTCGAAAAGTCCGCTCGTCTGTATGCTAGTCCGACAGACAAAAACTGACGCTAGGGCAGCTATTGGCTACTGGCTATCAACTTCCTTATTTTAGTGCGGTTGTACGTCATCACGTACGAATCCGTCGGACTTTGGTTGATTGTGTGTAGGCAAGTCCATTCATTTGGAAAGTCCGTCAAAAGTCCGCAGGACAAAGTATGCCGTAAAGTCCGCTTGTGTGTATGCGGCATTAGTGTTCTGTAATGACATCATGACATCGCTTCCGGGTTACTAGATCCAAGACTTGATGAAAGCCGATTCCGGCCAGCCGGCGAGTGTGCTGGCTGGTTGCTCGGGCCTCCTGGTGGGAGAGGAGAGCCGCGGAAGGTGGGGGGGGGGGCGTCCCCTCCTGCTTCTTGGGATAACAGCCGAGTGGTTGCTTAGCCCCATTGGTTATTGTCACAAGAAAGCTGACTGCTGACTGACTGCTCTAAAAAACGGTACCGGGGTGATGCGTGCAGCTGCATGTTTCACCCCGATACAACCCCTTCAAGCCAAAGGCCGCAATTTTGCAATTTTACAATTTTGAGACTTGATATGTTTGGTCAGTAGCGGCTGGTGCTCCTTTTTTTTTGGGGGGGGTGGCAGGCCAAACCCCCCCTGCTTGCTCACCCACACTTACCCCATCCAGGTCATGGGCGGCTTCCCTGGCTTCTCCTACTGGCCAATCTGGTCTTAGGACCCGCTTCCTGTCCTGATTGGCCGAGAGGAGAAGCAGGAAGACAATAGTGAATGTTGATTCGCTAATGTCACAATCGGGTGAGTTTGGGGCACAGTGCTCCCCGAGCCCAACCTTTTTGAAGCCAATTAAAGCCTCGCTGTAGAAATCCATGTGTCATGGAGATTAGGGGCTGGCGCCCCTGCTTCCCTTATGGACTGGCCGCTGCTGTGTTTGGTATCTCTTTAGTCAACACAACCCCATCTTTTATAGTTTGACAGAAAAATGGGAATTATATTGTGCTGTATGGACTCAAATAAATTTATGCGTATTTAAAAATTGCAACTACAAAAAAATTGTATTTAAAAGTTGTTTGGGGGGTTCTAAGTAATTTTCTAGCACAAAATGCTGATTTTAATTTGTTTGTGAAAAATTAAAAAATTGCTCCAGATGCACAGTTGTTAATGTTTTTGCTGGAGATTCCCTGTAAGTTACATAAAGGACCCTAATTAACTCAGGGGTAGTGTTAGGCTGCATTGACATCTGGGCAGAGCAATTTTCTGTATTTGTTTGAGAGGTTTTTTTTGCACCCATACAGTATACATTTTAGAAGCATACATCAGACAAGCATTCTACATGTGTATTCAAGCATCAGGCATTTTTTTGTTTTAGCCAATGGAAAACACTAGGGCAGAGATCTTCAAACTGTGACCTGGCCCTTTGCTTGATATATTTGGCCCTTGGGGCACTGTTTCATCCACCGATACCAACAATGGGACATAACCCCTCTACTGACACCAATGAAGGGACACAATTTCTCCCAATTACACCAATGATAGGGCACTATTCCTCCCAATGACACCAACAATGGTGTCCAGTGCCACCAATGATGGGGCACAATTCCTCCCACTGAAACAAATGATGGGGCATTAATTTTTCCCACTGACATTTTTTCCCACAGACCTTTTCTACACCAAATGGTCAGAGTATGGTCCCCCTAAAGTCTGAAGGACAGTAAACCGGCCCTTTGTTTAGAAAGTTTGGAGACCCCTGCACTAGGGGAAGGAAAGTGGTTCTTACAGGCTAAAAAATAGCTGAAATATGCCCGAAAAACACTTGAAAACACTTGATTTGAATGTTTACAGGTGAAGCCTATGGGGCCAATAATGCCCAAATCTGCCTCAAAAGTAGCTCAGGTAGATGTTACAGGTGCCTGAGAACTCATATATGAATGGCCATCATTGAAATACTTCGGATTTTGGATATTGAGTTTTTTGGAGCTTCAATCTTCATGCTACAAAAAAATCAGGTGTGAATGGGGCTTAAATTATACTGGTGGGATCCCCTTTTAAGATGGATTGGCAAAGGAAGGGTCCTTGAGTTGGGGCAGTACTCTAGTAATGCAGAGTGGGTGCCATTCCCCCACCCCCCACTCACCAACAAAGCAACTCATAGGACTACCATCCACTAGTGTTATGCTGGGAGGTTGTGGGACTGTCAAATACTTAAAGTGTAAGTAAACCCTCCTATTGTTTTCAGCCAAGGAAGCTGCCATCTTGGCCTCTGTTTAATCTACCACTGCCATGATGCTGCAAATGTGATCAGTTATAACACCAGCCATTGGATGGTTTGACAGTTTGGTCGAGAGCACAACCAATGGGAGTGTTACATTTTCGGCACGTGCCATAAATGAAACTGGTTTTATGAAAGGGTTTACTTCCGCTTTAAGAACTGTGCCAAGTAGTGATAGCCCTGTAGCTAGGTGATCAGGTAACACAGCAGATTTTTCTCTCATCAGATGAGATTTATTATTTCCAAGGAAGGGTGACTTTTTGCAGCCATTGTTTGTGTTTCTGATAAGAAACATTCCAGGTTTTCGCTCTCCAGCCAATGCCTGAGTCATTCTTGAAAACAGTGGGGCGCCGGAGTTAACAGAGGGTGTGCAAAACCCTCACTTGGTTTCCTGAAATATAGTTGTTACAAATTTAGAAGAAGGGTACGGCATTTAAAAATTTTAAATAGTCAGGTAGTCAAGATATAAACACAGTCTTTAGCAACTGCAAAGGATTAAGAGTTGCATGTTTTACCTGGATGGAGCGCCCTTCCTGTTAGGTTGTTAGTTAAATTTAGTTTTTTTGGGGCTTCTGCTGTAATCATAGGAACAGGGATTATTTAGTTTGGTCTGTTCAGAGCTCCGCAGGTTGGGAGTTTGATTGCTTTTCTCTGCCTCTAGAAGAAGCTTCTGGAGCTTAGGGTGGGAGAATGTAAATACCCGGCCTGAATATTTAGTACGGCCTGCCCAGTCCCTGGAGAGGCTTGCTCATATGGTGGCTGGGTTACTGTTAAAAAGCCTGGAGTCCTGGGTGAAGTGTCTTTTTCCCCCTTGTGGATGGACCTGTGAGATCTGCTATTTATGGTCCCCAGCCATGGACTGTGGCTTATCCAAATCCGATTTGCTCAGGGGCGGACTGACAACTCATGGGGCCCCCGGGCAATAGGAGATTTTGGGGCCCCCCGGCAATAGGAGAAGATTATGGGGCCCCGGGCAATAGGAGATTATGGGGCCCCCAGGCAATAGGTGATTATGGGGCTCCAGGCAATAGATTATGGGGCCACACAGTATACACACACACACATACAGTATACACACACAGACACACAATATACACACACAGTATACACACACAGAATACACACACACACACAGAAAAGGTACTGGAGAGGCGGGGCAGCTATAATCCTGGGATTTTTAAAAAAAGACAGATTTTTACATACTGTCCCTGGTTTTATTGAGGCTGGCAACCCTGATGGGGCCCCTTAGTGGCATGGGGCCCTTGGGCAGTGCCCGAGTGCCCGAATGGTCAGTCCGCCCCTGTCTGTGGTCATTCTGTTTCACGTAGCCATGAACTGTGGACTGCTTAAGTTTACCTACATTGGGGCTACTGTTTCTAAGGGAGAAGTGTCCTCTACTAGCAGTATATTTAGTTTTGGAGCATCCTGCATTAGCCCAAACCCCCTCCCAAGTTTTACAAGCAAGTAAACCTCCAAAAATACAAACCTCTAGACTGTATAATGAGCCAGAGTGTATGGCTGCCTTGCACTGATTTGGGAAAGAAGCTATGGAATCTATAGCGGCCCCTCCAGGGCTAGCACTACATACAATATACATGTGTATGTTTACATTGTTAGCTCTGTGCTTCTGCCAGTTGCTGGGTCATCATTCAATTATTTTGGCCACATGCAGTAAAACTTTGTAACACAAGAGGATTGATTTTCTAAAGGCAAATAAGCTGTCCCCCTTGAAAGGGAAATTTCACTTTGCAAGGAATTTACTCCCAGAGCTTAGAGAATGAGATGAAGCTTTATTGACTCACATCATCCAATCATTTGCAATCCAGAATGCTGTTTTTTTCTTGCACGCAATTGAGTATTCTTTGCAAAGTGAAGTTCCACCATTTTCTCTGAACTCTGCGACGAATTTCCTTGCAAAGTGCAACTTGCAAGGAAAAGTGAAGTGCAACTTTCAAAAGCGAAGAGCATACTTCCCTTTAGTAAATCAACTTACTGAAGTGAGAAGCTGTAGAAATTATTCCAGTTTTTGGGGAAAAAATGTTCCACACAGAAGGCACCAGGGAACTGATCTGTTACTCCCTGTTTATTCTGGGGTTGATTTACTAAAGGCATATAGGCTGTTCACTTTTCAAGAGATGTTGCTCTTTGTAAGAGAATTGGCTCTAGAACTTTTTTTTTATCTTCCTTGCATATAATAAGTTATTATTTGCAAAGTAAAATTTCACCACATTCATTAAGAGTTCCCTTCCAAAGTGAACAGCCTTTTCACCTTTAGTGATACAACCCCATTGAGTTAAGATCTGTACACTTCAGGGAAATGGACTGTAAGTCAGATAACAAATTATATTTGTTATATATTGTAGATGATTGACCACAGACAAATAAGCTCCCCAAGGAAAGTTGCACAATGTAAGGGAATTTTCCCCAGAGCTTAGTGAATGTTGTGAAATTTCACTTTGCAAAAAATCCCAATCATGTGCAAGGAAAAAAAAAAAAAATGTTTTAACTTGTTGTTGGATGATGATTGGAGGATGGAGGTCAACAGACCTTCACCTAATTCACTATGATCTTGGGGAAAATTCACTTACAAAGTTCAACTTGCATAGTGAACAGACTATTTACCTTAGATAAATCAACCCCATATCTACACTTCTTACTAAAATACAACTATTTCCTCTTCAAAAAAAAAAAAAATCAGATTTTGGGGAAAAATTTCAGGCTTTCAACAGCTCATATTAAAATAATATTCTGCTTATGAAATGACTCCAGAATTGCTCTTTGAATGATAGGTTGTGAAACTTGGAGCTTCCCGGACTCCGATATGATGACTTCACAAGGTTTGGTTGTAACACAAGGAAACAAATGATGGCATTCCCGGAATTGGGCAACACCTTTCCGTGACTTTGAACGTTCCTGACAACTGAAAGTTCTTCCTCAGGAATACACTCCGAGCCATCAGTAAACTATGTATAGCTTCTTAAGTACTCTTTGTTACCGCTCTCTTATCCCCGGAGGTCTACTAGTTCATTCTGCTCTGACCCATTGCCTCATGTGTGAACTTTTCATAGAGCAGACTGAAAGGTACACACATTCCAGATATACCCTCTACTCATTTTATTTTATTCTGTCTTTTTTTTTTTTTTTTTAAGAATACTGATTTAAAGCGGAGCCAAAAATAACCAAAGATAAAAAAAATATTGTATTGCAGCTTAGCAATTTTTAGATAAGGTGATTGCTTTTTTCCTTTTTGATCCAGTCAATAATTCTATTATTTATCCTCCATTATAACAGACCAAGCTGTTCAGCAAAAAGTGGCAAATGGAGAGTGGGGACAAACCATGTCCAATGACCAATGATCATCTTTTATTTATTCCAAAAGGGAAAAAAAAGGGTTGCCGGAACTGCTTAAAAAGTGTTAGCTGTAGTTCAGCTTTAACCCTTTTGCTCCCAGAGCAGTTTTTCCATTTTTGTACCCATGTTTAAAAAAATATTTGAGGCCTGAAGATTAGTTAAAGACCACAAACAGTAGACCTTTTCTGAAAGCAGTAAATATAGTGGTGATTCAATTTTTTTTTATGTCACACAATATCTGTGCAGCAGTTTATTAAATGCAATTTTTCAGTAAAAAATACACTAAAATTAATTTTAGCACACAACCTTAAAGTGGTTGTAAAAGCAGAAGGCGTTTTACCTGACCGCATTTTATGAACTTAGAAGCTCTGGCGGGGGACCCAAGAAGAGGAAGATCAGGGCTGCTTTGTGCAAAACGATTACACAGAGCAGGTAAGCATGACATATTTGTTATTAAAACAACAAAAAAAAAAAAGCAGCCTTCACTTGCTGACCGACCCATAATAAAAATACGTCATTACTTTGATATTTAATACCGGTGTTATGGCAGCATCTAGCTGCCATAACCCCAGTATATATTTTGTGCTTTTTACGGGGCTCAGTAGAAACCTGGCTCAGTAGTACTCCCAACTTAGTAATACCCCCAGCTCATTAGTACCCTCCTTTCAGCAGATCCCCAGCCGCTCAGCAAATTCCGAGCCCATTAGTACCCTTGTTTAGCAGTTTCCTGGCTCAGTAGTACCCCTAGCCCTTCTGTTGCCCCACTCAGTAATACCCCCAGCCCTGCTGATCCCCCACTCAGTAGTAACCACCAGTTCTGCTGATCCCCCACTCAGTAGTAACCCCAGCTCTGCTGATCTGCCACTCACATGTAACCCCCAGCTCTGCTGATCTGCCACTCAGTAGTAACCCCCAGCTCTGCTGATCTGCCACTCAGTAATAACCTCCAGCTCTGCTGATCCCCTGCTCATTGGTAACCTCCAGTTCTGATAATCCCCCGCTCAGTAGTAACCCCCAGCTCTGCTGTTAGCGAGCATGGTGATAGACTTCTATGGAGGCTTTCAACGTGCTTTGAAGCTCCAAGAAAGCGCCATGGGGTGTCATTTTTTAAGCAAAGCAAATGCAACAGTGAACAGGCCTCTAGGGTAACTATTGTATTTATTGAGAGGGGATTTGATTGCCATTCAGACTGAGTGCTTTAAAAAATTTTTTGTCAAATACCACACATAAACGTGCCCAAAAGCGTATTTATAAAATTGGATTAGCTTAAAATTATGGGAAAGTGTTCATGGACTGCATCAAGTATTTTTTATAAAGGTGAACTGACACTTTAAATTTCAGATTTTCACATTTGAGTGGAATGTACCCTGTTTTCAACCCTGTTTCTGATTCCAAATTTGCACCGGACAGTACTTTATTGTTGAAAAAATAATGGCTATTTGCCTGGATCAACCTACATAAACAATTAAAATTATTATAAAGAATAATAGCAAATGTGTGTAAACCTTTATCCAAACGAGTCACGTAGGATGCAGTTCAGGTAGCCCTATAAGTATACAGGAAAAACTAAGAGAATAAAGTTCTCTTAACCACTAAGACCCCTTTCACACTGGGGCGGTTTGCAGGCGTTATTGCGCTAAAAATACCGCCTGCAAACCGCCCCTAAACAGCCTCCGTTGTTTGTTCAGTGTGAAAGCCCGAGGGCTTTCACACTGAAGCGGTGCGCTGGCAGGAGAAGAAAAATCTCCTGCAAGCCGCATCTTTGGAGCGGTGAAGGAGCGGTGTATTCACCGCTCCTTCACCGCTCCTGCCCATTGAAATCAATGGGACAGCGTGGCTATACCGCGCTATACGAGGGGTTTTAACCCTTTTTCGGCCGCCAGCGGGGGGTTAAAACCGCACTGCTAGCGGCCGAATACCGCGGTAAAACAGCGCTAAAAATAGCGCTGTTTTACCGCCGACGCCCCCTACCGCCCGAGTGTGAAAGGGGCCTTAAGGACCAGCCTCGTTTTGGATTTTAGGTGCTTACAAGTTTAAAACAGTTTATTTCTGCTAGAAAATTACTTAGAACCCCCAAACATTATATATTGTTTTTTTTCTAACACCCTAGAGAATAAAATGGCAGTCATTGCAATACTTTTTTTCACACCGTATTTGCGCAGCGGTCTTACAAGCGCGCTTTTTTTTGAAAAAATTCACTTTTTTGAATAAAAAAATAAGACAACAGTAAAGTTAGCCCAATTTTTTTTATATTGTGAAAGATAATGTTACGCCGAGTAAATTGATACCCAACATGTCACGCTTCAAAATTGCTCCCGCTCGTGGAATGGCGTCAAACTTTTACACTCAAAAATCTCCATGGGCGACGTTTAAAAAATTCTACAGGTTGCATGTTTTGTGTTACAGAGGAGGTTTAGGGCTAGAATTATTGCTCTCACTCTAACGATCATGGTGATATCTCACATGTGTGGTCTGACCACCGTTTTATGCGGGCGCTACTCATGTATGCGCTCACTTCTGCACGCGAGCTCATCGGGACGGGGCGTTTTTAAAAAAAAAAAAATATTTTTCTTATTTATTTTACATGATTTTCTTTATTTTTACACTGTTTTAAAAAAAAAGAAAAATTGTGTCACTTTTATTCCTATTAGAAGGAATGTACACATCCCTTGTAATAGAAAAAAGCATGACAGGTCCGCTTAAATATGAGATCTGGGGTCAAAAAGACCTCAGATCTCATATTTACACTAAAATGCAATTAAAAAAAAAAGAAGTAATTTAAAAAAATGACATTAAAATAAATGTGCCTTTAAGACGTATGGCCGGAAGTGACGTTTTGACGTCACTTCCGCCCTGCAGTGTCATGGAGACCAGTGGATGCCATCTTCCCCTCACTCGTCTCCATGCACAGCTAGGGAACAGACGTGATCGCCTCCGCCGCTACCGACGGCTCTGGTAAGCGGCGGAGGGCACCGGATTGCGGCGGGAGTGGGGGGGCCCTCTCCCGCCACCGATAAAAGTGATCTCGCAGCAGAGACCATTTTTAACTTGTAGCAGACCGCCGGCCGAAAACGGGGAGCTAGCTGCTGCCATAACAATGATATACGCAGCCAAACTTAGAAAGTATATGTACATGCGGCGGTCAGCAAGTGTTAAGAGGGCAGGAAACCGAACACACTAGGAAGTACAAAAAACTTGCTTTATTGGTACAAAAATAAACACCACACTTGTAAACCTAAAAAAAGGGGAAGGGAAAGGCACAGATAAGTGGCTGACACAAACCAGTTAAATTAAAATAATGACAACGTTGTCAAAAATTAAAAACATAGGGAGCCGCGGCTACACATCCCACATACATACCGCAGTCACCACTTACAAACACTAATGCCGCGTACACACGGACGGACTTTACGGCAGACTTTGCCCGGCGGACTTTTCGACGTACTTTACGACGGACTTTCTGAATGAACGGACTTGCCTACACACAATCCACCAAAGTCTGTCGAATTCGTACGTGATGACGTACAACCGGACTAAAATAAGGAAGTTCATAGCCAGTAGCCAATAGCTGCCCTAGCGTGGCTTTTTGTCCGTCGAACTAGCATACAGACGAGTGGACTTTTCGACCGGACTCGAGTTCGACGGATAGACTTAAAACATGTTTCAAATCTAAGTCCGTCCAACTTTTGAGCAAACAAAGTCCGCTGGAGCCCACACACGATCGAATTGTCCGACCAAATCCCGTCCGCCGGGCAAAGTCTGCCGTAAAGTCCGCTCGTGTGTACGCGGCATTAATGGTAACTAATTGAGAATGGAGGCTGGACTTGGAGGTTTGATCAAAAACAGACTCCTAGTAATAAAGTTCCTTCAGTTATCAGCCATAGACGTGGTATACGGAGTGAATGGATGGGTGATTGGAGTGTGCTAATTAAAATTAATTGAGCGTATCAGTTCAACAGAGTCTGTCAAATATAGAGGCACAGACCATCATAAGAAGACAGGATTACAGCAAAAGCAACGAGCAGCTTGACTTGAATATACAGAGATTTTCAGGTGAGGTACAGCGGGGCAGTGGCATTAAGATGAATTTTCATACAGGTATCAGCAGGAGGAGTGCAAAAGGCTGAAAGAGCGCATCTATATACATGCAGTTATAAAATGGATTAATGCATCTCTCACCAACCAGGCGGTATCCGTCATCCTCCTAAAGCCTTACCGCAGGAGTCTTGTGGCTGAGAACTTCATTGTTGCTCAATAGTTGCATCACTGTGGCACCACATAAAAAATGAATCAGCATTTACTGGTTTGCATGGCATTAATCATTATGTGGGATGTAAGTAAAAGTGACACTCATCCAGCTTTCCGCTGGCATTTGACACTTCTCACTTGCATGTGATCTGTGTGTGACTTCCCATTTCTTTGGCACTTACTGCGGAGGCACACAAACAACTACCCACCCAGCATCATGCTGCAGTCATATGTTAGCGTTGGGTAAGTGAGAAGGTCAGCGGGTGAAATAATTGGTACATATCAGATAGTCCCTGGAGCAAAGAAGATTTAGCTAGCTAGATTTAGCTCAGGGCACTGATGGCTGGTCTATCCTAGATACCCTGTCCTAGGGCCCTAAATGTTGGTACCACATGCAACCCTGTGCAGCTGCAGTCTGCCATAGATTTGTTGGGAGGGATGCACTGCTCCTACGTGGCCCTGTGTGCAAGAGGCCTTTATGCCCTATACACACGGTCGGATTTTCCGACGGAAAAAGTGCAATCGGATTGTGTTGTCGGAAATTCCAATCCTCTGTGTGGGCTCCATCTGACTTTTTCCATCGGAATTTCCGACACACAAAGTTTGAGAGCAGGCTCTAAAATTTTCCGACAACAAAATCCGATCCTTTAAATTCCGATCGTGTGTAGACAAATCCGACGCACAAAGTGCCACGCATGCTCAGAATAAATTAAAAGACGAAAGCTATTGGCTATTGCCCCGTTTATAGACCCGACGTACGTGTTTTACGTCACCGCGTTCAGAACAATCGGATTTTCCAACAACTTTGTGCAACCGTGTGTATGCAAGACAAGTTTGAGCCAACATCCGTCGGAAAAAATCTATGGATTTTGTTGTCGGAATGTCCGATCAATGCCCGACCGTGTATGCAGGGCATTAGACCTTAGCACTGCATTGGAGGAGGAAGTCACATGCTCCCTCATACCCTCATGGCATTTAGTGAGTGTAGCTCTAGTGTCCCCTACTAGGGTGCCTAAGCCCTGCCTACAAGTGGGCAGCACATATAGTGTCTTACACACTTGCTGACTGCCCCACGTACATACACTGTCGGGTGGCGGCTCCTACAGGCAAAATCACGTAACTGTACCTGATCGCCGTCGTCGACCAGCTCCTGCTGTGATTGTTCAACTGGGACCTGCCGATCGTTCCCGAGAGAAGCAGAACGGCAGTCTGCCTATGTAAACAAGGCAGATCGCCATTCTGTGACAAGGGAAGAAAGAGATCTTGTGTTTCTGCTAAGCTGAAACACATATCTCTGTCTTTTTACAGCACAAGCAACCCCCCCCCCCCACACACACACAGTTAGGAAGCACTCCCTAGGGACATGTTTAACCCTTTGATCGCCCCTGATGTTAACCCCTTCCCTGCCAGTGACATTTGGACAGTCACAGTGCATATTATTTAAAAAATTGTGAAAAAAAAAGGACATGAATTTTATTTGGGTGCAACGTCACACGACCGCACAATTGTCAGTTAAAGTAACGCAGTCCTGATGTGTCTAAGCAGCTGCTCGTTTGTTAATAAAAGCAGCGGGAGGGGAGGAACCCCCCCCCATCTCCTTCTCGCCTTCTGCCGCACGCCCAAGCTCTCCCGTCCCACCGAGGGACAGGCCGGCACATCCGCCAGCTGGCCAGAGACCCCAACAAAGCCAAAGTCGGCTTTGATCGGGTCTCGGAAATAGTAACCTGGAATCGACGTCATGACATCACTTCCGGATTACTGGAGTCTTAAAGACGCCAGTTTTAAAAAGTACAAAATATTCAAAAACGCCTATCTTGGTGTTTTGAATGCTTTCAAGTGCCAAGGAGGGATTTGGAAAAATAAAGCAACAGTGTAAAAAAAAGAATAATATAAATTAATAGCTAAAAAAAAAAAATAAAAAAAAAAAAAAAAAAAAAATTAAAGTCCCCCATCCCCCCGTACTAGTGCACAAAGGCGAATGTGTGTGTCGGCCCTGAACACAGGCAAACTGCGATCGTCCCACACATGTGCTAACCTGTAAAGGCTTTTAAAGCGTCTCCCATGGATAGTAAAATTTACTTAGCTTGTCGCCACTACACGGGCGTGCACAATTTTAAAGCGTGACATGTTTGGTATCTATTTACTCGGCGTGACATCATCTTTTATATTTTACAAAAAAATGGGTTATATATTGTCTTTTTTTTTGCATTCAAATTTTAAAAAGTGTATTTAAAAAAAAAAAAATTCCCAAAAACTGCATTTGAAAAACTGTTGCGCAAATATCGTGTGACATAAAAAATTGCAAAACTCACCAATTTATTCTCTAGGGCCTCTGCTTTAAAAAAATATATCATGTTTGGAGGTTCTAACTAAACTGTAAACAAAAAGTGCCAGAAAATGTCTGGTCTACTGCATTTGCCTGGATGCAGCTGCTGTGCGGCTGACAATTTTCAGACTGAAGAATCTCAGGCAAGAGGGGGCCAGTAGGGCCGTCCATTACTTGAATTTTAGGAGGTTTATTTGGAGATGGCTAACATTTGCTTAGTGTATGACCAGTTTAAGACTTTAGAGTGTAATCTCCCTTGACCTGAGGATAAAGGGAACACACTAACACCTACTTAAAGTGATTGTAAAGGATCGTTTTTTTTTTGTTTTTTTTTAAATAACAGACATATCATACTTACCTCCACTGTACAGCTCGTTTTGCACAGAGTGGTCCTGAACATCCTCTATTGGGGTCCCCCGGCGGCTCTCGCGGCTCCTTCCCGCATCAGATAACCCCCTAGGAGAAGCGCTCTCCCAAAGGGGTTACCTTGTGGGCGTGCTCCCGAGTCCAGCATTTGCGTCCACAGACACGAATGCCGGACTCGGCCCCGCCCCCCTGCGCCTGCGTCATTGGATTTGGTTAACAGCAGAGAGAGCCAATGGCTGCACTGCTATCATATCAATGTATCCAATCAAGAGCTGGGACCCCGTGGAGAGAGAGACGGCACATCCCCACCGAAGAGATGAAGGGGCTCAAGTAAGTAAAACGGGGGGGGGGGGGGGGCTGGGGGGGTCGGTGACTGCCAGGTGTTTTTTCACCTTAATGCATAGGATGCATTAAGGTGAAAAAACACAAGGTTTTACAACCCCTTTAAATATAAACTTAATTTCTGCCTTGCTGCTACTGATTTGGAAGAGGAAAACATGCCTTTCCGGAAAATATCTTTGCCCAGAGGAAAGCAACAAAGGAAAGGCAAGGATGTTTTGAAGCTCATTTCCTTGAATGTAAATCACTTGGGAGACTATGGTAATGAGATTATTGTAGTATGATTTTCAGATGTCACATTATTATTGTTATCAAGTACCTCTACCCCCCCTCAAAAGGGATTTGATGTCTTTAACAGTATCACTACTATTTAGACAGAGCTGGCACAAACAGTCTATAGGTGGGGTGAAGTGTGTGGTGCGGCAGCATTTAACAGACTTAGTGCAAGTGCAATTAAAGAAATTGTATTGAAATAATGCATCAACAGTTCACAATAATCCCATGGGAAGACAATCCAACCAGGAAGACTCACCGGTCCACCAGCGTGTAGAAAGCAGGGTTCAGCCAATCTGACAGAGTCTGTTAGGAGGGGCAGAATGTGGCCAAACCGGAAAATGTCCAGAGAAGTGGCGAGTCCTTTGCCTTCCATCCTCATCGGGAACCTTTCTCTGTCGCTAGTTCTGTTCCTACCAAGCAGGGTGCCTGTCCCTACTCTGCCCAAAATGCACGCAATTGCCAGGGAGCCAGGGCCTTCAATAGGCTCTGCCGGACCCAAGATGGACCCAAGATGGCTGCTTGAGTCACATCCCAGCAGATATCTTCCCCAGTGACCTAGGAAACCATAGAGAAACCTTGTTCTTCTTGACTTCCTCTCCAACTGCAATGTGGACAAGGGCCACCTACAGTGGAGAAAGTAGACTGCACCTGCCTACAAGTCATAGATACAGCCAGACACATTGAACACTGTAAACTGTATTTAAAGCCAAAACTTGAGCATTGGCATGGATAAGATCGCATGTACCTGGATCTGCAAGGTCAGCAGACTATTATCATGCATTAAAAAGGGGATTTACTCAAGAGATAAAACTATAATTCTACTACTTTATAAAACCCTGGTTCAGCTACATCTTGAGCATGCTGTCCAGTTTTGGTCACCAATTTTTAGAAAGGTTGTGCTTGAGCTGAAGAGAGTCAAGAGAAGGGCAACAGAACTAATAAGGAGGCTGATGGACCTCAGTTATGAGGAAGAACTACAAACATTAAACTTATTCTCCCTGGAAAAGAGAAGCTTTAGAGGGGATATGATGGCAATATACAGATCTCTGAATGGTGACTCCAGCGGTGGGAGGAAACTTTTTACCTGGTCTCTAAAGAAGTCACACAGCCACACAATCAAGTAGGGCGAGAATTGATTCAACCTTAAACTGCGTAAGGGGTTCTTTACTGTTAGAGCGGTAAGGATGTGGAACTCCTGTCCACAGTTGGTGGTGTCAGTGGGAATTGTAGATAAATTCAAAAAACGTGTGATGTGTAGATATGTATCTTGTGTCTTGGTGTAGCTCAGTCTGCAGTTCTGGCAGGAAAAAGACTCTGTGTCTGTGCAGCAGAACAGATGTTTGCACAGGTGCAGCTACAGGAGAGACCCTTGTAGAGCTGTGTTCAGCTAGTGTTGAGACTGCCCTCTACCAAACAGGAAGACACACAGGATTGTAGGAGGTGTAGTTCTGACAGATCAAGCTGGCATGGTGAGCTGGAAGCAATGAACTTAAAATCCCAGAAGTTTTTCTTGTTAAAAAAAAAATCCCAGAAGGCACTGGGGCATAAAGGAGAGGTGGTTTCCCAGGCTGAGGAGAAGAAGTGTGGAGGTTGTCCTGAGAGGACTGAGTGCACATTTGGCCGCTGGTGGACTGCTCACCATTGCTCCTGAAAGGGAGAAAGGTACAGCGACAGACAAGGGGCATTGGAGAGAGCCACAGATGTTGGTGGAGACCACTGCCTGATCCTGAGGGAAGGATGCTGCAGACACAGACTGGCTGTGTTTCACCTGGTATATAGAGGGAGACCACCTGCTAACACAAGAAGTTGGTGAGAGGCCGCTAGCCAAACCCACATTACACTTTGATGAAAGAGGAACTGTGTTGCCTGCGAGTATTACAGAGCTAGTGACACTATCAGTGCCTAAAAGGACATTATCCTGTGCGCTCCAGCATAACAGTTGGGCCCCAGCGATCTGACTAGCAGAAGAGAGAGAGTATATTACAGACTGCTGAACTGTTAAGCCTCGTACACACAATGAGAATTTCTGACAAATAATTGCCCATTTTTTTTTTGCATGCTAGTCTCATATTAAAAATGAAGAGGTTACTTAACTTACGAAAACTCTCGTACAACAGAATACAACTTTGAAGTGATGTAATGTGTTGTATTGTATTGCAATGTATTCTTTGGTTTATGAGCATGCATGGTCTTGCTCTTCCATTTCTTTTTTTGGATAAATACTGTACTGATTAAACAAAATCGTACAATCCTGTGTATCGTAATGAGAAAAGTTTTCGTGTTTGTCCATTTGAATAATTTGGATTAACTTTCGTAATTGGCGCTCCAAAGCTGTGTACTATGGACCAGTTTATCGTACGATTGCTCCAAAAGCTCCTTAGTTAGGATTGCCCCAGTAGTTGATCTCTACACCCATTGCTTGTTGTTACAGTATCTTTTCTTGTACTGTTCACCTATTTGCAATATATTCCTTTCTATAGTTTGTTGTATTATTGCTGTTGTTTCATATCTCTTTTGCTACCAGGATACTGCATATACATCTGCAATAAATATTCCCTACACAGCCAGGTGTGTAAGAGTGTGTGGTGAGTCGTGGGCACAGGAACAGGGGACCCAATACATCCAGCAGCTCATTTGGGGGTAAGCGCTACATTAGTGAACACATTGTGCAAAGATATTGAAAATGGTATGTAAGCAGGTTGAAAAAGTTGGTACTGTCCCAGCCAGGAGGGTAGGAGTTGATGCCTTTCCCGGTTCTTTGGTCTTTGGTTCTTCTCTGGGTCCAGCCCACTGGTCCTGTGTTGTATAAAACGAACAGTGGTCCAGAATGGAGAGAGTTTGGGGCTTTCCCATGATGACAGTTCCAGAGAGAAGGTTTCCCCTTGCAGAAGAGAGAGATCAAATACCTATAAGGGAGGGCAACAGGGAATGATACCCATGAGGAGCAGAAGGAGGCCATACATTTCCATCGGGATGTAAAGTCATCTGAACCTGGGGTTTGCCCTGAAGGCACCAGTACTGGTGTATGCTTCTGAAGGACTTACATCTGCATGAGAGTGCCTCTGAGGGACTGTAATTACTTGGACTTCACATTTACAGGTATGCTGGGCAGCAAACAGCCTGTAGTTATGAGTAGTGACATAGGAAACATCTTGCACTTGTGTGTTGGACTTTGGAATATTTATTTTGCACCATTTCTGAGTAAAGTATTGAAATGTTGTCCTTGCCTGGTCTAAAGTTACTAAAGTTACTAAAGTGCCACACGCATAGTTCACCGAGTGGGTCTTAACACCTTGGAGTATGAAGGTATTTGTGTGGATTGGAGTACTCCACTCCACTTCACATAATCACTTATGTGAAGACATAAGTGATTGCCAAGAGTAATGGAAAGTTAACAAGCAGGCTGTCGGAAGCATGTACCTGTTATAGGTGGAATGGCCTCTAACAGCGAGGGAGATGTTGTCGGCACTCCTTCTGCCTGTATTCTGTCTCCCAGAGCAACAGGAGCGGATTCGCGCTGCAGAGGTTCCCATCCTGTACAGAGGTACAGAAATTCAAGAGTTAAGTTTGCTGGATGTATGGAGCCCACGCAGGCCCCCTCCGCTACTGGGGTGTAGTAGTGGACAGAGCTCAACATGTCCCACCTAAATGCAGAATACAAAGAAGGTGCACATTGTCATGGAGAACAAGGTGTTAGCTGTAGAACAGTTGCAGTGCCAGTGTGCATAATGAGTAGAGGCCCGCTTTAACCCCTAGCAACCTCTGGAGGAACCCTAGGGTTTGATGGAACCCTGGGTGAGAAACCCTGGTATAGTGCTTTCAACAGTGGATTCTGACTGTTCTGACAAAAAAAACAGAAGTGCAAGCTAGAACATTTTTATCATAAATTAACACAATGTCCGATTTTCATTCAATGTGTACTGTAACCATATGGAAATTATTGAATTTATTTGATGGGTCTGGCTGGAAGGGTCATGTGGAAGGGTCATGTACACTATATCACTTCCTCTGCTACTACGCTAGTGCGTAGCTACACTCGCCTATATTTGCCTTTATTGTTCAAGAATTTTCGTACAAGTTAATATCATTTTGTGGTGACATCATGATACAATGTTAGTACAGCGATCTTCCCACTGAGCTATTGTGACAGGGGGATGGCCACCAGAACACACCGGCCAGCGCTCTCAGCCACTGGCTGAGAGCAGTGATCCAATGTCGATCGGCAGACCTTTTTCGGACCGGCTGATGTACACATAGGTTAAATGTCGGCCGGTTTCTGTTGTGTACGGCCATTAAGTGACTAGATCTTTCCCTTTTTTCTCCCTGTAGCAGAAGAGAACAGGGGAGAGCAATGGAAAGGTGAACATAGGCTGATGGGGAGGTGGGAGGTCAACATTTTTGCAAAGCCAAAAAACATTTTTTTTCAGCTTTAGAGGACGGAAGGAATAAAACTTCTATCAGGTTAGTGGCCAGGCAGTGGTCATCAACCCTGTCCTCAGGGCCCACTAACAGGCCAGGTTTTATGTATTACCTTGGGGAGATGCAGACTAGAACACTGCAATCACTGAGCAGCAAATGATATCACCTGTGATGCTTCCAAACCTGGCCTGTTAGTGGGTCCTGAGGACAGGGTTTATGACCACTGCGTTAAGGGGATTTTCTTTCATTTGACATGGAAATGCAACAGGAAATTCTCCAAAGTGAATGGACTTCCTGAGATGTCACCTGAGCATCAGTCCCCAAAAAAAGGTGTTTTCCCTCACCATATGCTCTTGCGACAACTTAACATTATTGTATTTCTCATCATTTTCTTTTTCCAAGACAATTCAATTGGTGAATCTCAGGACAAAACCAGCAATAAAAACTTGATCATGGGTCTAATCCTTCACTACTCTATCCAAAAACGAAAAAAAAAAGTCTGCACTTTGCCCTGGTTTACTATTAAAATTAAGATACATATAAGCAACATAGGGGTTACCTACTCTAACTGGTTAGGGACAGGTAGCCTTTTTCCGTTCAGCCAGATGGCTGAATGAACAAAAAAATAACAGATTCCTCCGTCCCCCTTGGTACATTGTATTCAGGACCAGGTGCTGTCAGAATACACTGATCAACAGCTGCACCTCCTGATCAACAAACGTTTTTCAACTTGTTCATTCAACAATTTCTGTTGAGCATGAACGGCCATACAGTGATCGAAATTCATCCAGTCCCTGCTAAACCAGAAGAATTTCGATCTGTTTATGGCCAACTTAAATGACTTGTAAAGTTACATTATTTTAAATTAAAATAATAAACATGGTATACTTACCTACTCTGTGCGATAGGACTACACAGAGCGGCCCCCGAACCTTTTGTTCTTGGATCCCCCACCGGAGCTCTGGATTTCTTCTCTTCATGGTTCTAAAGGAGGGCACCTGCGGGCTTGCTCCCAAGCCAGGTTGTGTGCGTATATTGACACACACAGTATGGCTCAGCCCCGCCTCTGCTCACAGAATTTTATTGACCGCAACAGGGGCCAATGGCTCCTGCTGCTGCCACTGTGAGTAGAGAGAGCCACTGCAGGCTAGCACAAAGCTGGATCGAGATCAGGCTTAGGCAAGTATACAGGGGGTGAGGGGTAGAGAAAAGGAACGGGACTTTTTTTTTCTGCTGAGAATGTATTAAGGTACAAAATGTCCAGCATTTAGAAGCATTTTAGCCACCTCCCGCCCACCATATAGACAAATTATATGGGGGCGGGTGCTCGCTTGTTCTGTGTGATGTCATATTACGTCACCCCAGTCTCACTGCACTTGTGCTCCCAGGGGGGCTCTCCTCGCACCACACTGACAGAGTGTGAGGAAAGGAGAGCTGATCAGCGGCATTTCCTCACAGGGGAGACCTGTACAGATAATCGTGGCACTGATCATCAGTGAAGCCCCAACAGTGCCCAGCAGTGATGCCAATTTGTGCCCATCAGTGATGCAAGTCAGTGCTGCTTTTCAGTGCATATCAGTGTCTGCTTATCAGTGCCCAGCAGTGCCGCCCAGCAGTGCCCATCAGTGCTGCCCATCAGTGCCGCCTTTCAGTGCCCATCAGTGCCACCTATCAGTGCCCATCAGTGCTGCCTATCAGTGCTCATTAGTGCTGAATATCAGTGCCGCCTTTCAGTGCCACCTATCAGTGCCCATCAGTGCTGCCTATCAGTGCTCATTAGTGCTGAATATCAGTGCCGCCTATCAGTGCCCATCAGTGCAGCTTCAGTGAGGGAGAAAAACAACTTATTTACAACATTTTCTGACAGATTTTTTGTTCTCTAAATTTTCTGTCTTTTTTTTGTTTTTTTTAGCAAAAAAAAAACAGCGGTGATTAAATACCACCAAAAGAAAGCTCCATTTGTGTGAAAAATTGTCATTCAAAGTGTGACAGTGCTGAAAGCTGAAAATTGGCCTGGGCAGAAAGTGGGTAAAAGCACCCGGTACTGAAGCGGTTAGGTAGTTCCATTTTTTATCCAGAGATATTTATACTTCACTCAGCCCATTCCAGGTCCTTAAATCTATAATCTGGTGATCTGGAAAACACTTGCAGGTGATGTCAGAACACCCTCCTTGCCGCCTTTCACACAGGAATGCTGATGGTAAAAATGTCTGAGATGTTTATTACATCACCAATCAGATTTGTGTTGTCTTTGAAATGTTTGATGTGACTGGTGAGGCCAGAGAAGGAGAGAAAGTTAAACAGGCTTCACGCAGTACACACTCACTGTCTTCCTACAGACCCTCTGTGCAGCTGCATTAGCTAATTCTGCAGGCAGTCACACAGAACTTGAGTGATTTTTTTTACTTTAGCACCCTTGCAGTGTTTACTGGATATCATTAGTAGCCCATTGAATTTTTGTACCTATTGCATTGAATTCCTCCTCAAAGCCTCATAAGATAATTTGTAATTTAAGTACAGTGTTACAGAAAGTCATCTCCTTCTATCTTGTAATTATACAGAAAGACGTATCCTCCATTATGACTGCATTGGCAGCATCATGAGTTTCTCCAGCAGCTGATCCATTGCAATAGAAGACATATCTCCAGTTCTAAATTTCTATAAGCACAGAGGATCAGTCATTTGTAAAGTATGATTGATACAAACAGGAAGCAAGCCTAAAGCCTTCAATTAAGCAGGCCATGGGAAAGCAAAGACATGTTATACTTATTGGTAAGTGGAATTTAACTGTCAATTGAAAAATCTTTTTGTTTTTAAAAAAAGGAAACTTGGAAAGTACTTAAAGCAACACGCAAGTTAAACTTGAAAATGAACTCTTCAAAGAATATAGTGGTGAGGGGTTAGAACTCCGGTTCCTTCTATGGAGACTCACTCTCCCTATTTGTCTTAGTGACCATTGTCATTGAGACAGAACGTGATGGAAAATTCAGAATGTTACAGTTCTCATCCAAACAAGAGGTAAGGGCAATTCTTCCAATGCGGACACTTGTGTAGCACCCTTGTCCTAAAAAGGGCTGCTAGTAAGTTTAGTTGTGCTAGGTGGTAACTAGCCTGGCTAATTTGTAGTCTTGATCAATTGGGTTTTCTCCTTGAGTTTAATTGTAGTCTCTCTCTTCTGTCAATAGGTGGCACTGTGGTCTTTGGCATTAGGATGATAGATTGCAGTGAATTCAGGTTATGAGTGAAATATGTTGTTTCTTTGGCCACTGAGCATGCTGGGATAGTCTATTTATTTGGAAGGAGTCAGGTGATCGGGCTTCTTTGCACCTGGGCTGCAGCCTGGGTGGGTATGTGTGGAGAAGCAGCTGAGGTGTAGGCCCGAAGCCTGAGGCCTAGCCACGTGTAAAGAAGCTCAGGCCGAGGGGAGCCTGATGATTGCCAGGAGGCATAGGAGAAGAAGTTGCCAGAAGGTCAACCGCTTTTGTTGCCAGAGGCAAGTGTCAAAGGGATTGATTTCTGAAGGAGTACCAGAGCAGACGCTTCACTAACCGGGGATGGTGAAGTAAGTGGGAAAGCTTCAGTAGAGACTCATCCAGAAGTACAGCGGTTAGCTGTGAACAACGCTTGAAGAAGTACAGCAGGTAGCTGTAAGTGGAGTTTAAAGATAAGTACAGCGGGCAGCTGTGAGTCAAGCCTGAAGGATCCAGCGGGTAGCTGAGAGCCTGTGGAACCCAGTGGGTTCTGTGAGTGAAGTTGTTGCCATAGGAGACAGCAGTTGCTAAAAGATACAGATTGCTGCATTCAGCTTAAAGGCTATTTTTCTGTATTGCTGTTTGCCTAGTTCTATTTTTGGTCTGCGGAGTCTGCCAAGTTGCTATTGCATTTGCCTAAGGGTAACCTGTGCCCTGAGCCTCTGTCCCCTGTACTTGTTAAGAAAAATAAAAACTCTCTGCTTCATTTTAAAAAGTGACTGGCGCCCATCTTTCGATCTTGCACTACACCCACCATGCCTAGTAACCTGCACCCTGAGGAGGAATGTCAGCTCTCCCTGACTATGGGGGTCACCATCAGGCCCTTAGAGGTCGGGGGGACCACTGCACTTGTTTTGCTGTCAACTAAGTGGGGCTATCACCTACATTTTAGTATGTTTCCTTAAAATTTCTGTTGTGTCTACAGGACTATAAGTAAAGAGAAATCTCCCCAATGGGACACAGCAGAAAAAAAACAGACTGGGATTTATAAAACTTTACTCATGTAGCACCCTGTTCTAAATGGGGGCTATATAAATTCATTCAAGCTGGGTGGTAGTCAGCCCAGATTGATTTATAGTTTATTTGTTCATTTGGTTTTCCCCTATACTCGATGGAGCTGTGGTTTCTCTCTGTTGCCCGTAGGTGACACTGGTACCTTTGCCAATAGTGTGAGAAGCTACAGTAAAACTGAGTTATGAATATTCATACTTCCCCTAACCAACCAGTAAGAGGTTTATTGCTGCTGGTGCATGCTGGTGGAGAGTTTAAATAGCTGGGGAGGTCCAAGTGATCTCTCTCTTCTCTTCAGGCTGTGGTCTGTGCAGAGTTTATGAGGATCAGCTTAGCTGGGGACTATGTATGTGCTTGGAGTGGAGGCCTGGGAGCAGAAGGCACCTGCCTGTCCATAGTGTCCTGTTGCTTGAGGCCCTGGGCTTAGGGAACCTCGCAGAGGACGGGAAAGGAGAAGTGATGCCTGGGATGGAGTCCTGCAGGTGACTTTGCCATATGAGGCCTCATTAAACATGTAACTAATAAACTTTTCATATGGATTTGGAGTTGCTAGCTTTCTTACTGGACTCATTGAGGAGGAACTCATGATATGGCTGGGAAATCATCAGGAGGATCACTAACGCTGTTGCTGTTAAAGAGGATGGAGGTGCTACATTCAAATAAAGAGTGGTTGTAAACCTCAGACATGACATAGGAACAAAGCATATCCCTCTATAGCAGGGATATGCAATTAGCGGACCCCCAGCTGTTGCAGAACTACAAGTCCCATGAGGCATAGCAAGACTCTGACAGCCAGAAGCATGACACCCAGAGGCAGAGGCATGATGGGACTTGTGGTTTTGCAACAGCTGGAGGTCCACTAATTGCATATCCCTGCTCTATAGTGTGTACTTGTCTCAATCCAGAGTGCTAAGTGTAATTTCTATCTGCTGCCTCGTTCCTCTGCTGTCTGCATGAGTCACTTCTGACAAGTTCTCATGACACCAAGAGAAAAAAGGTGACGGGGAGAGAGCTCCAGCTGATTGACAGCCTCAGCTCTGTTCCTGTGTGCTGTGTGAAGGGGGAGGGGTGGTGTCCTTTAGCTCCAATCAGCTCTCCTCACTGAGCACTGCAGACTGTAACTTCAGCTCCCTGCCCCCTGCTTTCTGGAAGCTCAAGCTGTATAAATACTGCACTTCAAACTGACAACTTATTTGTTTCATCTATGTGGCCAGTTACTTCACTACGTACAGTATATGTAAGGGTTTACAGTAACTTTAAGACCTCAGTTTTTCGTCCAGGCCAATATGATCAGAATCAAAAGGCCATCTACAATTTTTTTCAGGTTTAGTGTTTTTTTTAAGTTTAAACACTATATAAAAAGCATGGGAAGTAGTCAGGGGAATTTAAGAAATATTTTGCAATGTGGTCATAATTTTAGAATGCTTCCACTTCCCTTTTTACAGAAAGAGGAATCTAATTGTGCTATACAATAAACTCCGTTCTTAAAATTAAAATGTACATTTTCCATGAAGAAAACCAATGATGGAACCTATTTCCCAACAAGACAGTCTCCATAGTTATCTACAAGGCAGGCAGCCACTGAGGTCATTTGTCGTGGTTCAGCAGGAACCAGTGACTAAAATAATTTCACCAACATCTGATCAACTGGAAAATGTGGTTTTATGATAAACTAGTGACATCACTGCCATTGGTTCTCCAGAAACCACCAGTACCACTGACATCACCAATTTCAATTCTGCAGGAGCCGCAACCATCATTTGCATCAAGTTTCCAGGAACCACCAATGACACTATCAATTCTCCTGGAGCTCACTGGTCACAGCTTGGCAGGAACTAGTTATTGAAATAATTTCTCTAAGAACCACTCAACAAAATCATGTGGCTGCATTGTCATTAATTCACCAGAAGCCAGTGATGTTATTTCCTTTTGGTTCTCTAGAAAGCAACGGTACTGCTGACATCAAATGACCAGGATCCATTAACCTCCATTTTATCCTCATATATCTATTGGAATTAAAGTAGCTACTCTTGTTTACTGTCATCATACGACAAATTTAGCAGAGGTGTCCAATGAGTGTATCATTCTGAGATATTTACGTTAGGTACCCTCAATCAGTGGTGGAATTTTCAGGGCCCTGGCATTCTGCCACTGTGGGGGGGGGGGGGGGGGCGCAAATGTAAGGAAGGGCTCTCTGGGGACCCCAATGTAAGGAAGGGGCTCTCTGGGGACCCTGATGTAAGGGGGAGGGCTCTCTGGGGACCCTGATGTAAGGGGAGGCTCTCTGGGGACCCTGATGTAAGGAAGGGCTCTCTGGCGACCCTGATATAAGGGGGGAGGGCTCTCTGGGGACCCTGATGTAAGGGGAGGCTCTCTGGGAAACCTGATATAAAGGGGGGCTCGTTGGGGATCCTGATGTAAGGGAAGGCTCTCTGGGGACCCTGATGTTACATAGTTACATAATTAGTCAGGTTTAAAAAAGACACAAGTCAATCTAGTTCAATCATAAAAATAAATATCAAACAATCCCATATACCCAACCCTATACCCACAGTTGACCCAGAGGAAGGCGAAAAACCACAGCAAAGCATGCTCCAATTTGCTACAGCAGGGGAAAAAAATTCCGTCCTGACCCCCAAGAGGCAATCGGATTTTCCCTGGATCAACTTTCATTTAGTACGTATGTGGGATGTAAGTGCGGGATCTCTGGGGACTCTGACATAAGTGGGGGATCTCTGGGGACCCTGATGTAATGAGGGGAATCTCTGGGTACCCTGATGTAATGAGGGGAATCTCTGGGGACCCTGATGTAATGAGGGGGGCTCTGGGGACCCTGATGTAAGGGGGGATCTGCACTCAGATATGTAAAGATATTTTATATATAAATATAATATATATATCTTGACATAAACATAAACTTCCCCACCCTCGCCCTCCAAGCTTACTTTTATCCAGGGGCTATGGCTTTTACTTACAAAGAGGTCTAAAAAGATTCCATGCACTGGCCGCACTTGGGCAAAAAGTCTCCAATAGGGCCAGTGTCGAAAGGCTTTGGGCTTGTGTTTATGGCATCAGTATGATTATGTCTTTGCAAGTCAGATGTTTTAGAGCAAGTATTTTTTGCTTTGGTTTATTGTATTTTTTTTGGGTGGGGGGGATATTTTCCCCTGAAATATTTTTGATGTTGTCAATGTGTGTCGTTTGCAGGTTGTTCACTTTGACTTAATTGTCTGTGCTGCATTATTTTGCAAAATCTTTCTCAAGATGTTGTGACTAATTAATGTTTAAATCCTTAATAGATGTCAGTTTTGTGGGCGCACTCCTGTTAATTTCCTCTGCAAAATGGTCAGACCTCAAAACCATATTCTGTTAGTGTCTCAAATTAACATACATGTGTTTTTTGCTTTCATTGCTCTTTTTCAAGTCCTGTTTTTTTAACCAAAGTTTGAAGCAAAGTTTTATGTTTTATGTGTTTTGTTAATTTTCATGCATCAAATTTCCCAGCTGCAGCTTAACTAGGCTGATTGGCTTGACTTGGTGTGAAAGCTACTTTCCTGGTGCCTTTATGGTAGCATATGCATGGATTGTGCGCATGCTGCCATGGATAGGCACCAGGAAAGGAAAATTACAGAGAGGCAAGCATTCAATTTTCCATTTTAGAGCAGTGTTTCTCAGCCTCAGTCCTCAAGTACCCCGACAGGACATGTTTTTGGAATTTATCTTAGCTAAAATAGCTGTCTAAAATACCAAGCCATTAACTGTGATTTAAAGCACCTATGCAAGATGAAGGAAAACCTGCAAACGTGGCCTGTTGGGGGTACTTGAGGACAGGGTTGAGAAGCACTGATTTAGAGCACTGAGCTAAAATCTAGCTCAAGACAATCCTATTCTAATTGTGGGCAGTTGAGGGAAACCAAGTGAGTGCTAGAACCCCTGCTTGTGTTTTTTTAGGTTGGGCTTTGTGATCTTTTCTGAAAATAGGCTTCACTTCCTGTCACAGCCAAACAGGAAGTGAGGGTAAACCCCTACCAATGTCTTTCCTTAGGGACACACAGATCAATCTAACTGGTGTCCCCATTAGGCAAATTGCACTCTAGCACTTTGTTGTGTACACCCCAAATTTTAGGTATTTGGGGTTTATTAAAGGCAAATCCACTCTGCAATACAAGTGCACTCGCTGTAAATCTGAGGGGAAGCACCAGTGATTTTATCATCCAATCATGTAGAAGCAAAGATGCTGTTTTTTTATTTTCCTTGCATGTCCCTCTTGGATCTCCAGAAACTGCACTTCCAAGTGCAATTGTAGTGCAAAGTGGATTTGCCTTTATTAAATAAACCCCAAAGTCCAAGATACCTAATAATTTGGGGTGTACAGAGCAAAATGCTAGAGTGCAATTTACCTAATGGGGAAGCTATTTAGATTGACCTGTGTGACCCGAGGAAAGACATTGGTAGGGTTTTACCCTCACTTCCTGTTTGGCTATGTGACAGGAAGTGAATAAATTTGAAGGAGAAACTGGCAAAATTTGGGAGGTGTCTTCACCCTATCAGGGGTGCAGACATCCCCAAAAACCGACATGACTTCTAATGCCTCTGTACTCTATCCCCAAGCAAAAATAAGAAAGGATTTCATTTAGTTTAACTTTGCAAAGACGCATTCCTAAATTCAACTGTGATGCATGTCAATGGCCCATTTAGACCTTGTTTAATAGAAAACACCAGTTGCCTTTCACTAGATACATTTGTTAGTCCAGTCCTGGAAATCCGTACCTGCTTTACTATTAATTTCCCTAAAAATTGGGTTCCAGCAGCTAGATGCGCCAAATGCATCTAGATGCATGACCGCTATGTATGTGAGATGCGCAACTCCTGTGTGCGCGGAGGTATGTACCCGTGGCACATATCTGGTTCCCGGAAGCGGTGGCCAGCACACAGGAATGACATCATACCCCTACAGGAAGTTCCTTGTACTGCTGCTAATTTCTTCCCACCACCATGCCCAGCTCCCTGTTCTCTGAGGAAGAGATGATCCTTATTTGCAAATTAAGATTTTTTTTTTTAACATGGGGTGGTGTTTGTGTGGGTCCCTAACACACATTCATCTACTAATTGCCTAACAAGACACAACCAATGAGATGAAATTAACCAATTGTATTGGGCATGCGCTATTATCAATGAGAAAACCGCAGTTACCCTAGCACCCGTTGCAGTTTACATATTTATCGTATTCAAAGTGCGTCTGTTGCTCGTTCGGTTAATGACTTTTCCAGCGCTCCAATTAAGGTATGAACTGGCGCAACGCATTCTTCTTAGTAAATCGGCCACTATATCTGTTACATTACAAAAGTGAGGTACCAAAGAAACTTGAACAGTATTTGGCTCAAGTAAGCAACATATTTGGCAAAATGCAGAGTGTATTGAGCACAGACAATGGAACTGAATTTACAGGCGATAACACACAGGCGAATTTCAGAAAACATGGCATAATATTTCAAACTACTGTACCATACAACCCAGAACAACAGGTTGCAGAAAGAATGAACCATACTCTATGTGAGAGTGGAAGAACCATGCTGTTTGATGCAGATATGCCAACCACTTAATGAGGGGAGGCAATTATGACCGCATGCTATCTCCAAAAGCGACTACCAGGAAAATCAACTGGGAAAACTCCATATGAACTGTGGAATGGAAAAGGCCCGAATTTGAACCATCTAAAAAAAATTTGGAAGCTAAGCCTATGTGCACATCCCAAAAGAAAAATTTACAAAATGGGATACTTGTGCAAAGGAAGGTGTACTTGTGGGGTACAGTGAATTTCAAAAGGGAAGATGTCAACACCAAGACACAAACAAGGTAACCATCAGTAGTGTAATTGTTGATGAAACTACAGTGAGTTCAAAATTTCATAAACTAACACAAACACTAGAGTTGGGCGAACAGTGTGAGCCGAGGAAAAGTTCAGCCCATAAATCGCCTGTTCCCTGTTCAGCAAACACCCGAACAGCCCCACAATCAATGCATGCTGCACAGTGCATTCTAAGCTATTGGGCAAAGTTTGGCTCAATCAGGGCCCAGTGAATAGCTGGATGTTAAGGAGCGGGCCGGGAAGCCGGCCACTGCATCCTTAACAACGGATGAGTCATCAGCTGTCAACAGGCTTCCCCGCTGACAGCTAATTGAAAAAGAAACAAAACAAAAGAAAAAAGTGAGAAAAAAAAAACAGTGTGGGGGTCCCCCAGAATCCATAACAGACCTTTATCCGAGCATGCAGCCTGGCAGGACAGGAAAGGGGGGGATGAGTAAGCACCTCCCCTCCTGAACTACACCAGGCCACATGCCCTCAACATGGGGGGGGCGCTTTGGGGCAGGGGGGCTCTGGCCGGTGGTTGTGGTGGTCTGCAGGCAGGGGGCTTATCAGAATCTGGAAGCCCCCTTTAACAAGGGGACCCCCAGATCCATGTGAATGAGTATGGGGTACATTCAGGTACCCCTACCCATTCACAAAAAAAAGTGTAAAAAAAAGACAGGAGACCATTTTTGACATTTCCTGTCTTAAAAAACAAAAAACCAATGTCCTCCAATGTAGATCCATCGTCAATAACTACCCCCGCCACACCGCCGGACCCAAGCCCCCCCCCCCCAAAACAAACGATCCACCTGTGGCGAAGGCTTACCTCTGAATGCCTGCTCTGCCGTTTGACAGTTCTTTAATAGGTTAGGGGCGGAGCCACCTGATGAGTTCACTGACCCAGCATGTACCATGCTGGAACCCTCCAGGGCTACTGACAGGAATAGGAGGTTCTCTTCTATACAACACTGAGAGCAGAGAGAGAGATGGAGCATGCATCCTGGGGGTGTAAAGCTGAATGTGTACAGCAGGGCTGTTCAAACTGTTGTCTAACCTGTGGCCCATGGGTCGCATGCAGCCCAAGAGTGTTAAGCATGTGGCCCGGAGAACATCTGGAGGGATGCCATGCAAATATAGCACCCGACATGAAGAAGTCAGGCCCATTCATGTCTGGAGAGATGCCGGAGATGTCGTGTTTGCAATAGCAGCTGCGGCGGCAGATGCACGACAACAAGTCAAGCACCTGCACACCAGGAGGGATGCCGGGTTGCCCCGTTTGAAAATGCAGGGTCTCCCAGCTAGCTCCAGGCAAGTAAATCCCACATGGCTGGATCTCGATGGTTGGGGGGTGCTTCGGTGGACTGCGCCCCCCCCCCCCATTTTTCAGTTGTGCCACAACCCCCCCTTCTACCTCCCCACACAGCACATAGTTGAACGATTGCTAACCTGTAATCTGCCCGACTTTTTCTGCTCGGGGGAACTGCCCCCCTGTCAGAACACCCAGATCAGCACTCACAGCAATTGTCTGCCATCAGCTACTGGTCGGATGCTGGTTTTCCAGCATGCACATTCAACAGAAGCCAGTTGTGAGACCAGCTTCTGTCAGACAGGCAGCTGTACACAAAGTCCAAATGTTGGCCAGTTCCTGCTGAACCAGACGATATTTGGATCATGTGTACCCAGCTTTATTGTTAGGCCGCGTACACACGATCGGACTTTCCAACGGGAAATGTTCGATGACAGGCTGTTGGCGGTAAATACTACCGTGTGTATGCTCCATCAGACAATTGTCGTCGAACTTTCTGTGGGCAAATGTTGGATGGCAGGTTTTAAAATTTTTCCTGGACAAATGTGTGTTGTCGGATTTTCCGAGCGTCTGTACACAAGCCTGTCGGACAAAAGTCCAAAGTACAAACACGCATGCTCGGAAACAAGGACGAGCCGGAAGCGGTCGGTCTTGTAAACTAGCGTTCGTAATGGAGAATTAACATTCGTGACAAGGCAAATGATGAAATCTCCAAATGCAGCGCACATTCCCTTCTTTAATGGGATAATAATGAAGCTGCTTTGCTGGTGATGCTGATGGAGTTATTGCAAATGAATTTTCAAAGGCTTTTTTTTAGTGATATCAAGAATAATATTATGCTTTGTTTTTTTTTGTTTTGTTTTTTTACCACAACACCATTATCCTGTAGTTTTTAAGATCAAAGATACAACTATGTTTTTGTCCCTTGTCAATTTTACATTGTATTTTTTTTAAATGTAACTGCCTACTCCCAAACTGTCATTTGAAGTAAAACACATAGCCAAGTATTATTCTACACAATTTTTTATTGTACATTCAAAAAAGAAAACAAATAAAATTAGACATGCTATCTGCCAATAGAACTTAACCAAAAAGTGCATTCTATGCATCCAAAAATATAGAAATATAACAAATCAAATCATTATTATTCAACCAAAAAATAAAATAATGGCCTCATGCATGTGTCCTGCTTCTTAATATAGGGGGTCAACAATGACAAGATTTGGTGAAAGCAGGGGGTCCGTCATCCGGAGATAATTCCGAAAATCATCTGGATTATTCTCCTGGAGCTCCCTCAGCAAAGGCATATCACATAATTGGTCACGATTAATAAAGCAACCAATTTTCGGTCCAAGAACTCCTCCTCCTCCTGTTCCTGGGCTGGACTTGGGTCAAAGCAATAACTCCAAGGGCAATAATAAATCACATGTTATCTCCTCCAATTGCACAACATAACTGGTTGGCAAACGGCCGTTCAGAAACGAACTGAAAAGCGCAAAATTAAAAGCGCGAAATGAAAAGCGCGAAATTAAAAGCGCGAAATGAAAATCGCAAATCAACACTCACCAAACTTCTACTGACATGAAATTAGCAGAAGGAGCCCAAAGGGTGGCGCTAAAGAGCTGAAAAACCACGTACTACCTCACTACGTTCGTGTTTGTTGGCTGAAAATTCCTTGACGTTTGTATGCAAGACAAAATCCAGGCACACGCCTTCGGACAAAAGTCTGAGGTTTTGTCTGCGGAAAATCCGATCGTGTGTATGAGGCTTTAGAACTGTGTAATCAGGAAGGTGAAAAGTTTGGACACCCCTCAAGTCCAGTCAGGGAAATTTTGTCCCAGTGCAGTGAGGGAACTCAGTGGGGTATCCTCAGAAATTCCTGTAGGCTGCGCCTTGCTCTTACTGTTCTGTGTGCTCTCTGCTCTGCCCTTTCCCCCACTGGTGCTCGCCAACTCTCCACTTGACCAAACTATCTGCTTGGTTGCAAGGACCACTGGTATCCTTGCAACAGATGACTCCTTTGCACAGCGCACATAGGATTTTCCACTCCCCCTCTCAGCTCCGTCCCCTAACTCCGGCCGGCTTCCACCCTCCCACACAAATGCTTGTAGTTGCAGTGGCTGCAGAGTCCCTTTTGCCAATAAGGCATTAGAAATATTTATAGAAGGGGGCAGAGGGTGCTGTTATAAGGGGGTGGTCTATCTCTAATGGAGGTCTCTAAAGAAGGGGGGCACTGATATAAGGCCACTGTGAGCTAATGGGGGTCTCTAATGGGCGATGCTGACTGCTGATCTAATGATTAGGTCAGCAGTCAGCACCCCCGATTAGAGACCCTCATTATATCAGAGTAACCTTATATTAGCACCCCCTCTTACAGATCCCCATTAGATCAGAGTTCCGTTATATCAGCGAACCCCCCCCCCCAACAGTTGGTCTCTAAGGGGGGTTCGCTGATATATGGGGACTCTGATCTTAAAAAAAAAAATTGCAAAGCGCCGCTAAAGCGTTCGGGTTTGGCTTGAAGAAAAGGTGGCAACCCTATATATAGCACAGGGCAGCAATGGATGCCTTTATCTCAGTATCCTCCACTAGGAATGAGCCGAACACCCCCCAGTTCGGTTCGCACCAGAACCTGCGAACGGACCAAAAATTTGCACAAATGTTAGAACCCCATTGATGTCTATGGGACTCGAACGTTCGAAATCAAAAGTGCTCATTTTAAAGGTTAATTTTCATGGTATTGTCCTAAAAAGGGTTTGGGGACCCGGGTCCTGCCCCAAGGGACATGTATTAATGCAAAAAAAAGTTTTAAAAACGGACATTTTTTCGGGAGCAGTGATTTTAATGATGCTTAAAGTAAAAAAAAAAAAGTGAACTATTCCTTTAAATATCATACCTGGGGGGTGTCTATAGTATGCCTGTAAAGTAGCGCGTGTTTACCGTGCTTAGAACAGTCCCTGCACAAAATGACATTTTTAAACGAAAAAAAGTCATTTAAAACTGCTTGCGGCTTTAATGTAATGTCGTGTCCTGGCAATATGGATGAAAATCAGTGAGACAAATGGCATGGGTACCCCCAAGTCCATTACCAGGCCCTTTGGGTCTTGTATGGATATTAAGGGGAACCCCGCACCCAAATTAAAAAAGGAAAGGAGTGGGGCCCCCAGGCCCTATATACTCTGAACAGCAGTATATAGGCAGTGTAAACAAGACAGGGACTGTAGGTTTGTTGTTAAGTAGAATCTGTTTGTAATTTTGAACTGGTACATTTTCAAAGTGTAGCTCCAGCCAAAAAAATCTGTTTTTAAGCTTTTTGGAAAACATACTGAAGGGTTATCACCCCTGTGACATTTGATTTGATGTCTGTGCCCCTCTTCAGAAGATTTCACCTCGCTTTTTGTCCCAATGACAAATGTTTTTTGAAAATGTGGGGTTTTTAGAGAAACAAGGATTGGTGATAAAGCATATTTTCCCATATTAACTCTTACAGGAGAGAATTTCCCTTCCTATGGGGTAGATTTCATCTCACTTTCATCTCACTTCCTGTTGTCTCCTTCCGTTTGCAAGTAGGAGTCGTTTGTAAGTTGCATGTTTGAAAGTAGGGTCCTGCCCTATATACTCAGCAGAAATTTGGGCCTTAGGTGTTGTTGTGGCCATAACAATGTAACCCCTCACAGGGCCCTGCTGTGAAAATATTAGATCAAGAATTGTAATTACATGCCCCTGTTGAACAGGGTCAGAAAAATTGGGCCTTTGGTGATGGTGGTGGTGGTGCTGGTGCCACAACACTGTAAATCCTCACAGTTACACTTGGTGGGCGCAGAAACGGGCCCTGCTGTGAAATATTAGATCAAGAATTGTAATTACATACCCCTGTTGAACAGTGCCAGAAAAATTGGGCCATTGGTGGTGGTGGTGGTGCTGGTGGCACAACACTGTAAGTCCTCACAGTTACTCTTGGTGGGCGCAGAAATGGGCCCTGCTGTGAAATATTAGATCAAGAATTGTAATTACATGCCCCTGTTGAACAGGGGCTGAAAAATTGGGCCTTAGGCACTGGTGCTGTTGCCACAACACTGCAACCCCTCACAGATACTCCAGTTGGAACGCAGGAACGAGCCCTGCTGCAAAGTATTGCATCAAAAATTGTAATTACATGCGGCTTAAAAATTGGGCCTTAGGCACTGGTGGCGGCGCCCAGAACCAAAATTGTCCTCACAAGCTATCAGCATGATCATTGAGGAGGAAGAGGATAATTACTCAGCATAACAGGATAGTCACTCAGCATCAGCATAGGCAGTCTTTGAAGGGATCTGACATTTCAAAAAAAAATTATTCGGTTACATCAGCATCAGGTGCTTGGTATCTGGCGGTGATCCAAGACTGATTCATTTTTATGCAGGTCAGTCGATCGGCCGAGTCGGTGGAAAGACACACCCTGTGATCAGTTGCAAAGCCTCCAGCAGCACTGAATGTGCGTTCCGAAAGAACGCTGGATGCAGGACAGGCCAGTAGCTCAATTGCATACTGTGCAAGCTCTGGCCAGTGATCCATCCTCAAGACCCAGTAACCCAGAGGATTTTCGGTGAGAAAGGTGTCCAAGTCAGATCTTGCCCCTAGGTATTCCTGCACCATGTAAAACAGATGCTGGCGATGGTTGCTGGAACCGATCATACCTTGGGGCTGCGGACTAAAAAATTGTCTGAACGCTTCGGTCAGACGGCCACCTTCTCCACCGCTCCTTCTTTGACTGACCGAAGCCTCAGCAACACGTCCAGAAACAGGAGTTTGTAACCTCCCAGTCTCTGGGAACGCGTTGCACAGACCTTTCTGCAAGGCCTCCCGAAGATGTTTCATCCTCTGCTCCCTCTGCGACGGCAAGATAAGGCCTGCAACCTTACCCTTGTAACATGGATTAAGGAGGGTTGCCAGCCAGTATTGGTCCTTCTCCTTGATACCACGAATACGAGGATCCTTCCGCAGGCTTTGCAGGATCAGGGAGGCCATGCAGCGTAGGTTTGCTGAGGCATTCGGTCCGGGGTCCTCAGGGTCACTAAGGACGACATGATCCGCAGCCACCTCCTCCCAGCCACATACAAGTCCATGTGTTTCTTGGGACTCTAAATGATCCCTTAAAGACTGCTGCTGATGCTGAGTGCCAGCCTCCACCTCCATGCTGACACAATCCTCCTCCTCCTTGTCCTCTTCCTGTGTGATCAGCGGGCACGCAGGAACACTGTCTGGATAAAGCGGGCCTCTTCCTGCCTCTGTTCTGCCTCAAGTGCCCTGTCCATTATTCCACGCAGCGTGTGCTCCAACAGGTGGACAAGGGGGACAGTGTCACTGATGCATGCACTGTCACTGCTCACCATCCTCGTGGCCTCCTCAAATGATGACAGGGCAGTGCATGCATCCCTGATCATGGCCCACTGGCGTGGGGAAAAAAAAACAAGCTCCCCTGACCCTGTACTGGTGCCATAGTCACACAGATACTCGTTGATTGCCCTCTGCTGCATGTGCAGCCGCTGCAGCATGGCCAACGTTGAGTTCCACCTGCTGGGCATGTCACAGATTAGGCAGTTCTTGGGCAGGTTAAATTCCTTTTGGAGGTCTGCCAGCCGAGCACTGGCATTATATGACCGGCGGAAATGCACACAGACTTTCCTGGCCTGCCTCAGGACATCCTGTAAGCCCGGGTACCTGCCCAAGAACTGCTGCACCACCAAGTTAAGGACGTGAGCCAAACAGGGCACATGGGTCAGTTGTCCCTGTCGGAGGGTGGAGAGGAGGTTGGTGCCATTGTCGCAAACCACCATTCCTGCCTTAAGTTGGCGTGGCGTCAACCACCTCTGAACCTGCCCCTGCAGAGCTGACAGAACCTCTGCCCCAGTGTGGCTCCTGTCCCCCAAGCACACCAGCCCAAGCATCGCATGGCATCTTTTGGCCTGTGTACTTGCGTAGCCCCTTGAATGGCTATGGAGCACTGCTGATTCCGAGGAAAAAGCACAGGAAGAGGCCATGGAAGAAGAAGAAGAGGAGGGGGTGGAGCAGAGAGGTGTGTCACAATCATTAGTAGTGGCATTTTGGAGGCGTGGTGGCGGAACAACCTCCAACACTACTGCACCTTGTCCTGCATCCTTCCCAGATGCCAGCAGAGTGACCCAATGCGCCATGAAACTTAGGTAACATCCCTGTCCATGCCTGCTGGACCATGAGTCAGCAGTAATATGCACCTTATCGCTGACCGCCCTGTCCAGCGAGGCCAAGACATTGCCTTCCACATGCCGGTAGAGAGCCGGAATCGCCTTCCGTGAGAAAAAGTGGCGTTTGGGTACCTGCCACTGAGGAACCACACATTCCACAAACTCACGCAAGGGGGCAGAGTCTACCAACTGAAAAGTTAGCAGTTGAAGTGCTAGCAATTTTGCCAAGCTAGCATTCAGCCGCTGGGCATGTGGATGGCTGGGAGTGAACTTCTTTCGGCAGTGCAACAGCTGGAGCAGGGAAATTTGCCTGGTACAATCTGACGTCGGTCTACCGAAAGCAGGTTGCCTACAAGTACTTGGCTGTGACACACCTAATTCTACACCTTCATTCCTCTCAGTGCAGGTCTCAGAGAGGACTGAAGGTATAGTGGGGTTGGAGATCTCAGCTGATGAGCAAGGAAAGGTCCTCTTTGTTCTTTGGTGTGGGTCTATTAGATACGCTTGCCAACGAACTGCATGGCAGGTCAACATATGTCTGGTCAAGCATATGGTGCCCAAGCGGGAGATGTTTTGGCCACGCGAGATACGCTTGAGGCATATGTTGCAAATAGCAGCGGTGCGATCTGATGCACTCGTCTCAAAAAAGGCCCACACCAAAGAACTTTTGGAATAACGCGCAGAGACAGCAGCGCCCTGCACATGCGGAGCTTTGCGGTGTGATGCAGTCAGCGTGCTGCCCTTAGGCTGGCCCCTGGAGGGCATCCTGCCTCGTTGGTGATGTGCCTCCTCCTCCTCTCTCCTATCAGGCACCCACGTTGAGTCAGTGACCTGATCATCCCCTCCCTTCTCATCACTGGAGCAAACCTGGCAGTATGCTGCAGCAGGGGGAGCATGACTGCCAGATTGCTGTCCTTCTTGGGCACCCCCTCTGTCTGTGCTTACGTTACTGCCTTCATCTAGCTCAGTATCATCATCAGAGCCTTCTAAACGCTGGGTATCCTCCTGGAGCATGTACCCAACACTGTGGTCAAACAGTTCGAGGGACTCCTCAGGAGGACATGGTGGGGCTAGGGAAGGAGTCACTGATGCCACGTTGGCAGCTGCTTTGCCAGACAAAGTACCCTGAGCATGGGTGAGGGAGGATGAGGATGGTTTGGTCATCCATTTGACCAAGTCTTCCGCATGTTGCGGCTCAACACGGCCAG
Organism: Lithobates septentrionalis; assembly: GCA_037952835.1. Classification (NCBI taxonomy): domain Eukaryota; kingdom Metazoa; phylum Chordata; class Amphibia; order Anura; family Ranidae; genus Lithobates; species Lithobates septentrionalis. The sequence goes on along the minus strand of JBBDGP010000034.1, from coordinate 196,166 downwards.
CTGCCGAAAAAAAGGCGAAGCGTGTCCCACGGCCACGTGCTGATGAGGATGCACCGTCTCCATGACCAGCATCGTTGACACAGAGCCTGCTTGCCTTCTTTTATTGGCCTGTGACAGTCTGCCTCTCCTTGTTGGCCTTTATATATATATATATATATATATATATATATATATATATATATATATATATATACTGATACTGCAGCTAGCAAAATCAACTGCCTGCCTACAGTATGAGAACACCACCAACCTTCTACAGGTAGCTTTAGCTGAACACTTTGCAGAGGTCGCACTACACTAACGTGTAAATAATTTAGCTGCCTGCGGTAGTGAAAGGATCAGGAAAACACCACCAACCTTCTACAGGTAGCTTTAGCTGAACAGTGCAGAGGTCGTACTACACTAACGTGTAAATAATTTAGCTGCCCACGGTAGTGATAGGATCAGGAAAACACCACCAACCTTCTACAGGTAGCTTTAGCTGAACACTGTGCAGAGGTCGCACTACACTAACGTGTAAATACCGTACTTTAGCTGCCTGCGGTAGTGATAGGATCAGGAAAACACCACCAACCTTCTACAGGTAGCTTTAGCTGAACACTGTGCAGAGGTCACACTAAACTAACCTGTAGCTTTAGCTGAACACTGAGGAGGATGCACAACACTAACTTGTAGCTTTAGCTGAACACTGTGAGGAGGAAGCACTACACTAACTTGTAGCTTTAGCTGAACACTGTTCAGAGCACGCACTACATTAGCTTGTAGCTTTAGCTGAACACTGTGCAGAGGTCGCCATAAACTAACCTGTAGCTTTAGCTGAACACTGTGCAGAGGTCGCACTACACTAACTTGTAGTTTTAGCTGAACACTGTGAGGAGGACGCACTACACTAACTTGTAGCTTTAGATGAACACTGTTCAGAGGACGCACTACACTAACTTGTAGCTTTAGATGAACACTGTTCAGAGGACGCACTACACTAACTTGTAGCTTTAGCTGAACACTGTGCAGAGGTCGCACTACACTAATTGTAGCTTTATCTGAACACTGTGCAGAGGTCGCACTACACTAACTTGTAGTTTTAGCTGAACACTGTGAGGAGGACGCACTACACTAATTCGCAGCTTTAGCTGAACACTGTGCAGAGGTCACACTACACTAATTTGTAGTTTTAGCTGAACACTGTGAGGAGGACGCACTACACTAACTTGTAGCTTTAGCTGAACACTGTGCAGAGGTCACACTAAACTAACCTGTAGCTTTAGCTGAACACTGTGAGGAGGACGCACTACACTAACTTGTAGATTTAGCTGAACACTGTGAGGAGGAAGCACTACACTAACATGTAGCTCTAGCTAAATACTGTTCAGAGCACGCACTACACTAACTTGTAGCTTTAGCTGAACACTGTGCAGAGGTCATACTAAACTAACCTGTAGCTTTAGCTGAACACTGTGAGGAGGACGCACTACACTAACTGTAAATAGTCTAGCTGCCTGACTGTGGTACTAATAGGATCAAAAGAACACCAGCATTTTCTTCAGGTAGCTGTAAATACTGTAACAAGACAAGCCTGCCTGTCAGTAGGAAGATAACAGGAACGGATCTAGCTAAAGTGAATACAGTGTATGTATATATGTATATATATATATATATATACATATACATATATATATATATATATATATATATATATATATATATATATATATATATATACATATACATATATATATATATATATATACACTACCGTTCAAAAGTTTGGGGTCACATTGAAATGTCCTTATTTTTGAAGGAAAAGCACTGTACTTTTAAATGAAGCTAACTTTAAACTAGTCCTAACTTTAAACAAATATACTCTATACATTGCTAATGTGGTAAATGACTATTCTAACTGCAAATGTCTAGTTTTTGGTGCAATATCTACATAGGTGTATAGAGGCCCATTTCCAGCAACTATCACTTCAGTGTTCTAATGGTACAATGTGTTTGCTCATTGGCTCAGAAGGCTAATTGATGATTAGCAAACCCTTGTGCAATCATGTTCACACATCTAAAAACAGTCTAGCTCCTTCCAGAAGCTACAAAACTGACCTTCCTGTGAGCAGATTGAGTTTCTGGAGCATCACATTTGTGGGGTCAATTAAACGCTCAAAATGGCCAGAAAAAGAGAACTTTCATCTGAAACTCGACAGTCTATTCTTGTTCTTAGAAATGAAGGCTATTCCATGCGAGAAATTGCAAAGAAATTGAAGATTTCCTACAACGGTGTGTACTACTCCCTTCAGAGGACAGCACAAACAGGCTCTAACCAGAGTAGAAAAAGAAGTGGGAGGCCGCGTTGCACAACTAAGCAAGAAGATAAGCACATTAGAGTCTCTAGTTTGAGAAACAGACGCCTCACAGGTCCCCAACTGGCATCTTCATTAAATAGTACCCGCAAAACACCAGTGTCAACATCTACAGTGAAGAGGCGGCTGCGGGATTTTGGGCTTCAGGGCAGAGTGGCAAAGAAAAAGCCATATCTGAGACTGGCCAATATAAGAAAAAGATTAAGATGGGCAAAAGAACACAGACATTGGACAGAGGAAGACTGGAAAAAAGTGTTGTGGACGGATGAATCCAAGTTTGAGGTGTTTGGATCACAAAGAAGAACGTTTGTGAGACGCAGAACAAATGAAAAGATGCTGGAAGAATGCCTGACGCCATTTGTTAAGCATGGTGGAGGTAATGTGATGGTCTGGGGTTGCTTTGGTGCTGGTAAGGTGGGAGCTTTGTACAGGGTAAAAGGGATTTTGAATAAGGAAGGCTATCACTCCATTTTGCAACGCCATGCCATACCCAGTGGACAGCGCTTGATTGGAGCCAATTTCATCCTACAACAGGACAATGACCCTAAACACACCTCCAAATTGTGCAAGAACTATTTACAGCAGAAGCAGGCAGCTGGTATTCTATCGGTAATGGAGTGGCCAGCACAGTCACCAGATCTGAACCCCATTGAGCTGTTGTGGGAGCAGCTTGACCGTATGGTACGCCAGAAGTGCCCATCCAACCAATCCAACTTGTGGGAGCTGCTTCTAGAAGCGTGGGGTGCAATTTCTCCAGCTTACCTCAATAAATTAACAGCTAGAATGCCAAAGGTGTGCAATGCTGTAATTGCTGCAAAAGGAGGATTCTTTGATGAAAGCAAAGTTTGATGTAAAAATAATGTTATTTCAAATACAAATCATTATTTCTAACCTTGTCAATGTCTTGACTCTATTTTCTATTCATTTCACAACGTATGGTGGTGAATAAGTGTGACTTTTCATGGAAAACACAAAATTGTTTGGGTGACCCCAAACTTTTGAACGGTAGTGTATATATATATATATATATATATATATATATATATATATATATATATATATATATATATATATACATATACATAGATATATATGTATATATATATATATATATGTATACACACACACACAACACCTGGGATGCATATATATACACAATACACTGTAAGTGCAGCTAACTGACTGACTGTCCTGCCTAATCTAGCTAATTCAAATGAAATGACACTGTCTCTCTCTCTCTCTATCTCTCAGCACGCCGGGGAACACACTACACAGGGCCGCCGTGCAGGCGGCCTTATATAGTGTGGGGCGTGTTCTAAACCCCCTGAGCCATAATTGGCCAAAGCCACCCTGGCTTTGGCCAATTACAGCTCTCTCTACTGACGGTGTGATTGGCCAAGCATGCGGGTCATAGTGCATGCTTGGCCAATCATCAGCCAGCAATGCAGTGCGACGCCGCCGTAAATTATGGGCCGTGACGCGCCACACGAATTTGGCGCGAACGCCCCATATCGTTCGCAATTTGACAAACGGTCAAACAGACGATGTTTGAATCAAACATGGGTTTGACTCGACCACGAAGCTCATCCCTATTCTCCACCTTATAATAACAGCTGTTATACATTGGAAAGAATTCTATGTATCTATTTAAAATCTATTTAATGAAAAACACACTCCTTTTGAAGATTCTCTATGTGCAAATATCTCAAAGTACTTTGGTGGTCAACGTTCATCAAGAAAAGTATAATCTGCATCTGTCAAACACGGCTTGGTTCAGAGATGTAGTTTGATTTTACAGGTGCTCTGAAACTTTGCAGTCATCCACTATGCATGATTTATTTATTCTTTTTCTGTTTCTTTTTTTTTCAGAAAGATATGAAGCATTGCATAGACATAGTGGATGTTTCTCCTTAGCACCTTTACAAATAAAGTAAAGATTTTCTATTTAAATTCTATGTATTTTTTAATGGGACTTTATAAAAAATGAAAGACCAGAACATGCAAAAACAAGAAAAAAAAGGTTTACAAATGAACAGTATAAAACATGTAGATGTTGGGGAAAAAAAACAGCTGATGGGAGAAGGGGTAGATGGAGTTCATAAGAAATTAAAAAAGAACAGTATTTGCAGGCTTTATTTATACATAGGCTTTATTCTGGACCCCATTTACACTTGCAATGGGGGGGGGGGGGGGGGGGTTTAAAAATACACCACGAGCTGATTTTTTTACTGCCCCCAAACCACTCCCCCCTTAAGCTACAAAGGCAGTGGACTGGGGTGAATACATGCAATGGATGCAATGCAAAAAATATACCCCCCATCGGGTTTGGCAGGCACTACCGCCCCATGAACAGGACACATTCAGCTGAATGGCCTGCATTGCATGGTTGTTCCATGATGGTTTGGGTTTTTAGTGTTTAGGCTATGAGGAGATAACATACTGCCTTTTTTACCGCCTGTTTAATTCCTTTTGATGATCGACCCACCACAGATCACTCATCAGAGGGCTGCACACCGCAAGTGGAAACAAAAAAGCAGAGAATGGGACACGCCTGGATCCCTTTATTACACCTGAAAGAGGAGGCATGGTGGTGAGGAGGAGAGGGCAAAGTGCAGGTTTGAGCACATAAAGAACTGTCAGTTATTTATTTATTACAGGTATTTATATAGTGCAGACAATTTACACATATATATTGTACATTCACATCAGTCCCTTCCCTCAAGGAGCTTACAATCTAAGGTCTGTAACTGCTAGGGCCCGTTCCGACAGGAGCCAAATAACCTACCAGCATGTCTTTGGAGTGTGGGAGGAAAAACATGCAGGCACTGGAAGAACATGCAAACTCCATGCAGGTAGTGGCATGGTTGGGATTTGAACTGACACCCCTGGTGTTGCTAGGCAGAAGAGCTAACCACTTAGCCACTGTGCTGCCCATAGGTTCAGAACAGTACAGATGGTAACTAGGAAACTGTTCACTCAGAGCAGTTCATTGTTTTACCTTCTTAGAAAACCATCATACTTAGCCAATGCTCTTCTTCTGTACCTGCCGTGGTAGGACACAAAATTCTGCAAATTAAACTTAAAGTGGAGCTCCACCCAAAAGGGGAAGTTCCAATTGATTTTTTTTTGGGGGGGGGGGGTGAGAGGTACCTGCTCCCCCTTCCGGCTAGAGTTGCCACCTCATCCCTTTGAACCCAGAACACCCAGAGTTGCCACCTCATCCCTTTGAACCCAGAACACTCAGAGTTGCCACCTCATCCCTTTGAACCCAGAACACCCAGAGTTGCCACCTCATCCCTTTAAACCCAAAACACGTATTAATTACACAGGTTCTTCGGCTGATTAAGGTGGTAATTGAACTCACTTAGCGCCTTATCTGCATTAAATTAGCCTCAGAACCTGTGTAATTCATATGTGTTCGGGTTTAAAGGGATGAGGTGGCTCAGATCGCTGGGGCAATCTGGGCCAGAGATTCTGCCCCCCTCCTTCCCCACAGTTTTATGGGACATATCACAGGTCCCAGAAGACGACAGGAGCATTTACAAGGCACAGCACAACCTGCGCATGCACAGTAGGAAACCGGCTGTGAAGCTGAAAGGCGTCACTTCCTGTTTCCCTTACTGTAGATGCTGGCAGGGCCGGTACAAGGGGTGGGCAGAAGGGGCGGATGCCCTGGGCGGGACCATTTACTGGAGGAAGGGGGGCGCAGTAGAGGCCACGCTACAGTCCGATTTGATCTGTGGCTGCAGCGCACCCCTCCCACCTCCTCCTCTTGTTTGACATACAGCGCCGGGAGCGCTGTGTGTCACACAGCTGGGTCAGTGTGTGTGTTCGGCGGCGCCGTAACAAGGTCCCGCCCCCCTAGACTGGCTCATGTGATAGCAGATTGAATCAGTGTTCCGCCTATCACATGAGCCAGTCTAGGGGGGCGGGACCTTGTTACGGTGCCGCCGAACACACACACAGACCCAGCTATGTGACACACAGCGCTGTGGGAGATGTCGGCTGTGTGATCCATCCAGGGCAGGCTATGGTGAGTCTGCAAATATGGTCACAAAATATGGTCACAGAGAGAGAGGCTGCGATTATGGTAACACAGGCTGTGATTATTGTCACAGAGGCTGCGATTATGGGCACAGAGAGGCTGCAATTATGGGGCACAGAGAGAGAGAGAGGCTGAAATTATGGGCACAGAGAGGCTGCGATTATGATCACAGAGGCTGCGATTATGGTCACAGAGGCTGCGATTATAGGCACAGAGGCTGCAATTAGGGGCACAGAGGCTGCAATTAGGGGCACAGAGGCTGCAATTAGGGGCACAGAGAGAGAGAGGCTGAAATTATGGGCACAGAGAGGCTGCAATTATGATCACAGAGGCTGCGATTATGGTCACTGAGAGGCTGCGATTAGGGGCACAGAGAGAGAGAGGCTGAAATTATGGGCACAGAGAGGCTGCGATTATGATCACAGAGGCTGCGATTATGGTCACAGAGGCTGCGATTATGGTCACAGGGGGGCTGCGATTATGATCACAAAGGGGCTGCGATTATGGGCACAGAGAGAGAGGCTGAAACTATGGGCACAGAGAGAGAGGCTGCGATTATGGGCACAGTGAGGCTGCAATTATGGGCATAGTGAGGCGGCATTGATGGACACAGCGGTAGGCTGCATTTGATGGGCACTGGTGAGACTGCATTGATCTCTTGTATCATGTCTGCAGTCTCTGAGGGGAGTTTGCTTAATTAGCACTGGTATTGGTAATATGCAGCAGGTAGGGGGTTAATGCACTGTCACTGATGCATTAGTATAGATCCCATCGTCTGTAGGCACCGTAGCTTTTCACAGGGGGGGGGGGGCGCAGTTTTTCATCTTCGCCCTGGGCACCGGATGACCTTGTCCTGGCACTGGATGCCGGTGCCTGCACCCGAAGCTGATTAAAGAATCGGCCCAGGTGAGGGCATTGCTGGATCCCTGGGCAGGTAAGTGTCCCCATACTAAAAGTCAGCAGTATTTGTATCTGCTGACTTATATTTGTTTTTTTTTTTGGGGGGGGGGGGGGGACTGGGGCTCCTCTCTAAAAAGTCATGGCAGTTTCCCCTGTAACATTTCTAGTCAACAGAAAACTTCTTCCTTCATGGTCAGCAGTATGGTTACAGTACATCTTCCATGCAGTCAGATCTGCCAGCTCATATCAAACACATATGAATTCCATAGATTCTGGGGCTGAATTAGGCTGTAATTAGATCTTCTCTTGCCATGCCTGTATTTAATTAGCCACAGAGACCCTGTAATCCATATGTCAGCCCTGCCTGCAGCATGTTAGATAAAAGGTTCCCTAGGTTGTAAAGGCTAATATCAAACCTTTGTCTGTCTTATGTTATATTTATCTCTGAACTGTCACCACAGGTTGGTGCTGGTTTGTATCATGGCCAATGTTGGTTGTTTAACCACTTCAGCTCCAGAAGATTTACCCCCTTCATGACCAGGTAATTTTTTGCGATACGGCACTGCGTTACTTTAACTGACATTTGCGCGGTCGTGCGACGCTTTACTCAAATAACATTTTTTTTCCCACAAATAGAGCTTTCTTTTGGCGGTATTTGATTACCTCTGTGGTTTTTATTTTTGCACTATAAACAGAAAAAGACCAACAATTTTGAAAAAAAAACAATATTTTTTACTTTCTGCTATAAAACACATTCAATGAAAAAATGTAAAAAAATCTAATTTTTTCATCAATTTAGGCCAATATGTACTCTGATACATAGTTTTGGTAAAAAAAAAAATCCCAATAAGCTTATATTGATTGGTTTGTGCAAAAGTTATAGCATCTAAAAACTATGGGATAGATTTTTGGAATTGTTTTTTTTTTTTTTTGCTGATAATGGTGGCGATCACCGACTTATAGCGGGACTTCGACATTGTGGCGGACACATCAGAAACTAAGTGACACTTTTTGGGAACCAGTGACACCAATACAGTGATCAGTGCTAAAATTATGCATTGACACTGTACTAATGACACTGGCTGGGAAGGGGTGATGAAATCACTACCTTCCCTACTGACAGAACGACAGTCTGCCTTGTTTACATCAGCAGACCACCATTCTGCTTCTTTCCCGAACGATCAACGGGTCCTGACGGACATCGAGTCTGCCGCACCCACTGATTGGCTCCTGCTGTGTTCAACCACAGCGGGAGCGGGCCGCCAGCGGTGCAGACCCGGAAGTGTCAGATCATGTACTAGTTACGTGATCTGGCACAGAGCGGCTGCCTGCTGCAGTATATGTGCGTGGGGCGGTTGCTAAGCGTTTAAAGGGTAACTTCACTTTCATGGAAAACAAATATAGCAAATAAAAATATATACGGTGCCTTGCAAAAGTATTCGCCCCCCTTGGCTTTTTGCCTATTTTGTTACATTACAGCCTGTAGTTCAATGTCTGGTGCAACCAATTACCTTCAGAAGTCACATAATTAGTGAAATGATGTCCACCTGTGTGCAATCTAAGTGTCACATGATCTGTCATTACATATACACACCTTTTTGAAAGGCCCCAGAGGCTGCAACACCTAAGCAAGAGGCACCACTAATCAAACACTGCCATGAAGACCAAGGAACTCTCCAAACAAGTAAGGGACAATGTTGTTGAGAAGTACAAGTCAGGGTTAGGCTATAAAAAAATATCCAAATCGGTCCTGAACGCAAGCAAACTGCGACCATCCCATACATGTGAGGTATCACTGCAAACATCAGATCATGGGCAATAATTCCAGCACTAGAAGTCCTCTGTACATCTAAAGTGGTAACCTGTAAAGGCTTTTAATGCGTTGCCTATGGATAGTAAAATGTATGTTGTTTGTCGCCGTTTTGCGGGCGTATGCAATTTTAAAGCATGAAGTGTTTGGTATCTATTTACATTTTTATATTTTACAAAAAAAAAAAAATAGGTTATGTATTTTGTTTTTTGCAATAAAATTGTAAAAAGTATAGTTTTTTTTAAAAAAATTCCCACAAACTGCATTTATAAAACTGCTGCCCAAATACCGGGTGACATAAACAATTGCAAAACCCACCAATTTATTCTCTAGGGCCTCTGCTTAAAAAATATATATACTGTTTGGGGGTTCTAACTAATTTTCTATTAAAAAAAAAAAAAATTTTCACATGTAAACAAAAAGTGACAGAAAATGCCTGGTCTTCAACTAATTAATGCAAAAAGAATCGTCTGATTATCCAAGAGTCTAGGACTACTGCGCTGCTCTCATCCGAATGAAACAAATGAATCCAAATTAACACGTATTCATTTGTTATGTTATTAAAGTGGTGTTCCGACTGAAATTATAATTTTTAAATAAAAATACCACTATAATACACAAGCTTAATGTATTCTAGTAAAGTTAGTCTGTAAACTAAGGTCTGTTTTGTTAGTTTATAGCAGTAGTTTGTTATTTTATAAAACTTACAGCGGGCCGTGGCCATCTTAAGTGTGGGCATCTGAAGCCAGGCTGTATTTCTTTCTGCATCTCATCCTTGCAGATCTTGCACATGCTCAGTGCAGCACAAGCAGTGTAATAAGTTTCAGGTCAGGTTTCCATAGCAATGGCAGTGTCAGAGGAAGTTGCCACCCCTTCCCAGAAGGCATTTCAAACAGGAAATGATGCGATGGGCCACGGACAGGGAGGAGGAAGTGAAAAATGAATACAGCAGACATACAGTAGGTGCTGAGAAAAAAAATGAAAAAATATCCAATTAGTTTACAGTGCACAGTTTAGTGAGGGATGCTGAAGAGTTGTAAAAGTGGGTGGAACTCCACTTTAAGTTGAATTCGTTTCCCCATTCCCAACTGACTTTGTTGAGCCGTGCACATACAAATTAAACAAATGGTCTGAAATCCAATACAAAGAGAATCCTATTCGAATATTGACGCTACGCTCACTAGAATAAAAACAAATCAAGTCGGATCATTCATTATGGCTTTACGTTATTTCGGATCCTTTAAAAATGAAAAAAAAAGGCCCAAACTATCACATCATATCATCGGAATGAAAGAAATGAATACCAATGAATTTGATGTTTTTGTTAAAATTAATTTCAGATTCGTTGAAATTCGTTACTACTGTGATTCGGAGATTTGGATACAGCCAAATCTCTGAATCACGCAAATTTCTTCTGAATTTCGAATAGTAATGAAACAAATCACACTTCTAGTAAATATTAGCTTGGTGGGGCAAGGAAAAAGTCTGCTTTCATTTAAAAGAGAAGTATGGGTTTTTTTTAAATTAAAGATTCATACTTAATTAGGTGGATGCAGCATCAGACCGATGCTGCATCTGTCCCCCGCTGCCTCTGCACTGAGAACCGAGCGATCAAACATCGCCGATGGCTCGGTTCTCACAGATCCCCAAGAGGAGAGCTGCTGACTGTCAGTCAGTGTCTCTCCTCTCTGCTTCTCCACGCTCGTTGGAGTGCTGAGCCATGGAGGGGCAGGGAGCAGCTCGCTGAGACTGCCATCAATCAAGGCAGCTGGTGGCTCCAGACTTGGGAAGTCGGGATGATGCGGTGCCTCGACTGATCCTGGTGACATCAGCGGAGAGTGGACTTCAGACCGCTCTCCGATGAAAACGGGTCACAGGTGTGCAAAACGAATTTCACTCCTGTGACCCAGAGGAGAAGCCCAGCCTAAAAAGCTCAGACTGGACTTCTCCTTTAAGTGTTTGGGCTTTCCTTTAAACCTTTGACTCCCAGGACCTACTATGTATGGGGCACCATGGAGTTAAAACAAGCTACCAGCTGCAACAGCAGTCATTAGTTTGTATTAGAATATAACAGCTTCTCTCTTTGCAGTAGAAGTGGTTTGGCTGAGTGAAACCACACCATCACATGTACCTCCGGCCGAGGTATAGCTTCCGACCCTCTCCCCCCCTCAGCATGCTTAGTTTACATCTGAGTTGCTCTCTGACAAGCAGTCTGCAGTGGATTGTTTTTTTTTTTTTGACAACCAATGGGAATACTGCGCTGCAACCGAGAACCTAGTGTTTGGCTTTCTGTTGCTGTGCAGCCCCATTTATTTAAATAGGTCACGTTTGGCGGTGATACTGGCTGCTGAATGCAGCAAGAGATAAGATTTTAGCCATGAAGCAAAGCATCACGTTTACAGCATATGTACACCCCTTCTGCAGCTTAAAGTATAATATGTAAACCCACACCTTGTAAAACGACCCATTCAGAAAGACAAAACATTTGTGCATACATATAAAAAACATTGTAAATAATTCACCCCCCCCCCCCCACTTTTTTTTAATAAGTGGTCATATACCCTTTATACTCAGCTGCATAAAGATCTTAGAGAGCTGGGTGATGAGAAACAGCAGCACGCCGGTCTTCCCAGTGAATTGATGTGCAGAGGGAAGGTGTGTCAGGACAAGTCTGATCATTGGAGGAGAGCAAGCTGAATTCCCAGCACAACTAGAAAACTGACCACGCTGTGCTCTAATGCCTAGTGTGGTCAGTGTTTAATAGGAAAGCAGAGGGACTGGCAGGAACACCAGGGATTTCACACAAAGGAAGGAATACAAAGAGAACAGGATACTTTATCATACACATACATGGCACAGCAGAAACATATCAGGAATGTGATATTTTGCGTTGATGTATTCTTTATGGGGGGGGGGGCGGTTGAGGGGTGGTTAACCATGGCTAGTTTCACCACCTGCCGACCACAAGTGTAAACAAGCCCTTAAACGTGTCATACTTACCTGCTCTGTGAAGTGGTTTTGTACAGAGCAGCCCCAATCCTCCTCTTCTCGGTTCCCCCCTGGTGCTGTGGGCCCCTCCTTGCCGAGTGCCCCCATAGCAAGCATGCCTGCCCGCTCCTGAGCCTGCTTTCTGCGTCCATAAGACACAGAGAGCATGGCTCAGCCCTGCCCCCCGCTCCTGCCTCACTGGCTGTGATTGACAGTAGCAGGAGTCAATGGCTCCTGCTGCTGCATCTCAGCCAATCAGGAGGGAGAAACCTGGGAGAGCCTCAGGTTATGTGCACATCGCTGGATCAAGATCAGCTTAGGTAAGTATTGGGGGGGCTAAGGGGGAGCTGCACACTGAAGACTTTTTTCTTCATGCATAGAATGCATGAAGGTAAAGAACCTTCAGCCTTTACAACCATTTTAACCACTTGCGAACCAGCCGCCACAGTTTTGCTCGGCAGGTTTGCTCCGCTGCGCGAAATCACATTATTGTACGTGATCTCGCAAGGCCTGGATAGCAAGCTCCGTGAGTCCGACCGCGGAACCTGCGGATTCGATGTCCACGGGGATACCCGTGATCGTCTCACGGAGAGGAAGAACAGGGAAATGCTGATATAAACAAGCATTTCTCCGTTCTGCCTAGTGACAGGACACTGATCACTGCTCCCTACGTCCCTGTGTCACACGTAGCCCCTCCCCCCCACAGTTAGAATCACTCCCTAGGACACACTTAACCCCTGCAGCGCCCCCTCCTGGTTAACCCCTTCACTGCCAGTCATTTTTACACAGTAATCAGTGCATTTTTAATCACATTGATCGCTTTTCAAATGTGAATGGTCCCAAAATAGCACCAAAAGTGTCCGATGTGTCCGCCATAATGTCGCAGTCACAATAAAAATGGCTGATCGCCGCCATTACTAGTAATAAAAAAATTATTACTAAAAATGCCATAAAACTAACCCTTATTTTGTAGACGCTATAACTTTTGCGCAAACCAATCAATAAATGCTTATTGCATTTTTTTTTTACCAAAATAATGTAGAAGAATAAGTATCGGCCTAAACTGAGGAAAAAAAATGTTTTTTTATATATTTTTTGGGGATATTTATTATAGCAAAAAGTAAAAAATATTGCTTTTTTTTCAAAATTGATCGCTCTTTTTTTGTTTATAGCGCAAAAAATAAAAACCGCAGAGGTGATCAAATACCACCAAAAGAAAGCTCTATTTGTGGGGAAAAAAAGGGCGTCAATTTTGTTTGGAAGCAATTTTCAGTTAAAGCGACGCAGTGCCGAATTGCAAAAAGTGCTCTGGTCTTTGGCCAACCAAATGGTCCGGGGCTGAAGTGGTTAAAGTTACAAATATTTTTTATTTATTAACTCAAATATTTTAGATTTAGTTGACAATTTGAAGAATATATTGTGTTTGTGTGCACTAAAAAAAGGTGTGTTTTTCTTATTGATGTAATAAACAAAAATGATGTATTTTGGGGGCCCTTAATACATTTAAAAGTGCTCTTGAAGAAAATTGGTTTGGCAGCAAAAGCTTCAGGCAAGGACATGGTGGTTGGATTAAAGCAGTAATAACAATTGTGGCTTTTATGTTGTTATTGTTATTTTAGCTTCTGATTAAGTATTATTTATGTTTTCAAGGTCAGCATTGCACAGTTAGTGTTCATTTCCTGACAGTGACAGTGTTTGGCTGTACGAGGGAGGGCTATATGAAGACAGATATAGACCTTTCCTATGACCTGACCATGAGATTATCTGCTGAGATGTCACTTTCACCTACTATAAGGAATATTCCTATAGCTATTGCTGGTCATGCTTCACAATCTTGGCTTTGCATAAATGTAGCCTTTTCCTATATAAACATTTCTTAAATTCTTTATGTAGGGCAGTTCCTATGTCTGTTATCTGTGCAGACTAAAAGATTTGTGGAATATTGCAAAGCAAGACTTTTTCATTGTTTTAACTGAAGTCCAACTACTGGTTATTTTCTTTTTTTAATAGATCTCCAAGCAACTCATAAAAATAAATAAATAAATAAATAAAATAAAAACTGTCCATCCTCAGATGTCTTCCATCTTAATTGTTCATTGACCCAATCACTGACGTCAATCAACATGGAAGACATTCATTCTGTGTCATTCAACCCAAAATACTGAGGACAACCTTTTTAAGAGGGGGGGGGGGGTTAGATGAGTCACTTGTTTGGCCACTAGTTGGAGCCCTCCCTTAAGATATATGTAGTGGGCTAGGTCAGAGGGTTACAGAGTCCAAGTGGAGAATCTAAGAAGAAGGCAGTAGGGCTCTAAAGCTGGCCCCCATGGAACTTGGTGTGGCCCTTACTACTGAGATGTGATTTGGGGACTGGACAGAGAGTGCCCAACCTGGGAAAGTGCTTACAAGAGCTACCAGAATAGGTGAGAAATTGTATTCCCTAAAGTTGTGGAAGTAAAGTTTTGAAAATGTATCAGACTTGCCTCTTCTTGTTACTGATGGGCTTTTCCTTAAAGCGGAGTTCCACACAAAAATGGAACTTCCGCTTTTCGGAACCCTCCCCCCCTCCGGTGTCACATTTGGCACCTTTCAGGGGGGAGGGGGGTGCAGATACCTGTCTAAGACAGGTATTTGCACCCACTTCCGGCATAGACTCCCATGGGAGTCTACGCCTCTTCCTGTCCCCACCGCGCTGTCTGCTGGGAACACACAGCTCCCAGGAGAGAGCGGGGACCACTTGGGACACGCAGCGCGACTCGCGCATGCGCAGTAGGGAACCGGGAATTGAAGCCGCAACGCTTCACTTCCTGATTCCCTAACCTAGGATGGCGGCGGCAGCTGCCGAGAACCGAGCGGGTTCTCGGCGTCGCCTGCTGACATCGCTGGACCCTGGGACAGGTAAGTGGCCATGTATTAAAAGTCAGCAGCTGCAGTATTTGTAGCTGCTGGCTTTTAATATTTTTTTTTTTTTGGCGGTGTGGGTGGACCCCCGCTTTAAGTTGGTATCTGGCTTGGCTAGGAAGAATGCAGGGTGAAGTGTTGGGCATGGTACTGTTACATAGTTACATAGTTAGTAAGGTTGAATAAAGACACCAGTCCACCCAGTTCAACCTGAATATCAGGTTGAACTGGATGGACCCAACCCTGTAGCACACTGGTGTTTAGGCAGGGTTGCTAACAAATTTAGTTCATCAGGTGGTAATTATGCTGGTTAATTGTTAGAGATCAATTGATTCCTCCCTAAATTCTGGAATTGCTGCCCCTTTTCTCTTCTGTCACTAGGTGGCGCTGTGGCTGGTGTCATTAGAATGACAGGGGCTTAGCAAGGTCAGATTATGAATGGATGGAGTGTCTCAGCCAATTGGCAGGGGTTTCTTTAATCCCTTGGCCAGCTAGGAGAGCCTATTTATTTGGGTGGAGTCAAGGGATTGGGGTTTTGTGCCACCTGGATGGCTGTCTGGGCGGACGTGTGTTATATCCCCCGGTTTGCTGAGGCCTCTCCCAGGGACACCTGGCTGCTTGGCTGCCTGAGGCCTATCCAGAAGCAGGAGAAGCAGCGTAGGGTTGGGACTGCAGGATTGGAGTCCAACCGAGTTGTGAAGGTTCAGTCGAAAGGGGAACCCATAGTGGTCGGTGGTAGAGGAGGGGAAGCTGTCGCTACTACAGGACCATCCACCTTGTTACCAGAGACTACTGTGAGTAAACTGAAGCAAGTACCTGAGTTGTCTTCTCACCAGCCAGAGACCAACCAGAGCCAAGTTCTACAGTGGGATACTGTGAGATGAGTAAAGAACTGTTCTGTGTTACCAAGAGTTATGTACAACTACCTTTAGAGACTGTTGCAAGATTATGTTGTCATAGGAGACAGCAGTCCTACCTATACAAAAGTGTTATCCGGCTGGAGGCCTTCCACTGTATAGCTGTCTACCTATAGAAGTCTTGGAGTCTGCCAATTATCATTGCATCTACTCAAGGGTGTCCTGGCCCTCTCTCCTACAGTTCTGTTAAGAGACAATAAATCTCTTGTTCGCATTCAAAAAGTGAATGGCGCCCATCTTTTCTTCTTGCATCACACCCACCATGCCTGGTAACCCGCTCTACAAGGAAGGATGTCAGCTCTCCCTAACCCTTGACGTCACCATTAGGCCTCTGGGGCCCAGGACATTGCTACGCTATAAATCAGCTAGGTTGTCTACCACTTATCAGAACTAAATTTGGCTAGTAGCCCCCGTTTAGGACAGGGTGGCTATACTGTAAGGATGCAATGGGGGGGGGGGTCCTTAGTGTTGTAGGGCCTTAATGATGCAGATATCAGCTCCACCTTCCACATCACTGAGGAACATCCACCAATTGACCAATGGACCATCCACCAATGGACAAAATCTGAAGATGAAAAGGACCCTAGGCTTCCTATGACCAGCCTAAAGACATTTGGGAATGTAAGGATATAAAAAAAATTGCATAAAACACATGTGGGGGATGTTCCAAGGGAGAAGAGTGGTGACCAAAGGGAGCCTGGAGAAAGGAATGAAAATGCATCCAAACTCAAGAAGCAAAAAAAAAAAAAAAAATTAATAATTTGCAAATTACCAATCCTTGAACCCCTTTCAAATGGGAATTGTCAGGTCTGTTCAGAAGGGAATCCATGAAGCTGAATCTTGAGGTTTCCAGACCGATATTAGATCTATGGGAGGCTGGGTGTAAACTAATTTGCATCTGTTTACATCAAATTACCTCTGATCCGTCACGTTTAGGTCCGAAAAAAACAGAAAAGGATGGACTGTATTCAAAGCTAAAACTTTTTTTTAAGTTTTGATTTAGTTTTTGCCACTTTTCTGTCGTTGGGATGGGAATTGGTAACTGCACTGTATAAACTCTTTCTGCAGACCAATTCTCCCTAGGAATGAATGAGAGAGCAGAGCACAGGTGCAACCAATCAGAAAAGGATATCTTTCTGGCTCAGAGACTGGTGAATAGAAGACAAGGAAGGGCAAGGATGGTAAGGGAGGCTACAAAAAAAAGTTCAGGGAACTTTGCTGATTACACAGTTCTAAAGCCTCGTACACACGATCGGATTTTCTGCAGACTTTCTGCAAACCTCAGACTTTTGTCCGAAGGCGTGTGCCTGGATTTTGTCTTGCATACAAACGGCAAGGAATTGTCGGCCAACAAACACGAACGTACTGAAGTACTACGTGGTTTTTCAGCTCTTTGGCGCCACCCTTTGGGCTCCTTCTGCTAATTTCGTGTCAGTAGAAGTTTGATGAGTGTTGATTCGCGCTTTTCATTTCACGCTTTTCATTTAGCGATTTTCAGTTCACACTTTTCATTTCGTGCTTTTCAGTTAGTTTCTGAATTGCCGTTCGTCAACCAGACATGGAATCGGAGGAGATGACGTGTTATTTATTATAAGTTCTATTGGCAGATAGCATGTCTAATTTTATTTGTTTTCTTTTTTTAATGCACAATAAAAAAATTGTGGAGAATAATACTTGGCTATGTGTTTTACTTCAAATGACGGTTTGGGAGTAGGCAGTTACATTTAAAACATAGAATGTAAAATTGACAAGGGACACCAACATAGTTGTATCTCTAATCTTAAAAACTACGGGATAATAGTGTTGTGGTAACTTGCCCAAAAAAAAAAAAAGCAAACTAATATTATTCTTGATATCACTAGAAAAAAAAAAGTCTTTGAAAATGTGTTTGCAATAACTCCATCAGTAGCACCAGAAAAGCAGCTTCATTATTATCCCATTAAAGAAGAAGAGAATTGTGCGCTGCATTTTGAGATTTCATAATTTGCCACGTCACGAATGTTAGTTCTCCATTACAAACGCTTCTGGCTCGTCCTTGCTTTTGAGCATGCGTGTTTGTACTTTGGACTTTTGTCCGACGGACTTGTGTACACACGCTCAGAAAATCTGACAACAGACATTTGTCCGCGGAAAATTTTAAAGTGTGCAATCCAACATTTGTCTGCGGAAAATCCAACAACAATTGTCTGATGGAGCATACAAACGGTCGGATTTTCCGCCAACAGCCTGTCATCACACATTTCCCATCGGAAAATCCGATCGTGTGTACGAGGCTTAACTGTGACTCACAGAGGGTGTCAGAGTGCTACAGAGAGACCACTGATTTTTCAGAGTCCTGGTAGGGGACAAGATTTTTTACTTTACCAGTGTCTACTTTCATACATAAAAACTTTCCAAAATTTTTATAGTGATGCACAAAAATGTTATTTTGATGACTTCAGAATTTCAATGTGGCTTTAAGCACAGAAAGTGGTTAACAATGGGAGCCACGCTTAAGCCGACCATAGATGGATCAAAATTTTGCCAGTTCAGCAGGAACCATCCAAATTTTGATCCATCTATGGACAGGCTGGTTGTACTAAAGTTGATCCATCAATTGACTTCAGCTCAACCAGCCTGTTGGGTTTATAGCTGCCGGTCGCTAGCCTCCCTGCTGGCAGAACACAATAGTGCTGCTGTGTTCATGGAGAAATCAAGCAATTTTCTTTCCTTTGCTTTGAAGGAAAGAAAATTGCATAATGTATGGCCTGCCTTATTTCTCTCAATACAGGTTTCCTTTAAAGTATAACTAAAGGCAAAACTTTTTTTTTAGTTTTGGATAGAGGTAAGAAGGATTAGAATATCTATTAGTTCTTATTATATATTACTATAACTAATGGCAAAACCTTTTTTAAGTTTTGGACAGAGTTGAGATGGATTACAATACCCTGTCAGGTTTTTATTGCTGTCTGTGCCCCCGTTAAGGAGATTCACCCTCTTTATTTGTCCTGTTTACCATTTTCATTGAAAGTGAAAGAAAATCTTATAATTTGGGATGTTCTTAGAAAAATAATAGAGGAGAAATCTTCCAATGGTGACCTGGGGGTCCCGAAGAAATTCCCTTCATTTACAGGGATTTCCTCTCACTTCCTGTTTGGCTATGGGACAGGAATTGAAGGTAAATATCCCCAATTGGACAAAGATAGCAAAAATAAAACTTACAGAGGTTATAACTCTTCCTTGGTCTATCCAAAATGAAAAAAAAAAAAGTTTTGCCTATAGTCCTACTTTAAGGCCCCTTTCACACGATCGGACTGTTCAGGTCCGCCTGTCAGTTTTGACGGCGGACCTGAACGGGCGCACCATGTTAGCCTATGGAGCGACGGATGTCAGCGGAGACATGTCCGCTGACATCCGACCCCATCCGATCCGCTAAAAGCAGACGGATGGCCCTACATCCAGATCGGGTGAGATCTGATGAAAACGGATATGCTGTTCGTTTTCATCCGATCCCTCCATAGGCAGCAGCGGTGCCTGACAAGCCCCTCCCCGCTCAGTGAGCAGAGAGGGACCTGTCATCCGCTGGCTCAGCGGAGATCAAAGGACTGATCTCCCGCTGAGCCAGCGGACCGAGGCGGGCTACGTGGAAGCGGAGTCTGCCTCGTGTGAATGAGGGCTAAGGGTTGACTCCATATTCTGTATTGTTATTGATCTGTTGCTGGTAACACATTAATATTAGATTAACTTTCAAATTATGTTTCCAGTGTACTCCACAGCCTACAGTATATTGAAAAAATAGTTTTAGAGATAGATGTTGGTAACAGAACAGAAGGTTTTTGGAAAGTGTTGGGTTTTTTATGTTGGTATATATGTAGTAACCTAAAAATAGCACTATTGTCGAAAGTTTTTCACACGCTTATGATGTGCTCACATTTTCTGCACTTTAGACCAATTTCCTGCTTCATGTGTTATAATATTATTTTTCTCAATGTATTTTCATACTTGTCAGTCTAGTTATTTTAATTACCATATTTGTAAATAAATGTTAACTAAAACTGTGTTAACAGACGAATAAAGAGTAGCAGAAGGGCTGAGAAACATACTTATTCAGGAGAAAATGCTGCTTCAGGCTCCCTCCAGTGCTAGCCATCTCATAAGTAAATGAGTTAACCTTTTTTCATATGATCTCTGCAGAAGGGATCAATCAGCCAATCTAGTCACCTATCCTCCCCTTCAACTGGGATCACATGACCAAATTACTTGACTGGGGGGAGACTGGAGCAGCAATTTCTCCAAGGAGGGTAAATATTAGACATGTGCAATTTGTTTCGGTCCAAATACAAATTTGGACAAATTTTTGGTTCCGAACCTTCGAATGAAATAGTAACGAATAGTAACGAATTTCGTTGAGATCCGGTAAAATTTGCTTCGTTTATTCATTTTCTAACGAATTCCAACTTTTCAGAACATATAGAATTGGGATCAGTTGACCGATTCGAATTCTGTTTGAAGAAACCAGTGCCCATTAGCGCAGCCTTCCCAGTGCCCATCATCGTAGCCTTACCAATGCCCATCAATGCAGCCTTACCAGTGCCCATCCAATGCAGCATCACCAGTGCCCATCCAATGCAGTCTCACCAGTGCCCATCAGTGCAACTTTACCGGTGCCCATCAATGCCGCCTCACCAGTGCCCATCAGCGCAGCCTTACCAGTGAAGGGGGTTTGAAAGAGAGGAAAGCCTCCAGATAACACAGAGCGGGGATCTCCCGCTTACCCGGTGGCCGCTGTCAGGCGAAGTCCCACCTCCTGGCCCAGCTTCTTTGATAGACGTCACACGTCCAGGCATTATCTGACAGCGGCCGCCAGGTAAGTGTGAGATCCCCGCTCTGTGTAATCCTGCGGCGCTCGCAATCCCCCTTCCCCCTGAAGCGGCTGAATGGACCCAGTGGGACCCATGGTAGGGCCGGCTCTGGGCGCCCACTATCCCGGTAGGCCAGTCTGGCCCTTTCTACAAATCAGTAGAAATAAAATTTCAAAATTTTATATCCGTACTAGGAATCAAACCCACGTGTGTAAATTGTCAGCCGCATGTTGCATATGTGCCCCTTATATAAGTGTGGCTGCAGGGCAATGAATGACCTGTCCACAGATGGTTGTCTCACTACAGGTGACAGCTTCTTAGCGGACACGACACATGGGTTCAGGTCCTAGTCCAAGCTCATCATTAACTTCTACCATATTTGTTTGCATAATTCACAAGAACTCTGATTCTTTCTGTTACTATTCACTCCTTTTATTTTTTTCTTCTGTTAATGTAATTTCAACTACATTGGTAACAATGAAAGGAAGGGATGGGTGCTCATTAGAAGTTAAATGAAACACCAGTCACTAACAAGGGACATAATCAGAGCTGTTTTTTTGCATAGTTCAGGTTTGTCCCAAATATATACAATTTAAAAACATTTGTTTTCAGAATGCCTGTTTGATTTTCTACTGGTTAGTTGGATTCAAATTTGACATCTCTGTTCAACTGTAGTGATGACTGCAGGATAAAATTTTTGTTTCGAATGAACGAAATTTTAATCTTTGAAAATGGCTTTCATTCAGGATAAATTGTACATACAGTATTGTAATGAAACCTGTATATTATGTCTGGGTATTAGTAAAATAATATTATTTCCAATTTTTTTCTATCACAATATTTACGCAATGGTTTATGAAATGCAAAATATATGTATACACTACCTGTTAAAAGTTTTAGAACACCCCCATTTTTCCAGTTTTTATTGATATTTACGCAGTTTAATGTCTCAATGTACTCTGAAAATAAAGCATGCAATCCATACATACAAAGACCCCCACCTATAACTGGTCTTTACAGCAAGGAGCACTGAATTCGGTTGGTCGCAGGCTGGTTGGTAAGTTGAGCTTAGAAATTCTTTGGTTTTATTTTATGTACGTTTGCCCTTCCAGGGCTCCTTGCTTGCAAAAGTTGGGACACCTGTAGAAATTGCTTGCATAAACTTTCAGGCCCCATTCACACCGGTGCAACTTTTCATACAATGTGAAAGTTCAAAATCGCATGACAAGTCGCACCCTATTGTCGGCAATGGAACTCTTGAAATCGGTGTGACTCCTACTTTGCGGTGTGGCACTGATTTGAAAAAAAAATGTTCCTGAACTATTTTTGGTGATTTCAGATGTGACTTGCACAGACATCTGTGCATGAAGTTGCACAGATGTCAAGAAAGTCGCACTGGCCTGCAGCTTTGAAAAGTCACATTCATTGTCAATGGGCACTAAAGGCTTAATTTACGTACATTGCTGAGTTGTTAACCCATTACTTCTTCCCTGAAAAAAGGGCTTTTGTATAACTGAAATGTACATTACTTTTCAGTTTCTGGTAACCTAAACTTCTTTTCTCACCTCTGGCAGTTTACTGCTTTCCTTTTCCTTTGTATCATTTCAGGTTATTCACTGGACTTGAACTGTTGAAATTTCAGGAAAAAAATGGAAAAAGGGGGGGTGTTCAAAAACTTTAGGCCAGTATTGAATATACTGTAAGTATATATATATACACATATATATACACAGTGGGTAAATATTGAACACGTCACAATTTTTCTAGGTAAATGTATTTCTGAAGGTGCTATTGACATGACATTTTCACCACATGTCGGTAACAACCCATGCAATCCATACATACAAAGACACCAAAACAAATACGTTCAGAAATGAAGTTATGTGTAATAAAATGGAATGACACAGGGAAAAAATTATTGAACATATGAAGAAAAGAAGGTGAAAAAAAGCACGGAAAGCCAGGACACCAGCTGAAATCTATGAGTAATTAGAAAGCAATCCTGCCCCTTGTCAGTGCAAATTAATATCTGCTGGTTCAGTCTCAGCTGATGGCCTATAAAAAGGTGTCTCATTGCCAAGGTGTCACACAAGAAACATCTCATCATGAGTAAAAGCAAAGAGCTCTCTCAAGACCTTCACAACCTTATTGTTGCAAAATATACTGATGGAATTGCCTACAGAAGGATTTCTAAACTTCTGAAAATTCCAGTGAGCACTGTTGGGGCCATAATACGGAAGTGGAAAGAACATTGTTTCACCATAAACCAGCCACAACCAGGTGCTCCTCGCAAGATTTCTGACAGTGGAGTGAAAAGAATTATCAGAAGAGTTGTCCGAGAGCCAAGGACCACCTGTGGAGAGCTTCAGAAAGACCCGGAATTAGCAAGTACATTTGTTTCAAAGAAAACAATAAGTAATGCACTCAACCGCCATGGCCTGTATGCATGGTCACCATGCAAGACTCCATTACATAGTTACATAGTTAGTCAGGTTGAAAAAAAGACACAACTCCATTTAGTTCAACCAAATAAATAAATAAATAAAAAATAATATCATACAATTCCATATACCCAATCCTATACCCACAGTTGATAAAGAGGAAGGCGGATTTTCCCTGGATCAACTTTACCTATAGATGTTATAGTACATAGTACATAGTAGGTAAGGTTGAAAGAAACCACATGTCCATCAAGTCCAACCCATGTGTGTAATTATATGTCAGTGTTACATTGTATATCCCTGTAAGTTTTGGTCATTCAGGTGCTTATCTAATAGTTTTTTTAAACCATCGATGCTCCCCACTGAGACCACCGCCTGTGGAAGGGAATTCCACATCCTTGCCGCTCTTACAGTAAAGAACCCTCTACGTAGTTTAAGGTTAAACCTCTTTTCTTCTAATTTTAATGAGTGGCCACGTGTCTTGTTAAACTCTGCGAAAAAGTTTTATCCCTATTTTGGGGTCACCAGTATAGTATTTATAAATTGAAATCATATCCCCTCTCAAGTGTCTCTTCTCCAGAGAGAATAAGTTCAGTGCTCACAACCTTTCCTCATAACCAATATCCTCCAGACCAGAGCCGGTACAAGGGGTGGGCAGAAGGGGCGGATGCCCTGGGCGAGACAATTTATTGGGGTGGGGGGGGGGGCGCAGTGAAGTGTCCTAAAATGGGCATCACTAAATGGCGGACCTCGGGCCAAATGTGGACCGTCTCACTGTCCTATGCGGCCCGCCGCGGTACCGCCATTTAGCAGTCTTTTCTTCCCAATGCCGTCTCTGTAATCCTCACACAGAGCCGACAGCAGGAGGCGGGACAGTTCTGGATGGAGGACGGAGCTGGCGGAGGTTAACAAGCAGGTGATTGGCTGCTAGGATGAAGGGCGGTCTCAGCAACCAATCACCATCTTGCAACACCCGCCCTCCATCCGAGACATGCCGTGCCTCCCTCCGATCTTCGGTCTGTGCAAGGTAAGTGAGGGAGGGGGTGAAGTTACAGGGAGTGAGGACACTGATAAGGGGGAAAGTGTGTGCTGACTCACTGAGGACATTAAAATGAAGTTGTTGAGGGCTGTGATGTGGTGGGCTGACAGGTGGGGAGGGTGGGCTGAGCGGACTGTGATGTATTTATGTATGGGGAGATGTAAATATTAAAGTGGGGAGATGTGAATATTACAGTGGGGAGATGTGAATATTAAAGTAGGGAGATGTGAATATTACAGTAGGGAGATGTGAATATTACAGTGGGGAGATGTGAATATTACAGTGGGGGAGATGTGAATATTACAGTGGGGAGATGTGAATATTAAAGTGGGGAAATGTTTATATTACAGTGGGGGAGATGTGGATATTACAGTGGGGAAGATATGAATATTAAAGTGGGGAGATGTGAATATTACAGTGGGGGAGATGTGAATATTAAAGCGGGTAGATGTGAATATTACAGTGGGGGAGATGTGAATATTACAGTGGGGGAGATGTGAATATTACAGTGGGGGAGATGTGAATATTAAAGTGGGGAGATGTGAATATTACAGTGGGGGAGATGTGAATATTACACTGGGGAGATGTGGATATTACAGTGGGGGAGATGTGAATATTACAGTGGGGAGATGTGAATAATAAAGTGGGGAGATGTGAATATTACAGTGGGGGAGATGTGAATATTAAAGTGGGGAGATGTGAATATTACAGTGGGGGAGATGTGAATATTGAAGTGGGGAGATGAGAATATTACAGTGGGGGAGATGAGAATATTACAGTGGGGGGAGATGTGAATATTAAAGTGGGGAGATGTGAATATTAAAGTGGGGAGATGTGAATATTACAGTGGGGGAGATGTGAATATTAAAGTGGGGAGATGTGAATATTACAGTGGGGGAGATGTGAATATTGAAGTGGGGAGATGAGAATATTACAGTGGGGGAGATGTGAATATTACAGTGGGGAGATGTGGATATTACAGTGGGGGAGATAGGGGGGGGGCGCAGTTTGCCATCTTTGCCCTGGGCACCAAATGGCCTTGTCCCAGTACTGCTCCAGACCCTTTATTAGCTTTGTTGCCTTTCTTTGTACTCGCTCCATTTCCAGTACATCCTTCCTGAGGATTGGTGCTCAAAACTGGACAGCATACTCCAGGTGCGGCCGGAAGAGAGTCTTGTAGAGCGGGAGAATTATCGTTTTATCTCTGGAGTTGATCCCTTTTTTAATGCATGCCAATATTCTGTTTGCTTTGTTAGCAGCAGCTTGGCATTGCATGCCATTGCTGAGCCTATCATCTACTAGGACCCCCAGGTCCTTTTCCATCCTAGATTGCCCCAGAGGTTCTCCCCCCAGTGTATAGATTGCATTCATATTTTTGCCACCCAAATGCATTATTTTACATTTTTCTACATTAAACCTCATTTGCCATGTAGTTGTCCACACCATTAATTTGTTGAGATCTTTTTGCAAGGTTTCCACATCCTGCGGGGAAGTTATTGCCCTGCTTAGCTTAGTATCGTCTGCAAGTACAGAGATTGATCTGTTTACCCCATCCTCCAGGTCGTTTATAAACAAATTAAATAGGATTGGTCCCAGCACAGAACCCTGGGGGACCCCACTACCCACCCCTGACCATTCCGAATACTCCCAATTTATCACCACCTTCTGAACTCACCCTTGTAGCCAGTTTTCAATCCATGTACTCACCCTATGGTCCATGCCAATGGACCTTATTTTGTACAGTAAACGTTTATGGGGAACTGTGTCAAAGGCTTTTGCAAAAGCCAGATACACCACGTCTACGGGCCTTCCTTTATCTAGATGGCAACTCACCTCCTCATAGAAGGTTAATAGATTGGCAAGAATGATACTTCATGAATCCATGCTGATTACTGCTAATAATACCATTCTCATAACATTTTGTATATAATCCCTTATCATCCCCTCCAAGAGCTTGCATGCTATTAATGTTAGGCTAACTGGTCTGTAATTTCCAGGGATGTATTTTGGGTCCTTTTTAAATATTGGTGCTACATTGACTTTTCTCCAATCATCTGGTACTATTCCAGTCAGTAGACTGTCAGTAAAAAATAAGAACAATGGTCTGGCAATTACTTGACTGAGTTCCCCAAGTACCCTTGAATGCAAGCCATCTGGTGATTTATTAATGTTAAGTTTGCCGAGTCTAATTTTAATTCTGTCCAACAATGAAGGTGCTTCCTGTGATATGTCCTGAGGATAAACACTGCAGTTTTGGTTACTGAAGCCCCCCGATTCCCTCATGAAGACTGAGGAGAAGAATAAATTCAATACCTTCTCCATCTCCCCATCTTTTGTAACCAGATGTCCTTCCTCATTCTTTATAGGGCCAATGTTAGTATACCCAATTATATTATGTACATTTAGGAAAGAATCCAGGGCTTTCTTAAAGCAATCTTCCCTGTGTCATTCCATTTTATTACACATAACTTCATTTCTGAACTGATTTGTTTTGGTTTCTT
Source organism: Lithobates septentrionalis (assembly GCA_037952835.1). Classification (NCBI taxonomy): domain Eukaryota; kingdom Metazoa; phylum Chordata; class Amphibia; order Anura; family Ranidae; genus Lithobates; species Lithobates septentrionalis. Next base: position 169,429 of record JBBDGP010000034.1, on the reverse strand, counting down.
TGTATGGATTGCATGCATTGTTACCAACATGTGGTGAAAATTTCATGACAATAGCACCTTTAGAAATATATTTACCTAGAAAAATGGTGACGGGTTCAATACTTATTTTACCTGCTGTATACAATATGTATATATGTATATATATATATATATATATATATATATATATATATATATATATATATATATTGGGGGTCATTTACTATAGCGCCGCAGCGCTAATTCGTGCAAATTTGTGCAAATTAGCGCTAAAACGGTATTCACTATAGCGCTGGTGAGGAAATACTCCCAAAATCGAATTTACTATAGTTCCCTGAAACTAAATAGCGCCCAAATCCTTACTCTGCTAAAACCTGGAGAATTGCACATGGAAATAATGTTTACAGCATGATATAATTGCCTAAATAGTACTGAAATATGCGGTATATTATTTAAAGATAATCTGCTTTTAAACTGTGTGAAAAAGTGATTTCTACACTGAAATATCTTTAAAAGTCTGAGAAGAGATAAATTCCCCGTTTCTGTACAACTAGGTGCCAACACAACTGAGCATCCTCAGACCTGCAAATAGCTATCATTTTAGCTCCAGTGTCTTTTTACCAGGCGCTATAGTAAATACCAAAATTAGCGCTTGGCTAAAATACATTTTTGAGAATGAAAATCAGCGCTATTATAGTCCAATGCAAGTTTCAGCCATTGATTCTAATGGTACAATAAATAAATACTTTTAATGTTGAAATGAAATGTATCTTTCTCTGAAATAAATTTCCTTGCAACAATGTTGCTGCTTCTAATTTGTTTTTTCTCATCTATTTTGTTTTTAAAGCGGTTGTATACCCGCAAATTTTTTTTTTTTTTTTTTTAACCCTGTAAAGCAAAAGGCATAATGAGCTAGTATGCACCGCATACTAGCTCATTATGAAATACTTACCTTAGAACGAGGCGTCAGTATCTTACCTGGTCCACGCCGAGGGAGCTGTCATGTTGCCTCGGCGTGTCTTCCGGGTATCGCGGTTCCAGCGCTGTGAGTGGCTGGAGCCGCGATGTCATCACTCCCGCGCATGCGCGCGGGAGATTTCTTACTCGGCAAGGTCCGGCAGCTGCCGGGCTTCAGCCGAGAATCCCCTGTGCGCATGCGCCGCTGCGGTCAGCGGCGCATAGCAAGGGAAATATCTCCTAAACCGTAAAGGTTTAGGAGATATTTTTTTTACCTACAGGTAAGCCTTATTATAGGCTTACCTGTAGGTAAAAGTTACAAAAAAGACTATACAACCGCTTTAAGAATGTTAGAATGTGGAATGTTTTGGTAAAATATATTTTTCTCTGTCACCTTCACTTGTTACTCTCCATCTCACAACAATCTTTACCCAAACTCACACAGGTGTCTTTACAATCCACAAACAATACCATTGCTGATGCAAATTTAAAATGAGTCACAATTTTTTGTGCTTTTTATTATTTCCAAATATTCATAATTTGAGCCCAAAAAATGTGATGTGTGTACCAACATCAGAAATCAAAATGTAATTGGTGATTGATTCTCAACTTCATGTGGCTTGAGTGATCAAGAGAGGTAATTAGCTTTACGACCCTAGCCTGTGCCTGTAGCTGGTCTGGCCCTGGCCATCTCCTCCCCATATTCAGGTGTCTCACATCAGACCCAATAATGACCAACTGAGAAATGCATCCCAGCTTAGTCTCTTTATAAATTTAAAGCATCCTATGGGGTGGCGCAGACATAATGGCTCTTTCCTGAGTGGCTCTGTCAAGAGTGATGCGCAGTTTCACCGACGCAGTTTAACGAAAGCAGGATAACTAAATCTGCATGAACAACAGGAACTCTGCTCCACTCTGCAAGACGACAAGCAAACCAGCTTTGACATTTATTTTATATTAGGTTAGTTTCCCACTCTCTATACACTAACATGCTCCTTATTCTCTTCCTTCTCACATTGGTGTCTTCTATCCTCAAATTATCTTTACTCTACCCCTCCTCTCTTCCCTGCAGCATGCACATAACACCCTCACTCCTACCCTCTCCCTACTATGGCACCCATCATCTCCTGCAGTTGCACTCACATGCTGACATAAACACCAGGGCCACTAGACACGTGCGCTCATGCACATCCCACTCCCACCTTGCCTTCCTCACCCTCCTCCTTCTCCTAGTCTCAGGTGACATTTCTCCTAATCTTGGTCCGCCATTTTCCAAATGCAAGCCACATATCCAATACCCCTCCCCCTCTGGCAACCACCACAATCCACTCAGTTTAATTTCTATCCCCCTGCTTCCTCAAAGCAGCCCACCAATCTCATGTGCCCTTTGGAACGCCTGCTCCATCTGTAACAAACTAACATCTGTACATGACCTCTTCATCTCTCATGGCTTGAACATACTCGCCATAACAGAAACCTGGCTTCAAAATTTTGACTCAGCTTCTCCTGCTGCCCTCTCCCATGGTGGTCTCCATTGCACTCACTCCTCCAGACCCAACAGACAGAAAGGAGGTGGAGTTGGCTTCCTTCTTTCCCCACAAAGCACCTTCCAAGTCCTTCCTGTCCCTTCCTCTCTATCCCTCTCTTCTTTCGAGATGCACTGTATTCGTCTGTTCTCTCCCATTTCTCTGAGGATTGCAGCAATTTATAGGCCTCCAAGACCGGTATCGCGCTTTCTTGATGACTTTGCTGCCTGGCTACCCTACTTTCTCTCCTCTGAAATACCCACCATTATTCTTGGTGACTTTAACATTCCTGTCAATGTTAACAGCCCAGGGGTTTTTTCACAGAGGCGATGCGGGGGCGTGACCGGATGGGCGGGTGCTTGTTGAGCGGTCGCATGGAGCGAGTGTAAGCAGGGACGCTGTGTGCTCCGTCCTACCCCCGTTCTCATCTCTCCCCCCCTGGCTATAGGAATGGTATTTCGGATGGCCTTGGCTCCTTAAAACGGATGCCTGTATTTGTAAGCCCGGCGTCACGCTGCCCCCCCTGTCTCTCTGTTAAGAGCCCATTGATCTCCTAACGGGCGGCGAAAGCTGAGGAACCCTCTGGAGAGGTGTCTTCCCCTGCACGCTGCTGCTGCAGCTCTCACTCTCTTTTCCACGTCCCCATACTAGACACGGAATAGAAGACGGCTGGAGCTGGTATAGTATGGTGTCACAAACACGGTAATATGATGCTGTTGTAAAAATGTTTTGACAACCCTTGGCTCAAAGGTACTTCTTGGTAATTATTGGCAATGTGGTATCTGTGCAGTAATGTAATTACTTAATTACCTATGTAAATACATTTGTATGTCAGCATTTTTTCCTTATTTACTGCTTTTGGTAGTATCAAGAGTGGGAGCAGAGCAGAGCTAATATAGGAGCAAAATACACTTTTTTTCTCCCATTTCTCTTTTGTCTGTTCGGTGGTGTCGCCTATACAGGCGGGGGAATAGGGGTAGTGGGGGCTCCCCTCGGGGTGTTATTGAGAGTATTAAAGATACACCAACCCCCCCCCCACCCCCCTACCTATAGGCGGAGCCATTATAAACTAGCTAAAGCCCTGGGCTCCTCAGCAGCTGTGTACATACCTTACTAACCGTGGACGGCTGGCGACTGCCTTTGCGGCATTTAACCAGCGGTGTTAAACTACGGTCGCACTAAGTATTGCCGTAACTGAGGTGCTTATGGGGGTAGGGAGCTCCCCCACCCCGGCTACTTAAGGTACTGTGGTCTCCCCTTGCTCGAAATCTTCCTACCCCGTATCGGGGTGTATAGGAGTGGGGAGAGCTGTCCCGCCTCATACACTCGTTATGCACTCCACTCTTTAGAGTAATACGGTAGATACCCTACTCATTGGGTAGTTGAGTGTAGACAGGTGCTGCTAATCTCTTTCGGTTAAAGTATACGTACCCTCATAGGAGTGAACGATGCAGAATCTACGCTCCTCCAAAGAGAAAACCTCGCAGCATGCTGCAGCAGCAGCAGCAAAACTGGAGCAATATGCTCATGCCTCTGCTCTGACCCCTCCAAAAAAAGGGACGCAGCAAAAGGGACAACAGGGGGGGACATTGGATAGAAAAAGCCAGGGCCAGCCACATTCACAGCCCTCAGGAAGTGTGTTGGCTCCAGCCCTCCAAATCAACATGTAATAAAGGTCCAGAGCTAAGTGATCAAAACATAAACGTGAATTTGGAGCCAATAAGTGATCCGAATCTACCCTTGATTAGAGAACCAACCTTAACGGATGTATTCATGGCCGTAGGGGTGTGTAATGGCTCGCTTAAAGACCTCTGTGAACAAATGAAGGGTGTTAAAACAGATCTCTTACTGGTTAGACAAGACCTGCAGAAGACGGCAGAGAGAACGGCGGCCCTGGAGGAGAGAGTCAGTGGGCTGGAGGATGAGGTACTCCCAGTAATTAAAGAAATAAAGTGGCTGAAGGAACAGCTATCTAAACAAGCTTCTAAAATGGATGAGATGGAGAACAGGAATAGAAGAGATAATGTGAGACTGATAGGTCTACCTGAGAGGAGTGAGGGCACCAACCCAATTGCACTCCTAGAAAATTGGCTAGGGGATCTAATCGGGAAAGAATCACTCTCGGCTTCGTTCTCCATTATAAGAGCTCACAGGATCCCTCTCAGGGCACCACCGGAGGGGGGCTATCCGAGACCCCTCCTCTTGAGATTTCTTAACTACCAGGATAAAGTGACTTTGTTGCGGAAGGTTAGGGAAGCAGGGGAGGTCTTCTTTAAAGGGGCAAAAATATCATTTTATTCTGACTTCTCCCCGGACCTGCAGAGGCGCAGAGCAGAGTTTATCCAGGCAAAACGCAATCTACAAAAATTTAAGGTTCCCTATGCTCTTTTATACCCGGCAAGATTGCGGATTGCGGCCCTGGGGGAGACTCTGTTTTTTAACTCCCCTGCTGAAGTTGAGAAGTGGCTGGAAGATAATAGAGAAAAAATTACGAACTCCACGTAGAGAATGGGGGAAGATATAATAGGCCGATGTACTAATAGGATGACACGATAGGGCACTGGGAGGTATAGGGGCTGCATATTTTTCTTTGTTTTGCTTCTTTTTCTTTCTTTTTTTAGCCCCGCAGGGGGGTGTTTCTCAAATTTCTAACCCTTCCGGCCACCTGCTAAGGGTTTTTTTTGTTATGAAGGACTGGAGGGGATGGATGCACATAGCTGTCTGTGGGTAGGGCGGTGTGGGGTCAAGAGTGGAAGAATTGGTGTACAAGAGTGGTGTTAGTGTAAGAGGTAACGGTCATGGTAAAGCCCCAGGGGAAACACCTAGATAGGTGGGTATGGATAGGGGGGGGGATGGGGGGGGAGGGTAGGGGAGGTTAGGTGGGGAGGGAAGAGAAGGGGCGGGAGGCTGGGAGGGAGGGGAAATAGGGTGGGTAAATCATTTTCTACGAACACCTACATCACTAGAAACCACATTGGGGGTATTCAGGCCTCCACTTATAGATTACTTCTGCACATGCAGGCACATTTTGGAGTAAATTTTAAAAAAAAAAAGTAGGGTAGACGTGATTAAATTAAGCGTGTATTTTAGAATCCACAATATGCACACATTTAGAATTAATACAACACTTAATGGGAGGGGAGGAGGGGGAAGAGGGGGGGAAGTGAAATCCTCTTTCTTCCTCCTATTTTTTTCTTCTTCCCTTTTCTTTTCTTTTCTCTTCTTCTCCTGGTTTTCTTTTCTTTGTTTGAGTAAAGAGGCGCAAAAAACTTCACTTTATAAAAGCATTGGGATATATACGGTAATACCCGTTGAGATAAGACAGGCTCTTCAGAATCCAGATGTTAGCTAAGCCTCTGAAAATAGGATCCTGGAATGTTAGGGGCCTGGGTTCCCCTCTTAAAAGGCTGGCAGTGTTTTCTACAATGGAGAGTGGTGGGGTAGATTTGGTATGTCTGCAGGAAACCCATCTAACCAAGGATACCAGCCAGCAGCTACAGATGAAAAAATTTCAATACCAATTCCATGCATTTCACACCTCTTTTAGCAGAGGGGTAAGCATCTTTGTGAAAGCTGGGGTAAAATTTTCCTGCAGACAGTCCAGTATAGATGAGCTGGGTAGATATATTTTTTTATTCTGCTCTATTAATGGTGTCATGTATGTGGTGGCAAACATATACATCCCTCCCCTATTCAACTTGGATATACTGCTTAAACTGCATAAATTCCTGCTAGATAAAAAGGAGTGCCCGATTGTAGTTGTCGGGGACTTTAATGAGGTCCTAGATAGAAAGCTGGATAGATTCCCGATACGACAACTCCCAGAGGCATCAGGGAAGAGCCGATTAAGTTCATTTCTGGAGGAAGTGGGGCTAGTAGATTTATGGAGGGTGCGAAACCCAGGCACGCTGCAATATACCTGCTGCTCCGTGTCACACTCCACGCTCTCAAGGATAGATCTAGTCCTGGGAAACGCCAGGGCACTCCAGTTGCTAGAAAAAATAACATACTGGCCAAGAGGCATTTCAGATCACTCCCCTATGGTGGTTACACTAAAGGTAGGAGAGTCTAAGTCTAGGAAGAGTTGGAGCGTGAGCCCACACTTGTTCGAAGTAATTAAAAAATCAGACGGGATCCTCCCCACCTTAAGGGAATTTGTGGAGTTTAATTAGGGTTCGGTAGCTCCCCCTGTCCTATGGGACACCCTCAAGGCATTTCTTAGAGGGGTTTTAATACAGCAGATGGCTAAATTTAATAAAGAGGCTCGGAGTGAGGAAGAAGGTACTCTGAGGGATGCTCTCGAGGCCGCAAAATAACTTTATTAGAAATCCAACCCCGGAGCTGGAAAGTACTTGGCAAGAGAAGCAACAAAAGTATAAATTAGTGGTCATGCAGAAAGCAGAGACTAGGCGCCTTTTTCAGAGACAGGAATTTATGGTGGAGGGCGAAAGAGTGGGAAGAACATTGGCTATGCTTGTAAAATCAAATGCAGCTCCATCCACGGTCCTCGCTATTAGAGCACAGTGTGGAGATATAACATCGAGCACCCCAGAAATTGTACAAGCCTTCAGGGTTTATTATAAAAAACTCTACTCCTCGCAGAAAAAGGGTAAAGAGGTTATGATGGAGGAATTCTTGGAGGGGTTACCGATTCCGACTATATCACAGGAAGAAAGTGCCATACTAGAATCCCCAATAACAGTAGCAGAACTGCATCAAGCAGTAGCGGGCATGGCAAGCCTTAAGGCCCCCGGGCCCGATGGCCTCCCAAGTGAGACATACAAGCAGTACGGTGAAGTGTTGATCCCCGAATTATTAAAAGCTCTGGAGGGATCACTTGAGAGGGGCCAGTTGCCTGCTTCAATGCTAGAAGCAACAATCACTGTATTACAGAAGGAAGGGAAAGACCCACTGGACGTGGCCGCCTATAGACCAATCTCTCTACTTTGTACTGATGTAAAGATTCTCGCCAAGGTACTAGCAGCAAGATTGAACGGAGTTATTCATAAACTGATCCATGAGGACCAGGCGGGCTTTATAGCTAATAGATCTAGGAGCCTGAACATTAGAAGAGCATTTTTGAATTTACAGTCACCATCGGAGAATGTCGGCTCGAGAGCGTTAATGACCCTGGATGTGTCTAAGGCTTTTGATAGCGTGGAATGGGGCTATATATGGCGCGTGCTGGAAAAATTCGGATTCGGCCCGTCCTTTATAAGATGGATCAGAATGCTGTATACCCGGCCTAAGGCAAGACTAAAAATTAACAACGAATTTTCAGATTGGTTTGAGTTGGAAAGGGGGACTAGGCAGGGGTGTCCTCTCTCTCCTTTGCTATTCGCATTGGCAATGGAACCCCTGGCCATCTCCATAAGGGAAAGCAGTGCGATAACTGGTTTTCTGAGAAAATCGGGTGAAGAAAAGATCGCGCTATATGCGGATGACATTTTGTTATTCCTGGGGGACTCGAGAAATTCACTACTGGGTGCGATGAGGATAGTGAAGGACTTCGGCAGCTTCTCTGGTTTAGAGATAAACTGGGAGAAGTCCGAGTTCATGCCGATAGACTCCATTAGCGAACTAATAGCATGCGATATGCCCCAGATGGTAATGGTGGAGGCCCTGAAATACCTGGGAATAGTTCTGACAAAGGACCCAACCCGGTATATCAGTACAAACCTCGCCCCCCTTTTAACAAAACTGAAACAAAAAATAGGAATCTGGAGGCGTTTGCCCCTGTCTGCCGCAGGAAGATGTAGCTTAATAAAAATGGTTTGGATGCCACAATTGCTATATATTCTGCACAATTCTCCTGTCTGGATAGGTAAGAAGTGGTTTAAAAGAATTGATAGCCTCTTTAGGGAGCTGATTTGGAAGGGTAAGCAAGCCAGGATTCGACTCAGGGTGCTTCAACTTCCCACTCGGGAGGGGGGCTTTGCCCTCCCACACCCCGAGCGCTACTTCTTAGCAACTCAGCTACAGCAGCTGCAGGGATGTGGGATACCGAAAGGTGGCACCCCCAATGGCAAATTGCTATTGCTAAATACTCCACATAACACTCTAGTTGAAGCCCTAGAGGCGGAAATGTTCCATGATGATTACCCAACTATCAAGCTGCTAATTAAACTTTGGAAAACTGTCAAGAAAATGATGAGATATGAAGATCCAACAGTTTACTCTCCTATCTGGAATAACCGTAATTTACAGGAAGTTCTTAAAATAGGTACTTTTGGGGAATGGGTAAATCTTGGCATCAGAAGGCTAAGCCAGCTTTATAATGACACCAAGCTAAAGAGTTTCCCTGAATTAGTAGGGGAATTCAAGATACCGCGGAGTTCCTTCTTCCTATATCTCCAGCTAGAACATGCTCTTAAGGCACAATTTAAAGCTCAGACTCTGTGCTGGGAAGAAATGCCTCTATTTCAGAGCATAATGCAGGTAAACCCTACTAGAGGGCTAATCTCAAGACTTTATGATCAATTAAGTAAATCAGACAACAGCGGGGGGTTACTCCACGGACTAAAAGTGAAATGGGAAGAGGATATAGGGGGAATGACCCAGGAACAATGGGCGAAAATTCTGGATTTGAGCGTCCAGGTCTCCGTGTCCCCTTCACAGCGGCTTTCTCACCTACTTTTGCTGAATAGAGCCTACTACACACCTAAAAGACTTTTTAAATTTGTAAAAAGGCCTAATGACAACTGCCCCAGATGTCAGAGGTCACGAGACCTCATCCACATGTTGTGGAGATGCCCCAAGTTATTTAGATACTGGGAAGAGGTGACCAGAAACTTGGGAAATATCTTTGACACTATAATAGTAAAGGAAGCCATCACCTGTATCCTGGGGCATAGAAGAGCTCGGGGTGAGAGACTGAACACTACGCTGGCCATCACGCGGGCCCTGTTTCAGGCCAGGAAGATGATAACACTAAGATGGCAATCAAAAGACCCTCCCTCGGTGAAAGACTGGATCTCTACTGTTAATGACACCCTGAGCAGGGAAAGAGTGGAGTACATAAAGAGAGGCAACCTTCAGGAATTTGAAAGCATATGGAAGCCATGGCTAGAGAAAGTAAGAGGTCCCTAATAGGCAGGGCGTTGGATTAGACCAAGAGAGGGGCTTAACATAACACAATAAGATAAGGAGCACTATAGCAAAGTGATTTTGGTGTGCACCTTTTCTTACTCTCCCTTTTTTTTTTTGTTTGCTTTTCTACCTTGATTAAATAAATAACATAGATGGATGCAGGTTAAACTTTGAGGGGGGGTGGGGGGGGGGGGGGGGGTTGATTTGGAAACAAGTGATTTTTTTTTTTTTTTGTGAAACGCTGGGCAGCACAGTAAAGGACGGGCATGGGGAGCCCAAAAGTCTTCTATTAGATACCCTTTTCTCGTTCTGTCTGTATTTTTCCTATATTTTTACTCCCCCTTATGAGTACCTAGCCCAGAAAATGATAAAGCCCCACTTGTCATTGGGCTTTAGTGTTGTTTCGGACCGAGCCTAGGTATCTGGAATAAGGGAGGACTTGATGCTAAAGTGATACATTAAAGTATGTGGAGGGAGGGCACAAAAGGAATTGAGGCACTGCTTGATCCACTATGATGTAAACCGGAGAAGGCGACAGTCAATGAACATCAAGCTGATTTAGCCCTCTGCTTATTGGTTTCTGAAGTGGGAAAAAAAAAAAAAAAGAAATTAAAAAAAAATAAAAATGTTAACAGCCCAACTACAGCTAAACTTCTCGACTTAACCTCATCTTTTGACCTAACCCAATGGACACATACTTCCACTCACTCCAATGGTAATACCCTTGACCTTGTATTCTCCCATCTCTGCAACCCTGGCAACCTCACCAACACCCCCTTTCCTCTATCTGATCACAACCTCATTACTTTCACTGTATCCTTGCCTCCAACCACCCATCCCTCCAAGCAGCAAACAATTACTTGTAGAAACCTTCGCCACTTTAACCCTTCTCTTTTCTATTCTGCTACCGACCACCTATATGACATAATCTCTCCCCTGTCCTGTCCTGACCTGGCCATTTCTGTCTACAACAGTTCACTCTCATCATCACTAGATGCACTTGCTCCTCTAACCACACGCAGAATCAGGCCCCGACCGTTACAACCCTGGCAAACTGACAACACTAGACATCTCAAGAGACATTGCCGTGCTCTTGAACGACTGTGGCGTAAAACCAAATGCCTGCAAGACTTCACCCTATATAAATCTGCCCTTCTAAAATACAATTCATGCCTCCATGCTGCCAAACAAGCCTACTTTGTCTCTCTTATTAATTCCTTGTCCTCCAGTCCCCGTCGGCTCTTCTCAACCTTTAACTCTCTGCTTCATCCCCCACCCCCTCTACCCACTAACTCACTCACTGCCCAAGAGATTGCCATTCACTTCAAAGACAAGATCGATGCAATTCGTGAGGACATCTCCACTGTGCGTACGTCTTCCCCACCCATCATACCTTGCCTAGCAGCACATTCAACACTCTCCTCTTTTGATTTGGCTACTACGGTTACAAAAATTTTCTCAGATGCCCACCTAACCAATTGTCCCTTGGATCCTGTTCCCTCACAACTACTACGGTCACCCTCTTCTTCTATCCTATGCTCCCTCACCCACATCTTCAATCTCTCCCTCTCTAGTGGCATCTTCCCCTCCCCTCTAAAACATGCGCAGATCACTCCCATTCTTAAAAAGCCCTCACTGGACCCTACCGACCTGAACAACTTAAGACCCATCTCATTGCTCCCATTCACCTCTAAACTTCTAGAACGCTTAGTCTACAACCGTCTTAGCTCCTACCTCAATGAAAATAACCTTCTTGACCCCTTACAGTCTGGCTTTCGCTCGCAGCACTCCACGGAAACTACCTTACTAAAACTCACTAACGATTTACTAACTGCTAAAACCAACAGCCAGTACTCCATACTCCTACTACTTGACCTCTCTGCGGCCTTTGATACTGTTGACCACCCGCTCCTTCTCAATAAACTACATTCCCTTGGCCTCCGAGATTCTGCTCTATCCTGGTTCTCTGGCTATTTATCACAGCGCTCCTTCAGTGTCACCTACAACCCTGTCTCCTCCTCTCCATTGCCCCTTTCTGTGGGGGTCCCCCAAGGCTCGGTTCTTGGACCCCTTCTCTTCTCTATCTACACCTCCTCCCTTGGTCACTTAATAACTGCCCACGGCTTCCAATACCACTTATACGCTGATGACACCCAAATCTATCTGTCTACTCCTCACCTCACTCCTTCAGTCTCCTCTCGCATTACTAACTTACTAACTGACATATCAGCATGGATGTCGCACCACTTCCTTCAACTAAATCTCTCTAAAACTGAGCTATTAATATTCCCCCCCGCCCGTGCCCCCCTCCATGAATTTTCCATCAAAATCAACAATGCAACCATCAGTCCCTCCCCTCACGCCAGGGTACTAGGTGTAATCCTAGACTCTGACTTGTCATTTCAGCCTCAAATCCAATCGCTGTCAAAAGTTTGTAGAATTCACCTCCGTAACATCTCTAAAATTCACCCTTTTTTAACAAATGAAACCACCAAGCTCCTCATTCACTCCCTTGTTATCTCTCGCCTTGACTATTGCAACTCCCTTCTCATTGGCTTACCTCTCCATAGGCTATCCCCTCTTCAGTCTATCATGAATGCTGCTGCCAGACTTATCCACCTTACCAACTGCTCAGTGTCTGCCAACCCTCTCCTCCAATCCCTACACTGGCTCCCAATCACCCAGCGAATTAAATTCAAAATTCTAACCACAACATACAAAGCCATTCACAACTCTGCCCCGAGCTACATCACCAATCTTGTCTCCAAATATCACCCAAATCGACCTCTCCGCTCTTCTCAAGACCTCCTGCTTTCAAGCTCTCTCATCTCCTCCTCCCATGCTCGTCTCCAGGATTTCTCCAGAGCCTCTCCCATCCTCTGGAACTCGCTACCTCCATCTATCCGGCTATCCCCTACTCTTGCTACCTTCAGGCAATCCCTGAAAACTCATCTCTTCAGGAAAGCCTATCACGTCTCCAACTAATCTCCTACCACTTCCACCAGCTCATTCCCCACAGTTACAACCTTTTGTATCACCTGCCCCACCCTATTAGATTGTAAGCTCTTCTGAGCAGGGCCCTCTTAATCCTATTGTATTGTATTATAACTGTATTGTCTCCCTTTTATATTGTAAAGCGCTGCGTAAACTGTTGGCGCTATATAAATCCTGAATAATAATAATAATAATTCCCAAAAATAAATAATAATATCACTATTCACTACTATCACTATACACTCACACACAAAGCACCACTAAATATCACAGAATAAATCAAGAAGAATAACTCTTGAGTAATGTAATTCCATCACCTGTATGTCCAAAGAAATGCATTTTTTTTATGTGTATTTATGTGTAGGGGGTTCTCACATGTGACAGCTCTGTGGCTTAGAGGTTAAAACTTCTGCTGAGCATCTGGGTTTGATTGCCAAACATGCTGCTTCATATAGAGAAGTTGTCTCATCTCCCTGGTCCTAAAGCTATGTCTAAATGTAGTATTTATGTGTAGAAGGGTTCCACCACCATTGTAAATCTTGCCAGACACGCTATTTAGCCAAAAGTATTGGGGCGCCTGCCTTTACACACACATGACCTTTAATGGTAGCCCAGTCTTAGTCCGTAGGGTTAAAATTAGATTTGGCCCACCATTTGCAGCTAGAACAGCTTCTGGAAGGCTGGGAAGCCTATCCAGAAGGTTTAGTGTGTCTTTGGCAGTGTTTGACCATTCTTCCAGAAGTCTATTTGTCAGGCCAGGCACTGATATTGGATGAGAAGGCCTGGCTCGCAGTCTCTACTCTAATTCAGCCAAAATGTGTTTTATCGGGTTGGGGTCAGGACTCTGTGCAGGCCAGTCAAGTTCCTCCACCCCAAACTCGCTCTTCCATGTCTTTATGGACCTTGCTTTGTGCACTGGTGTGCAGTCTTGTTGCAACAGGAAGGGGCCATCCCCAAACTGTTCACCAAAAGTTGGGAGCATGAAATTGTCCAAAATGTCTTGGTATGCTGATGCCTTAAGAGTTCTCTTCACTGGAACTAAGGGGCCCAGCCCAACCCTTGAAAAACAACCCCAGACCATAATCCCCCCTCCAGCAAATGATTTGGACCAGTGCACAAAGCAAGGTTCATAAAGATATGGATGAATGAGTTTTGGGTGGAGGAACTTGACTGGCCTGGACAGAGTCCTGACCTCAACACAACAGAACACCTTGGGGATGAATTAGAGAGGAGACTGTAAGCAAGAACCTTCTCGTCCAACATCAGTGCCTTTCCTCACAAATGCACTTATGGAAGAATGGTCAAACATTCCCATAGGGACACTCCTAAACCTTGTTGACAGCCTTCCCAGAAGAGTTGAAGCTGTTGTAGCTGCAAAGGGTGGGCCAACTCAATATTGAACCCTACGGACTGACTGCGACGCCATTACAGTTCATGTGCTTGTAAAGGCAGGCGTCCCAATACTTAGGCCAATATATTGTATATTGCTTGTGACACTGAGCATGGCTATGGACTTAGGCTTGGTTCACACCACAGAGATGCAGGCAACATGTTTGAGGCTGCCTGCTGGCTAAGTGAGTAGCAATTCTGTCTAGCAGCACAGGGGTTGCTGGTTCAATTCCCTAACATGCTAATGCTTGTGTTAAAGTTTATATGTTCTCCCTGTGTGGGTTTCTCACTACAATCCAAAGACATGCTGGTAATTTATTTGTCTCTAATGTAAGAAAGTTAATTTTGGACTTTAGATTGGAAGCTCATTGCAGCCAGGGACTGATGTTAATGGGGGTTATTTACGAAAGGCAAATCCACTTTGCGCTACAAGTGCAAAGTGCACTTGAAATTGCACTGAAAGTGCAGTCACTGTAGATCTGAGGGGAAGATCTGAAACGAGGGGAAGCTCTGCTGATTTTACCATCCAATCATGTGCAAGCTAAAATGCTGTTTTTTATTTTCCTTGCATGTCCCCCTCAGATCTACAGCGACTGCACTTCCAAGTGCACTTTCAGTGCATTTTCAAGTTCACTTTGCACTTGTAGTACAAAGTGGATTTGCCTTTCTTAAATAACCCCCAATGTTTGTTAGCACTAATCATGCCCAGGGACTTGGACATTTAAAATTGTAGGGTTTACACTGCACAGGTACATATGCTTAGAAAACTGTTGCTTTGTGGATGCCAATAGACTTCGATCTTTGGCCTGCAGCTTGGCCTGCAGATTTGATGCACATAGCCAAGGGCTAACACAGTTGCGAATAGTATTATGCTACTGCACCTTATCAGATGCAATCACTTTAGACATACACGAAGAGACAGATTGAAAGATACTGGTTTGCGTGTACTTCTATTGGGCGTGTGTCAGTGTGCTAACAATACAACCGCTCTTATATAAAGGGCTGCAGTAGGGGGTGTTTGTTTGGCCTGAGAAGGTCAGGTTTTTTGCTGTGATTTGTGGGGAAGAAGAAATGATATTGTGCATATTCACAAATGCCCAACTAGGGTTGTTTGCTGAAATTCTTGTACATTTTTTCCATCAAAAGTGGGTTTTTGTGGCCATGCTGTCGATGCTGTGTGTGTATTATTCCTGTCTGACCATGCAAACATGGTTTGAGAGCATGCGCTGACCTTCTACTCTTTGATCTCATTGCTTAATCGTGTACACAGAAATGCAGCTTCCAGCAGAACACGGTCACCAATGTATGTATGTGTGGATTGTGGGGTGGTGGTGGGTGTTATGTTTTGAATAAGTGTCTTTTTTAATATTATGTTGGAATGCTTTGTAAGAATGACTTTGTTTCTATAATCTTGCAGATAAAAAAGGGGTGTGTTGACCGTTATACACTGAAAGTAAAACTGTGTCCACTCTAAGGTTTAGACACATGTTAGAGCCCTTAAAATCCAATTGCTAACTGTTTTGCTAAATGTATCACCATATATCCTGTAGAATTTTTTTTTTTTTTTTTGCTAGTAAATTCATGTACATAATTTTGTTTCTGCTGGCAAAGTAAAAGTATATTATTGAGCTTGTTTGTTGTAGTGTTTGTTTTTTTTTCTTCCTCTTTTAATTAGTTTTGGGGGTGGTGGTTTTGGGGAAGTGCAATATGTTTTTGTATTTTATAATTTTCTATATGTATTTGTGCCCCAAAAAAACTTTTCTCCCGGGTTCACATTGATGCTACTTTGAAATCAGGCTACTTCATTTGAAGAAAACTAGTCTTTTCTCCCTGGTTCACATTGATGCTACTTTGAAATCAGGCTACTTCACTTGAAGTAGCTCGAGTTCAAAGTAGTAAGGTCAGCGCGATTTCAGGTGCTACTTGATAGACATCTGTGTGGCTTCATACACAGATGTCTATTGAAGTCACACCTGAAATCAGCAAAAGTAGTGCAGGAACTACTTTTGCTAACCGATGCGGCGCTGCAAAATCGGTGTCACATCAATTGGAACAGTGCCATTGCTGCCAATAGGCTGTGACTTGACATGCTATTTGATCTCTCAAATCGCATGACAAATCACTCCAATGTAAACCTAGGCTTCAGTACACCTGCAAGTAAGTGATGAAGGTGGAATCTTTATATATAACAGCTGTGGAGAATTGCAAGTAATGAATTCAGCTGGTGGATAGGCAGTGTTGTATGTGTCAGCTCTGGTTCACATTGGTGCGATTTGACATGTCAAATCGGTGGCAATTGCACCGTTCTAATTGGTGCGACTTTGGGGTGCGATTTGTATTGATATCAGTGCAGAAACCTGCACAGATGTCTCTGATGTTGCCCCCAGCATTCGGGACGGACATGCGGGAATGAAATTGTGAGTTCAGCTGAACGATTTCCTCCCTCTGTCAGTGTGAACCAGGCCTCACACTGGTCCTTTGTCTTTGTAATTCACCTGCTGCTATCCCAGGGACACCATTTCTTATCAAAACGCACTTAAGTTAACCTTCAAATATATGTAGAAATACAGATTTGCATATCTGCAAATTAACGAAAATAAAAAATACTAATCATGGTTGCGATCAAATATTCGCAGCTGCGATCAAAAGAGCGTGGTTTCACCTTCTGACCTGGAAATAAGTCATTGTAATCACCCAGAAGTTCCTGTGCTGGTCAGGATCTCCATCTAAGTGGACATGGCGAGGTCTCTCTTTAGCAAAGAGGAGGTGCTGCTGATTTGCCGGGTAAGTGTAGGATATGTACTTGTGCTTACTCAATGTGGGGTGGATGTGGTAGTTAGATTTGGTGTGGGTGGGGTTTATTGATTTGTTTGACATCACCACTAGGGATGAGCCGAACACCCCCCGGTTCGGTTCGCACCAGAACCCGCGAACGGACCGAAAGTTCGCACGAACGTTAGAACCCCATTGACGTCTATGGGACTCGAACGTTCGAAATCAAAAGTGCTCATTTTAAAGGCTAATTTGCATGGTATTGTCCTAAAAAGGGTTTGGGGACCCGGGTCCTACCCCAGGGGACATGTATCAATGCAAAAAAAACTTTTAAAAACGGCCGTTTTTTCGGGAGCAGTGATTTTAATGATGCTTAAAGTAAAAAAAAAAAAGTGAAATATTCCTTTAAATATCGTACCTGGGGGGTGTCTATAGTATGCCTGTAAAGTGACGCGTGTTTCCCATGTTTAGAACAGTCCCTGCACCAAATGTCATTTTTAAAGGAAAAAATCTCATTTAAAACTGCTTGCGGGTTTAATGTCATGTCGGGTCATGGCAATATGGATGAAAATCAGTGAGACAAACGGCATGGGTACCCCCCCAGTCCATTACCAGGCCCTTTGGGTCCTGTATGGATATTAAGGGGAACCCCGCACCCAAATTAAAATAAGGAAAGGCCCTATATACTCTGAACAGCAGTATACAGGCGGTGCAAACAAGACAGGGACTGTAGGTTTGTTGTTAAGTAGAATCTCTTTGTAATTTTGAACGGGTACATTTTTAACGTGTTTAGCTCCAGCCAAAAAATCTTTTTTAAGCTTGTTGGAAAACATAGGGAAGGGTTATCACCCCTGTGACATTTGTTTTGCTGTCTTTCCTCCTCTTCAGAAGATTTCACCTCACTTTTTTGTCCCAATGAAAAATGTTTTTTGAAAATTTGGGTTTTTTTGTGGAACAAGGATTGGAAAGCATCAGTGGAAAGGACAAATTGTTTTCCCATATTAACTCTTACAGGAGAGAATTTCCCTTCCTAGGGGTAGATTTCATCTCACTTCCTGTTGTCTCCTTCCATTTGCAAGTAGGAGTCGTTTGTAAGTTAGATGTTTGAAAGTAGGGTCCTGCCCTATATACTCAGCAGAAATTTGGGCCTTAGGTGTTGCTGTGGCCACAACACTGTAAGCCCTCACAGGGCCCTGCTGTGAAATATTAGATCAAGAATTGTAATTACATGCCCCTGTTGAACAGGAGCTGAAAAATTAGGCCTTAGGCACTGGTGCTGGTGCCACAACACTGCAACCCCTCACAGACACTCTAGTTGGAACGCAGGAACGAGCCCTGCTGCAAAGTATTGCTTCAAAAATTGTAATTACACGCCCCTGTTAGACAGGGGCAGAAAAATTGGGCCTTAGGCACTGGTACTGGTGCCACAACACTGCAACCCCTCACAGACACTCTAGTTGGAACGCAGGAACGAGCCCTGCTGCAAAGTATTGCATCAAAAATTGTAATTACACGCCCCTGTTAGACAGGGGCAGAAAAATTGGGCCTTAGGCACTGGTGCTGGTGCCACAACACTGCAACCCCTCACAGACACTCTAGTTGGAATGCAGGAACGAGCCCTGCTGCAAAGTATTACATCAAAAATTGTAATTACACGCCCCTGTTAAACAGGGGCTGAAAAATTGGGCCTTAGGCACTGGTGGTGGCGCCCAGAACCAAAAATGTTCTTACAATCAGCGTGATGATTGAGGAGGAAGAGGATAATTACTCAGGGGTAGTCACTCAGCATCAGCATAGGCAGTCTTTGAAGGGATCTGAGATTTCAAAAAAAATTATTCGGTTACATCAGCATCAGGTGCTTGGTAGCTGGTGGTGATCCAAGACTGATTCATTTTTATGAAGGTCAGCCGATCGACCGAGTCGGTGGACAGACGCACCCTGTGATCGGTTACCACGCCTCCAGCAGCACTGAATGTGCGTTCCGAAAGAACGCTGGATGCAGGACAGGCCAGTAGCTCAATTGCATACTGTGCAAGCTCTGGCCAGTGATCCATCCTCAAGACCCAGTAACCCAGAGGATTTTCGGTGGGAAAGGTGTCCAAGTCTGATCTTGCCCCTAGGTATTCCTGCACCATGTAAAACAGACGCTGGCGATGGTTGCTGGAACCGATCATACCTTGGGGCTGCGGACCAAAAAATTGTCTGAACGCATCGGTCAGACGGCCACCTTCTCCACCGCTCCTTCTTTGACTGACCAAAGCCTCAGCAACACGTTGTCCAGAAACAGGAGTTTGTAACCTCCCAGTCTCTGGGAACGCGTTGCACAGACCTTTCTGCAAGGCCTCCCGAAGATGTTTCATCCTCTGCTCCCTCTGCGATGGCAAGATAAGGTCCGCAACCTTACCCTTGTAACGTGGATCAAGGAGGGTTGCCAGCCAGTATTGGTCCTTCTCCTTGATACCACGAATACGAGGATCCTTACGCAGGCTTTGCAGGATCAGGGAGGCCATGCAGCGTAGGTTTGCTGAGGCATTCGGTCCGGAGTCCTCTGGGTCACTAAGGACAACAACGTCCGCAGCCACCTCCTCCCAGCCACGTACAAGTCCATGTGTTCCTTGGGACTGATCCCTTAAAGACTGCTGCTGATGCTGAGTGCCAGGCTCCACCTCCATACTGACACAATCTTCCTCCTCCTCCTCCTCCTCCTCGTCCTCTTCCTGTGTGATCGGCGGGCACGCAGGAACACTGTCTGGATAAAGGGGGCCTTGAGAGCTAAGGAAGTCCTCCTCTTCCTGCCTCTGTTCTGCCTCAAGTGCCCTGTCCATTATTCCACGCAGCGTGTGCTCCAACAGGTGGACAAGGGGGACAGTGTCACTGATGCATGCACTGTCAGTGCTCACCATCCTCGTGGCCTCCTCGAATGGTGACAGGACAGTGCATGCATCCCTGATCATGGCCCACTGGTGTGGGGAAAAAAAACCAAGCTCCCCTGACCCTGTCCTGGTGCCATAGTCGCACAGGTTCTCATTGATGGCCCTCTGCTGCGTGTGCAGCCGCTGCAGCATGGCCAACGTTGAGTTCCACCTGGTGGGCATGTCACAGATTAGGCGGTTCTTGGGCAGGTTAAACTCCTTTTGGAGGTCCGTCAGCCGAGCACTGGCATTATATGACCGGCGGAAATGCACACAGACTTTCCTGGCCTGCCTCAGGACATCCTGTAAGCCCGGGTACCTGCCCAAGAACCGCTGCACCACCAAGTTAAGGACGTGAGCCAAACAGGGCACATGGGTCAGTTGTCCCTGTCGGAGGGCAGAGAGGAGGTTGGTGCCATTGTCGCAAACCACCATTCCTGCCTTAAGTTGGCGTGGCGTCAACCACCTCTGAACCTGCCCCTGCAGAGCTGACAGAACCTCTGCCCCAGTGTGGCTCCTGTCCCCCAAGCACACCAGCTCAAGCACCGCATGGCATCTTTTGGCCTGCGTACTTGCGTAGCCCCTTGAACGCCTACGGAGCACCGCTGGTTCCGAGGAAGAGGCCATGGAGGAAGAAGAAGAGGAGGGGGTGGAGGAGAGAGGTGTGTCACAATTAGCATTTTGGAGGCGTGGTGGCGGAACAACCTCCAACACTACTGCACCTTGTCCTGCATCCTTCCCAGCTGCCAGCAGAGTCACCCAATGCGCCGTGAAACTTAGGTAACGTCCCTGTCCATGCCTGCTGGACCATGAGTCAGCGGTAATATGCACCTTACCGCTGACCGCCCTGTCCAGCGAGGCATGGACATTGCCTTCCACATGCCGGTAGAGAGCCGGAATCTCCTTCCGTGAGAAAAAGTGGCGTTTGGGTACCTGCCACTGAGGAACCGCACATTCCACAAACTCACAGAAGGGGGCAGAGTCTACCAACCGAAAAGGCAGCAGTTGAAGTGCTAGCAATTTTGCCAAGCTAGCATTCAACCGCTGGGCATGGGGATGGCTGGGAGCAAACTTCTTTCGGCGGTGCAGCAGCTGGGGCAGGGAAATTTGCCTGGTACAATCTGACGTCGGTGTACCAAAAGCAGATTGCCCACAAGTACTTGGCTGTGACACACCTAATTCTACACCTTCATTCCTCTCACTGCAGGTCTCAGAGAGGACTGAAGGTCTAGTGGGGTTGGAAATCTCAGCTGATGAGGAGCAAGGAGAGATCCTCTTTGTTCTTTGGTGTGGGTCTTTTAGATACGCTTGCCAACGAACTGCATGGCAGGTCAACATATGTCTGGTCAAGCATGTGGTACCCAAGCGGGAGATGTTTTGGCCACGCGAGATACGCTTGAGACATATGTTGCAAACAGCAGCGGTGCGATCTGATGCACTCGTCTCAAAAAAGGCCCACACCAAAGAACTTTTTGAATAACGCGCAGAGACTGCAGCGCCCTGCACATGTGGAGCTTTGGGGTGTGATGCAGTCAATGTGCTGCCCTTAGGCTGGCCCCTGGAGGGCATCCTGCCTCGTTGGTGATGTGCCGCCTCCTCCTCCTCCTCCTCCTCCTCCTCCTCCTCCTCTCTATCAGGCACCCACGTTGAGTCAGTGACCTCATCATCCCCTCCCTCCTCATCACTGGAGCAAACCTGGCAGTATGCTGCAGCAGGGGGAGCATGACTGCCAGATTGCTGTCCTTCTTGGGCACCCCCTCTGTCCGTGCTCATGTTACTGCCTTCATCGAGCTCAGTATCATCATCAGAGCCTTCCAAACGCTGGGCATCCTCCTGGAGCATGTACCCAACACTGTGGTCAAACAGTTCGAGGGAATCCTCAGGAGGACATGGTGGAGCTAGGGAAGGAGTCACTGATGACATTGAGCTGAGGGAAGAGGCCGCTGCTTTGCCAGACAAAGCACCATGGGCATGGGTGAGAGAGGATGAGGAGGATGAGGACGGCTTGGTCATCCACTCGACCAAGTCTTCCGCATGTTGCGGCTCAACACGGCCAGCTGCCGAAAAAAAGGCCAAGCGTGTCCCATGGCCACGTGCTGATGAGGATGCACCGTCTCCACGACCAGCACTAGACACAGAGCCTGCTTGCCCTCTCTTATTGGCTTGTGACTGTCTGCCTTTCCTTCTTGGCCTTCCAGACATACTAATGGCCTGTAGCTGCACTAAGCTGGGATAGAACACCTGTAATTTTCTTCAGGTAGCTTTATATACTGTAACCAGACAAGCCTGCCTGTCAGTAGGAAGATAACAGGAACGGATCTAGCTGAACACTGTGAGCAGGACGCACTGCACTAAATGTAAATAGCAGGAACGGATCTAGCTGAACACTGTGAGCAGGACGCACTGCACTAAATGTAAATAGCAGGAACGGATCTAGCTGAACACTGTGAGCAGGACGCACTGCACTAAATGTAAATAACAGGAACGGATCTAGCTGAACACTGTGAGCAGGACGCACTGCACTAAATGTAAATAGCAGGAACAGATCTAGCTGAACACTGTGAGCAGGACGCACTGCACTAAATGTAAATAGCAGGAACGGATCTAGCTGAACACTGTGAGCAGGACGCACTGCACTAAATGTAAATAGCAGGAACGGATCTAGCTGAACACTGTGAGCAGGACACACTGCACTAAATGTAAATAGCAGGAACAGATCTAGCTGAACACTGTGAGCAGGACGCACTGCACTAAATGTAAATAGCAGGAACGGATCTAGCTGAACACTGTGAGCAGGACGCACTGCACTAAATGTAAATAGCAGGAACGGATCTAGCTGAACACTGTGAGCAGGACGCACTGCACTAAATGTAAATAGCAGGAACGGATCTAGCTGAACACTGTGAGCAGGACGAACTGCACTAAATGTAAATAGCAGGAACGGATCTAGCTGAACACTGTGAGCAGGACGCACTGCACTAAATGTAAATAGCAGGAACGGATCTAGCTGAACACTGTGAGCAGGACGCACTGCACTAAATGTAAATAGCAGGAACGGATCTAGCTGAACACTGTGAGCAGGACGCACTGCACTAAATGTAAATAACAGGAACGGATCTGGCTGAACACTGTGAGCAGGACGCACTGCACTAAATGTAAATAGTCTAGATAGAAGATAACAGGAACGGATCTAGCTAAACTGAATACAGTGTATATATATATATGCAACACCTGGGATGCATATATATACACAATACACTGTAAGTGCAGCTAACTGACTGACTGTTCTGCCTAATCTATCTAACTCAAATCAAATGACACTGTCTCTCTCTCTCTCTATCTCTCAGCACACCGTAACACACACTACACAGGGCCGCCGTGCAGGCGGCCTTATATAGTGTGGGGCGTGTACTAAATCCCCTGAGCCATAATTGGCCAAAGCCACCCTGGCTTTGGCCAATTACAGCTCTCTCTACTGACGGCGCTGTGATTGGCCAAGCATGCGGGTCATAGTGCATGCTTGGCCAATCATCAGCCAGCAATGCACTGCGATGCCGCAGTGAATTATGGGCCGTGACGCGCCACACGAATTTGGCGCGAACGGCCCATATCGTTCGCAATTCGGCGAACGACCGAACAGCCGATGTTCGAGTCGAACATGGGTTCGACTCGAACACGAAGCTCATCCCTAATCACCACACATTTGCTTCCGGCTCATGTGCACACATCACTTCCTGCATTTGTTCTGCTGATGTAAATCAGTAAGGACTATGCAAGTATAAATGAGAGCTCCTTTTATTAAAATATATTTGACTTGTTTCACAGTTGGGTGACTTTTCCAGCAAATTTGGACCTCCGAGTTGTATGACAAGTTGTACCCCATGATTCTCAATGACAACCATTCATATCTGTGTTACTTTAAGTCGCACCAACTTCAAAATAGTCCCTGTACTACTTTGGTGTGACTTTCATGTGACTTGAGGTACATAGGGCGCAATATTACACAGGCATTACCAGAAGTTGGGGCCAAGTTGCAGCAGCAAAGTGGCAGCAAAATAGTGTGACTTTCAGGTCGCAGCAGTGTAAATGAAATTCAAGGTAACACCTTTGAATTTGGCCCTATTGTCACTTGTGCATCCTGAAAGTGTGGCAAATTCGTCCCTGCACTACCTTGGTTTGACTTTGATGCGATTTGAGGTCCATACACCACAAGATTACACAGACATTGCTTCAAGTCATGGCAAAGCTGTGCAATTTTAAGGTCGCACAAGTGCAAATGGGGCCTTATTCAAAGATGTTATCAATTAATCTAATTAGGTTACTTTCACACTTGGGTGACTTTTCATGCAGCTTTGGACCTCAGAGTCACGTGAAAAGTTGTCCTCCATGATTTCCATTCATATCTATGCAACTTCACCCAAGTTCACATAGCTCTGAATTGACATGTTAAATTGCAGGCCAAATCGGCACCTATTGACGGCAATGGAACTGTCTGAATTGGTGCGACACCACAACGATTCACAAAAGTAGTTCCTGCACTACTTTGGGTGACTTCAGGTGGCAATTTCTTACCTCCCAACTTTTTGAGATGGGTATAAGGGACACCTGTTAGCAAAAGTATGTAGGCATAGGACACGCCTCCTAAAACACCTTCTTAAAGGGGAATTATTAAAAAAAAAACATTTTAGTTAAACCTCTAAGTGCTTTTTTTTTTCTCCAATAATACTCCTTTAGATTTGCTTTGAAAATTTACAAACAAAGCAATTTAGAAATTAGATGAAAGGTTTAGCGCTGGGAAACCCTTTTTGAAAGATAAAAAGTGCATTTTATATATAACTATACAGATCAGAGCAAAATGAGGGACAAATGTGGAGGAAAGAGGGACAGAGGGACTTTGTTCCAAATCAGGGACAGTTGGGACCTATGTGATTTCACTAGATATCTGTGCAGGAAAGTGCACTGATGTCTCTGAAATCGCTCATAAAATCAGGCTGAGGCCCCTTTCACACCCGTGCGACTTTGGACATCAGAGTCCCATGACAAGTCATACCCCATGATTTTCAATTTGTACCATTCATATCTGTGCGACTTCAAGTCACACCGACTTCAAAGTAGTCCCTGTATTACTTTGGTCCGACTTTGATGCGAGTTGAGGTCCATAGACCTCAAGTTTACACAGGCATTCCCTGGAATCGTGGCAAAATTGCCGATGCAAAATCGCGGGAAGATTGCGCGCCTTTCCCTGCGACTCCTGCGTTCATAGGCCTCAAGATTACACAGGCATTGCTTAAAGTCTCATCAAAATCGCGCAACTTTCAGGTCGCACAAGTATGAAAGGGGCCTAAGTCACTGTGCTGAGTACTATTATACCTAGAATATAAAGTAGTCCCACCATCAAACACTGGTAAACGTATGTTCTCAAAATAATTGTGCTCAAATGGCTGAAATTCACACAGAAGGTATCACCTACTGAAAGCTTGCATTAGACTCAGCAGCATATGCTGAAAAGAGGCGAACGCCTATAAGCCAATGCCACATCAGCATGAGCATGGTTGTTACTATAATATTAATGCCTGAAACGTAAAACATTATTGTATAGAATCAAACAATAGTAAATGTATTTTCTCTGTAGGCATGTGCTCAGCTCTGTAGCATAGCAGTATGCCCTGCTGCACTCAAAGGTTCAAACCATGAGTTCACAATCCCACTAACAGCCTCACCTCCTGAAAGCGTGCATTGTACTCAGCAACATAATTAGCCAATGCACATCAGTTTGGTTTATTCCATATTTTAACTCTTCAAATGCATGCAATGGTATGTACTTATTCAATAATATTATGGTGTGGAATTCCAAAAATCAAGGAAAAAAACATCGTAGGGTCCTCCCCAGTACATACCAGGCCCTTCGGGTCTGGTATGGATTTTAAGGGGAACCCCACACCAAAATGTAAAATAAAATTGACGTGGGGTCCCCCAAAATCCATACCATACCTTTATCTGAGCATGCAGCCTGGAGGTCAGGATAGGGGGGGTGAGTGAGCACCCTCCCCTTCTGAACCATACCAGGCCACATGCCCTAAACAAGGGCCTCTTCCTGACAACCCTGGTTGGTGGTTGTCGGTCTGCGGGCAGGGGGTTTATTAGAATTTAACAAGGGGGCTCCCAGATCCTGCCCCCCTATGCGAATAGGTATGGGGTACCCCTACCTGTTCACCAAAAAAAGCAATGAAATGTAAAAATATCAATAGCCGGTTTTTGACCAGTCCTTTATTGTAAAATAGCTCAGAGCTGTCTTCTTCCCTGAGCCGTCTTCTCCAGATGCTGTCTCTCCCTCCTCCATCTTATCCCCGAGCTGTATTCTCCCAGAGCCGTCTCTCCTGCCGCCGCCATCTTTTCCATCTGCTGTGTTCTTTCACACCGGCGGTTTCCCGCTAATAAAAAAAAGCCGCTCTTCTTCTGTGGCAGTCTTCCTTCGCTGTGTTGTCACCCGCTGTGTGGCGTCTCTTACATAGCCATGGAGCGGACTCTCCGGGTGACATTCTCAGATGGCCACAGAAGACCGCTACAGAAGAAGAGCGACTTTTTTTTTATTAGTGGATAACCGGCTGCGCAGAAGAACACATCAGTGGGAGAAGACGGAGGTGGCAGGAGAGACAGCTTGGGGAGAAGAAACATCAAACACTAGTAAATGTATTTTCTATGTATGGTTGTTCTATGCCCAATAGGCTAGTGGTCAGCACTTCTACCTTGAAAAACTCAGGCTTTGAAGGACTCTTGGGTTCAAATCCCACAGAGAGATACTAAAAGACTAAATTGGTGAAAAAAAGGGCAAATGACTATTAGCCAATTAGCATATGCTGAAAATAGGTGAATGACAATGCGCTTTAATTTGGCTGATTCTATTATATTAACTCTTCAAATGCATGCAATGGTTTGTAAGTATTCAATAATATTATGGTGTGAAATTCCAAACACCACACACTAGCTAATGGCAGTTTACATTTCTTTGTTTGTTTATTTTAATTCGCTTGTGCACTGAAAAAATAAACACAGCTGGTGCATGGTAGGTTGGCTGGTATTTGAACTTGTACCGTGAGTGCTGTGGAGACATCTGAGCAGACTACTAAGCCATTGTGCTAAGTACATGATTAAAGAATGAACATAAATAATTACCGCTTTATAGTCACCTAAATTAAAAAAAAAATAAAAAGCAACATACAACAAATAGATAACCTAAATGTTTAATACATGTAACTTTACAGAATAGCAGACATTACTATGTAATAATCATTCATAACTGCATTCGTTAGCAAAAGAAGGAAAAAAACTAGGAATACTAATTGCAATATACATCAATAGATGCACACAGGTTAGAGCACATCTCACATAAAAAAGGTTTCTTTCACATACATGGATCATGGTTACAGTGCAGTGCTATATAACAACTTAGTAGAAATAGGCATTTGCATATACGCGGAATCGCTAATTAGCGCTGATTTTGAATTTACTAACGTTTGTAAGCCGCTAATAGCGCTCATTTTCATTCACACATTCACCTGTTAAAATTTTATTTGGCTAAAATGGGCGCTATTATTTGCAATAGTGCCCAGAACTTCCTGGCGCTATAGTAAATGACCCCCATTGCGTTTGTTATTTTGTATTTTAGTTAGCACTAATGCTGTGTGGGATAACAGCCATGTATAGCAAAGTATCTTTCTGTTTGTTACTTCTGGCTGCGTGAAGACAGCCATGCCCAAATCTCCAACTGTTATTCTTCTGTAATGAGGTTAACGCAATAATGCTCAAATCCTTCCAGCTTTTGTTTTTTATGTGTAAGATCCTGCCTAAATTGTACACTATATCAAACCGAAAACTTTTTTTTTGTTTTTTAATGTAGCGTGGGGAAGGATGAAATCTCCTTTTAGTTTTTACTGCTATCTGGGACTCCGACAGTTTTGTTTTATGCTTCCTGAAGCCTGACAACACTGAAATCCATTATTTCCGTTCACAGTGTCATGTGAATTTTTTGTCACTCTTTTTATATTGTAAAGCGCTGCGGAAACTGTTGGCGCTATATAAATCCTGTATAATAATGATAATAATGTGTTGTGTCATTTGTTGGGCGAGATCATGCGTTTTTATCCTCATAAGACTTCAATAGATGCAATTTTGTTCCTTACAACCATCATCTTCTTCTATAACTAACTTTTCATAGTCAAACACTAAAATGCATAAACCTGTAAATGCCGGAAAAATGCCTTCAAAAACATAAACAAGAAAGCTCACAAAATTGCTCAGTGCTCATGCTGACGTGTGAATCAAACAGCAGTTTTGGCCCTTCTTGGCTTTACTGAAAGATGTCATTGTTGTTTTGCTTCCTGTGCATACTTGCCAACAGTCCCCTTTTGTCCTGGTATTTGGGACTGTTTTTGGCACTGGCCGCAGCTTCTGGCTACGAAAATATGTCCGCCGCCTGATCTTTCCGGCTAGCTGGTCTCTTTCCCCATGTGTTCAGTGGAGAGGGGAGGGGCCTCCGTTCTGTGCAGCGAATCGGCTTCTCTCTTCAGTGTACATGTAGACAATTTGCTTGTACACTAAGCTGCATGGATCGGAGACCCTTCCCCTCTCCACTGAAAAGAGACCTGCAAAGACACATGGAGCTGCCTCCAACCCTCCGCCCCATGGCCTCCTGCTGCTCTGTGTCCGACGAGAGGCAGAGCCAAGGGACTCTACTGGGGACACCTGAGATGTAAGAAGGGACTCCGCTGGGGGCACCTGATGTAAGGAGGGACTCTGCTGGGGGCACGAGAGCCAGAACAGGGATTTGTGTGTGTAAACACACAAATCCCTGTTCTGACAGGGGAGGAGAGACAGAACGTGTGTTCCTACTAAGGAGGAACAGCGATCTGGCTCCTCGTCTAGTCAGTCCCATCCCCTCACAGTTAGAAACACACCTAGGGAACACACTTAACCCCTTGATTGCCCCTAGTGTTAACCCCTTCCCTGCCAGTGACATTTATACAGTAATCAGTGCATTTTTATAGCACTGATCACTGTATAAATGTCAGTGGTCCCAAAAAAGTGTCAAAGGTGTCCGATCTGTCCCCCGCAATGTCATAGTCCCGCTAAGAATCTCAGATCAGGAAGGAATCACCGCTCCAGGTGGATATGTGGATACAAGACTCTCTTCAGAACTGGAACACCAGGTGCAGGCTAAGCATATAGCAAATGAAGAAAAAAAGAAGTTCTGGACAGCCGCACTCTGGAATATAGTCTTTATTGTAAAAAATCCAAGAAATACAAGCCACAGCAGAAAATGGGACAAACGAGCTGACGCGTTTCACACTTAACAGTGCTTAGTCATAGCTGTGACTAAGCACTGTTAAGTGTGAAACGCGTCAGCTCGTTTGTCCCATTTTCTGCTGTGGCTTGTATTTCTTTGATTTTTTACAATAAAGGCTATATTCCGAAGTGCGGCTGTCCAGAATTTCTTTTTTGCTTCAAAAATCGCAAAACGCCGCCATTACTAGTAAAAAAAAAAAATAATAATAAAAATGCCATAAATCTATTCCCTGTTTTGTAGACGCTATAACTTTTGCAAACCAATCAATATACACTTATTGCAACTTTTTTTTACCAAAAATATGTAGAAGAATACATATTGGTCTAAACTGATGAAGAAATTTGTATTTTTCTTGGATATTTATTATAGCAAAAAGTAAATAATATTGGGGTTTTTTTTTTCAAAATTGTCGCTCTTTTTTTTGTTTATAGCGCAAAAAATAAAAACCGCAGAGATGATCAAATACCACCAAAAGAAAGCTATATTTATGGGAAAAAAAGGTCGTCAATTTTGTGTGGATGCAACGTTGCACGACCATGCAATTGTCAGTTAAATTGACTCAGTGCTGTATTGCAAAAAATGCCCTGGTCATTAAGGGGGCAAATCCTTTCAGGGCTGAAGTTGTCAATGGCACCCCATCGCACCTTGCCAATGCACATGCGTTTTTGAGCATCACAGCGGACAGGAACACACTACAATGCATTGTGGGGCACTGACCTTCAAAAAAACAGTACATGCACCTTTTTTGATGCATTTTAGTGCACCATGGGGACTATTTAGGAAGCACATTAATGCACTTTGTGTTAACATGCTGCAAAGGTTTGACTGTAGCCCAAGGCATACTAGCCCCTCAATCAATATTACTGCATACCATTGTAGCACACTGCTCTAGTAAGGCTGCTAGGTAAATTTACTTTTTGGCTTTAGTATAGTGAGTGGAGCAGTGATTGAATGTTTTTGTCTGTTCAGGGTTTCCTAAGCTGGATGTTCGAATACTCCCACCTTTTTCTCGAAGAAGCTTCCAGAATATAGGGCAGAGAGATGCTGATGACCAGTATGAATATTTATCATGCCCCAGCCAATCCTGGAAGGAGGTGTTCAGAAGGTGTCTGTGGAGGAGATAAATGTTTGGGACACTCTGGTTGAGTGCTCTTTCTCCCCAGTAGGGTTCCAAGTCTCTAGGGGGCTGTTGCCGCCCCCAGGGACAGCTGAAGTAAGCTATGGAGTTGCAGTCTGGGCCTCAGCAGGAGCTGGACTGAGGACCTAGAGGAGATTGCAGCTGCATTTCTCCTGGAAGGCACTTCCTGAAAGTACTGGTCTGGAGAACTCGCTGAGGATCTACCTGGATGTTGGATGGCAGACAGCTCCTATGACATTGTGAGTAAAGACCTAGTTGTGGACTTTTGGGTGTGCCTGTGTTGTAAAGGAACTAAGTGGCAAAGGTTGATAGATGGACTGCTGCTGTAGGGTCCTTGATATACTGGCCATTTCCCTCTAGGAAATCTGCTACTGGAAGATTAGAGAGATATTTGTCCTCCGTTATTGCTACTGATTGGTTTGGAGCAGGGGTCTCCAAACTTTCTAAATAAAGGACCAGTTTACTGCCCTTCAAACTTTAAGGGGGGGCACACTGTGGCCAGCAGGAGTAGAAAATGTCCTAGTGTCAGTGAGAGTCAACAGCGCCCCCTCTTTGGTGTTGGGGAAAAATAGTGTCCTCATCACTGGTGTCGGTGGGAGGAATAGAGCCCCATAGTTGGTGTAAGTGGAAGAATAAGTGTGCCATCATTGGTGTCAGTGGGAGGAATAGTGTGCCATCGTTGGTGTCAGTGGGAGGAATAGTGTGCCATCGTTGGTGTCTGTGGGAGGAATAGTGTGCCATCGTTGGTGTCAGTGGGAGGAATAGTGTGCCATCGTTGGTGTCAGTGGGAGGAATAGTGCCCCATCATTGGTGTCAGTGGAAGGAACAGTGCCACAATATTGATATCTGTGGGAGGAATAGTGCCCCATTGTCAGTGACAGGAACTATGCCCCACTGTTGCTGACAGTGGAAGGAATAATTCCCCAAGGGCCGGATAAAAGCAAGTAAAGGGCCGCAGTTTGGAGACCACTGGTTTGGAATGTCCTGTAGCCTAAAATCCTATTCACTGCTCTCAGCAAAACCTGTGAGAGCCAGGAGAAGAGGAGAGAGCCACTGCACATATGCACCGTGCTGGATCAAAATCAGGCTCAGGTAAGTACTGTATAAGGGGGGCGATACAGATAAACTGCTTTAAGCGTAGTAAAAATGATTCTCCTAGTGGCATACAGTGGGCAGTACCACCCCAAACATGACATATTTAAGTGAATAGGGCCATGCCACAACCAAGCCAAAAGCTGGGCTAATGGTTGCAGCATGGTATTCCCATTCAGAATTCGGAATGTGGGTTCAGGAGGTGGCAGTATTGTCAGCCGCACTTGTGTCGCTCTGTGAAAAGAAATCCATCACAGATCACTCTTGAAAGAGCGTCACAAGTGTAAATGGATCCTAGGAGGACTTTAGTGCAATTTCTTGTTGTTTTCTGTTGTGAAGGAAGAACATGAGTGAAGGGTAATCTCCCCAATGGGACACAGACAGTGAAAAAAACAAGCCAGACAAGGATTTCAACCATTCCCTACTCTCTCTAAAAGAAAAAAAAAAATTGGCTTTAGATATACTTTCAGTCCTGTTTATAATGCCTAGTGGGCCAACTCCGGACATACATAAAAAAATAAATATCTCCCCCACCTTCCTCTGATACAGAGAATATTGTTCCTTTTTCTAGTGTTGATGAAATGGAGAGGAATACTTGCCGTCATCTACAGTGCTGTCTATCGCCGGATCTGGTTGTGCTGACTGTTACTTCTCTTGCGGGACTGCCGACTGCCAAGCGACTGTGAATTAAAGTGTAACTAAATTCATTTTTTGGGTAGAGAGAGGAGAGGGACTAGAACACTTGTCAGGTTTTTATTGCTGTCTGTCTCCCCACTACGGAGATTTAACCTCTCTATTTG
Organism: Lithobates septentrionalis; assembly: GCA_037952835.1. Lineage (NCBI taxonomy): Eukaryota > Metazoa > Chordata > Amphibia > Anura > Ranidae > Lithobates > Lithobates septentrionalis. The sequence goes on along the minus strand of JBBDGP010000034.1, from coordinate 137,438 downwards.
TCCTCTATCAGATTTTGGGTTGTCACCAGAACAGGAATAGAGGGGAAATCTTCCAATGAGGATACTAATTCCAGTGACCCTGGTGACAACCAGGAATTCCCTCTCTTTGGAGTGATTTCCTCTCACTTCCTGTTTTGGCCAAGACAGGAAGTAAAGGGAAATCTCCGCAATGAGACACAGATGGCAAAAAAAACTGGCAGGGGTTTTAGCCTCTCTTACTTTATCCAAAATGAAAATAAATGTTTTGCCTTCAGTTCTACTTTAAGGTAAGTACGCCTCTGGCTTACATTCCTCCATAGTAGATGGAACAATACTTTTGCATCTGATGAAAGAGGGAGGAGCACATTGATATTTATTTTATGAATGCCCTGAGTACTGCTCTAAGTGCTGTTATGCCCCGTACACACGAGCGGAAATTCCGCCAGCCAAAGCCTGATGAGAGCTTTTGGTCGGAAAATGCGACCATGGTTATGCTCCATCGGACTTTTGCTGGCGGAATTCCAGCCAGCAAAAGATTGAGAGCAGGTTCTCTATTTTTCGGTCGGAAAAAGTTCCTATCCGAAAATGCGTTCGTCTGTATGCAGTTCGGACGCGCAAAAAAACATGCATGCTCGGAAACAATTCGACGCATGCTCGGAAGCAATGAACTTCATTTTCTCGGCTCGTCGTAGTGTTGTACATCGTCGCATTCTTGACGGTCGAAAGTTCAGAGAACTTTTGTGTGACCGTGTGTATGCAAGGCAAACTTGAGCGGATTTCTATCGGAAAAACCATCCAAGATTTTTCCGACGGAAATTCCGCTCGTGTGTACGGGGCATTACAGCTTGATAAAGCTGGCCATATGCTAGTAGAATTTTCATTTAAAGAACGTCATTCAATTTTAGTGGGATCAAATCAATGTTCGCTTTCGACTGCAGTGACAACAAAATTCAAAGGTGCTGGATAGAGAAGTTTTCTCAAATGAACACAGCAGGATATAGAAACGTTACAAGAGGGCCTACTTAGAATAGAGGGGTGGACAGCTTTATGGCAGATGAGGTTCAATGAAGGGAAATGTAAAGTAATGCACTCAGAAGCTAAACATTTGAATGCAAGTTACTCACTAGGGGGAGAACCTTTGGAGGAATCAAGGATAAAAAAAAAAGGATCTGGGGGCCCTAGTAGATGACATACTCAGCAATAGTATGCAATGCCAAGCTGCAGCACTCAAGGCTAGCAGACTATTAGCATGCCTTAAAAGGGTATTTACTCGAGAGATAAAACTAAGTCTATCACGTTACAAAACACTGGTTCGGCCTCATCTTAGCAATGTCATCCCGTTTTGGTCACCAATCTTTAGGAAGGAATGCTTGAACTGGAGAGAGTGCAGAGAAGGGTAACAACGCTAGTAAGGGGCTAGAGGACCTCATTTATGAGAAACGACTAAGAACACTAAACTTATTCTCCCTGGAGAAGAGGCGCTGAAGAGGGGATATGATCACGATATACAAGATTTTTATGAATGATTACTTTAGCATTGGAAGAAAACGATTTAATCTTAGTTCTCTAATAAGACACCCGACTGCACAATGAACTTAGACGAGAAGCTTTTCAATCTTACACTGAATAAGGAGTTCTTCACTGTTAGGGCAGTAAGGATGTGGAACTCTCTTCCACCATTGGTGGTGTAAGCGGGCAGTGTAGATAAAGTCAAAAAACGTTTAGATGTGTTTCTTAGTGAACATGATTTACAGGAAGATGGAAAATGGTGGTGACATATACACACTCCCACACAGGTTGAACCAGATGGACTTGTATCTTCATTCAACCTTACCAACCATGTACCTATGAACAAGTTTCTAACAGCAAATGTGGTTTTCAATAAGGAAAGTCCATTCACTCTAAAAACGAATATTAAAAGCAAGTGTTTTTTTAACCACTTGACCTCCCCCCCCTCCTTCATGACCAGGCCATTTTTTGCGATACAGCACTGCGTTACTTAAGCTGACAATTGCGCAGTCATGCAACCCTGTACCCAAATAAAATGTATGTCATTTTTTGGTGGTATTTGATCACCACTGACAATTTTGGGGGGAAACAAATGTTTTTACTTTTTCCTATAAAATGTATCCAATAAAAAATCAAATGTCTTCATAAATTTAGGCCAATATGTATTCTGCTACATATTTTTGGTAAAAAAATCCCAATAAGTGTAAATTGATTGGTTTCCACAAAAGTTATAACATCTACAAACTATGGTATACATAGAGGACATTTTTATTTTCTATACTAGTAATGGTGGCGATCAGTGACTTAAAGCGGGACTGTGATATTGCGGCTGACAATCGGACACTAATACTTTTGACACTGTGTGTGAACCAGTGACACTAATACTGTGATCAGTGCTAAAAATATGCACTGTCACTGTACTAATGGCACTGGCTGGGAAGGGGTTAAACATCTAGAGCGATTAAAGTGTTAACTGTGTGCCTAGCCAGTGTTTTTGTATAAACTGTGTGCTGCTTTTACTAAATGACTGCTTTGCAGGGACACAAAATCCATCACTTTCCCCATGTCAGAATGGAACTTTGCCTTGTTTAGTTCCATTCTGTGTCTCTGCCTGATGATCGGTGGTTGCCAGCGGACATCCATTGCCCGGCACACCCAGATCGGTTTCTGCTGTGAGTAATCACAGCAAAAGCGGCCCATCGGCGATAAAAAATACGTGATTCTGCACAGAATGGCTGCCCTGTAACAGTATATCTGCTATAGGACGGTTCTTAAGTGGTTAAAGTACTTTCAGAAAACATTCGCCAAGTCATCAAATGTACTGATAAGAATTTTAATACGAATGTTCACACAAATGTTTATTCGAAAATCTACTTATGTACAGCATGGCCAGCTTAAATCAGGGAATTTGCACACAGAATGAACATGCTCTCAATCATTCTATTCTCCTACCTATGGGAACATTCATTTCCTACTGCTGCTGCCAAATTACACAGGAAAAAGCAGAGGCAACCACTTATTGTTACTAAACTACAATCACCCCCCTTGGGGATTTAATTTCAGACTAGGTCAAATATTAAAAAAGTAATAAAGGAAAGAACAGATTGTTTCACAAACTCTCAGGGCTCATTTACATTCCCTGCATGCTAAAGTGTTAGTTTTTAGCATTCGAGCAGCTGTCGGTTTTCAGCTGTAGAGAGCTGAGGTGATGGAGTGGTGTGATGAGCATTTCAGGGGGGGTGGGGGAAGCTGGCCCCCCCGGGAGAAGACAGTGATTACTGCTAGCGGCTATAACAGCCGCTAGCAATAATCACAAGTAAAATACCGCAGGCTGGTTGTACCCAAATTGAACGATTGATCAACTTGGTACATTCAGCCTGCCCATACATGTTTCGAATCTTGTCCGGTTCTTGCTGATCCGGTCGAGATGCGAACCGTCTATGACTGGCCTAAGTACGTGTACTTTGTACTGGAGTTACCCTCTCCTGCCCCCTCTTTTTTCTTTTTAATTTTCCAAAAAATTGCGACAATAAAAAAACTTGCCATGCCTCTTACTAAATACCTTGGAACTGTCCTGACATTTTCGGGCATTTTCGGGCCACAAGAAATAAGATATGCTCTCAGTACATCAGGACTGATCAATTTTCAGATGTATACCATAGTTTGTGGACTCTATAACTTTTCTACAGACTAAACCAGTTTTTCTCAACACCGGTCCTTAAAGCGCCCCAACAGGTCATGCTTTTACTAAGGTAATTACTAAGGCAGTGAAACTGATCAAATTGCCTCCAACTTGTCTTGCATATACATGGTCACACAAATGTTGGCCAACAATTTAAGAACGTAGTGATGTACTAGACGTACTACCTGTTTTTTTCAGCTCTTTAGCGCCACCCTTTGGGCTCCTTCTGCTAATTTCGTTTTAGTAGAAGTTTGGTGAGTGTTGATTCGCGCTTTTCTTTTCGCGTTTTTCATTTGGCGCTTTTCAGTTTGCGCTTTTCATTTTGTGCTTTTCAGTTAGTTTCTGAACGGCCGTTCGTCAACCAGACATGTTGCGGAATCGGAGGAGATAACGTGTTATTTATTATTGGCCTTGGAGTTATTGCTATGACATTATTTTTTTGGTTGAATAATGATTTGATTTGGTAAATTTTCTATATTTTTGGATGCATAGAATGCACTTTTTGGTTAAGTTCTATTGGCAGATAGCATGTCTATTTTTTTTTTTAATGTACAATAAAAAAATTGTGTAGAATAATACTTGGCTATGTGTTTTACTTCAAATGACAGTTTGGGAGTAGGCAGTTACATTTTAAAAAATACAATGTAAAATTAACAAGGGACACCAACATAGTTGTATCTTTTATCTTAAAATCTACAGGATAATAGTGTTGTGGTAACTTGCACAAATAAAAAAAAAAAAAAAGCATAATAATAATATTCTTGATATCACTAGAAAAAAAAGCCTTTGGGAATTTGTTTGCAACAACTCCATCAGTATTACCAGCAAAGCAGCTTCATTATTATCCCATTAAAGAAGAAGAGAATTGTGCGCTGCATTTGGAGATTTCATAATTTGCCACGCCACGAATGTTAATTCTCCTTTACAAACGCTAGTTTACAAGACCGACCCGCTTCTGGCTCATCCGTGCTTCAAAGCATGTGTGTTTGTACTTTTGACTTTTGTCCGACGGACTCGTGTACACACGATCGGAAAATCCAACAACACACATTAGTTGGCGAAAAATTTGAAGACATGCTAGCCAACATTTGTTGGCGGAAAGTCCGACAACAATTGTCTGATGGAGCATACACACAGCCGGACTTACCGCCAACAACCTCACATCCAACATTTCCTGTCGGAAAATCCAATCGTGTTTACGCGGGATTACTGGACTAAACAACCACTGGTTTGGGTTATTTTCACCAAAGAAAGGTAGCAGGATACAGTTTGGCCTTTTAGTTTATTTATCAAAAAAGTGGTGATTAAATACCACCAAAAGAAAGCTCTATTTGTGTGAAAAAATGATAAAAAATGTCATATGGGTACAGTGTTGCATGACCGCACAATTGTCATTCAAAATGCAACACTGAAAGCGGAAAATTAGCCTGGGCAGCTAGTAGGGTGAAAGTGCCCGGTATTGAAGTCATTCCCCTTTGCAGTGCAGCCCCCTTTACATCACTGTGCCTCTTTACAGTGCATTTTTTTTCAGTTTTGGATAGAGTGGTGAGGGACTAGAACCATTGTTAGCTTTTTATTGCTGTCTGTATCCCAAATATTCTCACAAAGTGTGGAAGTCAGGCAAAATCTAAAATCTGAATTGTCATCAGAACAGAAGGGGAAATCTCCCAATGAAGACACACATTTTGGCTAAGATCAAGTGCAGTATCTGTTCTTATCAGCATCTAGAATGGGTGCTCTGCCATCATCCTTGCCTTAGGCCAGCCGGGGAGGGCTCCTCCCCCTCACCCGATTCCTGGGAGAATACAATGTCTAAGGTTGCAGGAAAGAAATTTGCTCCTTGTATCTCTGGCCTTATGGCTGGGTTGGCTGCCACCTGCACTTATATATGTTATGTCTTTTCACTCTGGATGGCAGGGTTTGGGTCTTTGGGGCTATCAAGAAGACTAGGGGAAGGATATGTGGCCATTAGTTTCTTTCTTCCCTTGCTCTTTGGGAGAGCCCCCTGCCTAGTACTCATTGGTCAGCTTCGGCTGATCATGAGCGTGGTCTGCCAAGCCTTTTGGCAAGGTAGACCTGAGCGTGCCTTACCCCTGTCAGGAGTTTAATGCTCTGAGGGAGTCCAAAGGCACACCCTAAGTGCACTTTTTGTTCACTTTTGGTGTTTAGTTTTTGTGCACTGCAAAGCAGGCTTGAAGATTTAAAAAAAAATTAAGACATTTTTCTGGTATGGATGGCGGCTGCCTTTGTCAGATGATGGGAGGTGCAAGGAGCTCTTGATGATGTGCCCCTAGGGTCGCATCTTAGGGGTGCCAGAAAATCACTATGGAGTTGATTTTCTAAAACTGAAGAGTGCAAATTCTGGGGCAGCTCTGCATAGAAACCAATCAGCTTATAACTTCCAGCTTTGGCAGATCTCTAATGCCCCGTACACACAAGCGGAATATCCGACAGAAAAAGTCCAACGGGAGCTTTTCATCGTATATTCCGATTGTGTGTATGCCTCATCGGACTTTTTACGTCGAAAATTCTGACGGACCTAGAAAGAGAACATGTTCTAAATATTTCCGATGGAACTAATTCCTATCGGGAAAACCGATCGTCCGTATGCTGTATGCCAAAAACGACGCATGCTCTGAAGCAAGTAGGAGACGGAAGCTATTGGCTACTAGCTATTGAACTTCCTTTTTCTAGTCCCGTCGTACGTGTTGTACATCACCGCGTTCTTGACAGTCGGACTTTGGTATGATCGTGTGTTCGCAAGACAGTTTCAGCGGAATTCCGTTGGAACTCAGTCGGAAAAACCTTCAGAGTTTATTCCGATGGGAAAACCGGTCGTGTGTACAGGGCATAAGAATCAGGGTCCACCTGTCTTCAGCCTAGATAGACCATAGATTTCCTGGCCTCTGTCAAGAGCCTTGTGCTGTGGGGGGGGGGGGGGGTAGTTCAGGCATTGAGGCCCTTCCTCTTCAGAGGCTGTTCTTATTCTGGACCTTGGTGCACTTTTTTGAGTGCTGTGATTTCACGGTTCAATCGTTTGATCACTGGGAATTGACTAAATACTGTACCATGGAGCTCCGTAAAAAAAAAAAAAAAAAAAACAGAAGAAAAAATTTTCTGGTCACAACTGTTCAAGAGGGGATTTTCTTCACTTTGAAGAAGTTTCCTCTCTCCTCTAAAACAGACAGTTGAAGAGATGGCACCAATGCCATCACCACCTCTTCCAAGTGATGTTTGCACCAGAGCTACAGTATATGGGCAATTACAGAGGTGAGAGCTGAGCCGTATTTAGCATAAGGTACTTGTGGGCCATTCCCTAAGGTGGAAGGGTTGGGGGGTACCAACAAGCCTAAAATTATACATAGTGTGATAACATTTTCTGTATTTTGTTTCTGCTTTTCTCTCTATATGTGGGCATTTGAGGCTATATTCAGCAAGACAGTTGTATGGAGAAGGGGAAGGTGAAGACATGTTAAAGTTCAACCAAAGGCAAAGCTTTTTTTTTTTTTATCCATTTTGGTCAGATAAAGGGAGGGTTATAACTCCTGTCAGTTTATTTTTTGCCATCTGTGTTCCACTGGGGAGATTGCCCTTCATTTCCTGTCCCATAGCCAAAACAGAAAGCAAGAGGGAATCCTTCCAAGGTGAGGGAATCTCTGATTGCACTGTGTTTGAAAGGGACCCAAAATGTTGATTTCTTATGCCTTATGTGATGCTGATTTCACAATAAACACGTGAAACAAAATTATTTGAAGTGTAGATGACTTTTGCATCTTCATTTCTGTTTGTCACCAAGGTCATCAGATTTAGTATACACATTGGAAGATTTTCCCCTCTTTTCCTGCTCTGGCGACAACCCGAAATTTGGGATTTACTTTCACTTTCTGTGATCAGGGCCTGCGCTACAATAAGGCAGCTTGAGCAGCCTGTCTTACATTACAAGGATGGGGGGGGGGGGGGGGGGGGGTAAATCCAAATCTCCAGCAACTTGCTGGGGGTTCGGATTTTTACAGTGCTGTAGGCGTGTTTTTTTAATGCTAGTAAAGCTGACTGACGGCTTTCATGTGGAAATGATACAAGTGGTCGTGGAGCCGCCTATTACTTTCACCACCACCGAAATGTGCTGCCTTTCCTACCCATGCAAGCCCCCCCCCGCCATGTTTACCAGGCTCTGCTATCCCACCTACAGGCCCAGTGCTGTCATGGCAGGTATCGCTGGCAAGGGTGGCTGGAGCTCAGCGGACCTCCATCCGCTCAGCCTCCCTCCTGTACAAAGACCAGGAAGTGACGTGTATGACATCACTTCCTGGACTGGAGCTGTCATTCTCCGGGATCAGTGCTGGGGGAAGTAGTTGATGGAACATGGTCTGTGTTCCATCAGCTGTAGTGGATTAGAGAGGAGACATCCGAGATCTAATAGACCCCGGGTGTCTCTATAAAGAGAACCTGTCACCTACATGCTATCACATAGGGGGCTATAGGTTCCCTATGTGATAGCCATCAAAGCTTTGTAAGAAAAAAATAAATAAAAATTAAACCAAAAATGTTTTAAGCATATAAGGAAACATATAAAACAATAACATAAGAAAATTCAGTCAATTTGCTGTCTCAGTCCTATGTTATAACAGAGCTTTAGGTTAGTCCACTGGATTCTTGACCAACACTCATGTGTAAGCACACATATGAAACTTAATATGATGACAGAAAGTGCATTCAGCTTAGTAGATAGTAGGTGATCTTAAACGGTTGATAAGAACGTGCACAATCCCACCACACACCAGAGTCTTCACCACGTGAGGCACACTCCCCCAGGGGGTTACACTCAGCAGAATTCAAAAAATCTCAAGCCTTAAAGTGAATCCTTTCAATATTTTAAAAGTAAAGTCATCAGTTATGCAGGGAGGTACTACGCAGCGTGAACAGCTCCGGTTAGATGTAACCATGAAAACATCACAGCTAAACAAAAGAGCTAAACATCACCAGGAAATACATAGTGCGGCTGGGGAATTCCCATAGACGCCATCTTGAGCAGCAGATCGGTGAATACACTATATATTATCTTACAGCTTGTACGTTTTCTGTATAAGGGAAGGTGTTTTTTTGGGCTTTTAAATAAATGTGTGAAACAATATTACACTATTGTAGAATCTCTGTTTTCATGGTCACATCTAACCGGAGCTGTTCACGCTGCCCAGTACCTCCCTGCATAACTGATGACTTTACTTTTAAAGTATTGAAAGGATTCACTTTAAGGCTCGAGATTTTTTGAATTCTGGTGAGTGTAACCTCTTGGGGGAGTGTGTCTCACGTGGTGAAGACTCTGGTGTGTGGTGGGATTGTGCACGTTCTTACCAACCATTTAAGATCACCTACTATCTCCTAAGCTGAATGCACTTTCTGTCATCATATCAAGTTTCATATGTGTGATTACACATGCGTGTTGGTCAGGAATCCAGTGGACTAACCTAAAGCCCTGTTAAAACCTAGGACTGAGACAGCAAATTGACAGAAGTTTCTTATGTTATTGTTTTATATTAGATTTTTTGAGATTTTATAATAGCAGCTTTTCTTTTATCTGTTTGGTTGGTGGTGCTTACTAATCAAGAGGTTTGGCACAAAAAGTCATAATACATTTATATAGATTTATATTATTTTTGATTAGTCACAAGTAACTTTGTGCTGAGTAGTGTAGGTAGGCCTTATTTTTACACTTTGTATTGCATATAAGGAGACATATAAATTAAAAAAAGTAAAACATTTTTAGAGCCACACACACACACACCTACAAAAATATGTGCATTGGGGCACCTATGTATGAAAATGGTGATTTTTAGGCACCTTTGCCTAAGTAGACAAAAATCCTTGCACCGGCCCAGTCTGTGATAACAACAAACAGGAAACATAGAGAGGGTGAATCTCCCCAATGGGGACACAGACAGCAATAAAAAAACTGACAGGTGTTCTATTCTCTCTCCACTTTAGTCAATCATAAAAAAAGTGTTGAATTTTGATTTATTTTAATAGGAGTCAGAATGCTATCTATAAATAAAAAAAACATGAAGCTGTCTATCTTTTGATTTTTTTTTGTAGTCTGTACAGCTGAAAGTTGTTTTGCGTATAAAGCAGAGCTTCCTGTAATAAAGACCAATCACTGCTGCTCTCCCTCCTTGTGCAGGGTGACTGGTCTTGTCTCCGCCCCTCCTGCAATTTTCTGCAAGAAGCCTGTAGTGGGTGGAGTCTGTTGGACCCTTCCACAGCTCTACTCTCTGCACAGGCTATGTACAGCACAGTGATGATGTCACTTCTACTGTTAAAATGCATATCTGTGTTTGCAAAGCCATTTAGTGCACATAAACCGGATAACCTATCCTTTGTGGTTATTGAGGAGCATTTTTTAATATATTTAATATATCTTTGTGCCCAGAGATCAGCTTTAAAAGTGTATTCTAATTTTTATTAATCACGTGACACAAGGGGAAGCACTTGTACAAATGTACACCATTATTTATGTGTTACAAAATCACTGTGGTGTCTAAATGCAGTCCTGAGTTGGAGGAGGAAAGGCTAATTACTTTTATCCAGCCATATTTTATATGGACACGATCCAAGAAATGACAATGCAAGCCTGTATGGTCTTTTGGAGAAATGTCTTTGGTAAGATATCTCTAGAGTGTTGCAAACCTTGTATAATAAATTTGGTACATTGAGGCTGTTATGTCAAACTTTTTGAACTCCTAGCGATTGAAACTATGAAGCCTCTGTTCGCTGGATGTTGCAGGAAGTGGCACCACCTACTGGCAATTGAAAACATTACAACCCAACCTCAAGTGTAGAATTGTAAGTGGATAGACCAGCCTTTCTCAACAACTTTTCTTCCTGAGGTTGCTAGAGGTTCATTGAGCAATGGGAATCTTCTACCTCTCAGATGAGTAACTACTGACACCAATGATCTTTTTAGCTATCTATGGAGGGGGGGTATTCTTTCTACTGACCCTCAATGTAAGGAGCATTCATACAATGGGCTGTAGATATAGTAATTATTAGCAGGGGTTTCCTGAGACTAGGAAGGTATTTCAAGGGTTCTTTAGAAAGATTTAGAAAGACTGGGATAGACACTGTATTTATTGGTGTCTGCTTTTACATTTGAATGTACTAAGGTGTCTGTTTAACGACTTGGAGTTCGCACTATAGCCAAATGACGGCCACAGCGCGGACCTGAATTTCCGGGAGGCCGTCATATGACGTCCTCCTCTTTGCACGCTCCCCGCGCGCCCCCTGAAGGGCGCGAGCGGCGCGTGCTGTGATCACCGAGTCACTGAGACTCGGGTGATCACAGATCCGAGGAAGGGGCCGATCCCGGGCCCTTACCACGTGATCAGCTGTCAGCCAATGACAGCTGATCACGTGATGTAAAGAAAAGGTCGGTAATCTTTTTTTTTTCTCCTCACGCTGACAGCTCAACGGCTTATGTGCAACGGATATGGGTCCCGAAGAGGAAGGAGGCACATCTGCCTCATCTGTGCCCACATTTACAGCCTACCAGTGCCACCTGCCAGTGTGCACAGTGCCCACCAGTGCCGCCTATCAATGCCCATGAGTGCCACCTATCAATGCCCACAAGTGCCACCTATCAATGCCCACCAGTGGTGCCAATCAGTGCCTCATCAGTGCCACCTAGCAGTGCTGCCTATCAGTGTAACCTATCAGTGCCCATTATTGCCACCCATCAGTGCCCATCACTGCCACCTATCAGTGCCCATCACTGCCACCTATCAGTGCCACCTATTAGTGCCACTTCTCAGTGCCCACCAGTGCCACCTATCAATGCCCTTCAGTGCCACCCATCAGCGCCACCTCTCAGTGTCACCTCTCAGTGCACACCAGTGCCGCCTATCAGTGCCTACCAGTGCTGCCTATCAGTGCCCACCAGTGCTGCCTTACCGGTGCCCATCAATGCAACCCATCGGTGCCCATCAGTGCAGCCCATAGGTGGCCATCAGTGCAGCCCATCAGTGGTTATCAGTGCAGCCTATCGGTGCCCATCAGTGCAGCCTCATCAGCGTACATCAATGAAGGAGAAAAATTACCTGTTTGCAAAATTTTATAACAAAATAAAAAAAAAAAAAAAAAAAATTTAAATTCGGTCTTTTTAAATTTAACAATAACAAAAAATAAAAAACGCAGAGGTGATCAAATACCACCAAAAAAAAGCTCTATTTATGGGGAAAAAATTATAAAAATTTCATTTTGGGTACAGTGTTGTATGACCGCGCAATTGTCATTCAAAATGCATTAGTGCTGAAAGCTGACAATTGGTCTGGGAAGGAGGGGGGTTTAAGTGCCCAGTAAGCAAGTGGTTAAAAAACCATTATAAGAACTGCACTATCACAGTTTGTTTTCTCTGCACAACACAGTGATTTTCCAGGAGTATGCTCTTAATCCAAAGTACTCGCATATCAAAGTGAGTTTTTCCATGGAAGTCAATGGAAATGAAAATAATTTGTTCCGCATTGACTTCAATGGGATGCCTCGGAAACGGCCGGAAAGGCCCGAGGACACGTCGTCTGACCTCGGCAAACGTCGGAAAGGCTCAGAAACGGAGTATTTCCGTGTATTTCCGTGTCTTTCCGAGCATTGCCGAAAGGCGGCGATCGGCTGCGATCGTTGATCGTTGCTGTTCAGCTCAGCTCGGTTCCGGTGCCCCCGCACGTCAGGCCAAATGCGGTACTGCAGGCCCTACTAGGTTGAATTCTGCTCGTCTTGCGAGACAACACTCTCAAACTGAGTCAGAATTTTTTTTAAAAAAGTTGCTCGCAAATCAAAACGCTCTCAAACCAAGTTACTCTTAAACCAAGGTTCCACTGTATATTGTCAAATAGACTTGTGCATGGCGGAAAATTTTGTTTTGTTTCTTTTTTATTCGTAAAATACATCATTTCGTTCTGTTATATTCGTTGTGTTACATTAATTCACTTTTGGATAATTCGTTATCTCTGAATAGATATTCGTTATAATGAAATGATTCGTTTTATTGTTTAACCCATGGTCTACCGGCAGGATCCAATGGACCCTGTAGGTAGTTTGTGTTGTGTTTTTAATGGAATTTATTATCATTATTTGATAAGAACTTACGACTTTTTTTACTGCTAATTAGACATTTATAAATCTGAAAGCATGAATATTTTGTACTTACACTTTTTCTGTAAATTTAAGTTATAGCATCGTACACTGGCAGGGTCCATCGGACCCATGTTGCTCTTCAATGGTTTCTCCATTATGACTCATAATACCACAATGTTATTGTACTGCACTTTGTGAGCCATTTTCAGTCTGCAAGTTATGCCGTGTACACACGAGCGGACTTTTCGGCAACAAAAGTCCGACGGTCATTCCGGCGGACTTTCAACGGACTTTTGACGGATTTCCGACGGACTTTCGAACGAACGGACTTGCGCACACACGCTCACACCAAAGTCCGACCGTCTAGTACATGGTGACGTACACCATGTCCGACGAGTCTATAAAACGGAAGTTCAATAGCTCGTGCGTCACCCTTTGGGCCCCTTCTACTAGTCTCGTGTTTATCTCGTGTTAGTAGAAGTTTGGTGAAAGACAATTCACGCTTGTGAGACTCGTATTTTTCAGATCGTTTAACTGTTGTTCAGTTTGTGCTTGTGAGGTTTGTATCTGCTTTTCAGTGCGTGTAGTCAGTTCGCATTGATTTATTCAGTGTGTTATTGTCCGCTCGTTGCTGATTTTCAGCTCACTCTTCACAGGCCTTGCTGTTCTTCAGTGCGTTCTGTTAAGTTCGTTTTAACCAGCCGACCGTTTTGAAACCATGTTGTGAGTACGTTCTCATCGTAGAGCTCATGCTTTGTATGTGCTTGGTGCTGTAGTTCATTCTTCAGCTCAAGCCCAGTCCATGAACAGGGCGAGGAGGAGTTCATGGACGAAGAATTGGGTGCTCCAGCGTGACAATATCTCTTATATGCCTTTGCTCCGTGAGATCCGTGAGAATAACCCTGAGGATTTCAGGAATTTTCTCCGGATGACGGACCCCGTTTTTGACCGTTTTTTGGCTTTGCTGAGCCCTTATATCAGCAGGCAGGATACCAGCATGAGGCAAGCCATCACTGCGGAGCAGAGGCTAGTCGCCACGTTGTGGTACTTGGCGACAGGGAGAAGCCTGCAGGACCTTAAGTTCTCGACAGGCATCTCCCCCCAGGCTCTGGGGATCATTATCCCAGAGACCTGTTCTGCCATCATCCAGGTCCTGCAGAAGGACTATATTAAGGTAAGAATTTTATCCTTTAACATCACATTTTATTGTATTTAATGTTTGCTAATGTAATGTATTTCTTTACTCAAACACTAATTACCATGATTGCAATATAGTGTGAATGTCTCCTTTGTCCTCATGCATGCTGTAATTTTTTAATGCTCTTTTTTGTCCTGCATGCATATTTGCCTTCACTAACCTCCCCAGCATGCTATGCTGGCCCCATATCCACCTAGTCTTAACAATTTATTAACTTAACTTAACAATGTATTTTGTCAGCTCCATTGTAGTGCTTTACACTAAAATGTCTTCAAATGGTCTGTGTGTCCTTAAATTGATTTAGACTCCCCCCCCCCCCCTAAAATGTCACCAAATGGTCTGTGTGTCCTTAAATTGATTTAGAATCCCCCCCCCTAAAATTTATCAATGGGCCATCAGAGGGGGTGATGAATCTGATAAGTGGGCCTTATATTTTAGTCTTTAAATAATACTTACAATTAATGTTATACTGATGCTGGGCAATAATGATTTTTGTGTAATGTGCTTGCAATGTTATGTGCAAAAGTACTTATATATTTTTTTCTTGTTTGACTCCCCAGTTTCCTTCAACGCCACAGGAATGGCAGACTGTAGGATCCCATTTTGCCACCCGTTGGGACTTTCCCAACTGTGGAGGGGCTATAGATGGGAAACAAGTCCACATCCTGCCACCACCCCATTTGGGGTCATACTATTTTATTTATAAGGGGTTTCATAGTATTGTCTTAATGGCGGTGGTGTCAGCACAATATGAATTTCTGTATGTGAACGTGGGGAAGAATGGCTGGATGTCGGCTGGAGGAGTCTTTGCCTAGACGCAGTTCTACCAGCGTCTCCAGAGTGGTGGCCTGAGATTGCCACCTGATGCGGATAACGTGGAAGTACTCCCCTTTGTCTTCATTGCAGATGAAGCCTTCGGTCTGGACGAGCACATGATGAGGCCATTCCCCCAAAGGACCCTCACGCTGGAGAGGAGGGTTTTTAACTACCGGCTGGCCAGAGCGAGAAGAGTTGTGGAGAATGCCTTTGGGATACTGGCCAGCCGGTTCCACCTGTTTCAGACAGCTATCCACATGGCGGACTACAAACGAAATCACCTTGTCCTAGCGTGCTGCATCCTGCACAATTATTTACACAAACATTCGAGCAATTATCTTGCATCACTTGGTCCTGAGGCCGGACTTATAGAGAATCCTCTGATGGGACTGGATACTGGCCGCACTGGCTTGGCCCCCCAAAGCACCCGTCAAGTTCGGGATAAATATGTTGATTTTTTTACGGGTAGGGGGGCCATTGCATTGCCAGACAATCTAAAAAATTTAAATGATACAGTGATGAATTTATATATCGGCAACTTACAATTGCCGTCAGTCTTTTTATATACACACTCAGAAACATTTATAGTCAAACTGACACTCTGGCAGATACGCTATGAGCTAACTTACTCAAATTTTCTCAATTAATATACAGTGGAACCTCAGATTGCGAGTAACACGGTTAACGAGCGTTTTGCAATACGAGCACTGTATTTTAAAAAATCGTAACTCGGTTTGCGAATGTTGTCTCGCAAAACAAGCGCGGTTCAGGCCAAAGGGTTGTGCAATACCGCTTTTGGCCTGAGGTGGGGGGGGTGAGTCGACGATCGCAGCTGTTTGGAAATGCACGGAAAGCCCCAAGGACACTTTGGCTGACCTCGGCAAATCTCGGGTAGGAAGTCTTTCCGAGGTCAGCCGAAGTGTTCTCGGGGCTTTTCGGCCGTTCCGGAGGCTCTTCGGCGCCCCGCCTCTGGCCGCATGCGGTATTGCATCCCATTGAAGTCAATGCAGAACAAATTATTTTCGTTTCCATCGACTTCAATGGGAAACCTCGCTTTGATATGCGAGTACTTTGGATTACGAGCATACTCCTGGAACAGAGTATGCTCGTAATCCGAGGTTCCACTGTATGGCCATTTTTGGGCATTCATTGCAGGCATGGGCTCCTCCATTCCTCAGAGGGCGTTTCTAAGGTGGCTCCTTGCAAGTCCCTTGGGGTGGGCTCTTCTCTCTTGGGGAGGTGGGGGCGGCACCCGAGCCCTCCAGAGTTTTCAACGGCTCTTATCATTACTGGTTACAAGAACACTCATTCCACTCTTGTATTCAATGTAATGTATGATGACATGCTTCTTTAATTCTGAATATATGTAATATTTTTTAGAGCCAACTGTCCCCCAGAAGAGACTGCACATAGGTCAAAACGCGCCGGGGCTCGCACACCATTAAGCATTATGTAATGCAACGATGTGCACAATTGTGTTTGTCTACTGTATTGTGGAATATGTATTGTGTCATTGGACCAGATTTTACATTGTATATATTGCATTTAACTATACCATGATATTGGCCAACCCTTAAATAAACAACTCTCTAAATATTACGTAATTTTTTCGACCCTGTTATATTGCTGTTTTAAAGCCCGCCCCATTGGGGAAACCTTTCCATATTATCTGTTTTTGGGGTGTGCAGCTTTTTCATCTCTCTTATATGTGGTGGGAAGAATGTACCAAGTTATTCTGCGCTGCCCTAAAAAAACACAAATAAGCAGCTAACACGGCCAACAGGATATATGCAAATAGAAAGGAAACAAAATAAGTGTAGCGCTAAAACAGTCTTAAATGTCCAACATAAAGACAATATACTCCAGGAGTTGTTGAAACTTCTAGATGCAAATTAGAGGAAAGTCCTCCACCGCTGTTCCGGATTATTGGACCGTGGAACAGGACCATGCTGGCCTGTGTGGAGCTGCTTGGTTCCTTTGCTCCTGGAGAAACACTGTGATCCATTCCAGCCAGCTGCTCAATCCTTTCCAATAATCCGGAACAGCGGTGGGACCCACAGAGCCATGTGGAATGCCAGGACTGTACTTTACTTTGACGAGCATGCATCTTCTATCATCTTTTCTAACATCATCCTGAGGGACACATCTGTCCACGGTTCATCCCAGGACTTCCACTCTTCCGGATCACCCATAGCCACTTACCACCTAAGCCTGCTTTGACCCAACTGGGCGTATGCCTCTTTGGGTCCAATAGATCCGGTAAGCCTCCTCATTGTCGGTGGTGGTGTGCTTTGTCTGTATTCACTTCAGATGTTATACACCTATTGATTTGTTCTTCACACGAAGTCACTAGGAGCCTTACAAACATGGAGGGCTTTCCTCTAATTTGCATCTAGAGGTTTCAACAACTCCTGGAGTATATTGTCTTTATGTTGGACATTTAAGACTGTTTTAGCGCTACACTTATTTTGTTTCATCTCTCTTATATGTGTCTTTCCTATATTGTATTACCTTCCCTAACCTTCTCTCCTCCAGAGAAGAAATCCCTGGTTTAAAATTTAGTAGCCTTCTACTAGATCCCACCTGTATCCAGCAATGTCCTCCCTGAATATATTGGCACTTAATGTACAAGGTCTCAACTCTCCCCCTAAACACACTAAAGCTTTTAACTTTTTTTCCAAATTATCGGCACATGTGGTTTGCCTACAAGAGACACTTTATCTAACAATCTTCACCAAAATTTTTTAGTCGCAAATACCCCCAAGTTTATACAGCTTCAGCCAATACAAAAAAAAGAAGAGCCAAAATTTCTTTCCACCGTACAACAGTCGCAAATACCCCCAAGTTTATACAGCTTCAGCCAATACAAAAAAAAGAAGAGCCAAAATTTCTTTCCACCGTACAACACCGTTCACCCCTGAAAAAGAACTTAAAGACCCCGAGGGTAGATACCTGATCTTATCTGGACTACTATTAGATAGTGAAGTTACGATCGTCTCCTATTATGCTCCTAAGAAAAACCCACTGTTATTTCTTTCCCATCTTTTTTCGGTTGTTGAATCACATAAACAAGGTACGCTTATAATTGGTGGTGACTCAAACCAAATATTATACCCATTCCTTGACAAATCCCCAACACCAACTGCCACACCTAAATATTCCTACCAGTGACTCATAAGCCAATACTCTCTTCTTGATACCTGGCGAGAACATAATCCTGCAAAGCGACAATACACTCATTATTCCCATCCTCACAAACAATTTTCCCGCATAGACTATCTTTTTGTTTCTGTTAGTACCTCAGCACTCATTCTAGACTCAAATATTATACCATGAACCTGGTCAGACCATAATGCAGTTGAAACAACTCTTTCCTCCTTGGTTCCAAGACCCAATCATCATACTTGGTACATTAATGATAGTCTGTTGGCAAATTATACATTTTGACAAGAATTAGAGAAAGCCTTAAAAGATTATCTTATCCACAACAATGCTACTGATACAGACCCCTAGACCCATTGGGAAGCTCTCAAATCTTATATCAGAATGGTTTGTATCAGTCAAGCATCTCACCACCGTAAGAAAAAACAACAAATTCATAAACGCCTAGAAGAAGCATTTTATAAAGCTTCAGAAAATTTTCAGACCACACCCTCTCGGTCAAATAAACTTGTTTATGATAAAACATGCCTGGAACTTGACCTTTTCCTGACAGATTCGGCTGAAAAACTCTTTGTAAATCTAAACATACTTTGTATATGAAAGCTAACAAACCAGACACTTTTCTGGCCTTGGCATTACGAAAGACCAATTATACCCCAAAACCTATCCGCTTAAAACTTACTAAAGATACTACTAGATGGCCGGATGTGAAGAGGAGAAGACGTGCTAAGGCTGAGCTCCACTCTCACATTGATCCTGTCAGCTAATCCTGGCTCTAAAATCACATTTTTCTCTCCCTAATCTGGCACCCTGGGGTCCAAGAAGACTTACGACACCAAGCGGACCTCTCCGCAGTCATCGGGTAAGACCCGATCATCCTCTGCGGCCTGTACTCGCTCCTCTTTGGCCGCCATCTTGCCCACGAGGCTTTCTGTCACTACCATGTCGGCCGGCACACAGACTCAGACCCCGTCAGAGCTGTCCACCGCTCAGGCGGCCTCACATGCGGAGCTATTAGCAGCCATCAAGGCAGGTAATGATTCTGTCATGGTCAAGATAGATCATTTGGTGACGGATTTAAGCCTAATAAGACATGATATGGACAAATTTAGGTCCCGGTTTGCAGAGGCGGAAGGCCGCATCTCTCAGCTTGAAGATGATACCAGAGCTCATTCCCGGGACCTTCGTGCTCTGCAATTACAAGTGAAAGCCCTGCAAGAAAAATCCATTGACACTGAAAACAGATTGAGGAGGAACAATATTCGTGTCATAGGCCTCCCTGAGCGTGCAGAGGGCTCCAAGCCTGCAGAATTTGCAGAATCCTTTCTCCTTTCCCTGCTGGATATCCCTGCAATGCCTCCTACATATGTAGTGGAGAGGGCCCACAGGGTTCCCCCTACTCCTCCTATTCCTGGAGCCCCACCGCGACCCTTTCTCCTCAGACTACTGAATTACAGAGACCATGATAAGTTGCTTGCAGCAGCCAGGGAGAAGCAAGACCTATGCTTTAACAATGCTAAAATAATGCTTTTTCCCGACTGTTCCCCGGAGATACAGCAGAGACGCCGATCGTTCACAGAAGCAAGACGTCGCCTAAGAGAAAAAGGTTTGAAATTTAGTCTACTGTATCACAGCAAGCTTTGTGTGATCGACGGGGAACGAGCGCATTTCTTCATGGATCCTGAGGCAGCACTTTCATGGCTAGATGGTCGTGGCTAATTTGCAGCATTTTGTCCACAGGTACTGAGCTATGATCTACATTGCTACAGGCTTAAACTTTCATATTTTTTTCTGTGTCACCCCGGTTGCTGACTTGCGAATTATGATATCCAATTATCTTCGTGTGACACAGAACCGAATCATAAGAACCAGCAGACCCCCCACATTTTACATTTTTCTTTTACATTTTTCCTTTTTTTTTTTTTCTTTTCTTTCCTTTTCCTCGCAGTTTCAGCTTCCTAAATATGCACCATATGTGAGAATTTGAGCACTGCATAGAGAGCTGGACTACTCACCTTTTGCTGAACATACGACACAGTCAACTTCAGAAGGATCCCTACGAGACAGAATCATCACTGCCCCCCCCCCCTCACCCCCTTCACTTTGCTCCCTACTCTGAGACTGTCTCCCACCCCATTTTATTGGAGAATAAGCTCCTAACGGATCTGTGTCTGGGACCCTGCTTTAAGCAGTAGACGGCTATGGACAGTCGTACGCAGGCTGGTTTGTAGCAGGGTGAAGGGACTGATTGAAGCATGATATCCCCACATAGGGGTATATCTACAGTTAATAGTTTGGTTTTTGGGTAAAACTATTCCCAGCCCTCCTCCCTGTTTTTTTTTGGTTTTTTTTGGCGAGGAGATGGTAATTAGTAGGATAAGCACTCCGTGCTTATCTTTTATGTTTTAGTTTGTTGCTTTTAGTTTTAGTTTGTATAAGGTTGCTGCAGTGGTTAAATGCTGTTGGTGCACGGTGGTATAACTCAGTGATTTTGCTGCCTGTGAGTTGCCCCCTAATACGCTCCTCCCACCATCCTATTTGGATATGGTTCTCTAAATCTACATGGCTACCTCCCTAGCTGATTCATTCACTGTCCTCTCGTGGAACGTTAGAGGCCTGAATTCCAAATTCAAACGCGCGCTGTTAACAAGATATCTGAAATCGCACTTCCCTCATCTCATTCTTCTCCAAGAGACTCACCTCACAGGCAGCAAGGTCCTGACCCTAAAAAAAACCCTGGATCCAGAGGTCCATACATGCTACGTACTCTTCCTATGCAAGGGGGGTCTCAATATTAATAAATAAGAAATTTCCATGTATAATTGAGGAAGTTTGCACGGACCCCCAGGGCAAATTTGCTATTGTGGTGTTTACGCTCTGGTCTCAAAGATACATTATTATTAATATTTATATACCCCCACCATTTTCACCTGACCTACTGTATACGGTCTTGGAAAAAGCTACACCCCTTTGTCCGGGGAAACTATTAGTAATTGGGGATTTTAATGCTATCATCTCCCCGGATTTAGACAGGCCTGTCCCACCTAAGAATCATAGTGCTGACTTATCTACCTGGGCCCAGGCTATGGGGCTAGAGGAGATCTGGAGATGGAGACACCCTGCCATCAGGGCCTATTCGTGCTTCTCGGCTTCCCACAAGACTGCCTCAAGAATTGATTTGGCTTTCTCCAATACAGCGTTGCTGGCGGACGTAATAGAAGACACCTACTTACCTAGTGGGCTGTCCGATCATAGCTCACTGGCTATAGTGTTCCGCTCTCCTGCATACCGTGATGCGGCTTTGTGGAGGCTGGGGGCACAGTGGATCTCCCACCATGAGGTGGCTGACATCATTCCACCCAGGTTGGCAGAGTTTTGGGACCATAATAAGGGCTCCTCATCCCCGCAAGTGGTTTGGGATGCGTTTAAGGCCTATACTAGAGGGCAATACATTTCAACCATAGCTAGTGTCAAGAGGCAGCAAGGTCAGGAAACCCATGTATTACAACAGTCAGTAGAGGATCATGCTGCGGCATATAGCGCAGACCCCAGCCGACTCATTTTGATTCGCTAAATGCAGCTCAGAGTACACTAAATTTACATTTGACAGAGGCCACAAGGATAGATATGCATAAAGGAAGGCAACGTTTTTTTGAGCAGGGAGACAAAAATGGTCGTTTCTTGGCCATGCTGGCACAACATGAACATCCACTTACAGTAGTCTCCAGTTTGCGATCTCCGGATGGAGATACGGTGACATCCCAGACTGAAATTTTACAAATGTTCAATTCCTTTTATGAAAAGCTCTATGCCTCCACTCTTCCCTCCGATTTACGGCCTGAGTCACTGCAAAATCTTTTGGATCCGTTGGCACTTGGCTGGCTCTCGGATGAGGAGCGAGAGTCACTGGTCCAACCGTTTATGGCATTGGAGGTTTTAAATGTCATCCGGTCCTTTCCCACCGGTAAGGCGCCGGGGCCAGATGGCCTACCAATAGATTTCTATCGAACACATAGTGAACTTTTGGCACCCATATTGGCCCAGCTGTACACTGTTTGTTTGTCCAAAGGTGATTTACCTTCATCGATGCACCAGGCATACCTTACCCTAATCCATAAAGCCCCCAAAGACCCAGAGCTGTGTGCCTCATATAGACCGATTGCGTTATTAAATAATGATCTAAAAATTTTAACTAAACTGTTGGCCTCCCGCTTATACCCCTTGTTGCCTTCGGTGATTGATCCGATCCCGACCAAACAGGATTTATGCCCAAGAGGTCCACTGATGTCAATCTTAGGAGACTCTTCACTAACATCCATGCTCAGCATCACAACTCTGGGACAAGGGCCATAGCCTTATTAGACATAGAGAAGGCGTTTGATACAGTTGAATTGCCTTTTCTATGGGAGACACTGCGTAGAATGGGTTTCCCATTACAGTTCATTTCGTGGTTGCAAGTGATATACAAGTGTCCCACCTCCTCGATACGCCTGGGTTCTAGATTATCATCTCCTTTCCGACTTTTCAGGGGAACTAGGCAGGGCTGCCCTCTTTCTCCGGCCTTATTTGCTCTTGCCATTGAGCCAGTTGCTGAAGCCCTGCGTACATTGCCTCACATAAAGGGCTCCGTATTGGCTTGCTGGAGGAGAGGGTAGCCCTGTACGCAGATGATATGGTCCTCTTTCTCGGTGATGCTGGCCCATCACTTCAGGGTGCATTGACAGTCCTAAACACATTCTCCGATGTAACGGGCCTTCGGGTCAATTGGTCAAAATCGACCCTATTCCCAATAGATCAGGCGGCCAGAACCACTTCCCCCCCTGATAGCCCGTTGAAATGGGTCGACACCTTCAAATACCTGGGGGTTCACGTCTCTACTCAGGCCCAAGATTTCCTCAAACAAAATCTAGATCCGGTGGTGGGAGATATGAAAATTAAACTTAAAGCATGGAGTAATCTGCCCCTATCCGTTTGGGGTAGAGTCAATCTCCTCAAAATGAAAGTTATTCCTAAATTCACTTACCTTTTTCGCCATTCTCCGCAGTGGATTCACAAATCATTCTTTACCAAACTCAATCAAAGATTTTCAGAGTTTTTATGGGGCCCCCGCCCCACCCAGATATCGGCTGTCGACCCTGATGAGGCCAACGTCACAAGGTGGCATGGCATTTCCAGACTGCCATAAATATTTCTTGGCCGCTCAGCTGGTGACTGTGGTTTGGTGGCTAAACCCCGACAAAACCAACGCAGCTTCCGCCTTGGAGGCCACGGTGGTGGGTTCCTGGGAGACCCTTCAATTCTTAATCTATAGAGGCCCACGCGCCCCACTAACCCCCTCCATGCTCACTACCCTGCGGGCTTGGCGAATGGGTCTAAATATCGGAAAACACAAACAGTCAGAAATTTCCCCCAACGCCCCTTTATGGTTAAACCCCAATTTACCACATATAAACAAACTCACAGACCCTCAGGCATGGACCAAATATGGTATTAAATTAGTATCGCAGGTTGTGTCGCAGACTTCTTTGCTTTCCTTTTCCCAGCTCTCCTCTCTGTACAACTTGCCGAAACATTATCAGTTCCGTTATTTCCAATTATCGCATGCATTCCCGGCACAATTTCCACACTCCTCCTGCATCCTGACCCAATCCGAGCTGGAGAAGACACTTAGATCTGCTGTGCTGAGAAACCTACATCGCGCCTATACGCGCATCTAGTCTATGTGTCTTTGCCACCTCTGGACGGGCTCTGGTCCCGTTGGCAACGCGATATTCCCGCGTTGCATAATGACGACTGGGATGATGTCTGGGACTTCCTTTTCAGGTAGCTAGTTTCCATACGTGACAGATTAGTACAATTCAAAATTGTGCATAGGGCTTATTTCACCCCACACAGACTTCATGTGATGAACCCTGATCACTCCTCGGAGTTCTGGAGATGTGGTATCTCTCCAGGGGATTTCTCACACATTTTCTGGCATTGCCCAAAGGTACAACAGTATTGGGGGGAGGTGCTTAATTTAACGAACAAAGTTGCATCAACAAATCTACCACTGTTGATGGAAATATGCCTACTGGGCCTAATAGAAAACCTTGTTCCTACAATAGCCAAACGCACGATGGTTGGGTTGTTATTATTTTATGCTAGGAAAAACATTGCAATGCAGTGGAAAAAACCTAACTCTCCTTCAAGTGCACAGTGGAAGCGTTTGGTTAATGATAGCCTTCCGTTATATAAAGATACCTATGCTAACAGAGGTTGTCCTTTGAAATTTGACAAAGTCTGGCGTAAATGGATGGAAGCATTGAACATTGCACAATGAATATTGATTTGCTGTAGATACCATGCTACAGTGATGGACTGAGTACTCAAACCCTAGACCAGTGTTTCTCAACTCCAGTCCTCAAGGCGCACCAACAGGTCATGTTTTCAGGCTCTCCATTATTTTGCACAGGTGATTTGAAATTATTTATTTATGTCAGAAAACCGGTTCACCGGGACATACAACCGTAATGTAATTGCATTCATTGACAGCAGATACATCAGTTATGTTGACAATACATGTGTTACATTCAGATATAATAGAAGGAGTATAACATATAACTCTCTGTATGCCTGTATCGTCGGTGTGTATTGTGCGTGGATGCAAAATAGGAGGGGGAACATAAGCTCAGCTGACCGGTTTCCTAATTATTTTATCATTTTACGAGAGAAAGAGAAGTCTAGCAAGTAGAAGAACAGAATGGAAGATGGGATAGATATAGGTGGAATGGGGGAAGGGGATATTATGGGTGTGGGGGGGTGAGGGGGGAAGGGGGGGTCTGCATGAGGATGGGGGGGAGGGGGGGGCGGAGAGGAATTCGGGGATACCGCTAGTGGAGTGTGGGGATGTGTATTTACTCATGTCTATCTGCAAATCTTCCTATACAAACAAAAAAAAAAAAGTTTAACCTCAACAACCCTGGAGTGTCTGTCCCTCTTCTGAATACTTGAACATATTCCATAATTGCCAAGTCTTGGTATATGTTTCTTGTCTGTTTTGGCTTGTGAGGATTAAGTCCTCCATTTGGTTTATTTCTTCAACCTTTTGGATCCAAAGAGCTATGGTTGGTGTTTGAGTGGTCTTCCACAAAAGTGGAATGCAAGTTTTTGCTGCGTCTAATAAGTGCCGTATGACTGATTTTTTGTAGATCTTTTGGGGGGTGTCGTTAGCATGGAGAAGGAAGTATGCTGGATCATCGGGTACAGTTCGGTCTGTAAATTTTTGTGTTAGCTGGCGGACTTCTCTCCAGAAGGTCTGGATCCGGGGACAGGACCAGAAAATATGGAGGAGTGTGCCTTTCTCTTCTTGACATCTCCAGCATAGTTCCGAGGATGCAGGGAAAATCTTGTGGAGCAATGCTGGGGTTCTGTACCAATGCGTAAGGATTTTATAGTTTGTCTCTTGGATTTTAGTGCATAAGGAAGACTTGTGGGTAAACTGCAGTATGTGTTGTTTTGTTTTAGTGGTAAATGTAATTTTTAGTTCCTTTTCCCATTTAGTGAGGCCCTGTATCTTATGGTCAACTGACGGGGTGATTAGCATACTGTATGTCAGAGAAAGTGCGTGTAGAACGGGTCCCGTGCCCGAGCACAGTTCCTCCAGTGATGTGAGTGTTTGATCGGTAGTGCTAGGTGGTGTCATGGTGCTGAGGAAGTGGTGGAGTTGTAGTGCTCTCAGGAAGTCGAGACGGAAGCTTCCCTCTGGGTCAGACAGCTCTGTGATAGTCTTCCATCTACCTCTGTGACTGATATGTGAGGCTTGGTATATTCCCTCTTCCCGCAGCTCCCTGAACCTCCCGTCCCTCATACCGGGTTCAAATGCAGGGTTTCCTAGTATGGGCCTAAGTGGAGATTCGCGAGCAAAGAGGGGAGATGACTCAACCAGGTGGGTGCACACACGGGCTGTGTTGCCTATTAACGGGTGGTGTTTGAGATCTGTTGGGAGATTAGCGTAGCACCAGGGGATTCTATGTATAGGAATCTCACTCTGTGCTTGTTCTATTTGAGTCCATAGTTTGGTGGTTGTATGTCGGCTCCAGTCGATGAGTCTACCTAGATGTGTTGCCCTGTAATAGGTCTGAAGGTCAGGCATTGCCAGTCCCCCAAAGCTTTTGGGTAGAGAAAGGGTTTTCCTATTTAGTCTTGGTTTTTTCCCTGCCCAGAGGAATTTGATAAATAGTGAGCGTGTCTGGTTGAAGAAGTTTGCTGGTATGTGTATGGGGATGGTCTGTAGGAGATATAGGAATTTAGGTAGGATTGTCATCTTGAGGATATTGCAACGTCCGAACCATGAGTGGAGGCCCGTGTTCCATTTCTCTAGCATCTGTTGGACTTTTTTTAGGAGGGGAGGGAAATTTAGCTTAAATAGGTGGGAAAAGGTTGGGGGTATAAATGTTCCTAAGTACTTCAATGCTGTAGTGTTCCATTTCAGGTGGAAACTATTCTGGAGTTGTGTGAGTAGTGGTTGTGGGATACCCAGACCCATCGCTTCAGATTTACTGAAATTGATTTTCAGATTAGCCAGTTTACCATATATGTGAAATTCTTTCATGAGATTGGGGAGGGAAATGATTGGGTTTGTGAGGGAGAACATTAGGTCATCAGCGTATGCGGAGACTTTAAATTGTTTGTTGCCTACTTCTATCCCTGTAATATCTGGGTTGTGTCTAATATGACATAGGAAAGGTTCTAGGGACAGTGCGAAGAGCAGAGGTGATAGGGGACACCCTTGACGGGTTCCGTTATTAATTGGGAAAGTTTCTGAAAGTACCCCATTTGCCCTTACTCTGGCTGTTGGGTCTGTATATATTGCGGAAATCCATTGCAACATTTTATCACCCAGCCCTATGTGTTTTAGCGTCGCGAACATAAATCTCCAACTTACGCGATCAAACGCTTTTTCGGCGTCGGTTCCAAGTAGGACGCATGGGGATTTGGTGTTGTTCGCGATATGCAGTAGGTTTAAAACTTTGATCGTATTATCCCTAGCTTCCCTCGTTGGGACGAAGCCCACCTGATCGAGGTGTATAAGTGAGGTGAGGTGTTGTTGTAGTCTGGTTGCACAGGTGATTTGATCAGTTTCACTGCCTTGGCAATTACCACAGCCGTTTCATCAGAGGGAAATCCTGAAAACATGACCTGTTGGGGTGCCTTGAGGACTGGAGTTGAGAAACCCTGCCCTAGACTCAAGTAATTGTTATTTTAGTCTCCTTTTGTTTACTGGTTTAATTGAATAACATCACTAGAGGGAGGACTGTGATAGTAATTCTGACTCTGTTATTTAATTAGCAATTCACGCTGATTGATGGCTATATGTTTTCTGCCGTTGTACCAGTGAACTGTATGCAACCAAGTTGTTAATATATTGTATGTTTTAAAAATCTGAAATAAAAATAATAAAAAAAAAGATACTACTAGATATACTAGCAACCCATTAAAAATTCTTAATAAATTTCATAAAAAACTAACTGAATTATACAAAGATACTAATATATTCGACCAATCTCGTCTGACCACACTTTTATTTACAATCCATCTTCCCTCACTCCCCACACTCCACCAGGAAACTCTAGAGAAACCTTTTACCGAAATAAAAATACAAATCACATTAAAATCACTCAAGTTACGTAAACGCCCAGGTATTGATGGCCTTTCAGCCACTTACTACAAACGTTTTACATCTCTACTATCTCCCCTCATGGTTGATGCCTTTAACTCCCTCCTTAACGGTCACTATTTCTGTACTGAATCCGCTCACTGCCTCCATCTCCATGATTCCTAAACCCAACACAGGTGATACATCTTGGTCTAACTATAGACTACTATCCATCCTTACCATTGATATCAAGATCTTAGCCAAAATTCTCTCTTCCAGACTTAACCCCATAATTGGCTCCCTAATTCATAAAGACCAAACTGGATTTATCCCCTTAAGACATGCAGGTGACAAATTTCCGCCAAGCTACACTACTAGCTCATGTAGCTCATTCCCGCCGTATTCCTACATGATTCCTTTCGTTAGACATACGAAAGGCATTTGACTCATTATCGTGGCCTTATCTACACTCTATACTTAATTAATGGGGATTTGGACCACATTTCCTGTACGCCTTTATCTTATCTGTGAAAGTCATGTGTCATGGATTTCTGAAAGGTAGTAGACATACAGCAGAATCCAGCGGGGAATGGTTAGACACAGAAATGAGGGCTTAGCCATTGACTTTTGAAAAAAGTCAACATTTGCATATCAATAACAACGCTGTTTAGTTTGAAAATTTTGGAGAAAGAAGGGGCGCATCTAAAATAGCCGATGGAGCAGATTATGAAGGTATAATTACCTGTTTGGGGAAGGAAAATTCACTTCAAATTGATAGGATGAATGACTATAAGTTATTTACAGTTAGTTAGCACTTAGGAAACATCTGTGCAGTTTGCCTCATAAATGTCTTAATAGAGCAGGTATCGTGCAGCTTCATATAATAGCCAACAAGCAAATGATTGACCACCTTTCCTGCTTCTCTGTTACTACTTCCTTCCTATAGGTGACGTTACATGGCAGCTTTTCCTGAATGTGTTTTTTAAATTGAGAATTGCCTCTTTCAACTAATTCCACGCTGAGCTGATATCTGCACGTCATCCTAGGACAGCAGTCAGTGGGAAATGCTGTGATCGTCACACATGCAGCATAGTCTTGGAGGACAGCCTTTTAGCGGACAGGATAGCATTCATGAAATGATAATAAGGGAAGCTCCCTTGACATCCCCTTTCACTATTACTCCCTCCTAATGTCTTTTACACAGGATAAAGCTGTAAACACTCAATAAATCAAAAAGAATAGTGTGCGAGATCTCCTTAAATCATACTCATAATCTATAGTGAACAAGTGTGTAAAAAATTATTTGTGTAAAAAAAAAACCTTCTCACAGTGTATATGTGTGAACAATAAATATTTAATAAATCCAAACTTATTATACAATCCATAAATGTGCAAAAAACGGTATCTCACATCTGATGTGAACATATATATGCAAAATCAGTATTACATAAATCATACAAAATAAAAAAATCTTCAGTCCCTAAAATTTCATAAATTAGGCAACATAAAGTGCTTAGTCATTCAATCCCAGAGGACGCCTTGCATGGAGAAACACGTCGGATGGAGTTGGTTCAACGTCAGGGCTGTTTCGATGACTCAGTGGTCGTGGCTTCACATAGCTGTCTGCACAATATATCTTATATTGTAACTCATGTAAGTGCAGTATTTGTCTAAATAAACAAATGACACCATTATAGTTGCGCTATGAGATCCTTTCTCCCTTTATGTCTGTCATATACGAGTGTCGGAGTTTAAGCTGTGAGTGCCAACAGAGGGTTAGTAGATGTCGGAGACTGGGCCGGGGTCACAAATCTGAGCGCCAACTCCTGGCTGGGAGGTTCGGCTCCTTGGACATACACTAGCACATCTCTATATAGTGATCTCTATCATTTGAGATCAGTGTGGTCCAGTAAGAGGCCATTTTTCCTCACGGGCACGACTTAGGGCTGAAGCTTTTTTCTTTTTGTATGATTTATGTAATACTGATTTTGGATAAATATCTATTTGATGCCTGTAGGACGTCCATGGAAGTTTCAGTAGTTATACCGGGGTGATGTCTGCACCTACAGGCATCATCCCAGTATGAATCTTTTCAGCCGGCGGTTCCCTTTGTAGCAGAAGTGATTCAAGTGGCTAATTAGCCACTCAATCACTTCTGCGGGTGGCAGAAGGGGGTCCCACTGCACTGAACGGAGAGAGAGGAACTGACATTGTTCCTCTCTCTCTCTGTAACCCTGGACACCCAGAGCAACGAGTATTTTGTCACTTCTGGTTTCACCTCTGGTTTCACCTCTTTTTGTTTACCTGGCCGCTAGCGGCCAGGAAATCAGCTGATCAGACCAATCTTTGTCTGATTGGCTGCATGGAAGGCCAGAGGAGAGATCTACATAGTTACATAGTTAGTAAGGTTGAATAAAGACACCAGTCCATCCAGTTCAACCTGAGTGAGTGTGGCTGCGTGTCTACAATTATCCCTATTTATTTAAAGTACCCATATAGTGCCGTCAATTTACGAAGCACTCCACACATACATCACACACTCACATCGGTCCCTACCCTCAAGGAGCCCACAATCCAAGGTCCCCAACTCACATTCATATACTAGGGCCAATTTTGGACAGAAGCCAATTAACCTACCAGCATGTCTTTGGAGTGTGGGAGGAAACCGGAGTACCCAGAGGAAACCCACGCAGGCACAGGGAGAACATGCAAACTCCAGGCAGGTAGTGTCGTGGTGGTGAGAGTGCTAACCACTACACCACTGTGCTGCCCCAAGATTTGACCCCAGATCTCTCCATAAAGAGGACCTGTCACGGCCCATGCTGTCACAAGGGATGTCGTTCATCCGTAGTGATAGCAATAAAGTTTGTATAAAATATTTGTATAAAATAAATAATAATAAATTTTAAAAATGTAACATTCCTCCGTCCCACTGTGCTTATGCATAAATGTGAACGCATAAATTACTCCCACACACATATTTAAATGGTGATCACACCACACATGTGAGGTATTGTCATGAACATCAGAACAAGAGCAATAATTCAAGCACCAGACCTCCTGTGCAACTCTAAACTGATGGTAACCTATAAAGGCATTTAGAGCATCTCCTATGGAGAATTTTAAGCACCGTAGTTTGCCGCCATTCCACGGGCAGACGCAAATTTTAAAGCATGACGTTTTAGGTATCTATTTACTCGGCGTAACATCATCTTTCACATTATACAAAAAAATTGGGCTAACTTTACTTTTTTTTTTTCAAGTGTATTTTTTTCAAAAAAATTGTATTTGAAAAACTGCTGCACAAATACCGTGCAACATAAAAAATTGCAATACCCACCATTTTATTCTATAGGGCCTCTGCTAAAAAAATATATATAATTTTTGGGGGTTCTGTGTAATTTTCTAGCAGAAAAAAGTATATTTTTACATGTAGGAGCGAAGCGTCAAAATTGGCCCTGATACAAAGTGGATATATTTACATCAGATGTGAGATACCCGTTTTTTGCACATTTATGGATTGTTTAATGAGTTTGGATTCATGAAATATTTATTGCTCACACATTAATTTTAATTTTTAATTTATTAATGTAGCAAGGCCCAGGCCTCCTCTAGTCTAATGAGAACCTTTAGAGCCAAGATCTGCTGACATCCTTCAGTACAGAGTGGGTTGTGAGGCACAGTGGGTATAATGCAAGTTAGATTCATGGACTCCAAACACTTCTTGAATGAAAAGAGATTGTATTTCTCTTAAACATATCTTTGGGAGAGAAGGTTAGGGCCAGAACATTCTTAAGCAGCTGCAATGTTAATTGGTAGACTCCAAGACTTCTATAGGTGGACAGCCATGTAGGGAAAGGCATCCAGCAAAACTCTTCGTAGAACAATGCCAGCTAGAACTAGATTGTGAAAGAGTGAAAAACATTGTCAGGTTTATACAGCTGTCTGTATGCCCATTGGTGAGATCCAATCTCACTTTCTATCCTAAAACCTGTTGTCATTGAGGTAGAAAGTGAAAGGAAATCTATTAGCTGTTGCTGAAACAAGAGTAGAGCAGAATTCTCCAATGGGGGACCCCTACATAAGAGGAATCCTTTTTTTAAGTTTTGAATAGAGTAGCCATTCTCAACCAGGGTTCATAGAACCTTAGGGTTCCTTTAGAGGTTGTCAGGGGTTCCTAGAGCTGTTGCTGGTTGTGGTTGAATTTCTATCTGGTACCTGCATAATTCCGGGTCTGATGCCCCTTGGCAGTGCCAACACTATGACACCAATGATCTGATATTTTCAGCTGTCTGTAAGGATGGCATTGTTCCCACTGACTACAAATGAATTCTTTTTCACAGGGGTTTCCCTGGAGAATAAAGGTTGAGATAGGCTGGAGTAGAGAATTGTTAAAGTTCACCTTCAGGACATGTTAGCTGTGTCCCAGGCAGGCAGGAGAAGATCTCCACCAGTATCTTCTGTGGTGGCAGCAGATGCAGCATAGAGCGAGGAGCCTCCTTCACCCTGACCTCCTCCTCCGCACCCCAGCCTGATCCACTGCGTGCAGCCAGGTGTACACCGCCATCCATAAACTGAAGCCTGCACACACTCAGGATCCACCCTACATTGCATCCTTGGATCCACTCTGACAGCGGGACATGCCCACCACCCCGCCTGCCTACTGCGCTCTCGTACTTTGCCTGCTGGGGCAACAGGTATTTTTAAAAAAGTGGCTGGGGTTCATATTTTACTGCCCCCCCATGCTGGCACCCTAAGGCGGCTGCCAAAGCTACCTTATGCTGGAGCTGGCCCTGACCTCAACCTCCTGTTCCTGTCAACTACTCTAAAGTTTTGAATTTCCCATCAGTTTCTGTACCGGAGACAACAGTCTTTAGAACATGTATAGTGGATGAATCTCTCCACTAACAACACAGACTAAACATCTAATGGTAAGAGAAAACCAGAATGCCAAATTGATTATCTAGATAAGAAAATGTACTGAGTTCCATATCAGCAGCAAGACATCAATGATGTTTCGAGAGTTTGGCGGCCCTCTTTATCAATGTGACAAGTATAGACATTAGCAACAATCTAAGTGGCAACATATATACCTGTCATGAACAGAGGTAGAGAGGTTACAGGGATTATTACATAAGGTATCCCTGTCTATCATGTGTCCTTTATAATCAACCAGCACAGAGCCCAAAAGCTCCCCAATCAGGCAGCAGGCACACTCTAACATCCCATCGCTTTGAAAGGCTATCACAGCCCAATGTCAGGGAAGATGCATGAATGTGCGCAGGCACATGGTTTCTGTGAGCCACGTTCGTGGCCGTTCAGCGGGTGCGCATTTGCAGGTGTGCATGCGCGAGTGTGCATTGGCACCAGGCAGGCTATTTAAGCTATATATATATAACCAAAGTACCAAAGATATATAAAAATAAAATATTTGTATTCAATTAGCAGCTGCAGTGAAAAATTTGCTGTGCAAATACAAATAAAAATAAATAAATAAGCTGCGCTAGGTGCTACACATTAGTAAATAAACAGATAACATAGCATTATATGGCAACACTATAGTCGCTTTAAATAATAGTCCCAATCAAGTGATAATTGTGCTTGTGCTCAAGATACCGAAACATGGATTTCGGTATCTTGAGCACCAGCACTATTATCACTTGATTGGGACTATTATTTAAAGCGACGATAGTGTTACCATATTATGCTATGTTATCTGTTTATTTACTAATGTGCAGCACCTAGCGCGATGGGCTATTTAAGCTGCACTAGTTCCTTATGTCTATGCCGTTTGGCCTCTTACATTCCTGAAGCATCTATGTATCTGTTCTTGTATTGCCATTTCGTTGCTGACCCAATCTGCTACTGACTTTGCCTGAACTCAGCCTGCACCGACCCCTGCCTTGCCTCTGGACTACGGTTCTGCCTTACCCTTCTGCTCATCTGCCTTGTTGTTACCGATCCTGGCCTGACTTCTGACTACTCTTCTGCCTGCTGCCTTCTGCCTGTGTCTGATCTGCCTAATAGTTACTGACCTGGACTGTCTGACCTAGACTTGGCTCTTCTTCCTGCACCTGATCCAGCCATAGCTGTGCTTGACATCTGTTCCTGCTTTTCTGCCTGTGTGCCACCAGCCAGCTGCTCTTGCGTATCAGGATGCTGCCGCACATCCGCATCCTCTAGCAGAACTCTTATCCTATCTTATGTTACTCTTCCAGGGCTCCTGAGCCAGAGCTGTAAGAGAGGCCTTCCGCTACACTTTGGGCTGCATCACACATTAGAGCCCACAATAATGGTCACTGCCATTGAAGGGCAATTCAACCAAATCTAGCTGGCTGGACACGCACAGGCAGATATAAATCCTGCATATATTCTGGTGCACCAAAGCTGGCCATACATGGGTCAAAATTCAGCCTATTCAGCAGGAACCGGCTGAATTTCAATTAATATGTGGGCATTCCCATTCATTCGATCTAACGTTTCATGAAGGGGTTGTTGGTATATGTTTATTTGTCCAGTATATAAGCAGGTGTTTCAAGGTTACTGTTTTATTTAATTTTACGTTTTTTTAATTATGTTGTGGCTGTATTGGCTGATACATTGTTTGGTTAATGTTGCCCTGCTGAGCTGGTGCCTCCTGGGAGTCAAGGGTTAACACTGCTGGCCAAGTTTTCCAGGGCTTTTTGGGTGGTACCGCCCTCTGCTGGGGCAAATGTATAAAAGAGGGACCCGGCTCTAGTTGGAGGTGGTCACTTCATGTATGGGAAGGGAATCCGGGTATTACTGAACATGTGATTACTACTGTGCTATTAGATTACCCCTTAGCGGAAACCCAGTTGGGGTTCCAGGACATTTACTTATGGTCTTGATACTCTAAGGACTCTTTCTGCTATTTACAAGGTATGATTACCTCAATGTGCAGTGGGCACCAAGGGACAATGAGGAAGCACATGTATTAGTAATGGATGTGTGTGAACAAGCTGTAATGTTTATTTATATTTAAACAACTTTTACAAAAAGAACTTTGTTGTTACATATCCTTAAAACGTATTTATAAACGTAGCGCTACAACACACCTCCCTCCTTCCCACAAATGCTACTATGACTCACACTTATTTGTGCAAAACAAAATACTTAAAACTGTATAAAAAAACATAAATGCCCATACTATAATACACCTCCCTCTTATTTAACCACTTGCCGACCAGACGCCGTCATTATACTGCGGCAGGTTGGCTCGTTCCTGCGAATCGCCGTCATTGTACGTCGGCTCCAGAATTCTATTTTTTGGGTGTGCGCATCCACTGGCCAGCGGGGGAGCCAATCAGGGGGTGGGGCAAACTCGATGTCCGCCGGCCACCCGCGATGGTTCCCCGCAGTGACAGAATGGGGATCTGCCTGTGTAAACAAGGCAAATCTCTGTTCTGACAAGGGAGATCACACATATTCCTCTCTGCTATGCAGGAAGACGGATCTGTGTGTTTCTCCAGTCACACAGTCCCCCATACAGTTAGTAAACACACTGAGGGAACACATTTAACCCTTTGATCGCCCCTGATGTTAACCCCTTCCTTGCCAGTGTCATTAGTACAATCTCAGTGCATATTTTTTAGCACTGATTACTGTAACAATATCACTGGCTCCCAAAAATTGTCAAAAATGTCAGTTAGGTGTCCGATCTGTCTGCTGCAATGTTGCAATCCCGCTAAAAATCACTGATCACTGCCATTACTAGTAAAAAAATAAATAAATAAAATAAAAATGCCATAAATCTATCCCCTATTTTGTAGACACTATAACTTTTGTGCAAACCAGTCAATATACGCTTATTGTGATTTTTTTTTTACCAAAAATATGTAGAAGAATACATATTGGCCTAAACTGAGGAAGAAATTCGTTTTTTTTTTGTTTTGTTTTTGGGGATATTTATTATAGCAAAAAGTAAAAAAATATTGCTTTTTTTTTCAAAATTGTCGGCCTTTTTTTGTTTATAGCTCAAAAAATTAAACCCACAGAGGTGATCAAATACCACCAAAAGAAAGCTCTATTTGTTAGGTAGAGAATCGCACGACCATGCAATTGTCAGTTAAAGCAATGGCCTGGGCATTAAGGAGGAGAATTGTCCAGTCTGTAAGTGTTTAAGAGGGGATATGATTGCGATTTACAAATATCTTAATGGCGATTCCTGCATTGGAAAGAAACTCTTCAGTCTTAGGTCACTCATGAAGATACGTGGCCACTCAATGAAGTTGGACAAGAAATGGTTCATCGTTAAACTGCGTAAGGGGATTCTTAAAGCGGTAAGGATGGGGAACTCCCTTCCACAATCGGTGGCAGTAGCAGGAAATGTAGCTAACTTCAAAAAATCCTTAGAGGGACATTTTAATAAACACAATATTCAGGGATATGGGATATGGTAGGGATATAATACTTACATAGACAACCTCGCAGGTTAAACTGGATGGACTGATGTCTTCATTCAACTTTACCAACTATGTAACTGTGTACTTACTGTCTCGTGTCACCTTGACAAAGAGGGCCACCGTGCCCTAGAAACAGGTGTTGTTTTTTTGTTGATTTGGGACTTCAGTAAATTTTCACGTCTGGATTTTCAGTCTGGCATGCTGGCTTTCTCCTACCATTGGATTTGCAGGGTACCATCATTTAGCCATACGTCTACCCTGCCATAGGGGATTTCTGAAATCTGGGCAGTACGGTATAAAGCATTTTTAGCAATAATAACCCGCCATCCAAATCCATTTATAATTCCTAGAAACACACTTTAAAACAATATTCCCCCATTTAAAAGAAAATGGCGTTCCTTTTGTGAGTCAGGCTTACAGAGGTGGTGGATTTTTATATTTAGTGTATGTTTCCTTTTTGCAACATAATCATCACTAACGGTCTGTCTCCATATGTTTTCTCTTTCTAAGGCGATCACCATGTGCTGCCCGAATCTTGAAATAGCAGCTCGATACACTACAGGCTTTGTGATCTATAAACGTAGGGCCAATACACACTATATGAGGTGGCAGACGTTTTAAAATGGTAGAATGTATGTCACCGCAGGAACACACAGAAAACAATTGTTTCCTATGTGTCCCATTCACACCACAACGCAGTCTAGCATTGCGCTGTAGCATGCTGTGATACAATGCAGACATGCTTCATTTTATTGCAGCGCACCGGCCTGAAAACGTCAGGCTAGTGAAAAAAAATCAAGCCATCTAGAAAGCCTACGCTAATTTTTCCAATTTTTATTACAGATTCCTTCCTATTCTGTTTTTAAGCTGTTGGCCGTACAGCTCTTTTATTGTTTAGCATGGGTTCCATATGTGAAGATTTGCACTATTAAAAACACATGGTTGGCCCCAGTGTTGCGTGGAGGTTACAAGGTATTCTCTGTAACCACAAAAGTTATTAAATGAATCAGCAAATTAGCAACAGCATTTCTGGAAATGGAGTGTGGGAAGGTCTCGGAATCCCACAGTCCAGTACTGATATGAATCTCTAATAAATTCAGGCAATTCTGAGGAAGACCATGAGAGAGGTAAGAAGGAATTTTTCAAATGTAACTCTTGAGGTTCAGGAAAGGATGAAAAAAGAATATTTTATCAGATTACTTGTATCTCATAAAGTGATGAACTGGGTCTTCAGGTTTTTTATTAAAGGGGTGTTTTATTTGTTATTACTCATTTCCTTTAACCCTTTTTCTACTGTGGATTGCCTTTCCAGCACCTTGGTTAGACGAACCCTTTTTCCTTTTTCTGTATCCTTTGATCAAATACACATAACAGACTCAAAATGTTTGAAAAAAAAAACAACCCTCAGACCATATTTTTTTGAAAAGAATTTGAAGACCATTTTTCAGACTTCATAATAGTTGTGCAAATGTTTTCAATATTTTTGTTGACAATACACCCAAATTGTTATTAGTGCACACAAGTTACAGCAAAAATGATCACTTTGGCATGTAATTATGCGTGTTTTTGAGGAAATTGTGTTTAGAGGCATATCCACATAAACTCATACCATCGATTAGAATATTAATTTATTCTAGCATACATTACACATTGAAACGTGTTTGTGCACATTCAGGGGCAAGAGGTTGATGACGTAACGCGTAAGGGTGGGCACCAAGACCTATAAGTTGCACACAGTGGAGCGAGAGGAAAGAACATACGGCAGAAGCCACTGGTCTACAGAAACTGTATCCCGAGCAGCATTATCAGTGAGTGGTAACCTGTGAGAGCTGTCCCTGCTCTCGTAGGGATTCATTGATGAGCAAATCTGTGTGTATTTAATTAAATGAATATCTTATTTTTGTTTTGAGACATTATCTGGGATTTTTCTTGGTTGATTATATGGTGGAATCGGGCTGAATCTTTCAATAGAGCTTGTCCCGGCTCTAAGGGGGTCTCCGCACTCCAGACCTTCTATAACTTTAAGGTCCAACATAAAAGGTGAGCGAGCGCTCACCAGCATGAGTAGTGGTCGTGGTAAATACATGGGCACGTTGTTGGGTGGCACACCTGAAGTGAAGAACTTCAGGTGAAGTGAAGAAATATTTGTTTAAGTTGTTATTAAGACTAATGGACACATTTTTATAGCACTTTTTATGGCACTTATTTTGATATTTAGCATCTGTTTTTGTACATTTATTTCAACTCTCAAGTTTATTTATTCATTACAGCACGATGCATTTGTACATGTATACAGTTTGTTTTATGTTAGTTAAAGCTGAACTAAAGGCAAAATCTTTTTTTTTTTTTAATTTTGCATAGATTAAAGCAGTTGTAAACCCCGCTTTGTAATTTTTACCTACAGGTAAGCCTAAAATAAGGCTTACCTGTAGGTAAAATTAATATCTCCTAAAAGTGTACGGTTTAAGAGATATTCATCCTGGATGCAGCCGCTGACATCAGTGCCACATGCGCTCTGAAGGTTCGGCTTACCGTGCTGGAACTTCAGAGCTTCTTGCTGGAACCGAGGGCTCCCACGCGCATGCACGGGAGTAACATCATTGCGCCCCCGGCTGCTCACAGCACTGGAGCAGGCAATCCCAGGAGAGAGGATGGGAGAAGATGTCAGTCCTCGCAGCGGTGACCAGGCTGAGAGGCCTTCATTCTAAGGTGAGTATTTCATAATATGCTAGTACTAGCACATTATGCCTTTGTCTTGCAGGGGTTTTTTTCCTCCATTTACAGCCGCTTTAAGAGAGGGTTATAACCCTTGTTAGTATTTTTTTTCCATCATGTCTCATTGAGCAGATTTCCCTTCACTTCTTGTCCTATATCCAAAAGAGGAAATGAGAGGAAATTGACCCCAAGTGAGATAATGCCTGGTTGTCACCAGAACTAGTTTTCCCCTCTATTTCTGTTCTGAGGACAAGCCAAAATTTGGGGTTTTCTTTAACCTCTACTTTTAGTAATAACAGTGTAGCGCTGGTAGATTTACAATCTACCGCAGGTTAGGTAAATTTAGTAAATCGTGTGTTAGGAAGGTTAAAAGTTCGCCTCTGTTCCAGCTTGGCTGACGTTGTGTGTGTTTCCGTGCTGACCGGTGGGCATCGCTGTTGCCACTGGTCAGTGTTGGAAAGGCAACGTGTCCAAGTGTATAGATGCTCCTCTGTTTCGGAGACAAGCTCAAGGGAGGTGGTCCTCCGAGTTGCATTCTGGGAAGAGGGTATTTATGGGACAGACGCCATGTTCTAGGGTTTGTTTTACAGCCACCTGCTGGCCCTCCTGGCTGACAGGTATGCGTTAAGGAGCTACCTCGTGGTCCTCCGATCGGGAGGCCCACGAAACAGCGGCGCAGGGGTGGGTCCAGAGGCTTGTCTGGAGCCTACCACCGCGGCCGAGGAATGGTCCTAAGCTGTCGGTCCTGTGTGACGAAGCTGGACAACCGAGGAGATCCCAGGGGAGGACCCATCTTGGAGAGATCACGCGGCGTGCTGGTCTATAGAGGGGCCTGGTGACTCGGTTGGAGGACGTATCCAAAAGAAGTAACTATACAGCATAGTGTTGCCGGTTCGGCTTAAAGGTTCAGGCACTGTGACTGACTTTCACTGCAGAAAAATCTGATACATCCTGTGGCAGAGGATCGTATGGATTTACCCCCCAAACAAGTCTGTGGCAGAGACTTTTGATTCGTGCTGCGTACTGGCTGCTAGACCGGTGAGAGAGGCCTATCCAGACGAGCAAGGAGTGTGTCCCACAAGGGGAGCGCATTCCACATAATTATCTGAATTTCACCAGGACATTTGCCGCTAAGATTCTACAAGAAGATATTTGAGTTTCTCCTGAAAGTTTCCTTTTCCGCCTCTTTCCTGCTACTTCCTAAAGTTTGTCTGTTTAATAAAGCATTGAAAACGTACTCCAGTGTTGGTGCGTGTGTCGTCCAGAAGTAAACTCAATGCAACCCCTAGACACGGTGAAACAGAGGGAAGCAAAGTGAAGGTAACAGACCTGCTTAAACCTATACAGCAGGCATGTCCAAAGTCCGGCCCGCGGGCCAATCGCGGCCCGCGGTCTGGTTTCGGACGGCCCGCCTGGTAATTTTGACATATATATCTTTTGTGGCCCCCAACGAATCCCCGAGCGCTGGGGGCCATAAAAGATAGATATGCTGGCTGCCTTGGAGGGGGCGGGACAAGCGCCATACAGGATACAGGAGAATTTCCTGTTTACACGGCGTCCTGTGTAAAAGGAAGTCCCGTCTCCTGCGCTGCCATTGGACAATTGTTTTGTCCATCATAGGAGGCGAGACTTTCAATTAAAGAGGCCGCCGTGTAAACAGGAATTTCTCCTGTATATCTGTTGGCGCTCGTCCCGCCCCCTCCCTGTCTCCTCCAAGGCTGCAGATGGACATGAATCAGGCTGCACTGACGGCAATGGTGAGTCTGCATTCATGTCAATGTGGTGGGGGCTGCCGTATTTATGTCAATGTGGTGGGGGCTGCATTCATGTCAATGTGGGGGCTGCATTCATGTGAATGTGGTGGGGGCTGCATTCATGTGAATGTGGGGGCTGCATTCATGTGAATGTGGGGGCTGCATTCATGTGAATGTGGTGGGGGCTGCATTCATGTCAATGTGGGGGCTGCATTCATGTGAATGTGGTGGGGGCTGCATTCGTGTGAATGTGGTGGGGGCTGCATTCGTGTGAATGTGGTGGGGGCTGCATTCGTGTGAATGTGGTGGGGGCTGCATTCGTGTGAATGTGGTGGGGGCTGCATTCGTGTGAATGTGGTGGGGGCTGCATTCGTGTGAATGTGGTGAGGGCTGCATTCGTGTGAATGTGGTGGGGGCTGCATTCGTGTGAATGTGGTGGGGGCTGCATTCATGTCAATACGGTGGGGGCTGCATTCATGTCAATGTGGTGGGGGCTGCATTCATGTCAATACGGTGGGGGCTGCATTCATGTCAATACGGTGGGGGCTGCATTCATGTCAATACGGTGGGGGCTGCATTCATGTCAATACGGTGGGGGCTGCATTCATGTCAATGTGGTGGGGGCTGCATTCATGTCAATACGGTGGGGGCTGCATTCATGTCAAAACGGTGGGGGCTGCATTCATGTCAATACGGTGGGGGCTGCATTCATGTCAATACGGTGGGGGCTGCATTCATGTCAATGTGGTGGGGGCTGCATTCATGTCAATACGGTGGGGGCTGCATTCATGTCAATACGGTGGGGGCTGCATTCATGTCAATACGGTGGGGGCTGCATTCATGTCAATACGGTGGGGGCTGCATTCATGTCAATACGGTGGGGGCTGCATTCATGTCAATACGGTGGGGGCTACATTCATGTCAATACGGTGGGGGCTGCATTCATGTGAATGTGGTGGGGGCTGCATTCATGTCAATACGGTGGGGGCTGCATTCATGTGAATGTGGTGGGGGCTGCATTTATGTCAATACGGTGGGGGTTGCATTCATGTCAATACGGTGGGGGTTGCATTCATGTCAATACGGTGGGGGTTGCATTCATGTCAATACGGTGGGGGTTGCATTCATGTCAATACGGTGGGGGCTGCATTCATGTTAATGTGGTGGGGGCTGCATTCATGTCAATACGGTGGGGGTTGCATTCATGTCAATATGGTGGGGGCTGCATTCATGTCAATATGGTGGGGGCTGCATTCATGTCAATACGGTGGGGGCTGCATTCATGTCAATACGGTGGGGGCTGCATTCATGTCAATACAGTGGGGGCTGCATTCATGTCCATACGGTGGGGGCCACATTCATGGCAATGGAGTAGGGGCCGCAGATGGGCACTGATTAGGCTGCATTGATGGGCACTGACCCTTATTTTGCTTCACAGTTCTTTATTTAAAATTTAAGATTTTTTTTCCTGAAACTTCATTTTTAAAGTGAAGGTGCGTGTTATAAGCTGATTAAATCCGGTATATCCAAATAACACGCCCAAGCTCATCTATTCACCACACACAGCACAAAGGCAAGAGAATTCTTGTTGGGCCGTGTATTAGTGCTCGGACGGACACACTTAGACCAAATTTTAATGGTTTAAGAATGTCAGGCAAAATGGTCGGCCCTCAAGCATGTTCTATTCATCAAATCTGGCCCTCTTGGAAAAAAGTTTGGACACCCCTGCTATACAGGATAGATAAAGAGGGTGACTCTCCCTAATGGGGGCACAGACAGCAATATAAACCTGACAGATGTTACAATCCCTCTCCACTCTATCCAAAACAACAAAAAAAAGTTTTGCCTTTAGTTCCACTTTAGGTGTAAGTTAAGATTTCCTAGATGTAAATTAAAACATAAATTGCATTAATTAATAAGTGGTGACAGCTTTCAAAACCTTTTAGAGTTAAGTCAAGTAAAAGTTCAAAGCGTAAAACTTGCTAGTGGTTATAAATTTTCCGCTTGCTGACCAACAACAATTGTTGGCTGGAATTGGGGTTTTTATTTTTGGGTTTTGAAGTTCAATAAAACCATTCTAAATGGCTGTAAAAATATTGGATTAAGGGCCAACTTGAAAAAGAAGAATTGAAACATTCTGCTGCTGAACAAAACCAGAGAACAAACAAGCTATTATAAATCGGAAGAAACGCCAGCTTTTTTTTATGTTCTAGCCTTTAGTTTGCTTAATTTTAAAATTCCATTTAAGGATATTAGCTGATCTGAAGATAATTTAGATTCATTATTTAAAAAAAGTAAAAAAATAAAATCTATCTATCTATAAATCTAGATGTGCTAGGTGGTAATTAGCCTGGCTAATTGGTAGGTTGATCCACTGAT
The DNA here is from genome assembly GCA_037952835.1 of Lithobates septentrionalis. Taxonomy (NCBI): domain Eukaryota; kingdom Metazoa; phylum Chordata; class Amphibia; order Anura; family Ranidae; genus Lithobates; species Lithobates septentrionalis. The sequence continues at coordinate 94,564 of JBBDGP010000034.1, read as the reverse complement.
TCGTGGATTTTATATATATATATATATATATATATATATATGTATATATATATATATATATATATGTATATATATATATATATATATATATATATGTATATATATATATATATATATATATATATGTAGCGCTGGTAGATTTGCGATCAAAGGTAAATTTAGTAACTTGGCTGACGTTGTGTGTGTTTCCATACTGACTGGTGAGTGTTGGAAAGGCAACGTGTCGAAGCGTATGGATGCTCTTCTGTCCCGGAGACAACTCGGTGGGGGTGGTCCTCCGAGTTGCATTCTGGGCGAGGGTATTTATGGGACAGACGCCATATTTTGGGGTTCGTTCTACAGCCACCTGCTGGCCCTCCTGGCCGACAGGTATGCGTTAGAGAGCAATCTCGTGGTCCTCCGTTCCGGAGGCCCACGTCGCTACGGCGCAGGGGTGGGCCCAGAAGCTTGTCTGGGGCCTGCCACAGCAGCCGAGGAATGGTCCTGAGCTGTCTATCCAGAGGGAAGAAGCTGGACAACCGAGGAGATCCCAGGGGAGGACCCGTCATGGAGGGGTCACGCGGCGTGCTGGTCTGGAGAGGGGCCTGGTGACTTGGTTGGAGGACGTATCCTAAAAGTAACTATACAGCATAGTGTTGCCGGGTTGGCTTAAAGGTTCAAGCACTGTGACTGACATTCATTACTGCTAGACCGATACATCCTGTGGCAGAGGATCGTACAGGTTTATCCCAAACAAGTCTGTGGCAGAGACTTCTGTTCGTGCTACGTTCTGGCTGCTAGGCTAGTGAGAGAGGCCTATCCAGGCGAGCAAAGAGTGTGTCCCACCAGGGGAGCGCATTCTATTGTAATATCCAAATTCTACCAGGATATTTGTCAAGAATCCTACAAGAAGATATTTGAGTTTCTTCTGCAGTTTCCCTTCTGCCTCTTTCCTGCTACTTCCTTCGTTAATTGTTCAATAAAGCATTGAAAACGTACTCAAGTGTTGGTGCTTGAATCGTCCGGAGGTAAACTCAACGGAACCCTAGACCCGGTGCCGGTGAAACAGAGGGAAGGAGAGTGTAGGTAACAAGCCCGCTTAAACTAGCAGCTCCACCAAGAGTTAGTGCTACATGTGGGGGCGTCGTCCGGGATTTGTTGACTGTCAATTCTCGCAACCCAGAGAAGTGTTTTACCGGGAGTTTACGGAGAGAGCTGGACTTTGAAAAAATTCTTCAGGAAGAGAAAAGGTTAAACTGCAGGACTTTATTTCTGAATGCGTAGACGGCGGGCGCCAGTGAAGGCCCGGGACCTACTTGATACCGCGTGGGACGCGTGTATGTGTTTGACACCAGAGGAAAAGAGAAGCCTCGTGATCGTGCTGAGAAGATCAGAGTGTGGCTATGTCTTTTCCGGCGATGCAGCCAATTATGGGACCGAGAATGTTCCCTGCAAACACCGTGTTGAATACTGTGCTGACCGGAACCCTGCTTATGGATACTGGAGTTCGTTTGAAGCCGAAGGGGAGGTTTGTTCTGTATACCTCAGGAGATATTGAGGGACTGGGCATGATTTGCCATTGATGTGAAGGACTGGCCGTGCATCTTCATCCGTTTGGCCGATGTCCGCAATGTGGAGAGTACTTGTTTGTGGTGGAGCAACCTACCACGTCGCCCCGTGCTTATCGGATGGATTGGGCAACAGGTATCACCACAGTAGAAGCTGCTACTACTACAGAGAGAGAACGGCAGGCCACCACTTTGCCTGTTGTTGCTGAGAATGTTCCGGAGAGAGACACTGCTGTTGCCGTCTCATCAGGGGACATTACTGTGATTTCTGCATCCACTACACCTACTCCTGTTGTACCTGTTTAGAGGAAGGTGGGATATGTGAAGGCTTCCCGTGGCCATGGTCGAGGCCTACCTCAGAGGTTACCTGAACCTGAGCTACCAAAGTCCATGTCAGGAACGGGTAAGCCACTGATGGGGAATGTATCTGGGACTGTAAATAAGTATCTGCCAGCGGGAGAGTTGGGAGATTCGGAAATAGAATCCATGTCGGATCTTTCCGGTGATGATGACTTATTTGAGACTATGTCACAAGAGCTGTTGTTGTCACAAGGCGAAGACATCGCCTCTGCTATGACTTTCCCTGAATGGACAGCCCTGAGTTCTGGGAAGACGTCACCCTGTGCGGAGCCGCAAAATACTGTTACTGAGACTTTACCGAAAGTTACTAGTTCACTACCGACACCGGCTGGGTCTATGGTGAGCAAATCCATGGATTCCTGTGTGCCACCTGGTATAGGGAAAGACAGATCTTTTCCCAAACGTGCACGTTTGCAGAGAATGTTCAACAAGCGTGTGGCTGCAGAGTATGGTTTGGAATTCCCCTATGTGCCCCAGGACATAATGCAAGTGATTGAACTTAACCGGGAACTTTGGTACAGTGAAGCTGTTTGGGACTATTTGTCTGTGCCTAAGCCTTTCCGAAAGACTGGATGTTCTTCTCTATGGATGAACGTTTTAGTGGATGTTTTATGCACTGGAACTTCGGTCGGCACATCTATGCTGACAAAGTGGTCATCTGCAGGCCCGGAAAAGATAACGTTGTCTATTTCTATTTCTATTATATCTATTGCTAGATAGATAGTGAGGTTATGTGTATATGTGTGTGTGTAAGGATGTATTGTGTATGTTGTTTTAGCACCAATGGTATATGATTATGAATTGATTGTAAAATATCACTAGTAGCATTAAAGGAGTTGTAAAGGCACAAGGTTTTTTTTTTCTTAGCCCCCATACCTCCCAACATTTTGAGATGGGAATTAGGGATACCTACTGGCAAATGTATGTAGGCTTTGGACACACCCCCTGCCACACCCCTTAAAAGGAGAATTAACTAAAAAAAAAGTTAATTAAATCCACAAGGGCTTTTTTTACCACTACTATTCCTTTATACTGGCTTTTAAAATGTACAAATTCAGCAATTTAGAAATTGGATGAAAGTTTTAGCACTGGGAAAGATAAAAAGTGAATTTTATATACAACTATATAGATCAGACCAAAATGAGGGACAAATGAGGGGGAATGAGGGACAGAGGGACATTGCTCCAAATTAGGAACATTCCCTTTGAAATCAGGGACAGTTGGGAGCTATGGCAGCCCCCAGCAACCCCCAATTACCTACCTGAGCTCCTTCTCTCTCCAGCAATGTCCACGATCCCCTCAGCCATCCAGTACACTCCTCCTGATTGGCTGAGACAGAGCAGCGGCGCTATTGGCTCCCGAGGCTGTCAATCAAAGTCAGTCAGCTAATCAGGGGAGAGAAGGTGGGGCCAGGTCAGGGGGGCTCCATGTCAGAATGGATACACAAATGTCTGACTTGGCTTGGGTGCCCCCTGTAGCAAGCTGCTGGCTGAGGGGCACTCAAAGGAGGGAGGGGCCAGGAGCAGCAAAGAGGGACCAGAGAAGAGGAGGGTCCGGGCTGCTCTGTGCAAAACCAACTGCACAGAGGAATTATGTATAACATGTTTGTTATTAAAAAAAAAAAAAGCCTTTACAATCACTTTAAGGAGTGAGCACATAGGTTTGTATTGGCCAGCGCTGCTTATCTTTCTTTTCTTCAATAAGTGATCTCCCGAAATAACGAATTAACAGGTTCAAATTAATATAGTCAATCTTCCGAAAAAACTTCTAAATATACAAATCGTTTCAAATCAACGAGTATGCAAAAGGAATTTGTATATACAAAATGATTCTGAATATACAAAACAAATTCAAATATACTAAACTAATTCCAAAAACGAGTCATTCTAACATAACAAATATGACAAAACAAAATGATTTACTTAACAAATTAATCCAAATCTAAAAATGTTTTCCATCATGCACATTTCTAGAGTTGAACAGGACTTTTTCTCTATTATAGAGGTCTTTACATTAGACCACAAAGAGGAACAATTTAGCAGGAAAGAAGAACAGAGGGATGAGGTTTTATTACTATTTAAAGTGGTTGTATACCTTTTTTTTTTTTACTTTTACCTACAGGTAAGACTATAATAAGGCTTACCTGTAGGTAAAAAAAAATATCTCCTAAACCTGTACGGTTTAGGAGATATTCCCCTCGCAATGAGCCGCTGACTGCAGCGGTGCATGCGCACAGGGGATTCTCGGCAGACAGCCCGGCAAACTCCAGAGCTTGCCGGACGGAAGTCTCCCGCGCGCATGCGCGGGAGTGACGACATCGCGGCTCCGGGCACTCACAGCGCCGGAGCCGCGATACCCGGAAGACACGCCGAGGGGAAATGTCAGCTCCCTCGGCGTGGACCGTGTGAGGTGCCGGCGCCTCATTCTAAGGTAAGTATCTCATAATGAGCTAGTATGCTGTGCATACTAGCTCATTATGCCTTTTCCCTTGCAGGTGTAGAAAAAAAAAAAAAGACAGCGGGTATACAACCGCTTTAAGGTACTTATATAGTGCCGTCAATTTACACAGCGCTTTTACATATACATTGTACATTCCCTACCCTGAAGGAGCTGACAATCTAAGGCTGGATTCACACCTATGCATTTTAATGCCGCGTACACATGAGTGGACTTTCCGGCAGGCTTGGTCTGGTGGACCGGACTCCGTCGGACAATTCGATCGTGTGTGGGCTCCAGTGGAATTTTTTTCCCTAAAAGTCCTACAGACCTAGAAATAAAACATTTTTTAAATCTTTCCGACGGACTCGAGTCCGGTCAAAAAATCCGCTCGTCTGTATGCTAGTCCGACGGACTAAAACCAACGCTAGGGCAACTATTGGCTACTGGCTATAAACTTCCTTATTTTAGTTTGGTCGTAAGTCATCACGTACGAATCCGTCGGACTTTGGTGTGATCGTGTGTAGGCAAGTTCGTTCGTTCGGAAAGTCCGTTGGAAGTCCGTCGAAAGTATGTCGGATAGTCCGTCAGACCAGTCCGGTCGAAAAGTCTGCTCGTGTGTACGTGGCATTAGTGCTTTTTGCATTTTGCAGATTTGCACTGCAGTCCATTCAACATGGTTTCCTATGGAACACGTTCTGTAGTGCAAATCTGCAAAATGCAAAAAGCACTAAAAATGCATAGGTGTGAATCCAGCCTAAGGGTCCTAACTCACATTCATATAATGGGGCCAATTTAGACAGAAGCCAATTAACCTACCAGCATGTCTTTGGAGTGTGGGAGGAAACCGGAGTACCTGGAGGAAACCCACGCAGGCACAGGGTGAACATGCAAACAATAGGCAGATAGTGTTGTGGGTGAAATTTGAACCAGTGACCCTTCTTACTGCTAGGTGAGAGTGCTACCCGCTACACCACTATGCCACCCAAAAATAATAATAATAATAATAATAAAAATAATAAAAATAATAATAAATAATGAATATAATAATAATAATAATAATAATAATAATAATAATAATAATAATAATAATAATAAATAATGATAATAAAAATATAATAAAAATTAAATAATAATTAAATAATAATAATAATAATAATAATAATAAATATAAAATAATAATAATAATAATAATGTGGTTTTAAAAGGTGGGATAGGTGGGAGCTTAGAATCAGGATTACATTCCTTGCATTTGTTTTACAGAATAAACCCAGGTGAAGTGCCATAGTATGGATGATGTAGGGAAGGAAAGGCAGTATAGTGAAGTTACAGAGTTCCTTAAATAAGTCCCAGATGTTCTAATACAAGCAGACGTAGCGGGGGTCCTGTTTTTGAAAGTGAACGCGGTGCCCCCATTCCCAGGCTCTCTAATTATATCAGCAGACCAAAGTAGCCGTTTGAACACAGGAAATTCCTCAGCAGATGTCTGTGTGTAATATAGCGGAAGGAAAGCCTTATACAGTAAAAAGCTGATATCCATCCCACATAGTCCCTGTCTCTTCTGCTGAGCCTCCTTGCTGCAGATATCATTATGGAGCTGCCAAGAACCCACCTCTGTCTACTATTCTTCATCTGTGGCATCATTCCTACAGGTGAGCTGATGATTAACATAAACTTATTTTAATGCTTTTAGCTTATGCTGTGGCTGGGTTTAATAGGTGATGGCATTTCCAGAGTGGAATGCATTGACGGCTGTGTTTAGAAAGCGTTTGTGGTGCCAAAACGGATTCTTCAGTTATGGGTGGAGGCTGGTGGGTCTCATCTCTCCGGGACTCCAGTAGAGAGATCATACCTCTGGAATTGCTGGCAATGTCAGCCTCGTGTCATGTTTCATTGTCTGTGAAATAAAGGAGAAATCAAGGTGACAGATGCATGTTGGCTATGATAGGTGGATGGATGTTGAGGTTCAGATGTTACAGCTGGAGGTCTGAAGAAGAAGAATAGACTAGAGGCTGATTAACTTGGGGTAGAATAACCCATTTAAATTTTGTATTTATTTATTACAGGTACTTATATAGTACCAACAATTTATGCAGCACTTTACATATATATTGTACATTCTCATTAGCTTACAATCTAAGGTCCCTAACTCACATTCATACATATACAAAGGTCAAGCCAGGTAACCTACCAACATGTCTTTGGGGTGTGGGAGGAAACCCATGAAGGCACAGAGAGAACATGTAAACTCCAGGCAGGTTGTGCCATGGTTAAGAACTGACAACCCTAGTGCTGCCAGACGGAAGTGTTAACCACTTAGCCACAGCGCTGCTGTTTTATGTCTGTTTCTTCCCTTTGCCGTCCTTCCGCTAATATTTAGTACTATTAAAGCAATGCTACACCAAAATTAAGGCTAACCCCATTCCTATCAGCTTTCTGAGATAGGAAGGACGCCTTTCAGCTCAATTTAGATAATCAATTATTAAAGAGCAATAAATGATAGTTGGTTTTTTTTATACTGGCTTTTCAAAATACCAAATGCAATAATTAAAGGGTAAATCTGATAAAACTGTTTGAGTGGGGACAGGTTAGAATTCATGTTGGGTTTTTACTACTAGGTGGAACTCTGTGAGAGAGACTTCCCCTCCTGTCAATGTGACATTGATTATACCCATGCCTCCCAACTTTTTGAGATAAGAATGAGGGACACCTATTAGCAAAAGTATGTTGGAATAGGACACGCCTCCTGCCACACCCCCTTAAAGGTGTGATGATTAGGTAAACCCACAAGTTTTTTTTACCACTACTATTCCTTTAGACCCCTTTCACACCGAGGGCGTTTTGCAGGCGCTATAGCGTTAAAAATAGCGCCTGCAATCCGCCCTCAAACAGCTGCAGCATTGTTTGAGGGCGGATTGCGCTGGCAGGACGGGAAAAAAGTCCTGCCAGCAGCTTCTTTGGAGCGGTGAAGGAGCGGTGTGTTTTCCGCTCCTCCACCGCTGCTCCCTATTGAAATCAATGGGGCAGCGCTGGGATACCGCCGGCAAAACGCCGCTAAAGCGGCGCATTGTGGGCGGTTTTAACCCTTTCTCGGCCGCTAGTGGGGGGTAAAAGCGCCCCGCTAGCGGCCGAAATGCGTCGCTAATCCGACGGTAAAACGCCGCTGCGGACGCTATGGGCGGGCCGGTGTGAAAGGGCTCTAATACTGCAATAGGAAATTTACAAATGTAGAAATTTAGAAACTGGATGAAAGGTTTAGCACTGGGAAACACTTTTTTAAAGATAAAAAGTGCATTTTATATACAACTATATAGATCAGACCAAAATGAGGTACAAATGAGGAGAAATGAGGGACTTTGCTCCAAATCAGGGACAGTCCCTCAAAATCAGGGACAGTTGGGAGCTATGTATACCAGACAAGAAGTGACTGAAAAGTATGAGAACTTATACATTCAATTTGTATCCAATCAGGCAGGCCCTTGTACTCATGGTTACTGGCAGATCTAGCTATGACTAAGCAACAATGATGTGGTGAAACGCGTCAGCTGTTTGTCCTGCTTCTGTTGTCACATGAACGTTGACTATTCATTACAATAACAGCTGTTATCGGAGTGCGGATGTCCAGAATCCATTTCTTCAATACTGGCGGACCTAACAGAGATTGTAGTTTCAGGATGACATTTGTGGTGAGCTTAAAGCTGAACTTCTGCCTTCCCATCAGTCTTGTACAGTTGTACAGGCTCATCTTCTGTAATGAATTTCTTACTATGTACTGCATACTCTAAGCTTATTACAGTGTGCATTGGAAGTGGATTAGTCAGCTAGAGCCCACCTCCTGAAGGATGTTCAGGGTCATCTAGTCCTCTTGTTTTCCTTTTTAAAACTCTATTTAAATGTCACAAAATAACACTTTACACAACTTTATGCACAGCAGTGACATGGGAATTTATAAATAGGCTCCTATCTCCTATCCTCATATTGATTAGTGGTTCCAAATTAATAATAACTACTGCAGTAGGGAACAGACACAAAAGATACACTCAGCATCTTTCCAAATAACTGTTCCAGGGCAGCCATCAGAAATGTTGGGGCCCCTTACATAGCTTTAGGACTGGGCCCCCCGGGCCTGACCACCAACATTCCCCAGGGTTCACCCACTGGTCGTTCCACCGAATCCGCTGTGAATGGAGAGGAATACAATTTAGAGCTTACTAATACTTAGATGTGGTGGCTGCATTCGTTTTTTTTTTTTTAGGCTTTTTATTTTCTGGTGATCTGGTCAGTAACACAACTCCTGTATTAGAGTGCCCCCACTCTGGATGAAGGAACAACAGAGACACCTTTGGAAGGCAGTCTGAGGGGCAGGGAATTGGGGGGTGTTAGGTGTACTAGCAGATTTACTTTAACTAAACAAAATTGTAACCATTCTCCAGCTCACACTTTATAATCAGTTACAGTAAACATTTTTTATCCCTTTTGGGATAAAGGTGTTTTATGAATAAATCGAAACTGATCATTGTAAGCACCTCTGCCAGTGTTAAATGGTTTGTCTCCAAGACAGCTCGGTCTTTTGAAAAACAACAGACGTACTAGCAGGATCACCAGGTGAAAACAAAAGAAAGAAAACCTAAAAAAGAAAATGAATGCAGCTACCATATTTAATAATTGGTAAGCTACAAAAGCAGGGAGAGAGTGAGGGGGGAGAGCGGGGGGAGAGGGGGTAGGGAGAGTGGGGGAGAGAAGGAGGGGGAAGAGAGAGAGCGAGGGGGAGAGAAGGAGGGGTTAGAGAAGGAGAGGGTGGGAGAAGGAGGGACAGGGAGAGAGGGCGGGAGAGAAGGAGGGGGGGAGGGAGGGGTAGAGAAGTGGGGGAGAGAGCCAGGGGGAGACAAGGAGGGGGGAGAGAAAGAGGGGGGAGATAGAGGAGGCAGGGAGACAGAGGGGGCAGGAAGAGAGAAGGGAGAGAAGGGGGGGAGAAGGAGGGGGTAGGAGGGGCAGAGGGAGAGAGCCAGGGGGGGAGAGAGCCAGGGGGAGAAGGAGGGGTAGGAAGGGCAGAGGGAGTGAGCCAGGGGGGAGAGGGAGAGAACCAGGGGGAGAGAAGGAGGGGGAAGAGAAATAGGGGGAGATGGAGAAGGCAGGGAGAGAGAGGGGGGAGAGAAGGAGGGGGGAGGAGTGGGAGAGAAGGAGGGGGGAGGGAGAGAGCCAGGGGAAGAGAAAGAGGAGGAGATGAGGAGGCAGGGAGCGAGAGGGGGCAGGGAGAGAGAGAGGAGGAAGTGGAGGAGGGGAGAGATAAGGAGAGGGGGAGAGAGGGGGCAGGGAGAGAGTGATGGGATTGAAGGAGGGGGGAGAGGGCAGAGAGAGGGGGCAGGGAGAGAGCGATGGGGTAGAAGGAGGGGGAGAGGGCAGAGAGAGAGGGGGCAGGGGGAGAGTGAGGGGGGAGAAGGAGGGGGAGGGGGAGAGGAGGAGGAGGAGGGGGAGGGTCTGGTCACAGTGCTCACTTACTTGAATGGTCCCCGGGGGGCTCTTAGTCAGTGGCTTCTCTCTTTTACAAAAGGTTTTATTGATAGTCATAGCAATTTCACAGTCTAATGCCCCGTACACACGGTCGGACATTGATCGGACATTCCGACAACAAAATCCTAGGATTTTTTCCGACGGATGTTGGCTCAAACTTGTCTTGCATACACACGGTCACACAAAGTTGTCGGAAAATCCGATCGTTCTGAACGCGGTGACGTAAAACACGTACATCTGAACTATAAACGGGGCAGTGGCCAATAGCTTTCATCTCTTTATTTATTCTGAGCATGCGTGGCACTTTGTGCGTCGGATTTGTGTACACACGATCAGAATTTCCCACAACGGATTTTGTTGTCGGAAAATTTTATATCCTGCTCTCAAACTTTGTGTGTCGGAAAATTCGATGGAAAATGTCCGATGGAGCCCACACACGGTCGGAATTTCCGACAACACGCTCCGATCGGACATTTTCCATCGGAAAATCCGACCGTGTGTACGGGGCATTACAGTGTAAAGAATGCATCATGAATAAACATAACATAAAATTTAGCATCTTATAAGTAAAATAAGTGTGCTAGTAAATCAAAGAAAAACAAAACAATAAAAGTATAACAGAGGCTGAAAACAGTTGTACATTGGAAACATGAAAGTGGTTGGACATACTAAGGTTTCAGGAATGTTCCTAGGACTGCGTCCGATTTTTAACAAATACTTGAAAAGATTGTCTCTACAGGGGCCTAACTGTAAATAGTCCTGAATATCTATCCATGTAACCATCTCATGCCCGGTGGCCAGATGGATTCTTAAGTGCAACTAAGAAGTAAAAGCATTGAGAGGGAGGTTAAAGAAGAACTAGGGGTTGAGATTAGCCAAGAAAGGAGGAGTAAAGAATAGGGGGGAAGGAGAAAAGGAGAAGAAAAATAAAAAAAAATAAAAAGGGGGGGTGGGTCCTCGCTGTGGGGAGCAAGAGTGCATTAAATCTCAAGAAGGGTGGTATCAAATCTGGTGGGTTTAGTATATTCAACCCATGGCCTCCATACCTTCAGGAACTTATCATGAGTGTCCGAAAGGACAGCAGTCAGCCTTTCATTAACCATTATATCGTCCATGCGATTTTTAACCGCCTCAAAACTTAGTGTCTGTGTCTTCCATGCCCTAGCTATCGTTAGTTTGGTTGCAGTAAAGAGATGCAGAGCCAACTGGCGCTCCGAAGCAGCTCTGCTATTGGGTTGCAGAGAAGTGCTTCGTATGGATCTTTTTTGAGGTCAGCATGGAGTATGTTTCGGAGGAGGGAGTAAACTCTGATCCATAACCTGCGTACCCTCGAACAGGTCCACCAGATGTGCGTCATTGTGCCCTCCTGGGAGCACCCTCGGAAACACAGGGGGGAGTAGGCTGGAATGAAATGGGCCAGTCTAGCCGGTGTGTAGTACCACCTGTAAAGTACCTTATAGGCATATATCTAAAAAGATAACGTTCTTTGAGCATTTGGATATTGCTAAAGTCATGACCTGCCAGTCCTCCGGATCTAGCCGTTTTCCTAGTTCCCTTTCCCATTGAAGATGATAGGGCCGTGTCGGTGGTTTTTTAGAGGTAATAATAGAGGAATATATCAGTGATATTAAACCCAAGGTTTGGGAGCTTCTGCTCTGCAGAAGCTCTCGAAAGGGGTCAAAGTATGAGGGGTCGGTTGAAATTTTAAAAGTCCCTGGAGAAAATGGCGTATCTGTAGGTAGCTGTAGTGTTCGCGTAACGGGATATCATGAGAGGAGCGTAGAGCCTCAAATGATATTATCCTTGTGGGGGTAAAAAAAGAGTGGATGTCTGTGAAACCATTTGTCTTCCACCAGGAGAACTGCTGGGGATTTTCGCAGCCTGTTGGGAAAAATGGGCACTGGAAAAGTTGAAGTAAGGGTAGATGAGGAAAAATCAGGCCGGCTGAATACTTGACCGAATCCCATATGCGAAGGGAATGGGAAAGACACGGCCCCGTCACGAGAGGACGATGTGTGGGGGGGAGCCAGGGCAACGAGGAGATGGGTGTTGGGTGCAAGTCTACTAGGTCTATGGTGGCCCATAGCAGCATTTGGTGTTGTGCATGGAGTTGGGATAATGGGGCAATGTTGGCAGCTATATAGTAGGTTTGTAGGTTAGGGACTGAGAGTCCTCCATTGATTCTGCGGGCATATAATATTTGCTTTTTGATCCTGGGACGGGCAGAACCCCACACAAATTTCAGGATTTTTCGCTGATGTATTCGTAGGATATGTGGCGGAATCGGGACCGGTAGGACTCTAAAGAAGTAAAGTAGTTTTGGCAGGTATGTCATGCGAATTGCCACGATCCTACCGAACCAGGATAATGGGAGATGAGCCCAGGAGGACAACATGTCCGTCAGCTTCTTAAGTATAGGAGGAAAGTTCGACTTATAGAGTCTTGCGTAGGTTGGGGTGAGCCGGATCCCCAGGTAGTGTAATGAGGTCAGCCATTGGAACGGGAAGGTGTTTTGTAAGGTTGTCAAGTCCGAGGGTCGAAGATTGATTGACATGGCTTTTGATTTGGTGGGGTTAACGGACAAGCCAGAGAGGGAGGCAAAGGAGTCTAGCAGAGAGAACAGGTTAGGTAGGGTGATTCTAGGGTTTGTCAGGGTTAAAAGGATATCGTCTGCGAACAGTGATATCTTATGGGGTGTGCCTGCCATTTCAACACCAGTTATGTCTGAGTGAGATCGGATCGCCTCTGCCAACGGTTCCATGGCCAAAATAAATAGGAGTGGGGAGAGTGGGCAGCCTTGCCGGGTTCCCCTCCTGATGGAAAAGGGGGCTGATTTGAAACCATAGTATCTGACCTTAGCCTGAGGGGAGTCATATAGTGCCATTACTCTTTGCAAGAATGACGATCCGAAGCCATAGTGGTGGAGTACCATCGTCAGGTAAGGCCAGGACAAAGTGTCGAAGGCCTTGTTCATGTCAAGAGACAGTAACATAGTTGCTATAGACCTGCTATGGGCAATGTGCTGAAGTTGTATTATCCGTCTAATAGCGTCTCCTGTTTGTCGCCCCGGAACGAACCCCACCTGGTCCTTTTTGACCAGGCGTGGTAAGAAGGAGTTTAAGCGATTGGCCAAGATCTTGGTCAATATTTTAATGTCTACATTAATAAGCGAGATGGGCCCGAAATTGGCCCAAGACGAATGGTCACGATTGGGTTTTGGAATCATAACAATATTGGCGGTTAAGAGGTTAGGGGTGAGTGCATGGCCATCTTTTACTGCATTGAACATAGCCGTTAAATGGGGGGCTAAGACGTCTGCTAACTTCCTATAATAAAGGGCCATGAAGCCATCCGGGCCTGGACGTTTGCCTACTTTCAGTTCTTTTATGCCCTGTAATACTTCCGTTAACTGAATGTCTCGATCCATCAATGAAGTGTGTGTATCGGACAGTTTAGGCAATGTCAGTCCTGTCAGGAAGGATGTCAGGTCTTGGGAAGAAGGCTGAGAAGGGGCCTTGTAGAGGTTGGTGAGGCGGTGCCTAAATTCTTCCAACACTTTCAATGGGTTACCTGTGAGGACATTATGTCTAGTGCGAAGAGTATTATGCCGCGTACACACGGTCCTACTTTTCGTCTACAAAAGTCCAACGGACGCTGACGGACTAAAGCTGGCTGGTAATCCGATCGTGTGTGGGCTTCTCCGGACTTTCAACTGACTTTTTTAGCCTCAAATCCGACGTACTTTAGATTTGAAACATGCTTTAAAACTTTACTTCGTAACTACGACGGACCCCGAAATCCGCTCGTCTGTGTGCTAGTCCGACGGACAAAAAGCCACGCTAGGGCACCTATTGGCTACTGGCTATGAACTTCCTTATTTTAGTCCGGTGTACGTCATCACGTACGAATCCGTTAGACTTTTGTGTGGTCGTGTGTAGGCAAGTCCGTTCGTTAGAAAGTAGGCCGCAAGTCCGCCGCAAGTCCACCGAAAGTCTGCCGGAAGTCTGTCGGACAGGCTGTCCGACTTTTGTAGACGAAAAGTACGACCGTGTGTACGCGGCATTAGAGTTGTGTTTTGGGGTAAAGGTGCGCAGCCTGTTGGCCAGCATTGAGTTGGGTCTGTTGGCTTTGGCATACCATTTCTGGCAGGCCCAGCGTAATGTACGTTCTGCCTCTTCAGTGAGGCATAGATCAAGTTCTATACGCGCCCCATCTAACAATTTACGATTAGCCGGAGTAAGGGACTGTTTAAAAATAGTGGATAGGGAGTCTAGGCGCGCTTCTAAGGAGTGCCGCATTGCTACTCTTTCTCGTTTGCATTTTGAGGCCAGTTGAATTATATGCCACCTGAGTACCGCTTTGTATGCTTCCCAGAGAGTCACCTCTGAGGAAACTGACCCAGCGTTAATCCTGAAATATTCCACTGAGGCTTGAGTAATATCGGTGAGGACTTCCTTAAAAGATAAGAGCGAGTCATTCATAGTCCAAGGGGAATATTGCGGTTTGCTGAGTAGCGAGTGGCATATGACCAAAACAGGGTCATGGTCTGTCCAAGGGGCTGCTAAAATGGAAGCAGACACAACCAGGGGGAGATGTTTCCTCAGAACAAACATATGGTCAATTCTGGAATGGGAATGATGGGGATGGGAATAATGGGTATAGTCCCTGCCCATGGGATGTAGCTCCCTCCAGATATCTACCAGATCATGACTTCGTAGAGAATGCATACATTTTTTTGCATCGGGCAATGGAGCTTTGTGTTCCGAGGGGTACTTATCTAAAGCAGGGTTTAAGGCAACATTAGAGTCTCCCACTAAGAGGAGAGTGCCTCTCTGGTAAGACTGCAACAGGGAGCAGATATGGGAGAGGAAAGGTCCCGGATTGTTATTTGGAGCATAATAAGTCAGGATAGTGACCTCCGTGTCCTGAATAGTGCCTTGCAGTAAAAGGTACCTACCATCTGGGTCTGCAGTCTCTCCACTGCAACTGAAGGGGAACGACTTGTGTATGGCAATCAAAACCCCCCTCTGTTTAGTCGGGCCATTAGCCAGAATAACTTGAGGGTACTGGGCATCGAAGTATTTAGGACAGGAAGAAGATGAGAAATGGGTCTCCTGTAAGCATGCTATGTTTATTTTCTGATAGATATTTAAAAACTTTAACCCTTTTTTGGGGGGAGTTCATTCCCTGCACATTCAGGGATAGCCAGTTAAGTGTCATGGTACATGGGAAGTTAACCATAAAACAACTTTACTCACCCACCGCGAGGACCTGAAAAAAGAAAAAGGGAGGTAGAGAGGGAGTGAAACAAAGAAAAGAACAAGGTAGAAGGGCATACTATAGTACACATAATGGCCAGTAAAAAATTGTAGCATATAGTACTGAAAAAGTATGATTGCAACTGGTTGTGGGGCTGAAGGCCCACAAGGGGGTTGGATGTTGGTCGGGACTAATATCGCAGCCAAGTGCCAACACATGAGGGGGGAGCAGTGATCCAACGGAACCACTCGGGATGTGTGTGAAGCTCAGGCATGCTGGAGGGGACAGAGCAGCGTGGGGATCCTCTCCTTCCAGGACCACCACATCTCCTGAGCTGCTTGTCACTGCACACTGAGCCCAGGGATCGTCAGGAGGACGGAGCGGCTCAGTGGCCATCAAAAGAGGGGGAGGAGAGGAGCAGGTGGATTGAACCATGGGTTTTCCGGGGGGATTACTCATTTTTGTGCCCCTTGAGCGCACCAACTGATACCCCCGCCCCCTACGTCACTGGCTGGGAGCTAGGAGGCAGTGCAGCAGGCGGCACCAACGGGAGTCGGGACTAGGGTAAGGGGAGGAAAAGAGTAAAGGGGAGATGCCAACTTGGAGCCCAGCCTCCTGAAGGACCGGGTCCCCCAGGACGCTTGGGCCCCTTACACTGTTCTGCCTTATTATGACGCAATCGAAGGTTTTTATACGCATGATTACGTAGGTATCACATTAATATTACAATTGTACGTGGTAAATGGTAATAAGGGGCGTTACATAGGCAGGCTTATTCTAATCAGGTCTCGAAAGAATGTAAACATGTACTGAAAACATTATTAGTGCCGTGTGCACAGTGAGGGCAGTGTGCAATACATATAAAAAGAGAATACAATTATTTACAGAACTTACACATTTCCTTAACAACAGCGTGTTGCGACACACTGCGGTCTTTTGTAACACATGATTGTGTGTTAGAAGGTGTACAAACCATGGATGTATGGTTAAAAAAGGGCATGTGGAAGATAATTGTTGCATTGAACCTGCATTGATAACAGTGCTGATTACCACAGCTAAACATACCAGGTATGAATCACACTATACACCAAGGGAAAGTTTGTTCTAGTTAGAATGGCTGAATGGCTTTATAGCAAGCATTGAAGTCTGATGCACAAATCTGAACATTCAGTCTTAAATTATAATTTAGGCTTACTCAAGGCCAAGGGACAAGACAAGGTCAAGAGGTAGGCAGAAGAGGAGTCTAGGACCTGTAACCTATGCTGTTGAAGTAGCCTACCACTCATGGAGGGGGGGGACTTTGACCTTTTCGCTTTACTACCTAAAGGACCTTGCTCCGGCACCGGGTTTACTTATGAAATATAGTTACATAGTTGGTAAAGTTGAATAAAGACACCAGTCCATCCAGTTCAACCTCTGTGGGTGTGTTTATGTCAAAAATTATTTCCCATATCCCTTTATTTTGTGCTTGCTAAGATGCCTATCTAATGCCGTGTACACACGGGCGGACTTTTCGGCAACAAAGGTCCGACAGTCTTTCCGACAGACTTTTCGACAAACTTTCGACCGACTTTCGGACGAACGGACTTGCTTACACACGATCACACCAAAGTCCGACGGATTCGTACGTGATGACGTATGACCGGACTAAAATAAGGAAGTTGATAGCCAGATCCCGGTTCTCCGTGTGCCCCGAGCGATCGCGGGAGCCCGGCAGTGATCGAGACCACCGGGCACTTGCATCAGCTCGGGGGGGAGCGCGCGCCCCCGGTGGTGCGCACGCGCCCCCCTAGTGGCCAGCTTTGGTACCGACGTACCATGACGCCAATTCGCCTGCCTGTGCCATTCTGCCGCAGTATAACTGCGGCAGACGGTCGGCAAGTGGTTAAGGGAACTCTTAAGGCGTCAGCACACCAAGAGATTTTGGACAATTCCATTCTCCCAACTTTGTGGGAAGAGTTTGGGCATGGCCCTTTCCTGTTCCAACATGACTGTGCACCAACAAGGTCCATAAAGACATGGGTGAGTGAGTTTGTGGTGGAGGAACTTGTCTGGCCTGCACAGAGTCCTGACCTCAACCCGATAGAACACTTTTGGGGCAATCTTAGAAGAAAATGTGTAAGATTCTGCACAAGACTTGAGACTGGGGCGGAGGTTCAACTTCCAGCAGGACAACGACCCTAAACATACAGCCAGAACTACAATGGAATGGCTTATATCAAAACATATTCATGTATTAGAATATCCCAGTCAAAGTCCAGACCTAAATCCAAATGGGAATCTGTGGCAAGACTTGAAAATTGCTGTTCACAGACGCTCTCCATCCAATCCGACAGAGCTTGAGCTATTTTGCAAAGAAGAATGGGAAAAAATGTCACTCTCTAGATGTACAAAGCTGGTAGAGACATCCCCAAAAAGACTTGCAGCTGTAATTGCAGAGAAAGGGGGTTCTACAAAGTATTGACTCAGGGGGGTGAATACAAATGTCAGCCACACTTTTCACATATTTATTTGTAAAAAAATAATGAAAACCATTTACCATTTTCCTTCCACTTCACAATTATGTGCCACTTTGTGTTGGTCTATCACATAAAATCCCAATAAAATCCATTTACATTTTTGGTTGTAACATGACAAAATGTTAAAAATTGCAAGTAAAAAATTCAAGGTACTGCATGTAAATTGAGGAGCACTGAAGGGAGAGGGGAATGAGGCAAGAGATTCTGAAGACTCTCTGTTGCTTTAGTAACATACACTTACAGGTGAAAGCCAGTAAATTAGAATATTTTGAAAAACTTGATTTATTTCAGTAATTGCATTCAAAAGGTGTAACTTGTACATTATATTTATTCATTGCACACAGACTGATGCATTCAAATGTTTATTTCATTTAATTTTGATGATTTGAAGTGGCAACAAATGAAAATCCAAAATTCCGTGTGTCACAAAATTAGAATATTGTGTAAGGGTTAAATTTTGAAGACACCTGGTGCCACAAACTAATCAGCTGATTAACTCAAAACACCTGCAAAGGGCTTTAAATGGTCTCTCAGTCCAGTTCTGAAGCCTACACAAACATGGGGAAGACTTCAGATTTGACAGCTGTCCAAAAGGCGACCATCGACACATTGCACAAGGAGGGAAAGACACAAAAGGTTATTGCTGAAGAGGCTGGCTGTTCTCAGAGCTCTGTGTCCAAACACATTAATAGAGAGGCAAAGGGAAGGAAAAACTGTGGTCAGAAAAAGTGTACAAGCGATAGGGATCACCGCGCCCTAGTCAAGATTGTGAAAAAAAAACCCTTCAAAAATGTGGGGGAGATTCACAAGGAGTGGACAGCAGCTGGAGTCAGTGCTTCAAGATCCACCACCAAGAGACGCTTGAAAGACATGGGTTTCAACTGCCGCATACCTCGTGTCAAGCCACTGTTGACCAAGAAACAGCGCGAAAAGCGTCTCACCTGGGCTAAGGAAAAAAAGAGCTGGACTGCTGCTGAGTGGTCCAAAGTCATGTTTTCTGACGAAAGCAAATTTTGCATTTCCTTTGGAAATCGAGGTCCCAGAGTCTGGAGGAAGACAGGAGAGGCACAGGATCCACGTTGCCTGAAGTCTAGTGTAAAGTTTCCACCATCAGTGATGGTTTGGGGTGCCATGTCATCTGCTGGTGTCGGTCCACTCTGTTTCCTGAGATCCAGGGTCAACGCAGCCGTCTACCAGCAAGTTTTAGAGCACTTCATGCTTCCTGCTGCTGACCTGCTCTATGGAGATGGAGATTTCAGGTTCCAACAGGACTTGGCGCCTGCACACAGCGCAAAATCTACCCATGCCTGGTTTACGGACCATGGTATTTCTGTTCTAAATTGGCCAGCCAACTCCCCTGACCTTAGCCCCATAGAAAATCTGTGGGGTATTGTGAAAAGGAAGATGCAGAATGCCAGACCCAACAACGCAGAAGAGTTGAAGGCCACTATCAGAGCAACCTGGGCTCTCATAACACCTGAGCAGTGCCAGAAACTCATCGACTCCATGCCACGCCGCATTAATGCAGTAATTGAGGCAAAAGGAGCTCCAACCAAGTATTGAGTATTGTACATGCTCATATTTTTCATTTTCATACTTTTCAGTTGGCCAACATTTCTAAAAAATCCCTTTTTTGTATTAGCCTTAAGTAATATTCTAATTTTGTGACACTGTGAATTTTGGATTTTCATTTGTTGCCACTTCAAATCATCAAAATTAAATGAAATAAACATTTGAATGCATCAGTCTGTGTGCAATGAATAAATATAATGTACAAGTTACACCTTTTGAATGCAATTACTGAAATAAATCAAGTTTTTCAAAATATTCTAATTTACTGGCTTTCACCTGTATCTCTACTGAGTCTCTTCAGCTCTGTGGAACTTTAGTTCTAGTCTTGTCTTGCCTATAAAGAAAACTGCAGGCTACGTTCAACAGACTGCATTGAGAGTAATTATCATGATAATATTTAGGAGAATGGGTGCTGACAAATGAACAGCCCAATCATGCCTACAAGCACTTCACCTATACATACTGTACAGCCCTCTGTTCTAGTTTAGGAACTGAAAACAAAAGCATCAAAACTAACTAACCACAAACAAGTAAAACAATACTGCACTAGATTACCAAATAACTGCAGCTAAAGCACAAAGTTCAGCAGTAAATATGAAATACTTCTGTCTGATTCTGGATACACTGTTCAGTAAACAGCATTCTATTCTGCTCAGTCTGGCAATGAACTAATGTGTGTTGTTTCCACAAAAGGGTTAGTCGTGATTTTGCATAGCCTGGGGTGCATTGGCAGTCTATTCAAAATTAATTGGTCTGCCGTAACACAATGCACATTAACGCACAGCCCAACATTGTGAAAAACAGGCAGCAATAAAAACCTGACAGTAGTTCTAATCCCTCTCTACTCTATCCAAAACAAAAAAGTTATGCCTTTATTTATATTTTAATAGAGAAGTATGTTATTTTTTTCTTTTATTCATACTTACCTAGGTGAATGCAGCACCGGTCCGATGCTGCATCTGTTCCCCGGCGCCTCTAACACTGAGGACAGAGCAATCGAACACTGCCAATCACTCGGTTCTCACAGCTCCCTGAGCAGAGAGCTGCTGACTGTCAGTCACCGGCTCTCTGCTTTGCCCCCTCCTTGCTCACTGGAGCGCCAGGCTGTGGAAGGGGCAGGAGCGGCCGGCTCAGGCTCTCAGCAGCTCGCTGAGAGCCTGAGCCGGTTGCTGGTCCAGGGATCTGGGCGGATCCCGACTCCATGGTCATGATGACTCTGTGACGTCAGCAGAGAGCGGACTTCAGCCCGCTCTCTGCTGAAAACGGGTCACAGGAGTGCAAAACGGACTGCACTCCTGTGATCCACAGAAGTACAGCCAAACAAGCTTTGGCTGTACTTTTCCTTTAACTTCTTTGCTGGAAAAAAAAAACCTGTTGTTTACAGACCTCAAAAGCTGAAGCCCAGATTGTGCACACAACTGAAAGATCAGAGAACTGATTTATCCCATTGCTGCTCTCCACAGATATTTAATTGAAATTCACCAAACATTTGCCCGATAGTCACCTATTTCTCATAATTTTTGACCAAGATTTAATTTTCCACATTCTCTCTATGTATCACAGTTTTTTTCCACCTGTTTTTAAACAAGATTTGCTTGTCAAAAATATCTTCAAACAAGATCTGTCAATGTGAAAATTCCATCAATCAGGATTCATATCTGTTCTTCAATATGAAAGTGCCTTACTGCGCTATATATTTTTATTATTATTATTATCATTCAGTGAATGTAGGTTGGTTCTGAAATTCACCCAACATTCGTCCATCTTTGCAGAATACAGTATTCAAACGTTTCCCTTTTTTAAAGTGGAGAATGTATATTTTAAATGGTTTCTTTGAAGTTGTGGTATTACAGGTTAATTTTTAACACCACTTTTAACTGTAAAAAAAATGTCCCCATCTCCCGAAGGAGAGGCTGGTGCAAGCCTGGTCTGCTCAAGAGAGGATGGTGGTTAAGGGAAAGGAGTCACCCTTCTGGCAGCGAGAGAGAGTGCACCTTCATGGAACATGCATAAGGTGACCTGGACCCCCATGTAGCTTGGGCCCTGAATTCTTGGTTGGACTTCTGGAGCCCTAACCTGGACCACGCCAAAGCACGGGCCTGTGTGTTCGGAGTGCTCTGGACGTCAAGGAGTTATTAGGAGCTATGACTAGGAGGATGAGTCACGGTTGCCTCAGGCCACACACTCGAGGTGGTTCCTGCTGTGCTACTGTATTCTGCCAGTGGGGAGGCTTCCATGCTGGCAGAATACAAGGATCAGCATTGCTGGCTATATCCAGTGGTACTCATTGTTTGTGAAAAACACGACAGGCTGGTTGTACACAAGCCAATTAATAGATGGAATTGTGTATAACCAGCTAGCTCGCACATGGAATGAAATTTGGCCGGTCCCCACGAAATCAAGCAAACCTCGATCCATGTATGGCTGGCTTTAAACAACTAGTGTATTGTGATGAAATCAAGAGAAAGAAAGAGATCTTCGCCTTAGTAACGGCTTCCTGGCTAAATTAGGTCCTGGATGAGAAACACTGTTGCTCCACCTACTTATAAAGCCCTCAAGGCCACTATTGCTACTACCAAATTGTTCTGTTGCCAGTTGAATGTAATGTGACACATAACTGACTTTTATCAAATATGCTTGCATCCGATTCTCTGAAAAAGAATATATAAAAATCTGTGGCTTTATTAAACATATGTACATCCACCACTAGTAGAAAAGGCCACTCCAGCTGCCCAAGACTTTTGTGAAATTTCCTTCAGAGAGTCTCCAAATATTGGGGTGCTCTGATCTAAAAACAGTTTTCTGCTTACCATCTTTACCCAACCCATTTTCCCTGCTGAAAGTCAATACTGGTTAGTATGGCTGCCCACCATAAGAATGAGCAAAGTGTTAGGCCCAGGAGGCAGGAGGAGTGAGGTATAGTTGGCAACCACAGAAGAAATTACATTTTTGCTTATTGAAGCACCTTTGAATACAGGACACATGGGGCACGTGGAAGAGACTCTAAATAAACATCCAGGTACCTGGAGGTTCCTTCTCTATACACTTAGTGGTGCATTTATAAAACACTTGTTATTCATCATGTGAAACTGTGCACATATGTTCTGTATGAATTTAAATGCTATTAGACTATTATCTCGCCAGGTCTAATGTTTTTCATTCATATAGAATAGAATGAAATACGAAAATACTGCACTATGCTCACTAGATGGAGCTGGTGATCATAGAAGATAAGCATTTAATTACTATGATTGTCCATCTATCCATTTACGTTTGGTCTACCTGGGGACCATAATGCAGTAATTCCTTTATTCAATCTGTATATATGAAACTGGAGAGAAAATAGCCTAAAAACATCCGTATTTGCCCCTATTTGCAAGAATCATATGTACATCAATTTTTTCAGGATGAATAGCTCTGTAAATTGTTTTATAAATACACCCCCAGAAGACGACTTTTTTAGTTGAAACATGTCGGGTGGACCCCTCACAACTACCGCTATACGATTTACATGCCTGTTTGATCTGCATAAAATGTGAGTTTGTTTTTTATTGCTATTTTTAATAAATCCAAGTTAATACGTTATTACACTACGGTATGTGAGTGTTTTCATCCCTCACATGGTACACGAATCTTTCGCTTGGCTTGGTGGTGTGATTATTATTGAGGAAATCGTGCTGATTGCTTCCCCCCCTTCCCTCCGTTGGTGTGGTGATGACATCTAACCAGACAATACATCTAGACCAGTTGGTCACCAAGCCTTCTTGACCTGTTTTAGCATACGCTATTTCAGGCCACTACTTCTGGTAAGCCTCCATATCTTCTGGTGATGGTCCTGGCACCGTTTTCAAATTTCTGTGCACCTCTGGTCGTTTATGGTCCATTCATCTACCAGGCTACCGGGTCTAATTGATCTTCCTGCATATACAAGAAAAACACCTGTATACCATTTATACACTGCTATCACTGACTTTTTCTTTTTGGTGTTATGGACTCTATATTTGATTTTGCCTTTTATGTTTAATTCATCTAAATACACATATGTATCATTCTTTCACTAGTCACTGTCACAAGTGCTCACATGAGATGTTTATGATTTGAATAATTTATGTTTAGTTTTTTCATATTGTATTCACATAATAGCGCCACACTGTGCATTTTTTAATAAATACACCCCCAAATGATAGATTTAAATGGTTAAACATAGAAAATGGTAACTTTAAACAGAAGAGAAAAAAAAAGAATTTCAAAAGAACATAATCTCAAAATAAGTACTTTCAGGATATTTTTATTGTGACTGGCACTCTCTTATAAGCCATATGAACTTAATACTTAATGCAATCTTACATTTTACAGACTATCTTATCTATGTTTATCTAAAGGAAGAACAATGGTTTCAGTTTCCCTAGAACTAATTAAAGGATTTTACATGGTAAACCAAGATAAACTCTAAGATCCCAAGTATAGCAGAACAAAGCAGGGATAACGCCCTTTCAAGTTAGAAAAACTATTTTGTGTGACCTTTACTAAATATTTAAAACTACAGCCAGCTTATCATGAACAATGCCATTTTCTGAAAGACTTCAGAGAAGAAGCAAGCTCATTGTTCTCTATCACATTGTATATGAACTGAACATAATATGTAACATCTCTAAAATTCGCCCCTTTTTAACTAATTAAACAACCAAGTTACTCCCTCATTATCTCTTGCCTTTCTCATAAGCCTACCTCTCCATTCCCTATCCGCTCTTCAATCTATTAAGAATGATTCTGATAGACGTATCCACCTTACCAACCACTGAGTGTCTGCTACCCCTCTCTGTCAATTCCTCCACTGGCTTCCGATTGCCCAGCAAAATGAATTTTAAAATACTAACAACAACAAACAAAGCCATCCACAACTCTGCCCCGAGCTACAGCCGTGGCCAAAAGATTTGAGAATGACACAAATAATAATTTTCACAAAGTCTGCTGCTTCAGTGTTTTTAGATCTTTTTGTCAGATGTTCCTATAGTATACTGAAGTATAATTACAAGCATTTCATGAGTGTCAAATGCTTTTATTAACAATTACATTGTTTATGCAAAGAGTCAATATTTGCAGTGCTGACCCCTGTTTTTCAAGACCTCTGCAATTCGCCCCCTGGCATGCTGTCCATCAACTTCTGGGCCACATCCTGACCGATGGCAGCCCATTCTTGCATAATCAATACTTGGAGTTTGTCAGAATTTGTGAGTCTTTTTTCTTCACCCGCCTCTTGAAGATTGACCACAAGTTCTCAATGGGATTAAGGTCTGGGGAGTTTGCTAACCATGAACCCAAAATTTCGATGTTTTGTTCCCCCAAGCCACTTAGTTATCACTTTTGCCTTATGGCAAGGTGCTTCATCATGCTGGAAAAGGCATTGTTCACCAAACTGTTCTTGGATGGTTGGAAGAAGTTGCTCTTGGAAAATGTTTTTGTACCATTCTACATTCAGGCAAAATTGTGATGAGCCCACTCCCTTGGCTGAGAAGAAACCCCACACATGAATGGTCTCAGGATGCTTTACTGTTGGCATGACACAGGACAGGCTGAGTTAGCGCTCATCTTTTCTTCTCCGGATACGTTTTTTCCCAGATGCCCCAAAAAATTGGAAATGGGATTCATCAGAGAAAATGACTTTACCCCAGTCCTCAGCAGTCCAATCCCTGTACCTTTTGCAGAATATCAGTCTGTACCATGATGTTTTTCCTGGAGAGAAGTGGCTTTTTTGCTGCCCTTCTTGACACCAGGCCATCCTCCAAAAGTCTTTCTTGGGCACCCTGAAACCTTCTTTACAAATGCAGTGGAAATGTTTTTTTTATAGGATTAAGTTCATTTTCATGGCAAAGAGAGACTTTGCAATTCATTGCAATTTATCTGATCACTCTTTATAACATTCTGAAGTATATGCAAATTGCCATCTTAAAAAACTGAGACATCAGACTTTGTGAAAATTAATATTTGTGTAATTTTCAAAACTTTTGACCATGGCTGTACATCACCAATCTTGTCTCCAAATATCACCCAAATAGTCTTCTCTGCTCTTTCCAAGACCTCCTGCTTTCAAGCTCTCTTGTCACCTCCTCCCATGCTCGTATCCAGGACTTCTCCAGAGCATCTACAATCCTCTGGAACTCTCTATCTCAACCTGTCTGGCTATCTCCTACTCTCCGCCTACTCCACCTTTAGGTGATCCCAGAAAACTCATCTCTTCAGGGAAGCCTATCATGCCTCAAAACTAACAACTGAACTTTTACCTCTTCCATCAGCTCATCCCCCACAGTTGGGGCTTGTTCACACTTGACTAAATCTATGACGCTCAACAAACGCTGCAATAGCATTTGTATGGCATTAGTATGGGCGTCAGACACAATGGAAAGTGACAGAAATAAATACATTTTAACGCGCCGCCACCGCACCAAAATCGCGCCGAAAATGCCTGCCAGAGTGTTTGCGGAGCATTACCATAGAATTGAATGGGAGGCATTGAAATGCTTCAAACGCTCAATTTTGAAGCAATGCTAATGCTTAGTATGAACAGCACAATGTGCTGTCTATTATAGCTTGTGCATAGGCGTTCGAGGGTTTTGAATGCTTATTAAACGCCTCTCAAACGCCTGTTTTTAATGCCAGTGTAAACCCAGCCTTCTAACCTTTTGTACCACTTGGCCCACCCTATTAGTTTGTAAATTCTTATGAGTAGGGCCCTCTTAACACTCTTGTATTTTATTGTAGTGTAACTGTACTGTCTCCCTTTAGATTGTAAAGCTCTGCTCAAACTGTTGGCGCTATATCAATCCTGTATAATAATAATAATAAGAAGAAGAAGAACGTAAATACAAGAATGAGAGAAGACAGTCAAAGACCCTGGCATTGCTATCCAGTGTGCAAAAGTTAGAAAGTCCATTTGATATATCATTGCATCCACTTTGCACCTTTAGCAGGCTATAAACAGTGCTACTAGCTGTGACTTCAACCTTTTGACTCTGTGCCAAAAAACACCTCTCTCAGGGAGCGGAGCTCCTGACATGAGAACACAAGATCTGTATTTTTGGTATGCTCAGAACAGGGTTACTAAATGAACCTTGTACTGAGAGAAATGGTTCCCCTTTAACTGGTGGCCACTCCCCTTTGGAGGTGTATATTTGGATTGGCCTTGACCTGTTCCTTTAAGGAGAAAAGGGAGAAATCAATCTAGGTCTTCTAGGCTATTAGCTGTTGGAGGAAGGATGGACCTATGAGGAGGAGGGCTCCCCCTGGATCTTGGAGGGACTGGACACATGGAGGACTAAGGCCTGGACAGCAGCATAGATGGAAATATTGAGTAAGCACCACAGCACCCCTTCTGTTAGTAGTGAAATGTTACATTGGGAATACCTGGACATTGGAAACAGTCTATGTTGTGTACACAGAAGATTTTACCAAGATGTGGCTTCTTGTAATTTGTTAATCTGTTCAGTATAGTTAAAAAAAAAACTCCTTGCCTCATCCTTGTCTCAGCCAGGGGAACAATATTAAAAAGATGTTGTGGGTTTAGCTACTTGGTGAAGAAGAGTTAAAGTGTTATTTACTGGTGCAAGCCTGATCGGCTCAGAAGGGGGTGGTGGTTACAGTGCACAATGTGAGAGAACACACACCAGGTGACATGGCCCTGGATTGGACTACTGGAGCCCTAACCTGGAGCATGTCAAAGCACACAGGCCTATGTGTTGGGAGTGATCCAGGAGTTAAGGGGTTATTAGGAACCGTGACTAGGAGGTTGAGTCAGAGTGGCCTCAGGCCAGCATCCGTGCACATGAACTTGGTGTGAACTTGGGCTCTGGAACTGATGGGGGGTCCAGAAGCTCTGTCTATAGGCTGGGACTCAGCTGCACCTGCTGGTCACGTGCATGGAAAATGGGCAGCCTGCTTGCAAGAGTCATAGCTGTCTCTGGCACCAACACTTTCAGAGGATGATCTGGAACAAGTATGCAGATCAGGAAAGCCAACATGAACTCACAACTTCTGATCTGCTTACTTGTCAGGTCATAAGCCGAGTTTGGTAACAGCCAGGTAGATAGGTACAGAATCACAATCAGAGTTCAGCTCACAGACAGGGAAGGGTCAGCAACGTAATGGCGGTGAGGTAGAAAATCAGAAGGCAGAATCTTAGTCAAACGTCCAGGACAAAGTCAGTAATACGGGTAAGCAACAGACATGAGCAGCAAAGGGTATCCAGAGAAGAGTCAGATGTAGCCGGGTCAGTAACAGGATCAAGCAAACTTTTAAGAGCACAGGTCACAAGCTGAAGACCATCCAGTGATGATACCTTGCATGCCTCAGGTTTAAATAGGCCATCAAGCGCCAGGATCTGTGGCGTACAGCCGTCATAAGGTTCCTTACACACTGTCAGTTTTGTCCATTTGGTATGAGAAAACTCACTGCTCTGACGTATTCACTTGAGTGTTTCAATCTCATCTTCAGCTACTGAGTTGTTTAACCAACAAGTTTTGGTAGAAAGATTCAGGAAAAACATGTGAAAAGAAGCCTAAAACTCTACCTGCTGGTGAAATATGAGAATACATTACATCCCATTATATATATAGTGTTCTGCACAAAGTTTGGTACTTTATAAATTCTGTATAATAATAATAACTTTTATTCAATATTTCATGTTTATCTGACAATAAAACATGTACTTTTTTAGTTGTGATCATTACAAGACAGAAAATATATACAATATCACTCCCTTTCAATACAAAATTCTGTGGTGGAGAAGGCATTATTATGATTTTGCTTTAAAAGAGGAGTATCTTGTTCTTTTCTTCACCCAACGTCTTGTCTTATGTGACAAGTAAAGAAGTTCCCCTTTCCATGAGTCAGGCACATGTGTGTATAATAGAGCTGAAGGATGCCTTATACAGTAAAATCCAGGCAGATGCTCAGAGCGACTGCACCCCTGCTGAGCAAACTCGCTGGTGATATATCATAATGGAAAAGTCTGTATACCACCTCTGTCTCCTGCTATACATCTGTGGCATCCTTCAGAAAGGTGAGCTGGTATTTAGCATAAGAAAAACAAAACGATCCAGCGCTCAATGGGTTCGTGGAAAAAATCTGGCTCACAACAGGCAGTTGAACAATGAGTACACGTAGTTTATTCAATAATAGACATAAAATCCAATCCTGCTGTCCAACAGGATTGGATTTTATGGCTATTATTGAATAAATTACGTGTACTCAAGTTCAACTGCCTGTTGTGAGACATTGTTTTTCCACGAACCCATTGAGCGCTGGATCGTTTTGTTTTGCTTTGTTTTATCCATATCCTCCAGCTATTGCTTCTGTCCAGCTGCACTGGGCTTGGACACCACGCCACTGACTGTGACCCTTTCCTAGCCACACATGGCCATGTTTTAGCGCTGTTGATATTTGTTGTTTATCCTTTGGTATTTAGCATAAACCTTTCTTTAATTCTTTAAGCCTATGGTGTGGCTGGAATTTTGAAAGTATGGTGGAAGTTGCCAGAATCGGATGCATTTTATAGCTGGGCTTTTAAAGAGGATAGTTAGCTCCAAAACAGATTTTTGATAACATACAGACTGATGTACGCTAAACAGAACAGAAAATGACCAACACCGATGAATACATACTGGCAGCCGCAAGCTAAAATTGATGGGTAATGACACGCACTGACTGATAGAAAGATACTTGAAGCTGGCTATACTCCTGCCCACCCGAGGCAAGGAGTTACCAGAAACTTGATGGGGTTTTAATTAGCTTGGCGAAATTAAAGGAAATGTACAGTCAAAAATATTTTTCTATTTATGGATAGAACACAGAGGAGTTAGAACTTTTGCTAGTTTTTTTTAGTCCCTACTGGAGAGATTTCCCCTCACTTCCTGTCAACGCTAATTTGGAGTCATGTGGTTTTTCCCTTCCTGTTGACTACTGTACCCCCTCAAATCTTGTACATACACCACAGGAACAAGAAATGGGGAGAAATAAATCCCACTGTATCAAAAACTAAAAAAAATTATCTGGGTTTTAAAGAGAGTGTGTAAGGTTAAAAAACCTGGATCAAAGGTTTCTCCAACACCAATGTCCCAGCTGAGTCCCATAGTGATGTAAGGGTCAGAGTATGGAACTATTTGGCTTTTGACATTTCCAGGAGTGTCATGCCTATTTTCCCCACTGGTGCTGTGGTTCCTTCTTCCAGAACCAATGTAAAAGCTATTTTTCATAGTGGTGTACAGGTCTGAGTATGGACCTCTTCGACATTTGACATTTCCAGGCATGTCGGTGACTACGTTCCCCGCTGCATATTCTGGTTCCTTCCTCCAACACCAAAATCATAGCTGATCCTGTAGTAACATTGGGTAGGAGGATGGAACTCTTTAGCACTGGACATTTCTGGGAGGTTCAGTGCCTGTGTTCTCTGCCCTGTGCTGTGGCTCTTTCCTGCAAAACCAATGTCATTGCCGAGTTCTGTAGTGACATAAACATCAGGGGATGGAACTCTTTGGTATAAGACATGTCTGGGAGTGTAATTTCCCATGTTCCCTGCTATGTACTGTGGTTTCTTCCTCCAACACCTACATCATGGCTGAGTCCTATCATGACAAAGGCATTTATTATGTCTGACACTCCAAGACATAGCGAATGCCAAGGTGGGTGCAGAGCTGGAACGGAGGGGGACATTATCCACCTTAGAGGTACTATACTACCATTTCTTTTGCAAGGACCCTTGATCTGAAATTTTCTTACCTTAAACAGTCACTTTATTGTGACAGTGCAATGGAAACCCTAGTGGAGTTTTTACATATAAAATGCACAGCAAGTATAGAAGTTCCACCATAGAGCATAAATAATCTTATAATAATTATTTAAAGAAATCTTTGCTCAGTAAGGATGCTAGTGTAGCGCCCTCTTAGTTAGACTGCTAGGCAGATTTTTTTTTCTGGCTTCTGTAACCAGAGGGGCAGTAATTGTTTTGGTCTGGCATGGTCTGTTCAGGGCTTCACAGGCTGAGTTTGATTGCTTACCCCTGACTCTAGAAGAAGTTTCTAGAGCTTAGGGAGGGAGAAGTCAAATGACCAGACTGGTGGAGGGGGAGGGCGGGGGTAGCGGGGAGGAGGGGGGGCGGTGCCCGGAAGGTGGCTGGGGTGCTATTAAATAGTTTGAAACCCTGAGGAGATTGTCTTTTTCCCTCCTGAGGAAATAAATCTGTGGGCTAAGGGGAGGGGGGAAGCCTGCCCCTGGTGCCCTTTGGACTGGAAGCTGGGTTTCTCTGCAAAATACTGCACTATGAACTGATCTTGTTCCAGGGTCTGTGAGTAGAGTCACCTTTCTGTGCTGCATGTTAAAGCTACTTAAAGGGGTTGTAAAGGTAATTTTTTTTTTTTTTTTAAATAACAAACATGTTATACTTACCTTCACTGTGCAGCTCGTTCTGCACAGAGTGGCCCCGAACCTGCTCTTCTGGGGTCCCTCGGCGGCTGTTTCAGCTCCTCCCCGCAAGCACTAACCACCTTAATGCGAGCACCCTCGCATGGTGGTTAGTGCTTGCGGGCACGCTCCCGTGATACAGCCGGCGGCTATAGCCGCTCACTGTATCACTCGGCCCCTGCCCCCCCAGCGCGCCGCGTCATTGGATGTGATTGACAGCAGCGCGAGCCAATGGCTGCGCTGCTTCCAATCCATCCACTGTAGCCAATCAGCGGCCAGGCTGAGCGGAGGAATAGATGTTGGGAGCGAGCAGATGACTTTCGAGGGGTCAGGTAAGTAAAACGGGGGGCTGGGGGCGGCGGTATTGTCAGAAGTTTTTTCACCTTAATGCATAGAATGCATTAAGGTGAAAAATTTTTACCTTGACAACCCCTTTAATGGTCCCCAGCCATTAACCTGACTAGCTGTTCTCTGCTAAAGCTACTTCATGGTCCCCGGCCATGAACCTACCTAGTTGTACCTGTGCTAATACTTCTTCATGGTCCCCAGCCGTGAACATATAGATTGTTCCAGTCTAGCTATACATGTTCTGCAAAACTATCCCAAGGTTCCCTGCTGTGAATGAAAGACTGAGATGCTGCTGTTTAGAGAGAGAGAGAATTGTCCTCTGTGGAACAGTGCTTTTGGAGTATCTCCCATCACCCCATATCCCCTCTCAAGTGTAGGCAAGCAATAAAATACAAAAAAGAAAAAACCCCTAGACTGTTCAATGAGCTGAAGTGAATGGACTGTTACTGTATGCCTGGCTGCCTCTGCAAGTTGGGAAAGAATCACCTAAATCTACAGTGGCTTCTTCACGGTTGGTGCTAAATTTGTTTTTCAGATGGGTGGAATTCTCCTTTATTTATACGTTGAGGCTTATTTTCATCATGATAATAGCGTGAGAAAATGAATGTTGGTACAGGAGTAACACAACATCACAATGTACTATGAACACAAAACAAAATTGTTACTTCATATGTATCAGATGAAAAGGCTACTAATAACATTTACTTATGTGAACCCTATTTATATTGCCAGAAAAAATAAGCGCTTTATTGCTTGAATAAATTGTTTGCAGTTTAAAGAGATTGAAAAAGAAAAGTTCCAAGTTCAAAAAGTAAAAAAAAATAAAAAAATATCCAAAACAAGGTTTAAAAAGGGATAAGAGCTGCAATATCTTTATCCCTTTAATCTCAGATTAAGCTGAGAAAATGTCTCATCAAAAATTTAATTTCTATTGCAGGGGATAATTTTATGTTCCGTCCTAGTTCAATGCAAACTTCTATTAGGAAAATTGGCAAGCCAATCTCACAGAAAAGGAAAGAGATTCTGTGGACATTGTACCCTATCACCTTTACAAAGAAACCAAAATGTAAAGGGTATTATTGATCCATACTTCTTAGGCCCCTTTCACACAAGAGGTCTGATGGGATCCAGCTATCTGTTTTTCAGATGGACCCGATCGGACCCTCCATTCTCCTCTATGGAGCGCTGGATGTAAATGGACCCAGCTACCTCTAGCTCTGATC
Source organism: Lithobates septentrionalis (assembly GCA_037952835.1). Classification (NCBI taxonomy): domain Eukaryota; kingdom Metazoa; phylum Chordata; class Amphibia; order Anura; family Ranidae; genus Lithobates; species Lithobates septentrionalis. The sequence continues at coordinate 62,338 of JBBDGP010000034.1, read as the reverse complement.
TGATCTGGCAAAAAACAAAACAAAACATAAGGTGATCCGTTCCCCTCCATCTGGCTGGCTTAGATCGGAGGGCAGTTGGGTGTAAATGGACAACTGGTACATTTACATCAAGCTGCCCATAGAACAGAGTAGGCTGTGTCCCTGTCCTCTCTCTCTCTGCATAAGCGGAGTGGGCACGGGCCTGTCATCTGGCCGCTCTGCTCAGCTCAACAGAGGATCTGCAGACGGATCCCCTGCTGAGCAAAAATAAGATCCGGCCCATGTGAAGAGGGAAGTGGGAAGAGCGGTGGATCTGTGTCTCTTGATCAGTGGAAGGGAGGTGAGCAGTCTGAGGATTTGTGTGGCTGGCTGGCTGATTGCTGCTTCCAGTTGCTGCACTTACTCCCCACAGAAAATCTTGTTTCAATATGCCTGTTTAATCGCAGTCTATGTGAGTAGTTTTTTAGTGTTTTTAATAAAACTATACAGCAGTTATCACACCATTTGAGTTCTCCTGTGCTCTTTTTATGTATCCATCTGAGGGATTTTTGAAGGGAGAGTAGAGGAAGTGGTGGATAACAGCCAAAGTCCCCTGACATGAGCCTGGTCTGCCTAATCTGTTCCTAGATAGGCATAAGGGTCTCGTATGGTAAGTGCAACCCTTGATTGTGGTGGAGGGAGCACTTTTTGATGTAACTTACCCAAGCACCTTTGAAGAAATACTTGGTAGAGGACATTTTTAGGCAACACTTCATTGGACTTTGTATTGTTGTGGACATTTGTTGATTTTTTTCATGGTGGATTCTTTTGTCTTTGGTGATATACACATTCATTTGAAGAGTAGATTTTGTTAGCCCTGATATATTTATTAAATATTTGTTTGCAGTGCTGTATTTTGTGTATTTGATATTCACGTTCTGGCTGTTTACATACAGCAGCTGTGCCACTTTCCGATTTTTCAGGGGGTTTAATTGATTATTTTATTTATTATTTATTATTGTTCATAGCGCTGCAGGGTATATTGATTTATTTATCAAAAAACATTGGACTCCAGCACACACACCTCACTCTGCAGTATCCATACCACCAATTGGCATTGCTCTCCAGCAAACACAGCTCACTCCCGGTTGATGTATTGCAAGCAATAATGGTTTTATGTCAATGTTCTTTATTTTTTTAAGTTTGTAAGTTAAGTTTTCAAACTATATATACATATATATATATATATATATATACAGTATCTCACAAAAGTGAGTACACCCCTCACATTTTTGTAAATATTTTATTATATCTTTTTATGTGACAACACTAAAGAAATGATACTTTGCTACAATGTAAAGTAGTGAGTGTACAGCTTGTATAACAGTGTAAATTTGCTGTCCCCTCAAAATAACTCAACACACAGCCATTAATGTCTAAACCGCTGGCAACAAAAGTGAGTACACCCCTATGTGAAAATGTCCAAATTGGGCCCAAAGTGTCAATATTTTGTGTGGCCACCATTATTTTCCATCACTGCCCTAACCCTCATTGGCATGGCGTTCACCAGAGCTTCACAGGTTGCCACTGGAGTCCTCTTCCACTCCTCCATGGCCATATCACAGAGCTGGTTGATGTTAGAGACCTTGCGCTCCTCCACCTTCCGTTTGAGGATGCCCCATATATGCTCAATAGGGTTTAGGTCTGGAGACGTGCTTGGCCAGTCCATCACCTTTACCCTCAGCTTCTTTAGCAAGGCAGTGGTCATCTTGGAGGTGTGTTTGGGGTCGTTATCATGTTGGAATACTGCCCTGCGGCCCAGTCTCTGAAGGGAGGGGATCATGCTCTGCTTCAGTATGTCACAGTACATCTTGGCATTCATGGTTCCCTCAATGAACTGTATTTCCCCAGTGCTGGCAGCACTCATGCAGCCCCAGACCATGACACTCACACCACCATGCTTGACTGTAGGCAAGGCACACTTGTCTTTGTACTCCTCACCTGGTTGCCGCCACACACACTTGACACCATTTATACCAAATAAGTTTATCTTGGTCTCATCAGACCACAGGACATGGTTTCAGTAATCCATGCCCTTAGTCTGCTTGTCTTCAGCAAACTGCCGGCTTTCTTGTGCATCATCTTTAGAAGAGGCTGCACCAAATTGATGCAGTGTGCAGAGTATGGTCTGAGCACTGACAGGCTGACCCCCCACTCCTTCAACCTCTGCAGCAATGCTGGCAGCACTCATACGTCTATTTCCCAAAGACAACCTCTGGATATGACGCTGAGCACGTGTACTCAATTTTTTTGGTCGAACATGGCGAGGCCTGTTTTGAGATCAAGCACTTTGCACATGGAGGAGGACTATCTCACATATTGGGACTGTGATTGAATAGTTGAGCTAAGCAGAGCTTTGAAAATGTGTGAAAATTATTTGATATGTAGCTATCTGCTGGCTGCATAATAAAAGAATATATTCATATGCAATATTTAATATTTACCTAAAATTTATTATGATGAAGTAATATAAAATTATATAATTTATTATATAAAATAATTTTCATATTTAATGTTATAATTGTATATTTTAAATTTTAAAGACATTATCTGCCAGAAATGTACTCAGCTCCTAATTTCCTGTTTTGTGCTGACAAGACACATCATTTTAACACGCTCCCCCAAATCCCTCCTCCTAGCCCCCCCCAATCCCTTCTACCTCCAACCCTCTCCTCCCCATATCCCCCTCCTAGCACAAATGATATCCCTAAAGGAGTGGTGACAGCAGCACAGTGGAGGAGAGAGCCAAGAGGTGTGGGTTGTGCTCTCTTGTCCCCCCACCCAAGCTCATCGCCCTCTTCTACATTCCAATCTGAGCATGATCCTCTGTTAACTCCTGAGATAGAGAGGAGGGAGAGATCTCAGCCTGCTGGCTGCCTGCGTCCTACCAACTGATTATGTCATTCTTTCTGTTTTGCTGACAATAGTACAGAGTGGAGGAGAGAGGGAGGAGGAGGTGCAGGCTGAACTCTCTGCCTCCTCTCTACATGGGAGTTAACAGTGCTCTGCTCTCTCCTCTATCTCAGGGGTCTACAGAGGGCCGCTCAAATGGGGCTGTTGCTGCAGCACCTCTGAGGACTCTATGAGACATCTGAAAAACACTGATTTAGACTATTTGAGATAACACAGGAAGTGTGCACAAGACAGGTCTGAATTTCTGGCAGAATCAACAGGTATTTTTTTCACATATCAAACAGATATAACAGTACGCTTTCAATGATAAATTTAACAGGTCAAATGGAAACCAATAAGAGAAGTTTATTGACATGGTTTACATACACTTTAATGTTCTTTGTACACTTCCAGGCTGGTCCCAGAAGCAATGTGGGGTGCAGGTTGTCAGGACTCAGGTATTTGCACCATTTGATGAGTGGGTCCTGCTAAATTGTACTTACACCTGTTCCAAACCTAGCTGGGAGTCCAGACTACGAAAGAAGAACACAACAGAAGGAGAGCACTGGGTGTCCACAGAGGTCCTTGTCAACGACTGGGAAACATCCAGAATATCTTGTATATCAGAGGATGAGGGGAAAGTGCTGGAATCCACCGTGACAGTGGCAGCATATGGTATGTGGCATATTATTCGTTTTATTTTATTGCCTGCTCAGAATAATTGAAATGGTTTGCAGTGCATCAAAGAGTATTGCACGTAACTTAAAAAGAAAGCACAGTGGGGGACATGAATCAAAACTGTGTTATAGTTTGAAGTTGCTAATTTCTCACTGATATAATTAATGCTTGGGAAACACATTTGTTTTCCGTATGCATTTGCTTAATAAATTGGCCATTGTTAAAATAAAATAAAAATAGTTTATGTTCAAGAAATAAAAATAAGTGCTTGCAGTTGTGGCACAACTGAGAAAATAGTTGTACAGTTGCAATTTGGCCACAGTTTTGAGTAAAACTGAAGCTGTTATTTTGTCAGTAAAAGAAACCCAAAGATTCATGCTAACATTTTTTCATGCAAAATGCACAATATTTAATATGCAATTGTGTTAATACATGTTAATAAATGTCCTCCAATGTGTTTTCAGTGAGCAAAAATGTAGAGTTGCAGTGTTCCCTTAGGTGACAATTTCCCTTCATCTGAATCTGTCTTTATATAAGCCTCATGTAATATCTTACAGCAGCTCTTAGACCTCTTTCACATGGGGTGGATTCCACTCTGATCAGCAGGGGAACAGCTCACAGATCCCCTGCTGATTGGAGCAGAGTGGGCAGATGACACCTCTGCACATAATGAGAACACATGGCAGAGCCCACTCTGCTCTATGGGCAACTGGGAGAAAACTAATTTTGCTGTCCGTTTACACCTGACTTCCCTCCAAAACGATTCACCTAATTGGAAGAAGACATATTCCCTTCTGATTTTTCTTGGACCTGGAAGTCCACAAGTCCATTTACACCCGCCTGACAGGCAGAACTAATCAGAATGGCAATGTGAAAGGGGCCTTAGACAGGGAGAGGGAGGGCCACATCCCAGTTTAAAGGGAGGGGGAGAATATGGTGACAACCTCATCAATGTCTGCTGCTCCTTCATTGTCCATCCAAAGGCTGGACAATGAAGAACCTGGCTATATTGCTTAAAGCGGAGTTCCACCCAAATTTTGAACAATATCTGTATGTATTCTCTTCCTTGCCTAGATGCTGACATGCCATTTAAAAAAATTTAAATCGCCGTAATTACCTTTTATTTTTCTATTCTTCTTTGCACTTCCTGGTTCTCCTCCCGTGGGAGTAGGCCTGTTTCTAGCCTCTCCCAGACTCCTGGGAGCTAGTCTCAGGCTTCCCAGGATGCCACTGAGCATGTGCGGGAACGAGCGGTGAATGCTGGGAGCACAGCATTCACCACATCCAGGAAATAAATGCTTGTGGGCTTCAAATGCCCACAATAAAGATGGAAACCGCCTGCAGTGAATAATATAAGTTATTCTTTCCGACGAAATCTGACACAGGCGGACATATTACACACAATATGTGAGTATGTAATGCTGAGAAGAAAAGTTTGTGAATGAACTAAAAAAAAAAAAAAAACAATAGATAGGTGGACCCCCGCTTTAACTAGAATGAAGTCAAAGATCTGGCAGCATTGAAATAGGCACCTGAGGCCCTCTGCACCTGCACAGAGAGTTGGTGTGTCCTGGGTTTAGTTGTAGGGCTTACATTGAATTTACATTCACTAAATAACAACAGATTGTTCAGGTATTTTAAAGCAATATTTTTGTTGTAATTTTTTTAGCCATGATAAGTATATACCACAGGATATAAATGTTATGTACTCTGAAAATGTGAAAGCCTAAATTTATGGCAGAAAATCTAGGGCCAAAACAACTGCTTTTCAGAAGTTATAAATGAACACAAAGTCAGAGATCATGTGATGAATGAAACCGTTTATACTCAGACATCACAAAGAATTTACTACTACATATACATGTACTATAAAGGATAATGACCATGCCTTGGAATTTACCATTTAAAACAAACCCGTATTTTGCCCATATTTATACTAAATAACATGTTTGTTTTCTTGTCAAGACCCCTTGAAAGGATTTATACTGTGTATGTTGTGCCCAAAAAGGGAAAGCAGAGGACAATGGACTAGTCACCTGTATTGCCTGTGGTCTACCTGCAGCTGATATCTCCCCATTATTGACTTACCATGTCTTGTTCCAAGTTGTGTCTCTGTGTGAGGGCAGCCATCTTGGTAGAGGTAGAGTTTTGCTTTTTAGGGCTGGTTCACACCAGATGCAGTCCAGTTTGTTTTTATTCTGCTTAAAAAACAGGTGGACAGCGTTTAACATGGATTCCAATGGCCCTAGTTCGCACCAGTGCAGTGTGTTTCAGGGGAGTCAACAAAAGTAGAACACTTTACTTTTTTTCTGTAGGGAATACATCTGGAACGTGGCAAAATGCAAAATCAAGAAATACCCCAGAACACACATGTCCTCAATTGAGATTAAGAAAAAAGAGGGGGAAAAACACCCCAGAACGCATCAAAAATGGGCATACAGAAACACTTCCAGAATGCAGAAAATGTGGTGGTAACTGGCCCTAAATGACAGGCCTGGCCCCCTGATAACTGGATAGCTGATGACTGATGTGATAGTGATAAAGTAGCAGCAAGAGAGATGAAGGCAACACAGATCCACAAAATGAAGAAGCATAAGCAGGGAGATTCTTCCACTGCAGGTCCTCGGGTACAGCTTCTTCTCCAGCAAGGAAAACAGTGAGCAGATCAGTAGTAACATTACCAAATCTCATGAGGAACAGGCTTAGGCCCAATTAGTATTTCTAAATAACCCAAAGAGTGTTCTAAATACCTGAATATGCTTTAGTCAGATCTTACCCAGGATGTGTACACAACCCCCGCTTCTATGTAACGGCACTCATTTCTAGCAGTTGGTCACTCAGTCACCAAAGGTTGTGTTGTGGTTAGGTGAGGGGTTGGGGTGAAAGTGTAATGTGTTCCCCCACATTAGAAGTGCCAGCTATAAATGGCTTTCTGCATGCAGCAAAAAAGTGAGTAGAGAATTAGTAAATCTGCTTAAAGTTCTTCACTGTAAAGCAAACCAATTTATTTTCCCATTACAGGTAAAAAGAAAATAAAGTAAATTGTATCTAAAAGCAAAACATTTTTTTTCTTTTGATTGAGTGGGGAAGAGTTTAGATCCTATCTGTGCCACCACTGGAGATATTCACTCTCTTTATTTTGACTGGTGACCATTGCGATTGGGATTGAAAATAAGGAAAATCCAAATAATTCAGTTGTGATTAAGGGTGTAATAGGGGAGGAAGACTTTCTATGGAGAGATTTTCTCTTATTTCCTGTTGTATTTCTTGGCCAGAAAGAAAAAATAAATCTCCGCAATGGGACACAGATGGCAGAAAAAAAAAACTGACAGAGGATTAGAACTGTTCTCTACTACATCCAGAACTAATAAAATGTTAAACAATTCTGTTTAATTTTTTCATAAATGATATAGAGGTTGGTATATATGGCTCAATCTCAGTTTTTGCGGATGACACAAAAATAAGCAGGGCAATAACTTCACATCAAGATATAGAAATTTTACAGAAAGACCTGAACAAAATAATGGGGTGGGCAACTACATGGCAAATGAGGTTTCATGTGGAGAAATTTAAGGTAATGCACTCGGGGGCTCACTAGGGGGAGAACCTCTGGGGGAATCAAGGATGGAGAAAGATCTGGGCATCCTCGTAGAAGACAGGCTGAGCAAAAGCATGCAATGTCAAGCTGCACCTAGCAAAGCCGGAAGAATATTAGCATGCATAAAAAAGGTGATATACTCCAGGGATTAAACTATAATCCTGCCACTGGTTAGGCCACATCTGGAGTATTCCCTCCAGTTATGGTCACCAGTCCTCAGAAGGGATGTGCTGGAGCTGGAGAGAGTCCAAAGAAAGACAACAAAATGAATAAGGGGACTGGAGGACCTTAATTACTAGGAATGACTACAAGCACTAAATGTATTCTTGCTTGAGAAAAGACGCTTGAGGAGGAGATATGATAGCTATTTACGAATACCTCAATGTTGATCCCAGTGTAGGGAAAAAAAATATTCAGTCTCAGGGAGTGTAAGAGGACACAGGCCACACAATGAGATTGGAGGAGAAGTGGTTTACCTTAAGCTGTGTAGGGGGGTTTCACTGTCAGGGCGATAAGGAATTGGTGTCAGCGAGGAGTATTGATATTTTTAAAAGACTCTTGGACATGCATCTTAAAGAACACAACATACAGGCATATGGGAAATGATTATTGACACTGACACACGTACAACTACACAGGTTGAACTGGAAGGACTATTTTCTTTATTCAACCTTACCTATTATGTAACTATATAACTATGTTTAACTTAACAGCAAATGAGCTGATTTTGAGTTTGTGGGCATAAACACTGAGATTCAGAGTCAAAACATGTAATTTCACAGGTAAATGAATAACTTTATTCAATTTATTTTATTAGCGCTTCCAAGTAAAGTGACAATTGACCTGGAAGAAGAGCTGGAGGAGGGACAACGACATGAAGTCACCTGCACTGTGTTTGACGTAGCACCTTTGGCCAATCTCAAGGTTTCTGTGATCAGAGAAGGGAATGTGATCGGCACACAAACATTTGCAGAAGACACCATGACAGGCAAACAGACTCTGTCTGAGTCATTTTTCTTTGAACCCAGTCGAAGGGACAACCTTCAAGACTTCTACTGTCAGGCCAGTTTAGAGCTTGGGACAGTCGAGGATTACATAGTACAGTCTAAGAAAATCAATGTGAAAACATTTGGTGAGTACTGCTATTCAGGTTCATTGCATAACATAACAGAGGCACACTTCCAGCTCTGCAGCTCTTATTTGCCCTCTTATGACTCATCCCCCCTCCCTTCCTGACAAACTCTCACTAGAGTGAGAGTGAGAGCTGTGCATGATGTCATAAGCCTAGGCTAATGACCAGACAAGAAACAGGAAGTGGGCTGTATAAGGTATTTACTGGCAGAAAAATAAATGTTTATTTATCCAAAGGTAAAACAACAAGGGCAGAAGATTTAATAGATAGAAAGATGAAAAAATGACTGAAGGTCCGCTTTAACATCACATCTAGATTGTCATAACTTTCTTTCAAGGCAAATGATGGTTGTCCAAGAAAAGGATGAGAAGAGTGCAACTCAAACAAATAACAACGATCCTAGACTTCCTGGCACCAAAGTGATTGAATTACAGTATCTCACAAAAGTGAGTACACCCCTCACATTTTTGTAAACATTTTATTATATCTTTTCATGTGACAACACTGAAGAAATGACACTTTGCTACAATGTAAAGTAGTGAGTGTATAGCTTATATAACAGTATAAATTTGCTGTCCCCTCAAAATAACTCAACACACAGCCATTAATATCTAAACCGCTGGCAACAAAAGTGAGTACACCCCTAAGTGAAAATGGCCAAATTGGGCTCAAAGTGTCAATATTTTGTTTGGCCACCATTATTTCCCAGCACTGCCTTAACCCTCTTGGGCCCAATTAGCCATTTTCCCTCCCCTGTGTCAAATGACTCGTTAGTGTTACAAGGTCTGAGGTGTGAATGGGGAGAAGGTGTGTTAAATTTGCTGTTATCACTCACGGTCGGACATTGATCGCACATTCCGACAACAAAATCCTAGGATTTTTTTCCGACGGATGTTGGCTCAAACTTGTCTTACACACGGTCACACAAAGTTGTCGGAAAATCCGATCATTCTGAACGCGATGACGTAAAACACGTACGCCGGGACTATAAACGGAGCAGTAGCCAATAGCTTTCATCTCTTTATTTATTCTGGGCATGCGTGGTACTTTGTGCATCGGATTTGTGTACACACGATCGGAAATTCTGACAACGGATTTTGTTGTCGGAAAATTTTTATAGCCTGCTCTCAAACTTTTTGTGTCGGAAAATCTGATGGAAAATGTGTGATGGAGCTTACACACGGTCGGAATTTCCGACAACAAGGTCCTATCACACATTTTCCGTTGGAAAATCCGACCGTGTGTACGGGGCATTACTCTCTCATACTGGTCACTGGAAGTTCAACATGGCACTTCATGGCAAAGAACTCTCTAAGGATCTGAAAAAAAGAATTGCTGCTCTACATAAAGATGACCTAGGCTATAAGAAGATTGCCAAGACCCTGAAAGTAAGCTGCAGCATGGTGGCCAAGACCATACAGTGGTTTAACAGGACAGGTTCCACTCAGAACAGGCCTCACCATGATCAACCAAAGAAGTTGAGTGCACGTGCTCAGCGTCATATCCAGAGGTTGTTTTTGGGAATAGACATGTGGGTGCTGCCAGCATTGCTGCAGAGGTTGAAAGAGTGGGGGGTCAGCCTGTCAGTGCTCAGACCATACGCCGCACGCTGCATCAAATTAGTCTGCATGGCTGTCATCCCAGAAGGAAGCCTCTTCTAATGATGATGATGCACAAGAAAGCCCCCAAACAGTTTGCTGAAGACAAGCAGACTAAGGACATGGATTACTGGAACCATGTCCTGTGGTCTGATGAGACCAAGATAAACTTATTTGGTTCAGATGGTTTCAAACTTGTGTGGCGGCAACCAGGTGAGGAGTACAAAGACAAGTGTGTCTTGCCTACAGTCAAGCATGGTGGTGGGAGTGTCATGGTCTGGGGCTGCATGAGTGCTACCGGCACTGGGGGGCTACAGTTCATTGAGGGAACCATGAATGCCAACATGTACTGTGACATACTAAAGCAGAGCATGATCCCCTCCCTTCGGGGACTGGGCCGCAGGGCAGTATTCCAACATAATAATGACCCCAAACACACCTCCAAGATGACCACTGCCTTGCTAAAGAATCTGAGGGTAAAGGTGATGGACTGGCCAAGCATGTCTCCAGACCTAAACCCTATTGAGCATCTGTGGGGCATCCGCAAGTGGAAGGTGGAGGAGCGCAAGGTCTCTAACATCCACCAGCTCTGTGATGTCATCATGGAGGAGTGAAAGAGGACTCCAGTGGCAAACTGTGAAGCTCTGGTGAACTCCATGCCCAGGAGGGTTAAGACAGTGCTGGAAAATAATGGTGGCCACACAAAATATTGACACTTTGGGCCCAATTTGGACATTTTCACTTGGGGTGTTTTGTTGCCAGCGGTTTAGACATTAATGGCTGTGTGTTGAGTTATTTAGAGGGGACAGCAAATTTACACTGTTATACAAGCTGTACACTCACTACTTTACATTGTAGCAAAGTGTCATTTCTTCAGTGCTGTCACATGAAAAGATAGAATAAAATATTTACAAAAATGTGAGGGGTGTACTCACTTTTGTGAGATACTGTATGTAATGAAACAGGGGCTTTTGCAAACTTTTTTTACAACTGTTTAATATCTTCTTTAAGAAACGCATTTCTTCCTAGGTGCAAATCGAGTACACCCTCAGAAAAATGCAATGGCATCAGTCAATGACATGACCAACACAGTGATTTATTCCCGGTTATCTGTCTAGACCAGTGATGATGAACCTTGGCACCCCTGATGTTTTGGAACTACATTTCCCATGATGCTCAGCTATACTGCAGAGTGCATGAGCATCATGGGAAATGTAGTTCAAAAGCATCTGAGGTGCCAAGGTTCACCATCACTGGTCTAGACCCACAGCAAGAAAAGCACAGAGGTACATGAGGGATCATGCAGAAGAACATTAATATATAAACTGTTGAAATAAAGAGTTTAACAAGCTTTTAGCAGACTTTAGCTCAAACACTATTGCTAACAAGATAAATCATTGTGTATCCAGGGATAGAGGACTGTTCTGTGTAATCAGAAAGAAAATGCTGGCATTAGATCAGTTGTTTTAAGGGCTGGCATCTTGACACCGTGTAATTTCAGGGGCGGACTGTTTTAGCTGACAGATTGTGTAAACTGAAATAGAAGTTTAGAAGTGGATAAGCAACACTGGAACTACATTTAGAGATAAGCAAACGATGGGCCGAATGTCGGGCGGCATTGGTTGGTTCAATCGAAACCGGGTAATATTCAACCCGTGTGTACTGAAGTTGGCCCGACAGAAGCTGGATGTTTAGCTGGCTTCTGTCAAAGGGGCATGACCGAAAAAGGTCTGCCAATCCGCTGACCAGAGTGTTCTGGCGGAGGGGGGGGGGGCATCTCCCTGTCAGAGCACAATAGAACATCAGGGGAGATCGCTGTACTAACGTTGGATAGTTAGTATAGAGGCTCCTCCTGAGTTTTTTTTTACTCAGCCCTGCTAGGTTGAACAAAAAAAAACTACTAGTGTGTACGAGGCATTAGAGTCAGGGTTTAGTGGATAGAGTAAAGTGACACTGTCACTTTGCCCATTCAGGCCAATGTGAGAATGTCTGCACATAGCCCACCCCCCCAAACATGTATACTTACTCACCTATGCCTCTCTCCACCTACCCATTGCAGAATCCCCCGTCTATGTCCCTGTGTTGATTGGTGTTGGAGCTTAGACAAGAGGATGATATCATAGCCCCTCTCAAGTTATATTGTTTGAGCCTGAATCAGGTCTGGCCCAAATTATGTAGCATAGGGAAGGCCGCATGCTCCACAATAGCTGTAAGCACTGATAAAAAAATGAGAGCTCCTACAGTGTAGGGAGGTGGCAAGGAAGAGTGGCTGGGTCAGTGTACTGTACATGCCTGGGGTGATCTACAATGCCTTCAAAAAGTATTCATACCCCTTGAAATTTTCCAAATTTTGTCATATTACAACCAAAAATATGCAGTGCCTGCAAAAAGTATTCATACCCCTTGAAATTTTCCACATTTTGTCATGTTACAACCAAAAACGTAAACGGATTTTATTGGGATTTTATGTGATAGACCAACAGAAAGTGGCACATAATTGTGAAGTGGAAGGAAAATGATAAATGTTTTTCAAAATTTTTTACAAATAAATATCTGAAAAGTGTGGCATGCATTTGTATTCAGCCCCCCTTAACTCTGATACCCCTAACTAAAATCTAGTGGAACCAATTGCCTTCAGAAGTCACCTAATTAGTAAATAGAGTCCACCTGTGTGTAATTTAATCTCAATATAAATACAGCTCAGAGGTTTGTTAGAGAACCTTAGTGAACAGACAGATCAGCGATAAAGTTGTGAAGAAGTGTAAAGCAGGGTGGGGTTATAAAAAAATACCCCAAGCTTTGAACATCTCACTGAGCACTGTTCAATCCATCATCTGAAAATGGAAAGAGCTTGACACACCTGCAAACCTACCAAGACAAGACGGTCCACCTAAACTAATAGGCTGGGTAAGGAGAGCATTAATCAGAGAAGCAGCCAAGAGGCCCATGGTAACTCTGGAGGATCTGCAGAAATCCACAGATCAGGTGGGAGAATCTGTCCACAGGACATCTATTAGTAATGCACTCCACAAATCTGGCCTTTATGGAAGAATGGCAAGAAGAAAGCCATTGTTGAAAGAAAGCCATAAGAAGTCCCATTTGCAGTTTGCAAGAAGCCATGTTGGGAACACAGCAAACATGGGGAAGAAGGTGCTCTGGTTAGATGAGACCAAAATTGAACTTTTTTGCCTGAAAGCAAAACGCTATGTGTGGCGGAAAAACTAACACTGCACATCACCCTGAACACACCATCCCCACCGTTAAACATGGTGGTGGCGGCATCATGATGTGGGGGTGCTTTTCTTCAGCAGGGACAGGGAAGCTGGTGAGAGTTGAGACTGGGGTGGAGGTTCAATCTCCAGCAGGACAATAGATAGATAGATAGATAGATAGATAGATAGATAGATAGATAGATAGATAGATAGATAGATAGATAGATAGATAGATAGATATCTCTATATATAGATATATTCACCCACACACTGCAATAAATATAATTCTCAGTAGTAAGTAGCTGCAATTAGGGCAGACTTGTCATACACAGTATTGTACAATTACAGAAAACACTTGGTCTGCATATGAAGCCAAAAAAAAGCAGAACTCCTATCAGAGGCGTTGCTAGGGGGTGGCTATTGAGGCTATAGTCCCGAATCTGGGGCCCATAGCCCCAAGTCTCTAGGGCAGGGGTTGGTACCCGGCCTGCCACGGCTGAATGCGAGCACCTGGCCTGTGGAAATTTTCGCTGCTGTCCCCTTCATTGGACAGTGGCGAGCGCCCAGTATCACAGGGCTGGATGGGGGCGGGAACAGCAGGTGATTGGTTGCTGGGCAATCCTAGCAACCAATCACCAGCCTGTTCATGTGAAAAGTTAACTTCTGTAGTTCCCGTCCCCATCCTGTTCTGTGATGCCGATCTCAGATGCTCTGCTTGCTGTACACCTGTGTAAGGTAAGAGTTCTATTTACACAGTGTGTGTGGTGGGGTGCAGGGGACAGAGGGCACTGCAGTGGGGGGGTGCATTGCTCGGCACTGGTGAGGCTGCATTGCTGGGCACTGGTGAGGCTGCAAAGATGGGCACAGCTGAGCCCTGCATTGTTTATGTAGCCAACTCCTGAGCCCTGGGTCTCTCTGGGGACCTTGATGTAATGGGGGCTCTGGGGACCCTGATGTAAGGGGGAGTAGGATCTCTGGGGACCCTGATGTAATGGGGGGGCTCTGGGGACCCTGATGTAAGTAGGAAGGCTCTCTAGGGACCCTGATGTAAGGGGGAGTGGGCTCTCTGGGGACCCTGATGTAAGGGGGTGGGATCTCTGGGGACCCTGATGTAATGAGGAGGGCTCTGGAGGCCCTGATGTAAGTAGGGAGGCTCTCTAGGGACCCTGATGTAAGGGGGGTTCTGGGGACCCTGATGTAAGAGGGGGTGGGATCTCTGGGGACCCTGATGTAATGAGGGGGGCTCTGGGGACCCTGATGTAAGGGGGGCTCTGGGGACAATGATGTAAGGGGGGGTGGGCTCTCTGGGAACCCTGATGTAAGTGGGGGGCTCTCTGGGGACCCTGATGTAAGGGGGAATCCACACTCAGAGATATATATACTGTACACTCACATGTATATTATATATGTGTATGACTTTCTTTACTTCACTACTATGGGCTCTAGCCCCAGATCTCTTGTAGACCTAGCAACGCCCCTGACTCCTATCCATATTCCCCTATCTCTTTCACACAATTCCTCCATTATTAAACTTCTATGTATAAATCTTACCTAATGTCTCCACCAGCCATGCGGGCTTCAAGGAACTTGCCAGACCACCACCAGACCAGAGCGGCTGTGTACTTTCCCCGCCCCCTCCTCTGCTCTCCACGGAAAGTGCAGGGCAGGGAAGATTTACTGCAGCTGCCAGGAGAGAATCGCCGTTACATGTGAACACAGAAGCTGAGCTTCTGTGTATAGATGTGACAGGCAGGGCTGGCTAAAAAAAAAAAGCTCTATTTACAGGGATGGTCGGGCGGACCACGGGCGCAGGAGAAGGTGGAGACACTGTCAGAAAAGTAAAGAAGATCACACCAGTCCCTGTTGCATGCCGCTGGGCGCCAGAGAAGTAGGAGGTGGGTGGAGACTAGAGACAGCAGTGTAGCACTATTCCTTGCTCCTGTCCTCACTTTAGAGGCTGTGACATCACTGGTTGCTAGATGCTAGCACCTGTTAAGAGACTCGGGGCTATGGGCCCCATATTCGGGGCTATAGCCCCAAAAGCCACACCCTAGCGACGCCACTGGTTAAGGGTAATTGTGAAGGGTACTGTTTAGATTCACTTTAGAAGTTAGGGACAGTTTTGGAATTTTAGGATTCTTGGTTATCAGTGCCAACATGCCTATGCTAAGAATTACTGGCCCTAGTCCCAAAAAGCAAATGAACTATTTGATCAAATGTGTTGGTTTGCAACGGAAAGTATAGGTTCCAAAACTGTCATCATCACCTTAAAAAAAAACTACAAAAAAATAAATACAAAACCGTTTTTATTTATTTTTTGTTATTTAAGGCAGATTCTGTGGACCAAATTATTTTGCTGTCACTCTTCTATGTACAGGGGGTCCCCTAGTTACAAACATCCAACTTACAAACGACTCCTACTTACAAACGGAGGGAGACAACAGGAAGTGAGAGGAAATCTACCCCTAGGAAGGGAAATTCACTCCTGTAAGAGCTATTATGGGGAAAAGGTACCTCCACTGATGCTTTATCACCAAGGCTTGTTTCCACAACAACCCAAAATTTTCAAAATCCAATTGTCATTGGGACAGAAAGTGAGGTGAAACACACACAGCAAAACAAATGTTAGAGGGGTGTTAACCCTTCCCTATGCTATCCAAAAAGCTTAAAATTCGTTTTTTTGGCTGGAGCTACACTTAAAAAATTTACCTGCTCCAACTTACAAACAGCTTCAACTTAAGAACAAACCTACAATCCCTAACTTGTTTGTAACCCGGGGACTCCCTGTATCTGTTTTTCTAAAACTTTCTGTATCTGTGTTTCCTAAACTTACTTTCTGATATCTTCTTCCTCAGCAAGGCCAGAGTTCCCAACTATCTTAATAAAACCTGATACAACTCTCAAAGAAGGTGAATCCGTAACCCTGACTTGCCGTTCTGAGGGATTACCTGAACCCGAGTACTCTTGGGATCTTCCTACAGATGCTCATGTGACTTTCTCGCAGGATAAAAGTATTGTTAATATAGCCAAAGTCTCTTTTGCTCACAAAGGTAGCTACCTGTGTATGGTCAAGAACAAACATGGAAGAGTTCGTGAGGAGATATTTTTGGACATTATAAAAAACCCTGGAGGTAAGCAAGTAGTCCTAATTATATTACCAATAATTTGATGGGGGGACGACGGAGATGGATAAAATGTTTCTATACTGTTGTCAAAGCTATTATAGTCAAATGCACAGTGGTAGCACAAGGCAGTCACTCCATTGTTTTTCTCATAAATACTGGTTCCACAAAAAATGTACATACCTAGTGCCGGGCCGAAACCAGGGGGCCAGGGGGGACATGTGCCCCAGGCGCCAACTTCAGAGGGGCACCACCCACCCTGGGAGTCAAGGAGCTAAATTGAGTGATGTCGACATTCGGCAGCTGCCAGCTTACAACTGCAGGGATATGGCTATGGCGGCCGCCAGCCGGTTGGATCGGGCTGGACTGTCACAGTCAGACTCACTGACTGGAGCTGAGCTGCTGCCTCTGCCTGCATCTGGAGAGGGACACCAAACTGCCCAGCTGCTTGATGTGACAGCGAGGCGAACCCCGGAGCCTGCATCACAAAGCCCCGATCTCAGGGCAGGGGGAGCCGGGATCAGGACCTGCTGGGCTGCTGCTGTGTTGTTCCTTCCTGAAGAGATCCGGCCGGAGGAGTGAGCGAGAATCAGTCCTGTTGAACCTGGGATCCAGGCAGGAGAGAGCAGCAGTACCCGTGGTGACACAGTGACATTGACACCGTCTGCCCCATGATCCATCCATCCATGTCATTCTTGAATGGATCAACAGACCCCCAAGGCGGCTGCAGGATTAAATGCCTAGGGAGATCCCCTCTCCCTTTGTGAATCTATGAATCCAGAGCTTATGGTCCGCAACCTGGGGGGGGGGGTTGTCAATCAGCTGGTGGCTGTGGTCATTTGACTCAGCTCTGTAGTATCTAAGCGTTGGGAATGTGATCTGAGTTCTGTGAGTACCTGCTTGGTGTCTAAATCCCAAGCAATCCCTATTATTACTGGCAGTGGCGGCTGGTGCTCAATTTTCTTGGGGGTGCGCCCCCCCCCAGACTATTAGGGGGTTTATCAGAATGTGAAATGAGGGGGATTAGGAGTGGTGATTTTATCAAAATAGGGAATGGGGTCTTTATCAGAATTGAGAGGGGAGGCGCCAAACTGAGTCTTTGCCCCGGGTGAAAGAATGTCTAGCTTTGCCACTGCCTAGTGATAATCTAGGGAAGCAGGCTGGACAGGCCAGTAGAGATTTTGCTTGCTTTCAAAGAAAACATACTCTTAAAGTTAGGGGCGGAACTACCACCATTGCGACCCATACGGGCGCTATGGGGCCTGCAGCCAAGTGGGGCCCAGTGAGGATGAGAGCAATGCCGGCACAGTCTCCCAGCCAGGGGAAGAGAGGAGAGGAAGAGGCAAGCTGTCCATGTCAGCAGAGAGCTGAATTGCCCGATGTAATAGCTTTCATTAAAACTTCCAGTGTTCCCGGGGCTCACGTCACATAGCTCCACCTCTTGGCCCGGCGCCTTTGATAGACAGAATGTCGATCCAATTTCTGGACATGTGACGTCATCAAAGGCATCGGGCCAAGAGGTGGGGCTATGTGACGATGAGCCCCGGGAAGACAGGAAATTCAAATGAAAGCTATTACAGCGGGCAATCCTGCTCTCTGCTGATCCAGGTGGCTTGCCTCTTCCTCTGCACAGGTGAGGCTGTATGGGGCACAGGCAGACCAGGCTGTATTGGGCACAGGCAATGCTGCATTGGGCACAAGTCACACTGTATGGGGCACAGGTCACACTGTATGGGGCACAGGTCACGCTGCATTGGGCACAGGTCACACTGTATGGGGCACAGGTCATGCTGCATTGGGCACAGGTCATGCTGTATGGGGCACAGGTCATGCTACATTGGGCACAGGTCATGCTACATTGGGCACAGGTCATGCTGCATTGGGCACAGGTCATGCTGTATTGGGCACAGGTCACGCTGTATGGGGCACAGGTCACGCTGTATGGGGCACAGGTCATGCTGTTTGGGGCACAGGTCATGCTGCATTGGGCATAGGTCACACTGCATTGGGCACAGGTCACGCTGTATGGGGCACAGGTCACGCTGTATGGGGCACAGGTCACACTGCATTGTGCACAGGTCATGCTGTATGTGGCACAGGTCACGCTGCATTGACACTAGGGCAGCTGTGGGGGGGCTGTTTGCAGGGGGGCCCCATACAACATTTTGCTATGGGGCCCTTGCTATTTCTAGTTACGCCCCTGCTTAAAGTACTGTTCTCTAAGAAAATTCCATGTAAGTTGCCCAAACCACCTCAACAAAGTAGGCTGGGCAGGTCAGCAGAGATCTTGCTTGCCAAAGATATGTATCCAAGAACTTCCTGGGGATTTACAAAGTGTCCAGCGGTCATCTTGGCAGGGGGAGCCATCCCGGCTGGGAGAACACACAGTGAATATTGCCAGTGGCGATAGCTGCTGGCAATAATCACACAACCATTTAGACAGACTGGTTGGACATGAGTTGATCGATCAACTTGGGTAAAAATTGTGACGGAAAATACTGCGCCACCACACTCAATAAATGAGCTGTTGACACTGCAATTAGACAAATTGTGTAAAGAGAGTGGTAAGGATTTAAGTGCAGCGTAACTAGTGACGTGTAATAATACAAACATATGAGTGACAGTGCACAATCAAACATCCATTAATGGAATTGCCTATAAAGCAAAACTAGTATGCAAAATAGTAAGACAACATATATATAAACATGTTGAGAACCATAATGTCCATTAAACTGCGTCAAAAGACCCAAACTGAAAAAAAAAAAGATTTTTTTTCAAACGGTGCAAGATAAGTAAATAATTCAGACTTCCAGCCAAAGATGACCAACAGAGGTATGTGCTCGATTCAGTCCAGAAACGGATTCACCATCAAATGTGCTACCGCTACCAGTGAAGGTAATAGGGTACTCTTACCAAATGGTGTGGGCTACCTGCCAGCAACAGAGAGCCGAACAAGCAAAACTGATGGGGTCTTTAGCATCACAGGAAACAGCATGTGGGTTGTACAGCAGTGCAGATTCGGCAATCAAACTTTCCGTGACCAGCATTAAGAAAGTGTAACGTTCCAAGCTCAGCATATAGAGACTCATCGGCTCCACCAATTAACAGGAAGGAGTCATACAGGAAAAAAAGATTGCCACATAAAATAAAATCCTTGGCTAAAAATGTATTAAATAAAGTCTTACATCAATGAAGAACGCAGTGTTGTGGAGAGATAATGGTCATTTGCACTTCCTTGGGAACGTTAAGGGTCTTTTCTCCCATCATACATTTAACAGATGTCCTGGATGATCCACATTTAACCCTTCAATGGCTGAGATGTTGTTCTGGGACTATTTTTAACTGTTTCATACAGTACTTGTAATTAGTATCAAGGACTGATGACCTTATTTCATAAGGCAATACTAATCACAGTTGTTTAAAGTAAAGGAAGTATACATTTTGAGCAGTAAGAACATAGAAAGGAGTTACTATGGGGTTCTCCACTTTGAACTTGGTGTCAAACCTTATTCAATAAGGAAACCTGTAAAATATTAGGATATTAGAATTTCATTTTATCAAAAACCTTTTTAATATGACATGGAGAAGAATCTCTGTTAGACTTTAATTGCTAATAAATCAAGTCTTTTGCTAAGGAAGACAGCGCTAGTGTCAATGAGTGAAAATGACAACAATAAACATTGTGTTATTATTACATACATATAGCTACATAGTTAGTCAGGTTGAAAAAAGACACAAGTCCATCTAGTTCAAAACATAAAAATAAATAAAAAATAATATCAAACAATCCCATATACCCAACTCTATACCAACAGTTGATCCAGAGGAAGGTGAAAAACCCCAGCAAAGCATAATCCAGTTTGCTACAGCAGGGGAAAAAAATCCTTCCTGACCCCTAAGAGGCAATCCGATTTTCCCTGGATCAACTTTACCTATAAATGCTAGTACCCAGTTATATTATGAGCATTTAGGAAAGAATCCAGGCCTTTCTTAAAGCAATCTACTGAGCTGGCCAGAACCACCTCTGGAGGAAGTCTATTCCACATTTTCACAGCTCTCACTGTGAAGAAACCTTTCCATATTTGGAGATGAAATCTCTTTTCCTCTAGGCGTAACGAGTGCCCCCTTGTTCTCTGTGTTGACCGTAAAGTGAATAACTCAACACCAAGCTCACTATATGGACCCCTTTTATATTTGTACATGTTGATCCTATCCTATCTCCCCTTAATCTCCTTTTCTCAAGAGCGAATAAATTCACTTCCTCCAATCTTTACTCATAGCTGAGTTCCTCCATACCTCTTATCAGTTTGGCTGCCCTTCTCTGCACTTTCTCCAGTTCCCCGATATCCTTTTTGAGAACTGGTGCCCAAAACTGAACTGCATATTCCAGAGGAGGTCTTATTAATGATTTGTACAGGGGCAAAATGACATCGCTCTCTCTGGAGTCCATACCTCTCTTAATAGAAGAAAGGACTTTGCTCACTTTGGAAAGCGCAGCTTGGCATTGCATGTTATTATTGAGCTTATGCTCTACCAAAAATCCCAGAAACTTCTCCACTACGGATCACCCTCAGTTGTACCCCCCCTAGTATGTATAAATCATAAAAGGAATCCAAATCACGTGTGCTCCTAATTCAAACAGAAAAAGTGCATGTGTCTTTATTATTCAGTGCCACCGCACGCACCAGATGGTGTCAACTTATTATAATAAAGAAGTCAAGCTTTCTATGCCGATATGCCATGCATGGGATCCCCCGCCAACGTTGTCAACACTCCTTTATAATCTGAGCACCGGGTCCCCCATCAATATGGTAAAAAGGTAACTCTGTCCCTTTAAGATTCTCTGTGGCAGCAGTATTAGTACAGCAGGACCATCAACAGAAAATGGGAAAGTGCACTTACATCAGTATAAAATCATAGAGCTCAAAAACCAAAAGTGAATCTACCGCTATGCTCTCCGGCATACGTTCCACTGAAGCAGAAGTGACGTCACTGGAAGCTTGCCCTATGTGTTTCGTCATCTGAATGCGCCACCCTCAGGAGCCAGGGGATAAGACGTGAAGGGTGCCAGTGTTATCAGCACAGGAAGACACTGTGAGCAATCTATACTGACTAATGTTCTAATCCTTCCTCACTCTATCAAATACATTTTATATTCTTGCTGTATGTGTCTCCATCAGAAGGAAATTCTATCACCTCCTTTTCTTGTGACGCCCGGCCATCAGGACAGAAAGTGAGGGTAAATCTCTCCAACTGGGTCACAGACATCAGAAAAAAAAAGCCAGAGCTGAAAATTAAATTACCTAACCCTCCCATCTCTTTTTATGCTGATTATGCAGGATTTATATACAGTTAAACCAGCAGTTTGTGCAGCGCTTTACAATATAAAGGGGGACAGTACAATTACAATACAGTTCAATACAGATGAAATAGGAGGGCCCTGCTCATGGAGCTTAAAATCTAAAGGGAGGGGGAACCTCTTATCTAATAAATAAGCATTGTTGGGGCTCTGGAATATCTGTACTAGTGAAGTTTTAAGCTGGCCATACATGGATCGAAATGCGGCAGCAGGGACTGGCTGAATTTCGATTTACGCACGTACAGGGTGGTTGTACGGAACTCAATCTACCGATTGTGTTCTGTACAACCACCTCATCAGATTTTTTCCACTCGATCAGAGCTGTAGGCTATAGCCGGCAGCACTGGATAGTGTATTCTGATGAAAATATGTGTAAACCTTGCGCCAGATGAGAGTGAATAATCAATTATGAGCTGCTATCCCCCAAACTAGATGAGAGTTCTAGTGCAAGTGAGAAAAGTGTATGGTGGGGGGCGCTGAGTCTTTATTAACAGTGAACTAAGTTACATGTGCAATGTTATACTCAAACAAAAGAATTGAATACACATCAATGTGCCATACAGAAATCCGAGATATATATAAAGACTGAATACCAAAAGTGCATTATTATAAATGATTAGCAACCATGCAGTCCCTGCATGTATAAAAAATATAAAAAAATATTAATATCCTTGTGAAAAAACAATATGAAAATCCCCCACAGAAAAAAATGCATAAAAAATGCATAGAAAAGAGTCCACGTGCAATAGAAATAATTATCCAAATCAATATAAGTGAATCTTCCGCTGTTAAGAAATGGAGTATGCAAATCAATATATGTGAACTTTTTTTTTTTTTTTTCAACCTGTTGGTTGAATAAAACGTGACTCAACTATGGGCTGCTTTACAGTCTCCAAATGCCATTATTGTTGAAAAAAAAAATGTATTAATAAATCTCCAGGGACATATAGTAGAAAAGATTGAAAACCTGGTTAAAGAGGAATTTCTATACTGACATCATCAGGGGGCCAGGTGTCTCTTCTACTTGCACAGTGTGCCCAACATTGCCTGGTGCATGTCTAGTGTGCTGAAGCCTCCTGGGATTGGTGACAAAGGTATCCTAGCAAGCTTTAGCAAGAGTGGATGTCATTCTTGCCTAGGCAAGAAACCAGACCCAATGAAAAGGTATTAGATGAGGAGGTGAGGAAAACTCTGTAAAGTACATAAACATGGTAAAGGTCCACTTTAATACATTTCAGCCATACTCAGCCTTAGGCTGGCCATACATGGTCGAATTTCGAAATAATTTTCTTTTGAAAATCAGAAAATGTGTGCGTTTTGTGATCCAATGGTGCCACCATTGATTTTGAAATTTGGCCAACCAAGCCTTCAATTTCACCTCATGTTGCTACAGAAAATAATTTTCGTGGCTGGGAATCTTCTTTTCTTTCCGGGAATTTTCTTTTCTTGCACATGCGCATTTCTTTTTTGATTACACTTCTCGCATGAATCTCCCATCATTGATTAGAAAATTGTTCGTTTTTCAAAAAATTTCCAACATGTCCGATTACTCAAATTTGATTGCCGCACGAAAATAGGCTGTTGCTGCAGCCCACTAATGGTGCGAAATACGAACGAAAATTCTTAGATAAGATTTTCGAAAGAAAATTCTTTCGAAATTTGACCCACGTATGGCCTGCCTTAGTCATAACCTTAGTCATTAATGTCTGAAATCAGTCAAATTGGTTTTTAGGCTTTTGTACTGTATATTACTGGAAATTACATTTAGCAATAAAAATGTGACATCAATTCTAATTCTTCTGCCCTCTGTACAAAACTAAAAACAAATTTGGATGGAGTTGGGTTTTAGGATCTCAAACTTAGAATTCCTAGTTTCAATACTGAACCCATCACTATCTAAACTTTTCAAGGGTTTATTTTAAAATTAAAAGGCAACCAAGAGCAGCTCCTATTGGTCATCTGTTGCTAATATACAGTTGTGCTCAAAAGTTTGCATACCCTGGCAGAAATCATGAAATTTTGCCATTGATATTGAAAATTTGACTGAGAATGCCAAACACTGTCTTGTTTAAGGATAGTGATCATATGAAGTCATTTATTACCACATAGTTGTATGGCTCCTTTTTAAACCATAATAACAAAAATCACCCAAATGGCCTTGATCAAAAGTTTTCATCCCCTGGAATGCTTGGCCTTGGTACAGACACACAAGGTGACACACACAGGTACAAATGGCAATTAAAGGGTAATTTCCCACATCTGTGGCTATTTAAATTGCAATTAGTGTCTGTGTATAAATAGTCAATGAGTTTGTTAGCCGTGCACTGAGCAGGCCAGATACTAAGCCACGGGGAGCAGAAAAGAACTGTCAAATGACAGACCTGCATAACAAGGTAATAGAACTTCATAAAGATGAAAAAGGATATAAAAAGATATCCAAAGCCTTGAATATGCCAGTCAGTACTGTTCAAGCACGTATTAAGAAGTGGAAAATTCAGGAATCTCTTGATATCAAGCCAAGGTCAGGTAGACCAAGAAAGATTGCAGCCACAACTGCCAGAAGAATTGTTCGGAAAAACCCACAGGTAACCTCAGGAGAAATACAGGCTGCTCTGGAAAAAGATGGTGTGGTTGTTTCAAGGAGCACAATACGATGATACTTGAACAACAATGAGCTGCATGTTTGAGTTGCCTGAAAGAAACCTTTACTGCGCCAATGCCACAAAAAGTATGCATAAAGGTGTATGCATCTTGACACATCTCACAGCTTCTGGCACACTGTAATCTGGCATGATGAGACCAAGATAGAGCTTTATGGTCACAACCATAAGCGCTATGTTTGGAGAGGGGTCAACAAGGCCTATGGCGACAAGAATACCATCCCCACTGTGAAGAATGGTGGTGGCTCACTGATGTTTTGGGGAAGGGAGGTGAGCTCTAAAGGCACCTGAATCTTGTGAAAATGTATGGCAAGATGAATGCAGCATGTTATCAGAAAATGCGGGCAGACAATTTGCATTCTTCTGCACAAAAGCTGCGCATGATATGCTCTTGGACTTTTCAGCACGACAATGACCCTAAGCACAAGGCCAAGTTGACCCTCCAGTGGTTACAGCAGAAAAAGGTGAAGGTTCTGGAGTGGGTTTCATAGTCTCCTGACCTTAATTTCATTGAGGAGATTCATGGGGAGATTTGAAACGTGCGGTTCATGCAAGACAACCAAAGACTTTGCATGACCTGGAGGCATTTTGCCAAGACAAATGGGCAGCTATACCACCTACAGGAATTTGGGGCCTCATAAACTATTACATTGATTGCACAGTATTAATAACTGAAGGTCTGCAGACTTTTGAACAGGGCTCATTTCATTTGTTTATTTGTTGCCACGTTTTGTTTTAAGATTGTGCCATTCTGTTGACCTACAGTTGAATATGAATTCTATAAATCCTAGAAATAAAAGAAATGTGTTTTGCCTGCTCACTCATGTTTTCTTTAAAAATGGTACATACTGTATATTACCAATTTTCCAAGGGTATGCAAACTTTTGAGCACAACGGTAGAACAAAATAGGCTTTAGGCCAGTTGAACGCTTTGAGATCCTTAAGTTTTGGTGATGTGACAGTTGTAGTTTAAAAACTCATATGAAGTCTTCAGCAGAAGCCAATAAGACCAAGGTATTTTTACCTTTTAACTGCATTGGAAGCAGCTGATTGGTGTAGTTTCCAAACAGAAGGGGCATCATTGGCTGGAAATGCCATGGATTTAAATACTTTCTTTCTGGAAGCTTAAGGGTTGAATGAAGAGTAATGCCACCATGTCTGTTATTCATGACTCTATAGAAATATTTTAATAAAGTAAACACACAAATAATTATGAGTATATGTTTTTTAATTCATAACCTGTATCTTAACCCAAGAACAACAATGTAATATATTGCATCTTACCAATACTTAAAGTGGAACTTCACTCTCCCAATCAACATTGATTATTTTTAATCCTTATGCTGCTAGCTTTAATAAATAGATAGGGAAGTATATCATATACAGTACCTTGAAAAAGTATTCATACCCATTGAAATTTACCACATTTTGTTTTCTAAGGTTCTCTAACACACCTCTGAGGGCTTCGCAGAACAACTGTATTTATACTGAGAATACATTACACACAGATGGACTCTGTGTTGGTTTATCACATAATATCCCAATAAAATACATTTACGTTTTTGGTTGTAACATGACAAAATGTGGAAAATTTCAAGGGATATGAATACTTTTTCAAGGCACTGTTTACTTGTTTAAAACTTTTTTTTTTACATTTCTTTATGTGCACTGCTGCTTGTAAATGAACATTTAGGAGCAGTTTGGAGTTTTTTTCACCTGCCCCTGAACTTTCCTCTGTTATCTTATCTGTCCATGTACACAGGGCAGTTTACAGTTGTTTCTAGGCAGTTGAATTTAGAGGCATTTTTTGGAACGCAAGTGCCAAATGCTTTTAAACGCAGTAACTCGCGTTTAGCCGCATTTTGTTTACAGGCCTTTTTTAAAATTTTGGCTATTTTGTAAAAACGCCTCTAAACGCAAATGCGGCTAAACGCGGCATGTAAACGTGGCAAAACGGACGTTTTAAACATCAGTTACTGTCTGTCAAGTTTAGACCTCATGTACACTGCTGCTGGTAAACGGACATTTTAGGAGCAGTTGGAAGTTTTTTCCAGCTGCCCCAGAACTCTCCTCTATGTTATCTTATCTGTCCATGTACACAGGGTCTTTTACAGTACTTTCTAGGCAGTTGAGTTTACAGGCATTTTTTGGTGCACTGTATTGTGTACACCACCAGAAGTGTAGAAGCAACTGTACTACGGCTGCACTGTATTGTGTACACCAACAGAAGTGTAGAAGCAACTGTACTACGGCTGCACTGTATTGTGTACTGTGTAGGCCACCAGAAGTGTAGTAGCAACTGTACTACGGCTGCACTGTATTGTGTACTGTGTACGCCACCAGAAGTGTAGTAGCAACTGTACTACAGCTGCACTGTATTGTGTACTGTATACACCACCAGAAAAGTAGTAGCAACTGTACTACGGCTGCACTGTATTGTGTACTGTATACACCACCAGAAAAGTATTAGCAACTGTACTACAGCTGCACTATATTGTGTACTGTATACACCACCAGAAAAGTAGTAGCAACTGTACTACGGCTGCACTGTATTGTGTACTGTGTACACCACCAGAAAAGTAGTAGCAACTGTACTACGGCTGCACTGTATTGTATACTGTGTACACCCCCAGAAGTGTAGTAGTAACTGTACTACGGCTGAACTGTATTGTGTACTGTGTACACCACCAGAAGTGTAGTAGTAACTGTACTACGGCTGCACTGTATTGTGTACTGTATACACCACCAGAAAAGTAGTAGCAACTGTACTACGGCTGCACTGTATTGTGTACTGTATACACCAACAGAAAAGTAGTAGCAACTGTACTACGGCTGCACTGTATTGTGTACTGTGTACACCACCAGAAGTGTAGTAGCAACTGTACTATGGCTGCACTGTATTGTGTACTGTGTACACCACCAGTAGTGTAGTAGCAACTGTACTACGGCTGTACTGTATTGTGTACTGTATACACCACTAGAAAAGTAGTAACAACTGTACTACGGCTGCACTGTATTGTGTATATATATATATTAGACTGACTGAATATATATATATATATATATATATTATATATATATATATATATATATATATATATATATATATATATATATATATATATATATATTCCCTGTTTCCCCGAAAATAAGACCTAGCGTGATTGTCGGTGATGGCTGCAATAAAAGCCCCACCTTCCAAATAAACCCTACCCTGTTTCCCCGAAAATAAGCCCTACCCTGAAAATAAGACCTACAAGGACTTTAACTAGGGCTTATTTAGGGGGTATGGCTTATATTGCAGCCATCACCGACAATCATGCTAGGTCTTATTTTTGGGGAAACAGGGTATATATCAAATACACTGCCACTAACTGAATAACCTGCCTGCTTGATCTAAATCAAGCTATCTCTCTGTCCACACCAACAACACTACACAGGGCCGCCTTGTAGGAAGCCTTATATAGTGTGGGGCGTGGACAAAGTTCCCCTGAGCCATGATTGGCCAAAGGCACCCTGCCTTTGGCAAATCATGGCTCTCTTAGCATAGGGCGCTGGGATTGGCCAAAGCATGCAGTTCAGGTGCATGCTTTGGCCAATAATCATACAGCAATGTCCTGCGATCTCTCAGTGCATTATGGGGCATTCCGTGGCGCTCGAATTCCCTGCGAATTTCCCACGAATTTCCCACGAACGCCCCATAATGTTCACTGTTCTGCGAACAGGCGTACACCCGATGTTCGAGTATAACTTATGTTCGACCCGAACATCGAGCTCATCCCTAATAACAAAACACTTTTAATGCTTTATTTAACAGACCAAAGGAAGAAAATAGGATAAGTTAGGGTTTACACTTTATCTTCTTCATTGAATGCATAATGTTTGTTCATGAAGATATTCTTTTATATTTGAAAAAAGGTAAATGGGTTGGTTGAATGCGGTAGGGTTGTGTTGCAATATTGTACACCAAACCTTTTTGGAATGTACCTATTCCGTCAGAAATTTCTTGCAAAATTTTCCTCCCATATGTCCTAAAGTGAAACTAAACTGGTTTAAAAAGAAAAAAAATCTATTCAAGTATGTATTCTTAACTTTAAAATTGGATTCTTTTGCTCTAAATCTCTTCCAAAACTCCTAATTCTATTTTTTTTAGCTGCTGTGATCCAACTTCCTGTTAGAGGGCAGCTATATGTAGCAACATAGCCACCCTCTCTTACTCGCTCCCGAGATGCAACATAGCCACCCTCTCTGGTTCGCTCCCGAGATGCAACATAGCCACCCTCTCTTACTCGCTCCCGAGATGCAACATAGCCACCCTCTCCTACTCGCTCCCGAGATGCAACATAGCCACCCTCTCTGGTTCGCTCCCGAGATGCAACATAGCCACCCTCTCTTACTCGCTCCCGAGATGCAACATAGCCACCCTCTCCTACTCGCTCCCGAGATGCAACATAGCCACTCTCTCTTACTCGCTCCCGAGATGCAACATAGCCACTCTCTCTTACTCGCTCCCGAGATGCAACATAGCCACTCTCTCTTACTCGCTCCCGAGATGCAACATAGCCACCCTCTCCTACTCGCTCCCGAGATGCAACATAGCCACCCTCTCTGGTTCGCTCCCGAGATGCAACATAGCCACTCTCTCTTACTCGCTCCCGAGATGCAACATAGCCACCCTCTCTTACTCGCTCCCGAATTGGACTGGGGACTATGGATTATGCACTATGGTATGTGTAGTGTGCATAGAGCAGTGCACATAACCACAACTAACGTGTCCTTCTTGCTCCTAATGGAGGTGGGGGGGGGGGGTTCAGGAGCTGATGGAGGATGTTTAAAGTAGGCAGCCACTCACAGCATCACGGTCATGGCAAAAATGAAACAGCATGTAGTGTTGCCACTGCCAAATGCAGCTAATGCAGTTCTATGTGGTCGCACCACAACCACATGCAATGCAAGTGATTACAGCGTGGTAGTGTGGCATTTATAGGGTTAATTAGGCGGTGAAAAGGTGACATATTGCCTCTTCACTGCCTGCCAAAGCCTCTGAAAAGAAATCCGAGTGTGGATCATTTTTCAGAGGTGCATGCATACATCATACCTCCCAACTTTTTGAGATGGGAATGAGGGACACCTATCAGCAAAAGTATGCAGGCATAGGACACACCCCTTGCCACGCCCCCTTAAAGGAGAATTGTACAAAGAAACAAGATTGGTTAAACCCACAAGTGCCAAATCAGGGACAGTCCCTCGAAATCAGGGACAGTTGGGAGCTATGATACATGTCAACAAGCGCTGAGAACCCATTTCATGAAAAATGGCAAAGACAGGAAATGACACTTGCAGGATGTGGACAGATTACTACTACAGTTACAAAGCTCACAACATTTGAAATAAACTATTTTTTAAACCAAGTGGAGAAACCTGCATGTGCATATTGTCCTATACTGCTACAAGGTTTTTATTCAAAAAGCCAGGTCTGGTAACAGCGGTCACAGGAGACTATTTACCTTCCTATGACAGTTACAGAGGAACGGTTGTGACGCTAGATCTAGTATTCCGGGTTGTAAGGTTGGCAAACAGCCGGCCTCGTCACCTTCAAACCTAGACATTCATTTATTGATTTCATTATAGTTCTTTGTGTCTTAGACTTATTTTCTATTATTTTTTTTCCTCAGCTCAGCCAGATACTCCATTTGTCATTGTCTTACCCAGTGAGACTGTTGAAGAAGGTGAGTCCCTAAACCTAACTTGTCACTCTGATGGATTCCCGGAACCCAACTACTTCTGGATCATTCCTTCCAAAGAGCATGTGTCTTTCTCTGCGGATAAGAGTGAAATCTTCATAAGAAAAACAACGCCTGCTCACAATGGAACCTATGCATGTGAAGCTCAAAACACACATGGAAAAGTTCGTAACCAAGTGGTCGTAAGGATTATTGGACAAGCTAATGGTGAGCAAAAAACCCAATTATGACACTTGTAACGCTCTGTAGTCTTGGAACATCAGTAAGATTTGGCTGCAGTTATTTATGCTTCTCATAATTGCACAAAAAATCTTCATTATAATTTGTCCACTACGTATGCCAGGGGAACTCAAAGTTTTTTTAACATAGGCATGGGCACACATTGTGCCAGGTGTGCCTGGGCACACCCTAATCACCTGGTGTGGCGCAAATACCCCGTGTTTGGACCCCTGATATTTTACCAAAGTCCCCTAATTAGGATCGTAAAAAAAATAGTAAAAAAAAAAAATGTAAATATAATTGTAAAAAATAATAAAAAATAAATTAATACAAATAAAAAGTACTGACACCAATCTCTGCCCTACTGACACTGTCAGTATATGTATACACACGCACACACACACATATCGCATATATGTTTGAGCTTTGGGATGCACACCTATGCTTTATAATATGATCAGCCTAGCAACCAGTATTTTGCCTGGCCACAAACTTTAGCTAATCTTTGGGAATTCCAGGATTTCATAAAGGCAGCTGGTTGATATCATTCTGTCAATGTGTTCTGACCAAAACCTCCCTGGGGCCTCACATTACAGAAGACCTGCAATGCGCAAAGTTCTAACTTTCTGTTGGAAAGTTAAAGTGGAACTTCAGTCATTTTTTCATCTTTTTAATCTATTAAATCTTCTGCCCTTGTTGTTTTAACTTTGGATAGCAAAACATTTTTTTCTGCCAGTAAATACCCATAGCTCCCAACTGTCCCTGATTTGGAGGGACTGTCCCTGATTTGGAGCAATCTCCCTCTGTCCCTCATTCCTCCTCATTTGTCCCTCATTTTGCTCTGATCTATATAATTGTATATAAAATGCACTTTTTATCTTTCAAAAAATGTTTCCCAGTGCTAAACCTTTCATCCAACTTCTAAATTGGTGCATTTGTAAATTTTAAAAGCCAGTATATATAGATTTAAGTAACTTTTTTTTTGGTTAATTCTCCTTTAAGGAGGTGTGGCAGGGGGGCGTGTCCTATGCCTACATACGTTTGCTAGTAGGTGTCCCTCATTCCCATCTCAAAATGTTGGGAGGTGTGAATACCTTATACAGTCCACTTCCTGTTTCTTGTCTGGTCATTAGCCTAGGCTTATGAAATCATGCACAGCTCTCTCTCACTCTCGTGAGAGTTTGCCAGGAAGGGAGGGGGGATGAGTCATAAGAGGGCAAATGAAAGCTGCAGAGGTGGAGGCGTGCCTCTGTGTGTCTGTGTAAATCCAGGAAATGAACAGGCAGCAGCTTCAGCTGCCCACAGATAAAATGGATGCAGCCAGACTCGGTGGAGGGAGATTACTGCAGCATATTTGGCAAGTACAGAGTCACAGTACAGTGGTACCTTGGATTACGAGCATAATTCGTTCCAGAAGAATGCTTGTAATCCAAAGCACTCGTATATCAAAGTGAGTTTCCCCATAGAAGTCAATGGAAACTCAGATAGTTCCACAGTGACTTCTATTGTATGCAGTACTGCATGTGGCCAGAGGTGGGGGGGGCACCGGAGACACTTGGAAACACTCAGAAACTGATTGGAGCCGCTCAGATGCACTCTGTGGCTCGAGTGCATCCGAGCGGCTCTGAGTGTCACCGGCGCCCCCGCACCTCTGGCCAAATGCGGTACTGCACCCTGCAAAGGCTTGAATCCTACTCGTTTTGAAAGACAACGCTTGCAAAGCGAGCCAGGATTTAAAAAAAATAATAGCTCGCATTGCGAAATGCTCATTAACTGAGTTACTCGCAATCCTAGATATTACTGTATATATAAAATAATATGCAAAGGCATGCTGGTAGGTTAATTGGATCCTGTCTAAATTGGCCCTAGTATGTATGAATGTGAGTTAGGGACCTTAGATTGTAAGCTCCTTGAGAGTAGGGATCGATGTGAATGTACAATGTATATGTAAAGCGCTGCGTAAATTGACGGCGCTATATAAGTACCTGAAATAAATAAATATGCAAAGTGGTTGGAGGGAAGCTTCAGAATAACAAAGATGTTTTTATTACAAATTATGTGAGCAGACTGCCGTTCCTCTTTATGTATCTTTTTTTTTTATCAATAGGCTTGTCTTAGTTTAATTTGCTGCAGTTAGCAAGATGGCTGCTTTATTGCTGCAGAGGTTGCAGTTGGCACTGGCCTTGACTCATTAAGGAAGAGCTGATAACAGATGTACAAGAGTAGTCTTCAGAATCATTGCTAATCAAAGCTCTGCCAGGCTTTCTATGTGCAGTACTTCTTTCACCACTTGACCTCCAGAGAGTTTACCCCCCTTCATGACCAGGCCATTTTTTGCGATACGGCACTGCGTTACTTTAACTGACAATTGCGCGGTCGTGCGACGCTGTACCCAAATAAAATGTATGTCCTTTTTTTCCCCACAAATAGAGCTTTCTTTTGGTGGTATTTGATCACCTCACCTCTGCGTTTTGCGCTATAAACAAAGAAAAGACCGACAATTTAAAAATATATATATATATATATATATATATATTTTTTTTTTTTACTTTCTGTTGTAAAACATATCCAATAAGAAAATGTAAAAAATCTAATTTCGTCATCAATTAAGGTCAACATTTTGGTTAAAAAAATCTGTGTATAATGATTGGTTTGCGCAAAAGTTACAACATCTACAAACTATGGGATATATTTACTTATCGTGGGACCTCGATATTGCGGTGAACATTCTGATACTAACTGGCACTTTTGCCACTTTTGGGGGACCAGTGACACTAATACAGTGATTAGTGCTAAAAAAATATGCACTGTCACTGTACTAATGACGCTGGCCAGGAAGGGGTTAACGTCAGGGGTGATCAAAGGGTTTACAGTGTGCCTGGCTAGTGTTTATAGGTACTGTGGGAGGTGCTTTTTCTAGGGGAAGACGTGGATCCTTGTCCCTGCTTTGCAGAAGCACAGGATCCATGCCTTCCCACCTGTCAGAATGGTGATCTGCTTTGTTTACATAAGCAGGCCGCCATTCTGCCTCTCTGCTGGAGGAACCGCGGGTGCTGGCAGACATCGAGTCCACGGTACCTGCCGCAGGACTCCTACTTGTGTGATCACAGCGGGAGCGAGCCGGCGGTGGATCGCATGCCCACCCCTACCCAGAAGAGCCAGATCATGTATAAATACTTGATCCGGTGCAGAGGTGCCGCCCTGTAGCGGTAAAACTGCTGTAGGGTGGCCCTTAAGTGGTTAAGGAAGAGCTGATACCAGATGCACAAGAGGAATTTTCAGGATCATTGCTAGTCAAAGCTCTGCCTAGCTTTCTCTATGCAGTATTTCTTTAACCACTTGCCGACCGGCTCACGCCGATATACATATACAGAATGGCACGGCTGCGCAAAACAATTCATGGGTACGTTGTTCCCTTTAAGAGCCGCCGGAGGCGCGCGCATGCACCCACTGCACGGCGGGGGGACCCGATGCATGCGGCTGATGGGCATGATCCCCACTGGCTACCCGCGATCGCAGGCACGAGAGCCAGCTTGGGGATTTGTGTGTGTAAACACACAAATCCCTGTTTTGTCAGGGGAGAGGAGACATATCGTTTGTTCCTAGTAAGTAGCAACACTGATATGTCTCCTCCCCCAGTCAGTCCCATCCACTCACACTTAGAAACACTAACTAGGGAACACATTTAACCCCTTAATCGCCCCCTAGTGTTAACCCCTTCCCTACCAGTGACATTTATACAGTAATTAGTGCATTTGTATAACACTGATCGCTGTATAAATGCCAATGGTCCCAAAAAAGTGTCAAAAGTGTCCGATCTGTTTGCCGCAATGTCGCAGTACCGCTAAAAATCGCAGATTACTGCCATTATTAGTAAAAAAAATATATATATATATATATATAAAAATACAAATGCCATAAATCTTTCCCATAGTTTGTAGACTCTATAACTTTTGCGCAAACCAATCAATATACGCTTATTGCGTAAATATGTAGAAGAATATATATTGGCCTAAACTGATGAAGAAATTTGTTTTTTTTAAAACATTTTTGGGGGTATTTATTATAGCAAAAAGTAAAAAATATTGTTTTTTTTGTTCACAATGCAGAGGTGATCAAATACCACCAAAAGAAAGCTCTATTTGTGGGGATAAAAAACGCAAATTTTGTTTGAGTATAGCATTGCATGACCACGCAAAGCGACGCAGTGCCAAATTGTAAAAAGTGCTCTGGTCAGGAAGGGGGTAACATCTTGCGGGGCTGAAGTGGTTAACTGCTGTAAAATCTGCTGGGTGACTAAAGGTGCAGCCCAGAGGTGATTTATTGTCCTTAGAGATTCTGCCAGCCAGTAAAATTAATTAGGTGTGCCAAACATAGTCTTCTCAAGGCTGTAAAATCTCAAGAGTGTGTTTGCAGCTACAAAATGACTGGACAAATGAGATGTTTATATCTGCAAAGTAAAAGTTTGTATTACACTCACCATACACAGAGATATCACCAGTATTAAACTAGGGTTTTAAAAAGGTATCCAAATAAGGTAACAGGAATACAAACAACAATTCTTACAAATGCCCACTAGGTGGAGATATGGTGTAACTATTGATATGGCACAAGGCCAGGGAAAAAGCCACTGGCCAGATGCAGATTATGGCCCAGGTGATTGAGGACAGGAACTCCTTAGTAGGCTCCCCACATGTACGGCTGCATAAGTCTATGGTAAAGCACTCTAGATTGCTGTATACAATGCCACCCCACTTGAATGGCTATACTAGGAAATTTCTAAATAGTTACCAATGTGACTATGTTACTGAGACCTAACTTACTGCTGCAGGCGCTTATGCCCTTGGGTGGCCAGTACTGACTCATGATCCCACCTGAGCACTGGATGAAAGGGGCTGCAATTTTTATCCCCTGGGCATGTATAGGAGTCCAGAGGATGATGGGACCCTAGGGAATAGTGAGTAAAAGAGAGTTTAAGGGCCTTGCAGTTTCCAGTGGGGAACACGGGTAAAGGGTTCTGCCTTACTGACTGAAGACAAGGAGAAGACACATGATCCGTGTCGACATGCGTAGGGGAGGGGCGGTCAGCAGGGAGATAGCGGTTGTGCGGCTTTGGGGGTGATCTTATACACTACTGCCTGATATAGCCTGGTGTGCTAGAAGCACCAGGAGCATGTGAGTACCCGGTTTGATATTTTCATAAAAATTCATGATCAAATGATATATTGGAGTTTTCTTACACCCACATGCACTTGTATGCTGTCCATTGATGGGGAGATTGTGATAAGGAAAGGTGCAGTTGCCAGCAGATCTAGATCCACCATACTGAGACCTGGAGAGGCTCACAAGCGTTTTCTTACCCAACTTAAGTGAGGGGTCACATGCTTTGAGGTGGGGAGACACCCATTAGGGGGAAGCACGTGTGAGGTGGCACAGCAGTTGTTGGAGCACCTTATATTGGATTGCAGAGTCTTTTCATTGAATGTAATTCACAGAAAGAGTCATGTCACACGTGGAACACTTTTTTTGCACTTTGATGGACTTTATGTAGCACTATCCACTGCATGTTAATATATTTGATTTTTTTAAAATTTATATAATTGTATATATCAGTTTCCAGTGTCTATCATTGGTTGTTGAACACGTATTTAAGTGTATATATACACATTAAGATTGTTATACACAGCGCGTCACATTTATTAATTTATAATATAATTTATTCTTTATCAATTAATCAATTGTTGTCTGTGGTGGACAAATACATATCCTGAGAGCAGGAATATATTTAAAGTGATGGGTTATTTATTAGTAAGCTTGCTAATCCTATGGAAGGTAACTCTGGAGTTATTTTTTGACACATTTTGGCATTAGACTAAAAGTCACCAACAAATTTTTGTGCTGGCTGCATATCACAAAAAAAAAACACTTTTTGTTTTTAGTATATTTTCTGTCATGCTGTAAGCACTTTTGTTTGGGGTTCATAGTGTAGCGCCAGCCCCGAAGGAGCCGCTTGGTAAATTTGGATTCTCTGATCTCCACCTCAATCCCAAGAATGACCTCAGCCCCTCTGGCACACCTGGTTAAAATTAAATTACTGCAAACACATTTAAAGACTCTCAGAAACCATGAAATCAGGCCGAGACAGAAGTACAGTTAAATCACACTTGTTTAATAATAAAAGTAAAAAGAAAAAACGTAGTCAAAACATAGCCAAGGTTCAGTAACCGGAATGGATAGTCAGCCAAGCCAGAAGTCAGGGATCAATGTAGTGGAACAGCAAGCAGGATCTAAAGCCAGAAGGGATGTCAGCAAAGCAAGTCTTGAACAGGATCGTAGGAGATAGTTCCTGTGATGTTGACCAAGGCGAAGACAGAGATCCTCCGGACTGGACGGCTTAAGTAGGCAGGACTGACGAGCAGGATATCATCAAAAGCTGAGTAACTGTGGAGAGATAGGAGCTGGCAATTAGCCAACAGCTGAGCTGCCAGCTCAGAGAAGGAAGGGCTGAGCCCAGACCTGACAAAGATATGGAAAATACTGTTATCCTGGCAGTGGATTATAACCAAAAACAGACACACACCTGGTAGTGATAAACAAATTGAATATATTATCATGGTTTAAAGCATATGGAAGCTTACAACACTGTTAAACCTGTCTGCAAAGAATTAATACTTTGGAAAAGACAACCTTCAATACTTAGCATCTGTAAATTTAGAAAAGGGCAGTACTCTATATGCCTATAACACAGACGCTGAGAGGGAGGAGAGATCTATCAACTTCTAAGCTCCTTCTGGGCCACAAACACCATTGAAAGTAACAATACAAAAAAGAAGAAATGGGTTAACAGGTACAGTAAGCACAGTTCTGTAATGTTACAGGTCCTGAGTTGAAGGGTACTAGTGTCTTCTGCTAGCAAACGTTGGGGCCCTTTGTAAAGAGAGTAGATTTAATCAATCAAAAGTGTGACAGTAATCCTCTAGGAAATCCTGTTAGGTAGTGGCTTGTGAGAACAGAATGGCTAAAAGTGGCAGCTCTAAACAAGCATCCTCTGAAGGGAGAAAGGGGAATAGGTGTCTGCATGCAGTGTGTGTACTGTGCTAAGAAAGATGTTGGGTTTACACCCGCTCACGAATCCTCTGGGTGTTGACACAACGGAAGTCCCAAATGAATGTTCAGGCTCCTGGCAATGTTGTAAGGCACTGGATCACCTCCTGTCGGCCGATCAGGATGGCTGGTAGCTGAACTGGCAGGGTGATGGGACAACGGCCAACAGGACACCTGGATGGGTCTTGTGATCCCCGAAGCGGTGTGTGGGTTGTCTCCGCTGGGCTAGATAGCGCTGAGTTGCTGAGCAGGGTCCCTGGGCTTAATCGTGGAGGACCGTGTGGGTGACATTGTTCCTGGCTCCTTTATCCTCAGTCTATTGGCAGAAGTCTCGGGAAAAGCGTGTCTCTCTCTCTCTCAGATGCTGGTAGACAGTGTGGCTCTCTCTCTTAAGTAGAGTTCCACCACACAGTCCTGTCACCTCACCACTCCTGTCCTCTATCCCCTCTCCTCACGGTAACTCTCCCCGGTAGTCTCAATAGAAACGTGGCTTTCTCTCCCTCTGTTGGGTCGCACAGTCCCTGGTGTCAGCATGTGTCTCTCCCCTTAATCAGATGCTGGTACCTCAGACCGCTCTCCTCACTCCCCTCAGACAGCCCTCCTCAGATCTTCTGTCAGCACTCTCTCTGTAGTGCTGTGTGGAAAACCTGTCTCTCTCTCTTTTCTCTCACCTCATTTACCTCAGCACTTCCTGAAAACTGCCCCTTTTCCCAGTGTGCTTTGTGTCTCTGAGTTTTCTGGAAGAACAAGTCAGCATCTTTCTGTCTCCATCTTGTGGCCAAAAGGAGAAATTGCATTACAACATGCCTGCTACATAAGTCTTACTGTTTTGTGTCTATGTATTTAAAAAACTGCTGTGTGTATTTTACTACCTTAATGTATGTATTGCTGCACATGATGTTGCTGCTCTATAAACAGCAGTGATGATGACAATAATAGTAATCTATAATGATATTTTTTTTTCATCTTTTAGGTTCATTTAATACAAGGCCAGCCGCCATCTTGCTTCCATCTGTTTTGGCTATTATTTTGGCTTTATTATGAAGAACAGGAAAAAGATCACCAGTACTAAAATGGTTCAGACGTTGCCTGTCTAAGGACGTTCTATGAAAAGATACATATTGTTGGTATTTAAATGGCCAGAAATGTAAAAATTGTTGGCACAGAGGATCGTATATGCTGGACGTAATTTTATATTATCCCTGTGTGTAAAATGAGGACACATCTGGAAGCTGGATCTGCCAATTTGTGACCACCTCTGTGCATTCTCACTGGGCTTGATCATGCTCCATTTTTGTCAAAACCTGCCCCAGTTACCCCACTGCCTTATTTTCACATATTATATGATAGGATTATACACTGTATGATAAGATTATCACAGCTCAGTAGAGGAAACCTGTACAGAGAGAAATAAGGGGGATGTCTTTTCTGGCCTCCTTTTGAGATGACTAGACCTGGCTGTCTCAACCTTCAACACTCGAGCACTCAAAGAGGCGTTGTTAAATCTTAGACTGCCATGTGTACTTAGATGAAGAAAAACTGCAAACAATTTCAATAGCTCTGGCAAGGCTCCCACACAGCAAGGATTCCCCCGATGAGCACCCAACAGTTGCTCAAACCATAGAAATACAGAAAAGATAACGAGACCAAAACCAGATGAAACAGTCCAAGATAATTTTAACCAATGGTAAAAAAAAAAAATGGTATAAATGTGATGGCTTCTGTGCTTTCTAGCCAGTGGCCTGGAACAAGTATGTAAATCAAAGGGTCCAGACTTCACTCTGCCTTTCTTTTTTTTTATCCATAAAGATTTTATTAGAATTTTCAAACAGGTAATACAGAAGGCATCTATAAAGAGATATCTTCACAGTAAGACTGGGTTTAAACAACAATGTAATACACATCTATATATTAATAACAACACCCTTAATAATAGTTCCTGCATTAAATGCATTCTAAGTGCCTGACATATACTGTCATATATTCTTCTTGAGGATGTCAATGCATATCCATTGCTGACATTAGTATCTCTCTTATCTGTAACCACATCAGAGCAACCAAGGAGACTGGGTCCTCCCAGGCCACCCCAACTTGTTTTCTGTTTATTGCATATGGTATGGGGAGATGAGCAGACCACTAAGTCTGCCCCCCACCCCATATCCCCCATCTGTTACAGTAGGTAGAAAGAAAAAAGAAAAGAAAGAGTGGAGAAGAAAAGAAAAGAAGGGGGGTGAATATGAGGGCCTGTTAGGAGAGGGGGTGGGAAACCAACGGCTACCCTCTCCACTCACTACCGGACGCGCCACCTGAGACCCCCAATCCAGCTTTTGGGTTGTATCATCAAGGTGTGTCAAGAGTAGTAGGTCATAAGTTAAGTAATGTCTTGTATCAGTTCCTGATATTGCTGAGAGGTTCGATATTCAAACCAGTTAGCCCACGTTACTGTAAACCTGGAGATTCTGTCTTGAGTGATGTGTAACAGCTCCTCCATCGTTGCTATATGGTTAATGCGTGATGCCCATTCTTTCATTGAGGGGGGATTTAGACCGCCAATGAACCGGAAGGCAGAACCTGGCTGCATTGATCATGTGCATAGCCAATGACTTATAATATCTTTTTGAAGATATTTTGGAAAGGTGAAGGAGGTACTGTGCTGGTGAGACTTCCAACGGGAGAGAGGAGGAGATCGCAGTCGTAACGTCGTGCACCTTTCGCCAGTAAGGCTAGATCATTGGGCATTTCCACCATATATGGAGAAAGGTGCCCAGCTCTTGTTCGCTTCTCCAGCATCGTTCTGAGACTGTCGGAATACATTTTTGAAGTACTTCCGGAGTCTTATACCATCTCATTTGACGGAGGAACGTACCCCTCGAGTAGAAGTGTTTATCCTGCATTTCTGCGTATGGCCACTCCACTAATAAGTAAGCCTTGGCCATTCCAGGGTGAAAATCTTGGTTACCCTTAATAGGTGTGATCGCGCAATCTTTGTCTGATATTGCGTGAATTTTACAGGCCCTATCAAACGCCTGAAGTGTCACCCCAATAAGTGGATGCGTGTGTATAAGAGGTGTTCTGTATTTTTTAGAGAACCAGGGGATTAAACGAAGCTCCACTGCTGAGATCAACTGCTCGAGCAACACCCAGCCCTTACATCGCGTATGTAATCTCCAGTCAACCACTCTAGCTAGGTGGACAGCCCAGTAATACCTCTGGAGATCCAGCAAACCTATGCCACCCCCAGATTTTGGTAGGACCAGCTTCACTCACCCAATTTGAGCTGCCTTGGTTCCCCAAAGAAAGACCCTGCACATCCTCCTCCGCAAAAAAAGAAGGCAGTAGATGGATCGGGATAGTTTGCATTTTGTGTAATATCTGGGGGAGCACCGTCATCTTAAGGATTGAGGCCCTAACAAACCAGGAAACAGTGGGAGCCTCCCATTTGTGGAGGTCTTGTTGTATGTTTTTAAGTTCTGACAGGAAATTTTTTTCATAGAGGTCTTTCAACCTACCTGGGAGTTGAATACCCAAATAGGTGATAGCATCTGTTTTCCAGCAGAAAGGGAAATTCGACTGGCAGAGTTGTACTAGCTTAGGAGGTAATGAAATATTTAGTGCGAAGGACTTTGAGTAGTTAATTTTCAGGTTTGATATGGTTTTGAACTATTCTAGAACCGGGATCAGATTGGGCAAGGACGTCAGTGGGGATGAAAGGAAGAGCAAGATATCATCCGCAAAGGCGGCAATCTTATATTCTCGTTGATGGACCTCAATTCCTTTTATGTTTGGGTTTGCTCAAATACAACGCAATAGAGGTTCCAGAGTAAGGATATACAGCAGGGGGGAAAGAGGGCACCCCTGTCTGGTTCCATTATGGATGGAGAAGGACGTCCGACAAGTGACCATTAACATGGTTTATTGCTTTGTTCATAGAATAATTTTTGTGATAGCGTCTGCCATTTCCTTGCCCTTTTGAATAATTCTTTTAATAGGAGTGCTCGTGTTTCAGCTAGTTCTGTCGCTACTTTAAGTGCTAGTGAACATTTGTGCCGCGCTTCCAGCAGGGTTATTTTGTTGGATAGATCTCAAATTAGGGTTTGGTGTTCCTTCTTTTTTCTTGCCGTGATGGCCAATAAATGACCTCTTACGACACACTTATGCGCCTCCCATTGAGTCATGGGTGACACATCTGGAGTGTCGTTTTGGCGAAAGTAGTCACTAATGGTCTGTTTAATAGTCCCCAGGTCCCCAGGGTCTGTAAGTAGGGAGGCATCCAGTCTCCAAATCTTGGTTGACGTTTCCCTCTGAGGGAAAAGTAAAGTCAGAGTGATCGGGTGATGGTCCGAGAGTATCATGTTCTCTATTGTCGCATCGTAGAGGTAAGATAAGTCTGCCTGGTGTATGAAAAGGTAATCCAACCTTGAGTAGTGGTTATGTGGAGATGAGAAAAACGTGTAGTCCCTCCCCCACGGATTTAAGGTGCGCCAGGTGTCATGGAGTGTGAGAGAGGCTACAGCGAGTTTCACTTGCCGTAAGGCGGAGAACGGAAGTGAGAAGGTACCTGTGGAGGTGTCAAGAAGTGGATCTAGGGCCATGTTAAAGTCCCCCCCCAGAATAAGCTTCTCCCCCCAGGCCTTTTGCGTTTAAGGAATAGACCTTGAGGGATAGAGGAGCTGATGAGTGCATCACAGGAGGCATATTCACTAGAAGGGAGTGTACCTTGGTACCACCCTCAGATAGCGAGTGGAGAGGGCCCGTGTGGAGGGGAGAGAGAAGAAAGAGCATAGAAAGGGGAAGGGGGTAGAAGGTAGAGAAGGCGGAAGACGTTAAGGAAAGAGAATAAAAAGAAGAAGAAAAAGAAGGAGCAGAATCTGCTCCTAACCTATTTGGCTACGTATAAGTGCTTAAGTAACACCCCCTTCTATCAACTACCCCAAATAAGGGTCTCATGGAAAATACACCAGAGGTAATTACAGGCCTCCTGAACTACCTGAGTAGGATCGTATGGAGTGCTGGAGTGGTGAAAAACAATGCCGGCAAGTTTCAAAGGGGAGACCTGCCTCTTTGAGGTGGGGAAGAAACCTGACACCGAGACCAAATTTTGCATTCTACCACCCTAAATGTAAGCATAACCATTACAGAAAAACCTCAGCTTGTGAAGGATGAGTAGAGCCCAGGGAGGCCCACTCAGAAAAATGAGCGAGGCCTCCCTCGGAGAGCCCCCATTCAGCAGAGCCGACAGACTCAAAGGGTGTAGACTTGCCTATAGCAGCATATACTATCATTAAGCAACACATATATGTAGCAAGGTCATTATGAAAAGGCAGATAACCATCATTGTGTATGCTACGCTGGTCGACAGAGACCTCCGCTCCTAGGGACACCAATCAAGTGTTTACCAAGGAACAAGAGGCTCCAGCGCTCAACCCCTTCCCTCAGTGTGTTCCTTAAGAGGGCACCTAAGGAAGGCAAGAACTAAAAAAACATTAGTACAGTAAACCATCAAATTGTGTAAAGACATGCGTAGCCTATGGAGAAC
Organism: Lithobates septentrionalis; assembly: GCA_037952835.1. NCBI lineage: Eukaryota > Metazoa > Chordata > Amphibia > Anura > Ranidae > Lithobates > Lithobates septentrionalis. Next base: position 19,466 of record JBBDGP010000034.1, on the reverse strand, counting down.
AAGGCGAGCTAGTCATCTAAAGACGGCCTCTTTAGCCCCACCACCATACGTCATATACAGTTTTTGATGAGAGAATGGGCCATGGTCCCTTTCCCACATGCTAATCCCTGAAATTCCCTATAATGGGAGAATTAAGGTATGCAAGAACAGCATAAAACAAATACAACAAGTAAAAATGTATAACTGCGGTAGGCTGACCCAAATACATTCCCGTCATAACACATGTATTACATTTATGGACCAGAGTACACTGTCTGTAAGAACAAGTTATGGAGCTCAAGACCCCTACATTCAGCTCATAGTCTCTGAGAGCTAGCAGTTTGAGGGGGGTGGGGAGAGAAAAAAAAGGGGGGGGTTCAGGTACTGCTACTGACTTGCCATTTGTTGAGTGTCCAGTAAACTCGTGACTCTTTCGGGGTGTGCAACAGTTCAATCGCATTTCAGGTTAAGTAAGCACAAAATCGAGAACCAGACATCTGCTTTGTTTCCATGCTGCATCTGTCCCACAGCTGTCTGGGGTCTCAATGTAACAAGAAGGGGAGGACAAGCATTTCCCCCAATTCAGCTATGGCTTTGTTGAAAGCAATTCCCCTTTGGCCATATCCAGACACTGGACACATGGTCTCTGTTTCCTGCTGTCACAATGCTCCGAAATGAGGGCATCTGCCAGAGATCTGGGCAACATCAAAGTCTGAATATACAGATATATATAGCATATAGACTCCACCAGAGCATGGAAGAGTCATCTCAAACTCCAGTGTAGATGCACCAAGGGGAACAGGTCGCAGAGAGGGTGTGTCATGTGTAGCAGTGGAATTACCCGCAATACCTTACCCATCCCATGCCACGTGTCACGGCTCACTCTGCCTTTGTAATGATCATGCTTGTTCTGGGTCAGTGAGTCAGTGTTGAAGTGTTAAAAATACAGAAAGGAGTTCCAGACTAAAATCGGATGAAAGAATGCAAGATTATTTTAATTGTTGATAAAAAGTCATCTAAAAACAGGCAATGCGTTTCAGGGGCAACACCAGTTCCCCTTGATAAGGGCTCAATACGGGATTAAACTTGGATGGAGCCTTCAACACTAACTCACCGACCCGAAACAAGAATGCTCATTAGAAAGGCAGAGTGAAGTTGGCACCTTTTGACATACTTATTCCATGCCACTGAAAAATATAACAAATAATTCTGCGCTGCCCTAGGGGAGAAAAATAAGCAGCTAACACGGCCAGTAGGATATATGCATATAGAAAAGAAAACAAAATAAGTGTAGCGCTAGTATAAACAACCATAAATGTCTAACATAGAGACAATACAGTCCGAGGGCTAGTAAACCTCTAGATATAAATTAGACAAAAGTCCTCCATATTTATGTAGCTCATATAAAATGATAGTCCATAGATAATGCGTGACTTCATGTGTTGATGCGTGTCATCTGAATTGAAGAGAACACCACCACCAACAATAAGGAGGCTTACCGGATCAATTGGACCCAAAAAGACATACGCTTAGTTGGGTCGGACAGCCTTAGGTGGTGAACAGCTGTAGGAGATCCAGAGGAGTTGAAAAGATGGAGGTCCTGGGATGAACCGTGGACCGGTGTGTCCCTCAGGGTGATGTCAGAAAGCAGATGGTAGTAACAATAGGTGGAAAGGAAAAAGGAAAGGCCACATAGTGTAAATCCATAAAATTATGTAGCAAATTTATTAAAAAACTAGGAAATACACTCACATGTAAATCTTTAAAATCAGCTCTGTAAACGTACAAATGGCGGCAGTGGGGTCCTACCCGATGCGTTTCGTCCTCTTAGACATTGTCTGGGGGTCCCCCCACTGCAGCCAGCAAGGTATATATAGACAATATGACCACACAAATGAGAATCAACTCCACAATGCGTACAACCGGTGTCAATTGTCACTTCCGGTAATCGAGCAAAATGGCCGCTGGGCGTGCGTTCCACGCCTCGCTATAGGGCCCATTGTGAGAACCTGGAAGTGTGCCTACTGAGGTCAATAGTGTGTTAATTTTATTAGGTGTCCCGTCATTTAAATATAGTCGTTTTGAATATAATAATGCAAGGTGCATAAGTAAAAGAAAGAATATAGAAAAAAAAAAATTAAAAAATTATTATTGGGAACACGCAGCGTCTCCGGAACTACTTCTGGAGCCTGTGCGTTCCAAAGGACAGTGGTATGCGTGCGCACTGGCCAGGAAAGGTGGAGTGTGTACTTCCTCCTTGATGGGGAGGCTATCCTTCCTCCTTAATGGGAGGACACCACCCAGAAGCTCTTGCTGTGCCAATGCAAGGTGATGTGCGTCTGATTAGCAGCACGTCACAAGTGCAGAGTGCCGTGGTGACGTGTGTTTGGTCCGGAAGTCCGTGCGCTGGACCCAAACTAACGAAACGATGGGAACCAGCACGGTATATCTAATCCGGAAGTACGTGCACTGAACACAAACACGCAAAACAATGAAAACCAATATAGTGGTTATGTGCAGATGTAAAATATGTGTAAAAAAAGAAAAAAATACAATCTCATAACAATGTGTTAACTCATCAATGGATGTGGTGTGTTATGCCTCCCATAGGAAGGAAATAGTGTATATACAGGCACATAAATGTGTGTGTGTGTAGTGATAATACATGTAAAAATGATGTATACACGGACCCCTGAGTGTGTGTGTATTACATATACAATTTCATACAGAAGTTCACGTGTGGAGTGGATTCACACAACGATACACAGGTGATACGAACATGTCCACTGGTAACAACCATGTACATGAAATCTTATACGGATATACATATGTGAAGTAAACTCACATAGCAATACATAGGCGAGTTGGTGTAGACATGTCAACTCATGACAGCCATACACATGACTAAACACATGTATAATACAGTGAAACACATGTGTATGGTACATATACGTAAAGATAATAAAATCTATACATAAATGCAAAAAAAAATATATAAAAAGAAAATTGAAATTAAAATTTTAAATTAAAATTTAGAAAGGAGAGAATAACAGAGGGGAACCAATGGAACGGGACATCAGGCTCTGTTAATAAAGGCATTTATGTCCAGTTCCACATTCATGCCCAGGGGGAAATGTGTGCGGAGCTCATGGATCCAGAAGGTCTCTAAACGAGACACCCCTCTGGTCATAGCACCGCCTCTCCAGTGGGGAACATATCTATCGATCACCACAAATTGTGTCCCCTCAATTACACGGTTGTGATGTAGGTTATAATGCCTGGGGACGGTATGTTTGGTGTCTCCGTTCTTAATGAGAGCAATGTGCTCAGCTACTCTGACTGAAAAGGAGCGGATGGTACGGCCCACATATTGTTTCCCACAATGACAGGTGATCAAATATACAATGTAACTGGTAGTGCAGGTGCAAAACTGTTTGATAGAGTATTGTTTGTGGTTAACAGAAGATGTAAAAGACACAGTTTTTCGTCCTATTCCAGAATTGTGTTGACATACTGTACATTTTCTACACGAGTAGAAACCTTCCATCTCATGAAAGAGAGGCTGGCGTATGGGGGGTTTGATGATGTTTGGAGCTATTTTGCTCTGTAAGGTAGGAGCTCCCCTGAAGATGACTTTCGCTTGATCTGGCAAAGCTGTATTTAGAACCCGATCATTTTTGAGGATATCCCAATGCTTGGAGAGGATGGCTCTAACTTGTTTATGTTGGATGGAAAATTAAGTTAACATAGACCACCTTAAAGTATCTCCTTGTTCCTTTTTGGGTCTCTCCTCTAGTAGTGACTCTCTGTTTGTCTCGAGGGCATGTTGGAACTCACGATCAACTAGGTGGGAGTCATAATCTTTATCCACAAATTTGGTTTTTAAAAAATCAGACTGTACCCTAAAGGTGTTAATGTCGGAACAATTTCTACGTAGCCTGAGAAATTGACTCCGCGGAACAGAGTCTAGCCAGGATAGATGATGACAGCTCTCTGTTGGTATGAAGCCGTTACGATCCGTGGGTTTGAAATGCGTCTGAAACTGGAACCGTCCATTCCATATTCCAATTTCTAGATCTAGGAAATTGATCTTATCTTTACTGGCTACATAGGATAGAGATATGCCTCTATCATTATTGTTCAGATGTTTAAAGAACAAATCAAGTGATTTAGCACTACCCTTCCATAGGAGGAGGATGTTGTCAATATACCGTGCCCACACGGCAAGGGAGGGATCCCTGTTGGCATAGACGACATCCTCCTCCCACTTTGCCATAAAGAGATTGGCGAGGCTAGGGGCAAATTTTGACATACTTATTCCATGCCACTGGTTAGAGAGGAGTGAATCCATCAGATCAGCAAGACAGAGAGGCACTTCACATTTCGCAAATTGGAGGTCAGCAATGGCAGCTCCATTTTTCTCTTGCAATAGGTTTCCTATTAGTATGACTAAGACTGGTGAAAAAAAATAGGAAACATGGGAGCAGCAGGGTAATAACTTTGGTGGCTCTACTGATTATTGATGTCTGCATTGTAGACCTATTGATATCAGGGGATGCTGCTTTTAGCAAGGCACTGAGAAAAAAACACGCCAGGAATCTTCTGTTAGCAAGACACTGTAACCCCCCCCACACACACACACACACACACCACCACCACCACCAACATATATTAATATTTATCAATACAAAATGTTATAACTTCCAGTAAGGTAAAGTGGAATTCTCATCGTTACTAGCTTAACAGGTACTTGGGGGAACCGCATAAACTTAAAGTGATACTAAAGCCTCGGTTTTTTTGGGTACAAATAACCAACATATTATAGTTACCTGCTCTGTGAAGTGGTTTACACAGAACAGCCCCAATCCTCCTCTTCAACAGTTTGCAATGTAGGGGGGGACAGTACGATTACAATACAGTTCAATACAGAAGGGACGGGAGGGCCCTGCTCGTGGAACTTTCATATATATATATATATATATATATATATATATATATATATATATATATTTATTTATTTATTTATATATATATATACAGTATATATACACAAGAGTCTATACAGTAGAATATAAAACTCAGATTGTAACACCGAAACACTAATAATTAGTATTCACTGAACTGCATCCAATGATATATAATCACATCATCACATGCATACAAAAATTAGGTTAAATGATGCTGTTTTCATTAACAACCCCTCCAGAGGAGGCCCAGAGTCATAGTAAGGATGAGAATGGCCATAATGGAATTTAACTAGGACAGAGTGCATTAGGCAGTGCAATTGTAATGTCTGCCCAACATTATAGATTTATAAAAAATGCAAAAATTTGGTACATGAGGTTCTATTGCGCATTTTTTGGGGCAGAGGGAGGCCCATTCAAAATGAATGATGCCGCTCCAGAAATGCGCCACAAAAACTTGCAAAAAAAATGTGACGCTTTAGCATCGCTCAGGTGTGAACAGGTCCTAAAATCACATATCCTGCATATTCAATACTACTTGATTATTGATTACACCTCCAGTAGATAGCTGGTAGGGTGCGGTAAAGAGATGAAGGGATTGTAGGGAGAAGGTGAGGGGACCTTCCCATACAAAACAGACAAATAACAGTAAAAGTGAATAGTATCCCTTAAGCAAGAGCTCAACAACTGTCACCCTGTATACACAGCTTTGCTGTGGCGCCTCCTGCTGATTGGCTTTAAATGATCACATGCAACCAAGCATTACCGCTTCTCTCCAATACAGCAGCTCATTTACATTATTCTGCTATTATTTCTGACGTAGACAAAGAAAACATTTTACAGCTAACATTTGTCACGAATGGTACATAAATTCAACATCACATTTTTTTTTTAAACAATAAGCTTTTTTTAATGCTTGAAGATAACATTGGTACAATCATATTAACATTTGTACATAAGTTTCATATAACAAAGAATAATTGCCTTCAATGATAGAGTATTTACTGGTAAGACTACCAGGGTCGTTTCGTAACCGGCCTATTGGTACATTGATGATTTATTTGGAAATACTCTAGATTTGTATAGAGAAATCTGTTATTTAATTTAAAGGGAGAATACATTTGTTGACCCCTGAGAGGTGTCCTTAGATATAGATATAGTAATAGAAATGAGAAGAAAGGAACATCACATTTTTGCATTCGCAGTAATGTAACATGTCACTTTTTTTTAGACGACCATTATAGATGTAGAAGGCATCTAGTTATAAATCGCAGAGTGGTTTATGTAAAATAAAGGTTTTAAATTAAACCTTCAGACAAAACCAAAACATTCTGTATTAAATATGAAAACTGAGATGTTATTACCTGTGTCTGTCATTTTGTTAAAAGATGATGGGATTTGAGAGAACATATAATGTTCCATACAGCCTTCAGAATGTCACAGCAAAGGAAGTCCGCCTTTGACAATTTTCTGTTTCTCTGGGATCTGGAGAGACAAAATCACAGGACATCCAATGCAATTCTCCCAACGCACACGTTCCTGCACAAACGGCTGTATCTTAGATTGGGTGCTGAAATGACCAACGGCTGGAACCAACTGCAATCATGAGAAGGAATTGTCACTAGCACACCAGGATCTCCAAAACTTTAATCACATAGTATCAAAAAATAAAAGCAACGTTTCCGAGCCACGATGAAAGGGTCCTGCGTGGCTCTGAAACGTCGCTTTTATTTATTTTTTTTTAAAACTATGTGATTAAAGTTTTGGAACCAATTTTGGAGATCCTGGTGTGCTGATGACACTTCCTTCTCAAAATCACAGGACAAACTCAATTTAAAGTTCATGCCTATTTAATATTAAGAATAGACAACAGTACCTAACGTGAAGCTCTGAGCTTGCAATATATGGAGATCTCAACCCTGACCTTGGTGGTCTTTCGTTAATAAGGGGATCATCATACCCTGATACCTTGGCACTTGGAGACCTCAATCCCTCTTTCCAGTACTCTTGGGTACCAGTGACAGGGCTGTTGATTGGAGGGTAGAGCCGGCCCTTCCGCACTTGACCCGGTGGTAGAAAGGGGTCTTTTTAAGTCCCACGGGTGGTGGCTCCCAGCAATTCAACAAAAGTTCCCTGGGCCCCATCAGTTCAGCAGCAAGAGCCAGAGACAGAGAGGGGACCATTTACTCATTTTTGAGAGCAGGCAAAGTAATATTCCGTGCCCTCGCTCCTGACAATTAAATTCAAGTCCCAGCCTTTTCCTCTATATCAATTTGCCTGGGCAGGCCAGAGCTTTAATTTAATTGTCAGAAGCTGTGACATGGAGGATTACTCTCCCTGCTCCCAAAAATGAGTGAATAGGCACATCTCTGTGCATGACCCCCCAGGGAACTTTTACTTAATTGGTGGAAGCCACCGTCCATGGGTCTACTGTGCATGCACCAAAAGGTATTTAAAGAGGCCCCTCTATGCCCCTGCCCCCTGCTGCTGAACTGATGGGGACTGGAGAATTTTTATTTATTGCTATTGGTTCATCCCTATCCAAGTGGAGGCAGGAAGGTATCCTGTCAGGCAGGCAATATGGGACCCCATGATTTCTTATGGTGGCCCTGACCAGTGGTAATTTGGTTAGCACTATATTTATTCTCTGTAGATACTTACATATATTATTATTGTGTACCTAACAGATGCCACTGTGCACATATCTTCTAACTATTGCTCCAAATATTGTATGCTCAGAGCTTCATGTTAGGTACTGTTGTCTGTTCTCAATAGTAAATAGGAATGAAACTTAAGGTGTCTTTGTCCTATGATTTTGTTTATTGATGGTCAAGGGGAGGGGGGCAACAAGATTACACCCCTATTTTGAAAATATAGCACCCCTTTGTTGGCTATTTTTCTATGTGTACTATTCAGGTGGTAAGGTACATTCTGTGTCTGTGGGATCTGAATGGCATAGTAGCCATTAGTCACAAGGCACTGAAAACTATGACTTACTTGACTTGGGCTAGTTTTTTTTTGGAGGCACAAACAATACAAAAATGTATCCACTACACATGATATTAACATGGGGCCCCGATCCATGCCACACAACCTCAGGAACATTAATCAACTTTCTGCAGATATCACTATGAGCCTCAATAATCAACAATCACGAGACAACATCCCCCCTTCCCCAGTAGTAATTGGAATCTTGACTTTGCCTTCAAAGATTCTACAGGCTGACCAGTTGTCCTCTTCCATTCATTCTACTGGGCCAGATTAAAAACAGATAGGGTCCAATATGATAGCGGTGAATGCCTAGGGTTTCTGGCTTACATCTACAGTACCTACAGTTCAAGGCTCCTGCAAAGGCCTTCGAAAAACACTCTGCTTGTCCAATGCCTTTGTGTATTTCTCTTATTTGCTCCCATTTGGTCTTCTAAATATACAGTTGAAATGGGGTTTTCTATACCTGTTCAGTGTACGGCCAGCTTGAGACACTATGTTGTAAATAATAGTGGGAGAGACTAAGTAGTTTAGCAAAAAAGCAACTGGGCAGGGCTGACACCACTTAGTTCACAACAAAACTTGGGGGCTGAATGCATTTCTGGTAGATCAACAAATATATTTCTATAAAGTGATAAATGGTGTAATGCGCACTGATTGCATATTTTTTCTTTTATTTAACCCTGGCATACCCTTTAATTTAAGCTAAGGAACATTAGATTGTAAGCTCCTTGAGGGCAGGGACTGATGTGAATGTACAATATATATGTAAAGCGCTGTGTACAGTGGCGGCTGGTGCTTAACATTTTTGGGAGGGTGCAAACAAACTGAAAAATTCTGAAAAAGAAATATTAATTGCAGCTTCACTGTGCCATAAATTGCAGACACTGTGCCCCTAAAATGCAGACACTGTGCCCATCATATGCAGCCACTGTGCCCCATAAAATGCAGCCGCTGTGCCCCATCAAATGCAGCCACTGTGCCCATCATATACAGCCACTGTGCCCATCAAATGCAGCCACTCTACCCATCATATGCAGCCACTGTGTTCATAAAATGCAGCTATTGTGCCCATAAAATGCAGCCACTGTGCCCATAAAATGCAGCCTCTGTGCCCATCATATGCAGCCTGTGGCCATCATACAGCTTCTGTGCCCATCATATGCAGCCTGTGCCCATAATATGCAGCCTCTGTGCCCAAAGTATGCAGCCTCTGTGCCCATCATATGCAGCCTGTGCCCATCGTATGCAGCCTCTGTGCCCATCATATGCAGCCTGTGCCCTTCATATGCAGCCTCTGTGCCCTTCATATGCAGCCTCTGTGCCCATCATATGCAGCCTGTGCCTATCATATGCAGCTTCTGTGCCCATCATATGCAGCTTCTGTGCTCATCATATGCAGCTTCTGTGCTCATCATATGCAGCCTCTGTGCCCATCATATGCAGCCTCTGTGCCCATCTTATGCAGCTTCTATGGCCATCATATGCAGCCTGTGCCCATCTTATGCAGCCTCTGTGCCCATCATATGCAGCCTCTGTGCCCATCATATGCAGCCTATGCCCATCATATGCAGCCACTGGGACCCCCCCCCCTTGCTGGCCTGGTCGCCGTCTGACCGGCACACACATACCCCATCCTGGTGGTGAGTCAGGCTCCGGTCAGATGACGGCTCCTGCATCCTCCAATGTTCTCTGTTCCTTCTGCTAGGTGTCCAATCGGAGTGCCTGTGCCTTCAGCCAATCAGGTGACGGGTATTAGACTTGCGCCTCCTGATTGGCTGAGAGGTGGTTTAGTGTTAGAATAGCAAATATTCATTCGCTTTTCTAACACACCTGGGTGGACTGCGAGCGCAATGCTCTGTGCTCGCAGTCCACCTTTTTTGAAGCCTATTAGAGCCTATGGCTCTAATCAGGTGCTTCAAAACAACAACACCGCCGCTGTAATTCAGGCACCCAGCGCCCGAAAAGGGGCCGGACGCCTGAATAGGGGGTGGCAGCGGTGGCCATGGATAGATTCATGCTATGCATGAATCTATCCATTATTTATAGAGGGGGTGGCGTGACAGACAGGACGGCACCCGTGCGTCGTTAATGGACGCACCGCCACTGACTGCGTAAATTAATGGCACTATATAAGTACCTGTAATAAAATGTAGCGCACCCCCTAAGGAGTCGCAGGTAGAATGGGATCCCCCACCCTGCACAGCCAGGCACACCGAAAATCCACAGTCACCCCAGAGTTAGAGAACAGTCCATGACTTTGGTTTTTTTTTTGTTTAATTGAGGGATTTATACTTGGATTGGGATGGGAGATTATGGGATGCCCACTTGACTTCAGAACAAACTTCAGGGACAACTCCTCCTATATTCTCTCTCTCTCTCTCTCTCTCTCTCTCTCTCTCTCTCTCTCTCTCTCTCTCTCTCTCTCTCTCTCTCTCTCTCTCTCTCTCTCTCTCTCTCTCTCTCTCTCTATATATATATATATATATATATATATATATACAGCTCTTCTTCTTCCTCCAGCACACACTTGCTTGCAGAACCCAGATATGTCACCCTGTAGCAATTTTTGTAGCAAAGGCCCATTATAGGCAGGCACTCAGTGACCACAGAGAGAAAGTGCTGGGAAAGTGTGAGCTGTGTGACCCCATCTGCTTTTCAAGCCCCTATACTTGAAAAGCAGATGGGGTGACACAACTCACACTTTCCCAGCACTTCCTCTCTGTGGTCACTGATCCCAGCACCACCTCTTCAGGCACTGCCAACCCTCCTGGCTGCAGCTGCCCCTTTCACTAGTCCCCCAGACTAACTTCTCCCCACAGTCCCCCAGACTGACACTCACCAGACACCCGGCTGACTCTCAGGAGATCTCCTGGACATGCTGACCTGCTCCTGCTGTCCTCTCCTTGCTCCTGTGCCTCCAGGAAGGGTTTCTTCTGTGTGATTTAGGGGGAATCTTCCAGCACCTGAGCCCAGGGCCCCGAGGTCACCCGAGATTAGGGGGCACCCTCAAAGGTCACCGACAGCCTCCTTACTACTCCATCTTCCACCCGACTGCCTCTTGCTCGCATGACTCATGCCTATTTATGAGTTGAGTCTGCCGCTTGCCAGCTCATTTGCTGGGGATCGGCTTAGGCCCTCATAAATATGCCAAGCAGCTCCTCCTAACCTCCACCACTATGTCTGGAACATTCTCCAATGTCCCAGAAAACAGGGGGAGGCACCAGGGAGGCTGTTTTTCTTAGTCATCCAGCCCCTGAATCACTCAACCCTGACCCAGATTCACAACCTGGGCCTGGCTCTCAGCCAAGCCAATTTTTAAAACCTATTTACATCTAGCGCACTAGCTAGAGGGTTCTACAAAAATAAAATAAATAATTCCTGAAGGTTCAAGACAAAATCTGGTGCTCCACCAACTGAACAAGCTTGGGTACAAACTCTTATAAAGTGTTCCATAAACAGTGTCTGACTTTAAAAACAGGTGAATGCTTTTGAATCAGGAGAAAATGGCTCGTAGAATACACACCGCCTGAACAGGGACTTGAATTCTGGACCCTCAGATTAAAAGGCTGATGCTCTACAGACTAAGCTATCCAGGCACTGGAGGAAAAAAAGTGTATTTAGGCATAAAAAGGTCAGGTAGGCAGAAAACCTACACATAAACAGACTTCCACATAGAAAATAAAATAAAAATGAAGGTGTTTGTAGGCAGGCTGTAGACAGCTGCCTACAAGGGGAATGACTCATGTAGTAAGATAGCTAGCTAGCTAATCTGCCCATGTTAGGGAAGGGTTAATGCAGTTCTTGGATTCTTGGCTTTTGGAGGACTCTGCCCTCCTCCCTGTATCATTTAAAAAGGGGGAAGGCTCTTCCCAGACAAACTCCAGCAGCACGGGAAGAAGCAAGAGGCTCACAGAGGAAGATGGAACCCTTTCCAACCAGTAACCACCTGCACAAGTGAGAGTCTCTCTCTACACATGGGAAGCCTGCACAGGGACTGCTGTGACACATAGTCCCACAAGAGACTGGAGTTCAGAGGACACTATCTGGTATGAACTTTCACCTCTATAGGTATGCCTGTACAGCCACCCAACTGTAGTTGGGATTAGGGATGAGACTTGTTCATTTTGAGCTGTAATATATGAGGTTCGACAGTAATGGTATATTACCCATTAAGAGCCTGGTCAGAAGTTACTCAAAGGGGTCCTGTGGTTTCTGGCGTATGAAAGAACCGGATCAGTAAAGCACATGTGGGGTATGAAGAAATATCACTACAAAAGAGTTAACTTGGCAAGACAAGAAGAACATAGTTGCTAATGGTAACAAAGCACAAGGTCAAGACACAAACAACCAGTCGTTTGGCGTGGTACCTGGTAAAGGTGAAAGGTCATCCGGTAGTGAGGGTGTCGCTGTCTGGCTCCCTGCCTAGCGGTCTGTTTCTAATAGCAACTGGAGCCAAGCCTGCATTGCAGAGATCAGTGGCCTGGTCACAAGGTACGGGAAGGAAGCAGTTACTATGAGCACGCATGAGGTCCATGCTAGGTGCTCAGTGGGACCCCATTCTGTTACTGGGAGTTACAGTAGGTAACAGAGGTACGCTGGACTGGTGGAGTGGGCGCAGCCTCAGCAGTCCCTCCCAAAGCAACATACATCAGTTACAGTGTGTAATGACATAGGACATGATGCTTTTCAGAGGACCTTTGTACATTTTTTACTGCACACGGTGAAGGCTCATCTCTAAGTCAGGGAGCCACCATAATGTTTGATTCTCACATGAGCGCAGTCCCCCCTCATGATGAGCACGAGCACAGTGAAAGGTACCCCCCCCCCACATGCATGGGTGAGTTGACTCCGCCCACACGCTACCAGTGACTAGTGCAAGACCATGAAGAGACACACTAGCTGTTGATGTATTCTGTTGGCGTACCTTTTGCAACTGTTTTGTTTACACTTCAGCTGTCAGCAATGGTACAAAACATTGAAAAGTTATTTACAAATTAAATATTTATTATTTTTATTTTTTTAATTTTGCACTTTTTTCAATTTGAAACATGTAAATATATGTTAAAGGTGTAAAAATATTAACAAACAAAATACAATTTTTTATTATTAATAGTTTATAAAATAGAAGTGAACAAAAAAAATTGGCATTAAAATAATAATTAAATGGAGAAGGAGAATAAGGGTTTAATTAAGACCGATTCGAGAAAATAAGGGTTAATAGGGGGTTAAAATAGAGGAACATTTAATAAAAAACAAAAAAATAAAAATTGTTTTTTTACTTGACAGGTTGCTTTAAACTGACTTCATCTGCAGATCAAAGTCCATCCCTTTGATCTGTACATGTATAAACAGAAAGATACAAAAAGAAACAATGTTTCTTTTTACCTTTCTGTTACAGGCTGAGCAATGTTGTTGATAAACATTGCCAGACTGCTTTTTTTTTTGACAGCTCAATTGCCGGGACTTGGTTTACACTTCAGCTGCCAACAGGGGAACCCCACTGACAGCTGAATAAGTCATCAGTTGATGAGTGAATGAGTCACTGATTCTCTCCCGGGCGCAATGGGAGAGAGAAAACAGGAAGTGATATCAAACTGAGATGTCAATCAAACCGCCCAGCCGTAGTAATAGATACTACGAGCGCCGGGCGGAAGCTACTCGACGCTTCGTAATGCGCCGCAAGGCGGGATAAAAGCCCGCAAATGAAGCGCTGCGTCTGCAATCTCGTGATTGCATAGACGTGGTGCTTCCCACAAGTGCACTGTGTCCGGCGTCGCACTGTGTACAGCGTCTGAACACAGTGCACTTAAGGACCTTTTTTTGTATATTTTTTTTGGGGCAGTATTAAAATTTTTTTTTTTTACATTTTTTTTGTCACTGCCTGGAGGGGGGGCGGCGCCCATGCGCCCCCTATGCGCCCCCTATGGATGGGCCCCCACTGATGACCTCAGCTTATATGAGAGGCCTGCCCCCTGCCAATGCAAGTTAATGATTGGTTAGGGCTCCTCACATGAGCTGCCTGCCACTCAGACCTCAAATCCAACCTCTTTTCCAGAACTATCCTTCTGAAAGCAGAGGAGGCATCTCTGAGTCAGAGTGCAGGTGGCCACACCCCCCACTACACTGATCACTACCAGTCCCAAATCACAACAACCAGGCCTAGCCTACCTGCACTTGGGTCCTGAGCTAGAAAAATACCACTCTAGCACCTACCTTTAGGTAGAGGGTGCTACATTCACCCCCCACTAAAATCACAACTGTCCTCAGTTGTAGGAAAGAATGAATTAGCAAAATACCTCCTTAATTAAGGAGGAAAGGCATCTCATATCTAAACAGTTGGATGGGGAAAAGGAAACAAACTTGGAAAAGGGATAACATTAGTATAAAAGTACAAAATGACACATAACATTTGTACAAATTACACATCCCGACTGCAGGTGCAACTAACATTACATACAAGTGAAACCAGAACATTGCTCCCTGGAGAGGAATACTCTGCTTACCACAGGTCTTCATCCCCAAGGGATTAATGGGACTTTAACGGCAACCACATATTATAAAATTTTAATTTATTAAGTAGAAAACGATGTGATGAAAAACATTGAAATAATCAACATAAACAAAACAACAGGGATATCATAAAACAAGTATGAGGCTATACAAGCTGTACTGATATGCAGGAATAGAGGCTATATTCAATAGTCTTGCCACGAGGACCTCCAATCAGGGCTGCTGATTTGGTTACTAGCAATCCGCCAATCACCCTGCTGCCAACCCCCCCATTCACCATTTTAAAGACAATGAACAATAATTTTGCTCTGTTTTGTTGCTTTTATTGTGGGGTACAACTTGGATGGGAGAAAAGGGGAATATGAGATGCCCATGATACAGCACAATCTTGAAATTACTCATGGCCTTGGCCTTGTATCTTTGTATTTCTGTGCATTAACTTCTTTACAGACTGTTGCTTCTTCTCTTTGTGGTGCAAATCCTTTACTGCATAGTTACTGAGTTACTAACTTCACTTCCAATAGAGCAAGAGGAATCACTCTAAAAAATTCCTACTTGTAGACTAGAATGATATTGCTTTTATGAATCACAGAGCCAGATATGCACACAGCCTATCCCTCCAGCCTCTATGAAAATGACAATAACCCAGTCTTTGGAAGGTATTACCAATGTGCTAACCAGGCCAGAGATGACATGGCATCCCCCCCCGATGACCTGACACATGGCAATAAGCGGACTACTGCGCCCAGCCAGTCCATTTCTGACAATGCTGTGTTCCCCGGCCACAGCATTCTACACTGCTATGACCAGCTTACTGCTATGACCAGCTTCTTTCCTCCTGTTACACTGACCTTCTCCACCAGAACAGCTCTGTGTCCTCAGTCACAGAATGCTGCTCTACTCTCCTCCGCTTGACTGTTACTTCCTCTGCTTGATCCTCTTTACATCCAAGTCCTGTGTTCCCTGGTCACAGCAGCCTTATGCCTCCTTAGAGATGAAGATCCTTATCTTTAGCTCCTTCCCAGCGGTTCCTCCATTCCTCCTCCACATCCTCCGCATCCACCGAATCCCCCCACATGGGTATGCTCAGAACAGCCCCTTACTACTCCATGCTGTCTTTCCTGGAACTCCAGACTCCTCCCTGGAAACATGTGACCCCAGCTTATATGAGAGGCCTGCCCCCTGCCAATGCAAGTTAATGATTGGTCAGGGCTCCTCACATGAGCTGCCTGCCACTCAGATCTCAAGTCCAACCTCTCTTACAGAATTATCCTTCTGAAAGCAGGGGAGGCATCTCTGAGTCAGAGTGCAGGTGGCCACACCCCCCACTACACTGATCACTCCCAGTCCCAAATCACAACAACCAGGCCTAGCCTACAGCACAGGCCTGGCTAAATTTACCTGCACTTGGGTCCCGAGCTAGAAAAATACTACTCTACCTTGAGGTAGAGGGTGCTACAAGTATATATACTTAGTTTTTTTTTTTTTCTTTTATACTAGCAATAGCAGTGATCAGCAATTTATAGTGGGACTGTGACACGAATACAGTGATCACTATACACTGTCCTTGTACTAATGACACTGGCTGGGAAGGGGTTAACATCAGGGGCGATCAACTGTGTGCCTAACAATATGTAATGTGTGCAGGGCTGTCTAATATTGATTGGTCCCTGGGCAAACATTTTCTTGCCCCCCCCCCCATTCAATTTCACTCTCCACCTGCCTGCACACCATGAACTGGGGTGGTGAGAGGACCCATCAATAGACATAAAACTTATAGGGACTCTAGAACTCCTGGAATCAGTGGCAGTGCTGTGGGGAGGGAAGGGTGTTATCAACGGTAATGTTGATTGTTTTTTTTTTTTTTTTTTACCAACTACCAATATAAAGAGGAGCTTCAACACTGGCCACCAATGTAATAGGGGTTTACACTGACCACTAATGTAATAGGAGCATTCACAGTAACCGCCAATGTAAGGAGGGATTTACACTGACCACTAATGTAAGTGGGACCTTCACACTGGCCACTAGTGTGAATAAAAGGATTCTACACCAAGCCCCAATGGAATGAGAAGATTTACAATGACCACCAATGTAAAGGGGATTTACACTGAACACTAATGTAATATGAGCATTCACAGTAACCATCAATGTAAGAGGGGGCCTTTACACTGGCCACTAGTGTGAATGAAAGGATTCTATACCAAGCCCCAATGTAATGAGAAGATTTACACTGACCACCAATGTAACTGACACATTTAGCCTGTGTTCACATATGTGTGTGTCGGCAACGCATGCAAAATCGCTTCCTGGACACCACAGAAATGTGCTGCCCTTTAGTAGATACACAGCAGTGCCATTAATTGTTAACGACACCCTCATGTATCTGCTGACATGAGCTGTGCAACCATGTGATTTTGAAAAAGCGTTGGGGACTTTCTTCCGCATTTCTAGCACATAGAGTAGCCCATTGAAATAATTGGGCTGCCCTACACGCGACCTACATCTTTATCCACCCTGTCAGTGCACCTTTACATCCTAAAACCCATGCCAACCTCTGCACCCAAAAACCTTCCCCATCCTCTCCACTCCAATTCTCCACCCCTTTAACTCTACCTGCTTCCTCTGCCCATCTTTGCACCCACCTTCCTTACCTCCATACATCCCCTCCTTGGTCATCTGTGCACACCAAACTGTAATACCTTCTCTGCCTACCTCTGCACACCCCCACATTACCCGGTGGCCCTGTCCTGCATTAAAGACGGCCCTGAATGTGTGTAATATGTACTGCTTTTACTAATCAATTTTAAGTATGGAAAAAAAGCAGCAGCAGACATTACACTTGTTACTTGCACAGTTAACCTCTTGATGTTAACCCCTTCCCAGGCAGTGTCAATAGTACAGCATCAATGTATACTATCACTGATCACTATATTAGTGTCACTATATCACAATATTAAAATGTCAGTGTCCCTACCAGCTGGTGTCAGTTTTTTTTTTTCTACCAAAGACATGTAGCAGAATACATTTTGGCCTAAATGTATGAAGAAATTTGATTATATTGGATGTTTCATAACCAAAAGTAGAAAATACTGTTTGTTTTTTCAATTTTTTTTTATATTTTTTCGTTTATATAAAAACTCAGTGGTGATAAAATACCACCAAAAGAAAGCTCTATTTGTGTGAAAAAAAAACTGATATACATTTCATTTGGGTACAGTGTTGCACGACTGAGCAATTGCCAGTTAGGCTCCATTCACACCTAGGCGATGTGAACCGCGGGCAGAATTGCGACAAAACGCAGGACACGTTTGCGAAGCTATTACTTCCTAATGGCACCCCTATCACGGTGCAATTTTGCTGCGGTTGTCGTGCAATAAATCACACTGCAATTGCAGCAAAACACAATGCGCGACGCTGTCGCCCAAAATAAGCTCCTGCTCGTTTTTGAGCGACATGCTTCGTGCGTTGCGATTTTGCTGTAATTGCAGCGCGAGTTATCGCACGACAATCATGGCAAAACCGCACCGTGTTTAGGGTGCCATTAAGAAATAATGGCATTTCAAGCGCGTCCAGTGTTTTGCTGTGATTCTGGAATTGCGGGCAGAATCACGGCGATTCCGCCCGCGATTCAAATCGCCTAGGTTTGAATGGAGCCAAAAAGTAGCACTATCCTGAATAGCAAAAAATGCCCTGGTCATGAAGGGGGTAAAACCTCTTGGAGGAGTGGAGAAAGAAAAATTTAATGCGGCTGTAATAATTTTTCAGTTTGATTAGGGCTACCAAACCTTTGTACACAATGAACAGTGTACAGTATTATATTTTCTATTTTTGTTTATTTTGCTTAGTAAGACAAACATTAAATATTGCACAGAAACATTTCATATTTATCACTTGCAGGCAGCAGGTGGTAAATACATAGCAACAGAGCCATCAAAGTATCTGGATGTTTACCTACTGCTGTAATTAGCCTAAACAGCGTGATATCATATTACACTTGTAAATGGATACAAAGCAGAATGAAATACAGGAGAAACATGCCCCCTGCTGGGGTAGCAGAAACATGATATATCTGTATTTACTATATACAGAAGCAGTCAGTGAGTACACCTCTGCCGGGTTAGCTCCTCCATATCAAAATTTTTGAAAAAATCTTATGCAGTTTGTTAGATCTTTGTTAGATCAGGTTAGATCAACCGTTGTTTACGTTAGATCTCACATAGAAGAAGCAATATTAACAGTTATTTGCTGGGGGGGCTAACCCATCATCAGCCCCCCCCCCCCCCCCCATATCAAAAAATTGACCAAACAGTTAGCTATTTTGGAAGCTATTTGTTAGATCCGGTAAGATCAAGTGGTTTTAACGTTAGATCTCACATAATTAGAGAAATATTAAGTGATTAATGAGGGGGGGCTGGCCCCCCCTTATCAAATTTTCTGGGCAAAAATCATTCAGGCTAATAGATATTCGTTAGATCCGGTAAGATCAAGTGGTTTTAATGTTAGATCTCACATAATTTCAGAGATATTACACATCAAAATAGAGATATTAGGTAGTACATAAGGATGGGTTAGCCCCCCCTTATCAAATTTTCTGGCTAAAAATCATTCAGGCTAATAGATATTCGTTAGATCCGGTAAGATCGGGTGGTTTTAACGTTAGATCTCACATAATTTCAGAGAAATTCCACATCAAAATAGAGATATTAGGTGGTACATAAGGAGGGGTTAGCCCCCCCTTATCAAATTTTCTGAGCAAAAATCATTCAGGCTAATAGATATTTGTTAGATCCGTTAAGATCAAGTGGTTTTAACGTTAGATCTCACATAATTTCAGAGATATTCCACATAAAAATAGAGATATTAGGTGGTTCATAAGGACGGGTTAGCCCCCCCCCCCCCCCTTATCAAATTTTCTGGTCAAAAATCATTCAGGCTAATATATATTCATTAGATCTGGTAAGATCAAGTGGTTTTAATGTTAGATCTCACATCATTTCAGAGATATTCCACATAAAAATA